>JAQPPZ010001689.1:1208329-2416659 GCA_028583015.1 Wollemia nobilis | reverse complement strand
TAATATTGAGATATCTCCAATTAAATTAATTATTTTTGTGAATACATTAAATATTACTAAGCAAACACAAAGTTTTGAGAAACTAGTGTTCCTACTTCAAAATGTAGAGGTCTTGCATACAATAAAAAAAATAATAATAACTACTTACAAGTAAATATGGAAACAACTATTTAGAAGAGGCATGAGATCTCCATAGTCATTTTAATAAAGGAATAATTATCAAAGATATCAAAATCAAATAAATTATTCTCAAAGGAGTAATTTCCAAACACAAAATATGTGTGAACATTATGGAAAAAATGGACATACTATGAGGGAATGTTGGCAAATTCTATTTAAAATGGATAACCTTCATGAGAGATGAACTAGAAACAAGAAAGTTCCCCTTTAGGAAAGTAAAATTAGAACTGGAGAAAGGCTTATCAAAGTAATGTAGTTGAAGAGAATCAAGTTAAAGAACATGAATAAAATGTTCATGAACAGGAAGAACATGTGTTAATCACACAAGTAGAACTAAAATAGCATAATAATATTTGGTATGAATCAAAATATATGATAGGTCACAAAAATTGAATGCATTAAATCATACAAATCATTATACAAGAAAACTTCCATCAGTTGATAACATAAATCCTAGGAATCAATAGGAAACAATACTACCTAGATAGAAAGGGAACTATTACAAGCATAAGTCATGTGATATGTTTGGGGCCAAGAAGCTCATTACATTCTAGAATAAAATGGTAATGTTCAAAATTATTTTATTTTCTGTTTACTTGGCCAAGTATAAAGGAAAACATTTGTAGGATGAATGGCCTATTGTGAAGAAATTTTTAAAGAAGCATGTGATAGATTACAAAATACAACTTGTTGAAATAAGCTTTTCTCTCTTTGCAACTTGAACAATAGATCCATACATCATTATAAAATCCTAATATCTCATAAGACTATTATCAAGAAGCATACAAACAATACAATAAATCAAGGTATTGAGTGATAATATGCATTATGACGTCATCATGATTGATAAAATAATTCATGATAAAATAAAGCTATTGAAAAATCCATAAAACAATTACAAGAAAATAAACCTATTAAAAAAATCCATAAAATATTACAAGAAGAGGAAGCTATTAAAGATCCTCAAGATATGAAAATATTGTGTATCTAGTATAAGATATTACAAGCTTAGAAATCTCACAAAAGAAACAACCAAAGGTAAAAAGAAAAGTACAAAATTTGTTAAATGAAAATAGTTATTAAAGGTAAGACATAAACAAACATGATTCACAAGAAGCACCCAAATAGTCCTTGATGAATGACAATAATATTTATAAGAAAAATAAAAAGATTAAAAAAAATGTAGTCTTAACTAGAACTAACAATAAGGTACGAACTCTTCTCTTTATCTAGGCAAAAGAAAAATTCTAAAATTAGAATGTTGAAGCAAGTAGTACATTATTATACCAACAATTTACAGTAACTAGCAAGAAATCAAATTCTCTTGGTGCCACTCATCGTATTCAAAGAAAGAAACCCATGAAAGAAGAATTGAAAATACCCATGAAACAAAGGGATCGAAGGACCCCATGAAGGTATATATAACAAAAAAAGAAAATATTTTTCATATATGTAAAATAAGTGGTCCTAAAAAGTGGAGAAAGAAATAATGAGAAGAAACTAGAGATAATTGTATTATTAAAAAGAAATAATGAAAAGGATCTAGAGATGAATGCACTCGTGAGAAAGAAATAATGAGAAGGAACTAGAGATAACTACACTAGTGAAACTAAATATGACAAAGCATCAACTTCACTAGTCAAGATAAATATAGAAGATTATTTCTCAAAGCTTAAAATATCACCCGAGACATCTAAAATAAATAACTTATAGTATTGAGCATATTGTCAAGAAAAAAATTAAAATAAAACCATTCAAATAAATAATGTGAAGCACACCCAAAGGATAAGAATGTGCACCAAAAATATTAAGGATAAGAACACACAACTAGAGGACAAGAATATGAATCCAAAATATGAAGGAAAACAATGCACAATCATAGGAATAAAATGCTTGTCCAAACACTTAGACAATCATAGGGGAAGACATTCGTTCAAGATGAAAAATATTTGTTATATAATTAGTCAATAGATGTTATAATAGAATAAAAACATCATAATATAGATGTATTCTCTAAAAAAGTCTTAGAATAAGTAAACTATTAATCCATATATGACAAGGAAGTATTTCTTGATAGATAGTGCTACCAAATGTTTTGAAAGGAACAAGGTTTAGACAACACATTTTCCAAAAGAAACAATGAATGCATAAAATTAAAATGGCTTCTATTGATTCAAATTCTTATTAAGACAATTAAGAAGTTGAATATTACCTCACATCAATAGTAGGAAGAAGAACAAAGAATAAAGAAAAAAAAAAGTTTTTGATTTTTTATTAAAGAATATATTACAAAAGAAGAATAAATTATTCTTTGAAAGATTTGAAATAAAAATAAATATTATTTGAATAGAGCAAAGAGATATTTTTCACCTCCATATTCCATACTTTATGAAATAATTTCCTTCAGATGTGAAGCGTCAATTGAAAATAAAGTATAATATTTTATGTGTGTATGTGTGTATAATCATTGGTAATAATTTTTAAAGGTAGATTAAGAAAAAGAAAAACATTCAAATTTTGATAAAGATTTGTATGGATTGTGGATCACTGAAGTTATTATTAGTAGATTCTAAATCATTGAGAAAAAACAATTATGGTTCTTAGAAGACTAAATTTGTGACACAACATGAGTTTGAGGGAGTATGGGAAGTAGTACATAGAAGTCTTTCCCATCCCACTATAAAAGGAGAAGATAAAAAAACATTACAAGGTAGATAGAAACGTAAGACTAACCATCATGTTCAGAGTATCATATTTGGTCCAAGCATACAATAGGAATATGACCACAACCAAGGATGCATTTGGGAAGTTAAAAATAGTATTTAAGCCAATAACCAAAATAATATTATATTCCCCTTGAGCTAACTCCATTGTCTAAATATGTAGAGTGGAGAAAAGTTAGAATTATTTATGAAAATAATAGCAGAATTGCAAGCATCATTGCAAGCACTAGGAACTCAAGTATTTTATGAAATGCTAGTTCCTATAAAATTGAGATCTCTCCCATTAAAGTATATTTTTTGTGAATACATTAAATATTACTAATCAAACACAAAGTTTTGATAAATTAGTGAACCTACATCCAAACATAGAGATCTTGCATACAATAAAAAAAGAAGAAATACTAATTACAAGTAAAGAGGGAACAACTATTTAGAATAGATATGAGACCTCCATAGTCCTTCCAATAAAGAAATAATTTTTGAAGATATCAAAATAAAATAATTGATTCTCAAAGGATTACTTTGCACAAAAAAATTGTGTATACATTGTGGTAAAAATGGACATACTATGAGAGATGAACCAACAACAAGAAATATCATCTTTAGGAAAACAAAATTAGAATTGGAGAAAGCCACATTAAAGTAATGTAGCTGAAGAGAATCAAGTTAAAGAAGAGGAAGAAAATATCATGAAGAGGAAGAACATGTGTTAATTGCACAAGTATAACTAAGTTAGAATAATAATATTTGGTAAGAATAAAAAAATATGACAAGTTAAAAAATTTGGATGCATTCAAGTCATCCAAAATATTATACAAAAAACTTCCATAATTTTATCACATAAATCCTAGGAATCAATAGGAGGCAATACTACAAAGGAAACTATTACAAGCATAAGTCATGAGATACCTATAGGGCCAAGAATCTCATTACATTCTAGAAAAAAAATGTTATGTTCAAAATTAATTCCTTTTCTACTTACTTTACTAAGTATAGAGAAAACAATTTATAGGATGAATGGTCTATTGTGAAGAAAACTTTAAAGAAGAATGGGATAGCTTGCAGACTACATATTTTTGAAAGAGGATTATATATATTTTCAACTTGAACAAGAGAACCAAGTATCATTATCAAATCCCAACATCTCATAATACTATTATCAAGAAGCATAACAACAATACAAGAAATCAAGATACTCTGTGATACGATGCACCATGACATCATCAAGATTGACAACATAATTCATGATAAAGAAATATTTGTTAGATAGTGATACCAACTATTACGACCTAATAGCTTAACTCTACGGACCTTAGAGAAATTGATAGGTTAATACATTCTAGTTAAGGAGAAACTATAGCTACTATAGGATCATTCAAAAGACTAAAACCAGTATGCAAAATTTCTAGAGATTACATTCAAAAACTACATTCCATTTATCATGTAATATATCTTATGATAAAATAATAACTTGTAAAGGATCCTATATTTAATATTAATTAAAGGTAAGGAAATGGAAATCAAAAAAAGAATCCATACACAACTTTCATTCCATCATATGCAAGCTAAAATTCAATGGTCAATTAATTCAATAAGCCATGTTGGATGCATGGTAACACATGCTTCACTTTAGGACATTGAAGAAAAATAATTCATGCAAGTCTATAAGTATTGGATGAAGTATTTTGTAATCAATACATTTAGAGTGAATTATTGGTAGAACCCAACACTCCTAAGTATCAAAAGTAGTATGTCTACACTAACATGGGGATTTCTCTCTCAAATTCCAACACCACCCTAGACATTATTATTTGGTCATAAGCAAAATAGAACTTTTATCTATGATGTAATAAGGGGGTTACATTAGAAATTATTACATCATATACAATGTGAGAAGTCAAGTGGTATAACCCCTCCTCACAAGGTACATGCATGTAGTATAGGACAATATAGTTGCAAGTATACTTGTGGGTTTGTTATGCCTAAATTAGGCATCTTGTATACTTAAATACCCTTCACTAGCATAATACAATCACTTTAAATATTAAGATCTAATATTTTTACTCTATATATTATCTCTAGTTCTCAATGTAATCCTTTTGAATAAGTTCTTCATTAACATTAGATTTTAAATTCTCTCTCTTAATTTTCATGTGTTTTGGTATCTTAACATGTAACAAATGATTTTAAATGTATCATAATCATCATAGAAAAAAACATCAACTATGGAATTTGGAAACCTAAGAGCTACCATCAATATCTACTCATAATATAGTTTTTCATGATTAAAGGTCAAACCATTTGGAGAATATTCATAGAAATGAAGTTGCAATAGAAGTGGTGAAATGAAAAACCAACTCTATAACAAACAATCAAATAGTGCAATTATGAGGAAGTACTAGTCAATACCTCAAAGAAAAAAGAACTATCTTTGTAGGTTACAATATGATTTCCAAAATATAAATGATGATACAATTTAAGGTAAATGTCAAGCAAGAGTTAATGGTTAATCTAGTTCAAATTGTATAAATCCTTGTCAAAATTGGAAAAACAAATTTTGAAATATGATTGATATTTGGGAAAATTATCTCATCTTAATTCAAGTTACCTATTTTCCATCTACACTATCTTTATGAAAAGATTATGTTTATGGAAAATTAATTTCTTGTTTCCTCAAATGTAATGATTGTACTAAAACAATATCATAGGCATATCAACAAATAAAAAAATGTAATTGAATAAATTCACATAATTATAGAAAGGATTAGATGATTTTCAAGAAAAAATATTGATAATAAATATTATTTTTTAAGCTTAGGAAATGCCAAAGCTATGTACATATTGTAAGGTGGAAAAGAACATGTATATATTAATATATTTTAAGTAGATACAAACCAAATACTACCTAACATTTTACACACTAGTTTCAATGGATTGATTTAATTTTATACTCTCTAACATTTCAATCTTATTTCTTATTTGGTTTTCAATTTATAAAATTTTATTAGCGAAGGAAAATCCAATGTTTAATATTTTTCTCTTTACGTTATCCTTATATATTTCCATTTTTTCTCACTTCGGTGTTATTGAATAATATTATATGTTTCCTTTTGTCTCCTCCTATCATGCTTAGACCATGTTCCATTGGACAATTTAAAAAAAAAATCTAAATATTTTCTAATATATTTATAATTGTCACTCTATACATGGGATATTATTAAGGATTCCTTAGCATTGCTTTTCAATTCCTCTTCCCCTTTTATTCATTCTAGTTTTAACCACTACCAGTATGACAAGTTTTCTTTATGGACTATTTATCCTTTCAATTTGTTATATTTTCTAATGATTTCCTCTATTTTAATCAGCCTTTTTACATCATACATTTTTAGTCAAGGCCATAACTCGATATGTCTCATTACTTATGGTTTTATTATTTACTTTAGGATGACATCCTTAGTTCTATATGTTTTCTCAATCTTAATGTTGACCTTGAATATCATAGTCATAAACAAAATAAAATTTTGTCATTCCTTCAGTCTCTAAATCCTCTTTATATTTCTCAGTCTAAAATTGCTTTCTTTTCTATTTTTCCAAAGCAATTCTTTATGTAGACACCAAAACAGCACCAATCCGATTATGTGACTGCAAACACTGATCGCTTTGACACACACAGCCCCAAGGGCAGCCCCCAGAGGTCAAAAAGTGGTCCTAACCACTCTCACAATAGTTTTGAAAGGTCAGAGATCAATTTGGCACCTTCAGGCACTTTGCTCAATATCCGTCCCACCCTGGGATGAATTCAAACTGGGATTCGCCCCACCCAGGGATGAATTCTGAATTCGCTCCGGGGTGGGGCGAATTGCAGGTTTGACGGGCAAAAAGTCAAATCTTGACAAATGGCAGCTCAGATCCGCCACTCAACGCTTCCTTCATCGCATGGGAGTATGGGTGAGCATTTTCGAGCGTTAGAGGCATTTGCAAGGTCAGTCATGAAGTCCCTATTCAGGGAGGAATCTCCTTCCCCCTTGGGAAGGCATGATTGCCAAGTGGCGCCTCTGCATGCCCATTTCAAGAGACCTCCAGGTCTATAAATTGGTGAGTTTCCTCACCCCAAAATATGGAGAGAAGTAGCATTTTAGAGCAACGAAGTGCTGTCATTTTATTTACACACCTCACACCTTTTGGATTTGCGCCTTTCACATCCTTGATCTCCTTTAGAGGGGAGGTCATTGGGTGACTATTGGGAGGACGAATATTGATCCCAAAACCTGAAATTTGGCCACAATATCCCACCAAATTTTCTGACAATACCACACAAGAGGTTTTGGACCCATCCCAAGTGGATTGGTGCCGAAATCAGGCCTCAAACGGTGGGCGGCCTGCCCCATGGGCGCCCCCTCCCACACTGCCACAATCCTAATCGCCCCCTTTCGGAGCGATGGGAATTCCATGGTAGATTTTCTTTCTTTCATTTTTGCATTCAATTCTATGATGTTTAGATAGGTTGTCATTTGAATTTCGTCTCGTTTTGAGCAATTTTGATCATATTTCTAGCTTTGTTCGCTTTTACTAACCTACAGGTAGCATCATCAAATTCCCATTGATGGAGGCCAAATTGGGAAAATATGACCATCTGGGTCTTCCCAAAATGCCCCCAATTAGCTAATCCCAAGTTTGTAGGTCTTTTGGAGCTTCCTAGGTAGGACATTGGGACAGTATCTTTTCGGCATTTTGTTGTAGGTGAATTCGTCCCGCCCCAGAGCGAATTCAAATTGGTGAGGAATTTCCTGACTGTTATTTTTGTAGAACCTTCCTGGTGGTATCTTGATGCCCCTATCAAATTTTTAGAGCATTTGGACCTGTTTTAGTCATAGTTTAATTCATTTTTCTCATTTACTTATCGTAGGCTTGGGGATTGCATGCTTTGTTTCATCCGCAGGTGCTACTGACCATTTCTTGTTCCTTTGAACGTAGGGTTTGGACATCGGAGGAGCAGCGAGGAGTCAAGACTCATCATTCCAAGTGGCGGCGATGTTTTGGTCCACCCATTTTACATGTGGGCACGCGGAAGAAGGAAAGGCGCCCATGGATGTAACAAGAACTCATGCTTAAACGCTCCTAGCCCTTGGAAGGGGAGGATGCGCATTGTAACCGAGTTTGAAACATATCAATAAAAAGGGCTGTCTTCTTTATTCCCATTTGTTTCATTTTGATTCGCTCATGCTTTTCCCTCTTTTCATGCACTTTCAAGTTTCTAGGATTTAGCGCTAAGTTCGGTTTCTTTGTTTGCATTTCGCATATTCGCTTTCCTTTTTGCTTCCGTATCCTCGTGCTTTCAGTGGCGATCATGGTGGGACCTTGTCCTCTATTTTTAAGATCAGATATCTGATCCAAACTTGGTTTTTTTCTTGCAGGTACCGCGTTTTCATACGCTGACTGTTGTTCGTTCCATCAAAGGGCGAATGCAGAGCTGTAATTCATCTCACCCAGGGACGAATGGGAATTCGCCCCACCCTATGATGAATACAGTCCTATAATTCATTCCACCCTAGGATGAATTCCAGCCTATGAGGTTTTCGGGCAGAAACTCAGAACCGATAGATTCGGGCAGAGAAGAGGTAAGAATTCTGCACTTTTCCTGTCATTTTCTGTCTTCAGTTTTTCTATTTTTTTGGTTTCTTTTTGCGTGCTTAGGAAAAGTTTTGCTGCATGTTTATTTTGTTCCATGCATAATAAAAGGAACCCCACACACCACGTGGAAACTTAAACACCAAGGAGCTGGTCGTAAAACCCCAGCCCTTGATCAAGACCAACGGTGGATTTCATCACCACCTTGGCTTGAATTTTGCATTCATAAACCCCGATCGCTACTATTGCTAGACGTAAATCCTGACGAAAGCTGACCGAGTGTAGCTGGGGTGATTCCTAGCATGCGAGGATAAGTCTTCTATGGTAGGTGTCATAAATAGGGTGATTCCCCTTCCGTACCGCCTATGTTCCATGTACCATCTGCTCTCACGTACCTATAGTTTCCCTCACGTAAGGGCGGGTATATAGAGAGGTTGGTATATCGGCCTGGCAATGGTATATCGAAGGGGCGACCAATTTTGGGAGTCATAAGAGCCCTCATTTTGCATTTAAACGTTCTTTACAAAAACCTTCAAAAACAACAACAAAACACACTAAACCAGGTTTAGGACACACTCTCAATATTTAAACGAGATAATCACTGTTTGTGTATGTGTGTGTTCTTTTCTGTTTAAGTGTAGCATAAAAAATCATAAAAGAGATAAAAATCTGCTTAGCTTGTAGAAGAGCAACACCATGGTGTACACCCGTAGCCAAGCCCAATCAAGGGCAGAAGCTATGAAAAGTGTACAAGGAGGGGGCACAAGTCACCTCCGCTATAGCCCTAAGGACTTGGCCATACCGCCTTGGCGGCCTGACCCACAAGAGAGTCCACATCATTCCATGTCAAGGTGGAATTATAGGGACACCCCTTTGGGGGACACGCCCATTCATCATAGCCCCTTTCAGGAAGAATCCTTACACGTGGCACTCAACATAGATAAGAAAGCTCCCTTAGAAGCTCGATATGAGTGGCCACCATGCGATGAAGTGCTAGAGCGGCATAGTGTCCATGAGGAGAGGCCACATGACTATGGCATCCCTCCTTTGCCCCCCATCACTGTTAGAACCAATAGACAAACCCTAGAGCGCAGGGCTCTCCAAACAGGGCGAGCTAACTCCGCCCACCCCTTTCACACATACGAAAGGGAGTACGAGGAAGACCATCACATTCCTCGAGAGCAATGTATAGCATGGGAGCCATGCACTTCCGCACCTGCTAGATACCATGGTTACCCACTGAGGCCAGAGCCTCGGGTAAATGCCACCAACCTCGATAGAGGGAAGCAACCCATTGAGATCTCGGATCATCATGACCGAGGTAAATGTATAGGAGAGGCATCCAGGCCTCCTAGGCTCAAGATGGTAGAACAAATTGACCTGGCAGTCGCCAGACATGCCACCCACCAAGCCTAGATCATGCGGCTTGAGCAAGATCAGTAGCAGCTAGAGCATCTATACCGCCTTAGCAAGGAGCGCATTCAGCGCCAAATAGATGAGCTGCTTCATAACCTACCTGAGAGGGTTCCAACCCCTCGCACCCAAAGAGCAGAACCATATGAGAGGCATAATCCCTTGGTGCGAGATAGGTCTCCATGACCTTATCAAGTTTTGCCTCCGAGACCCCCTAGACCTGAGAGGGAGGCCACTCCCCGGAACAATGATGGGTACCCTCCACGGGGACCCACCCAGGGTCATAGGTCTCGCCCAGAGACTCCTCAGGAAGTTTACGAGGAGTATGAACAAGAAGTAGAGCGGGCCAAAATGCCCTACCAAGGCGGAGGGGTTGCTATCCGGCCACCCCCCCATAGGCCTCAAGTCTCCCACAACCCACAATGGGAGCAAACTAAAGAGGAAGAGATTAAATCTTTCGATGCATACAAAGCGCTGCTAGAGCATTTGGAGTCTATGGAAACCAAAGCTTCTGGGCCCCAAAAGCCCACGTTACGCCAACTCCGTAGTCATCCTGTGCATCCGTCAGTGCCTGCACCCCCTTACCCCGAACACTTCAAGCTACCTCAGTTGGCAGTCTTTAAGGGTGAAGAGGATGCCCAAGAGCATGTGACCAGATTCCTGAGCCAATGTTTTGGCATTCAGGACAATGATGCATTGTTGCTAAGGACATTTATAACCACATTCATGGGCCCTACCTCGGATTGGTTCACCCAGTTGTCGAAGCACAACATCAATAACTTGGATCAGTTAGTGGATGCATTCCTTGAATGCTTCACCTTCAACACCAAGAAGAAGGCATCACTAAGTGACCTGGCCAGCCTCAGGAAGTATGAGGAAGAGACCATGGCGGCCTATGGGAATCGGTGGAGGACTCTGCTTTCCAAGCTACCCTACCTCCCCCCTATGTCCGACCTTACACAAATGTTCTCACGAAGTTGTTTGAGATCGATCTCTGTGCTATTGTAGCTACAGCAATATGCCACCTTAGAGGAAGCTCTGGCGCAAGCCAAAATTATCGAAGAGATCAAGATACAGGATGGCAAGATTGCCAAACCTAAGAAGAAAGAATGGAACAAGAACACAAAGATAGGGACTACGCAACAAAAACCCGCTGTGGTTAATCAAGTTGCTATAAATGTCCCTAAGCCTGCACAAGAAATACAGCCTCAAAAGGCTAACTATCAGGCAGTGCCTCCTAATAATTATGAAAGAGAAAATCAGAAGCAGGAGCAAAATCAGCAGCGTCACCCTAGGCGACAGTACACACCTTATACGGAGTCTAGGGACTCCCTATTTGACCGCTTGTCAACGGTGAACTTGATCACCCTTCCAGAGATTCAAACCATAGATCCTAATGCTCCCAAGCCTAAGGGATACAGAGAGGACTTGTATTGTAGGTTCCACAGGTGGAAGGGACATGACCTGAATGCATGTTGGAAGTTCAAAGGATTGATACAAGACCTGATTGACAATAAGACATTGGCAGTGGACAACCCCGTAGCGCCAAACAACCAACAGATGGGGGTTTTCAAGGACCCCTTGCCTGCCCATGAGGCACAGGCAAAACCCCTTCAAGTCAATGAGGTGCAACAAAATTGCCCCATGCAAGGGTATGTAGGAATGATAAGCATAGTGACTAGGAACAAGAAATACCCAGGAGTTGCCCCCGAGGCAGCCACAAGAGAGGTTCCATCGACATCACAACCTCAATAACACCCTATGCAGCTACCTCCGCCTAGACCCACGGCCACGATTCGGACCAAACTCACACAGAGTTTGAGGACCACGTCGGCTAGGCTCTCCATATACGAGCTTATACAACAATCAACGCCCCATCGGGAGGCTCTCATGGAGATTTTGAAAGCCATCGAGTTGCAGCCCCACGAAGCGAATTCCTTCAACAACTTCGTGGGACATGTCAAATGATGCATGGAGCCAGTCATCACCTTTCGAGAGGATGAAGTTAAATCAGTGTCTGATGACATGGCAGATCCACCCCTGCACGTTATCGCGTGGGTCAATGGGATCCCGTATAAGAGGGTGTTGATAGACACTGGCTCATCCAGTAACATCATTACCACAACAACATTGAAACATCTAAAGTTGCCAGCCTCTCACATCATGGCTTCCACCTATACACTACGAGCATTCAATGATGCGATATGCTCGATAGTTGGCACAATTGTCTTACCCATTCAAGTAGGACAAAAGATGATACCTACATTGTGCCATATTTTGGAAGGCGAGATGGCTTATAACATCTTGCTAGGGCGGCCATGGATCAGGGACATGAAGTGTGTCCCTTCGATAGCTCACCAGTGTTTGAAGTATGCATTTGAAGGGGAAGTACATGTAGTCCCGACGGACTTAGAACCCTTCAAATATTGCAATGCGGTGCAGTTGATGCCGCAATCGACCCTCCCATCGATGCACTTGGATTTTTAGTTAAATCCATCTAGACAGGGTCCGATGCCGCAAGCACCACTGGTGATAAATCCATCAAAACCCCAGCCAGGTGCATCTTCATCGTCAGGTCCTTCACCACCAATGCCACCTATCATGGCTAAATAGAAGGACAAAGGGAAGCAAACCCTGGAAGAGGCTCAACCCCTGGAAGAGGCGCTGCCAACAATATCAACCATCTCTACCGAAGAGATGCCTAGCACAATGGAAGTTGAGGCTCCTAGTCCACCCAACATGGAGTGGACTCAGGAAGAGCTTTCGTTCCCTCCCTCTCAATCGCCAACAATTACTGTTGAAATGGCCAGTACGGGCCTGGGGGAGTATCTAGTGCGGAATGTTGTAGCAACGACCACGCTAGAGTCCATGCAAGACATGGGGAGACCTCGCCTCCCCATCGGTACAATTGTTCCTTTAGGCTACCCGCCGAACCAGACAAATTTTGTGTATGGGGGCCTTGATCATGGTACTG
Source organism: Wollemia nobilis (assembly GCA_028583015.1). NCBI lineage: Eukaryota > Viridiplantae > Streptophyta > Pinopsida > Araucariales > Araucariaceae > Wollemia > Wollemia nobilis. The sequence continues at coordinate 2,403,741 of JAQPPZ010001689.1, read as the reverse complement.
AGCCATGCATGCAAAAGGACGAGGATGAAGAGCCTTTTGCAGAAGATGTCAACTATCTGTCTAACCCGGACTTCGCTCTGAGATATCTTGGCCAATGCAATTGGCATGGATACGGGCTAGGCAGGTATGAGCAAGGAGTGCGTGTCCTTTGCCAGCCAAGATACCAAATGCCTTATGACAAGTCGGGAGTAGGGTTCAACCACCCCCTGCCCTTGGACATCTTGGTGGAAAACATGCAAGGCCTAGGGATAGGCAACAAGGGTGGATTGGCATCAGATCCTTATGCCAACCCAAACACAACATATACATTGGGAGATTACCTCCCATGGTCAACAACCACCCTTGTTAACCTCAATAACCCTTCTCCTTTGCTAGAGAGAGGCGAAAGTTTGGGGACTCACTTTCAAGGAAGGTATAAATAGTGTCAAGAGGGATCTTCGGAGGATGAATCAGAATATGAACCAGCATCATATGATCCCTTCGAATCCGATAGTGATCACTCACAAGTGATCCCCATGAATGACTGTCAAGAGAGCCTCTTGACAATGTTCCCTCTAGAGGCTCCAAGCGAGCCAGTGCCGCGTCAAGAGAATCAGGTCCCCCCACGGAGAGTGGAACAACCACAATGGGGCCAGATTAATTTGCTCGAGCAGGATGAGCCTGTAATGCCTCAAACAGTTGTCGGAGCCAACGAGGGCTTTTGGATCTCCGATAGTGATTACGAAGATGAAACAGAAATGACATATCTTAATCACATGCGGTAGAGGCCGCAACCATACCCCTTGGAGATTAATGACATATTTGAATAGATGGGCATAGTGCCAGGGCACGAGTGGTACGTAGACCCAACAGGGTGGGATCAAGTGTTGGATCCGCTGCTCCAGGTATACGAAGAGCACCTTCCACTCCGAGACCCTAGGGTGATATCAGTGCCGAGGGCAGACCCTGTCCTCCTATTAGCACATAGGGCCGATCCATTCATGCCAGTACCTCTAGAGCCAGATCCAGAGCACAGAGAACATCCAGAATGTTTGAGTCATCACACCCATGGTAATGGAGACCAAAATCATTTCATCCACATGATCTCCATTGACTTAACCGCCCCCATCCGCAATCCGACCGATCCAACATGGTCCTTGCATCTAGACATAGATGCCATTGACTGGGATCACGTCAATTCACCTCCATCCCCATCGTAGTACTGGCCTTTCGGTAAAATGCTTCATTTTACCCCAGGGACAACTCAGGATATCTTTCATGCTGAAGAGGAACCCGAGGTTCCCAACGTAGATTTAAACTCAGCAAATGATATCCATTTGATCCCAACTCCACATCAGTTGGAGGACGGATCCCACATGTCGGTCGAGGAGACGACTGACGTAGACATCGGCTTGGATCCAATGAATCCATAGATTATCAAGATGGGGGTAAGCTTATCCCCCGAAGAGCAAGCCGACTACATTGCCCTTCTCAAAGAGAAGAAGGAGGTTTTTGCATGGTCATACAGAGACATGCCGAGGCTAGATCCATAGCTAGTCATGCATAATCTAACGCTTGATCCGACAATCAAGCCAGTTAAGCAAAAACTACGTAAGATGCACCCAACAATGGCCTTGATGGTCAAAGATGAATTGCAAAAGCTGTTGGATGCACAGTTTGTCATCTGCATGGATTATCCGCCATGGCTGTCCAACATGGTGCCCATCAAAAATCCCGACGGGAGGATTCGCATATGCACTAATTTTTGAGATCTAAACAAAGCGAGTCCTAAGGATGATTTCCCCTTGCCAAGCATCGACGCATTGGTAGACGCTACAATAGGTCACGAAATGCTATCCCTCATGGATGGTTTCTCGGGATACAATCAAATTCGTATCAATCCCGAGGACCAACTAAAAATGGCGTTCACAATGCCTTGGGGGACATTTTGTTATAAGGTCATGCCCTTTGGCCTTAAAAATGCTGGCGCCACCTACCAACGTGCCATGACGTACATCTTCCATGATTACATGCATAAAACTTTGGAAGATTACATGGATGATTTGTTGGCCAAGTCTCTTTTGCGCCCAGATCATCTCGATGACTTAAGCAAGATCCTCGATCGCCTCATGGAGCATAAAGTCAGACTGAATCCCAAGAAGTGCGTATTTGGCGTCACATCTAGAAAACTCTTGGGTTTCATAGTCTCAAAGCGAGGCATCGAAGTGGACCCAAACAAAGTCAAGGCAATCCTTGAAATGGTTCCCCCAACTACCATTAAGCAGCTCAAAAGTCTATAGGGAAAGGTCACGTCAATTAAGCGCTTCATAGCGCAGCTATCCGACAAGTGCCGACCCATGAACAAATTATTGCACAAGGGGGTAGCATTTCACTGGGATGACGAGTGCCAATCAGCCTTTGATGACATCAAATGATACTTGGCTTCACCGCCAGTATTGGCACCACCTAGACCAGGAGTGTCATTCTACTTATACATCTCAGCTACTGAGGTGGCACTGGGCGCCATGCTAGCCCAGAAGAATGAACTTCACAAAGAACAGGCTACTTACTATCTTAGCCGCACCCTGGTCAGTTATGAACTTAACTATGCATACGTCGAGAAACTCTGCTTGGCAGTGGTGTTTGCTACCAAAAAGCTATGCCACTACATGCTGAGCAACACTACGTATGTTGTGTCTAAGGAGAATCCATTGCGATACATGATGAGTCATACTTATCATAGTAGTCGCATGGTGAAATGGATCATGTTGTTGATAGAATTTGACATAGAGTTTATTGGATAGAAATCCATCAAAGGATAGGTCATAGCCGATCAACTAGCAGAGGCTCCTCTCGAAGACGATCAGCCTCTGGTCATAGAACTACCCGATGATGGGGTCTTCCATGTCTCAGAATCGCCAGATTCTGATGAGCCTGAGTCACAGGCTGACATAACCCTATTTTTTGATGGTTCTAAATGTGAGCAAGGTGGTGGCATGGGAATAGTATTCTTCACACCGCAGGGTGCTCCAATGCCCCTATCATTTAAATTAAATTTCCCATGCACCAACAATAATGCAGAGTATGAAGCCTTGCTCATAGGTCTTCAGACAACAATCACCATGAACATCAAATGACTGAACATCTTTGGTGATTCACTGTTAATTTTCAATCAAGTCAAAGGGGTATTCCAATGCAAATGCCCAGTTCTGCAGGCTTATAAAGCCCTTGTGGACAAATTCCTGGCGAAACTTGAGTGGTACGACATCGAGGCACTCCCTCGATCATCGAATCATTTTGTGGACACTATGGCCTCCTTGGGGTCACTAATCCCGCAAGACCTTTCCGGTGATATGACAACCATTCAAGTCAAAACACTATCACAATCCATGATGGAGCGTGCAAGCTCTGACTTGATGCCAGGAATCCACATGATCCAGATTGAACCATCCTCGGATAAGTTCTCTCGAATCCACGATCATCTGAAACATGCCAACTGGGGGTCCTTGTTCTCCCCTACTCCCATTAATAGCAACACAATGCTATTCTTACAAGTTCTCTCCCGCTCAACATTTGCTAGGGATGAACTTCAAGAGGGATTGGTTGTTCATACCATCGAGGCTTTCGATCAATAGGATTGGTATTCACCCATTAGGGACTACCTCAAGTTAGGTAATCTCCCGCTTGGATTGACGCATGCCACAAAATGAGCATTCAAGCAGAAAGCGGCTAAGTATGTCTTGTTAGGAGACATTTTGTACCATCGTAGCTATGAAGGAATCCTCCTTCGTTGCTTGGACCAACAAGAGTCCACTTGGGCGATCGCCCAAGCGCATGATGGTACATGTGGTGGCCACTTCAGTGGTATGGCCATCGCAAAGTGCATTCTTCGCATGGGCTATTATTGGCCATCTTTAGAGCGAGATTGTTGCGCATATGTCAGGAAGTGCGTGAAGTGTCAACATCATGCTAATTTGATACATGTACCTTCCCAGGCCTTGCAGATAGTCCAGTCAGCTTGGCCATTTTTGTAGTGGGGCTTAGATCTAATTGAAAAGATCTCCCCTACGTCGTCAGGTCATCACATGTTTATCATAATGGCCATAGAGTATTTCACCAAGTGGGTGGAAGCAGTTTCGCTTACCTCTACGACAGGACCCCGCATTGTGGAGTTCATTTTACATAACATCATATGTCATTTTGGTATTCCATCCAAAATAATCTCGGATAATGGGACATCATTCAAGAACAAAGACGTGCATGCTTTGACCACAAAGTACAAAATTCAGCATAGTTTTTTGACACCCTATTATCCGTAGGCAAATGGGCAAGTAGAGGCATCAAACAAAATGCTAGTTGCCATCCTTAAAAAGACCGTCGCAGATAGTCATAAGGATTGGCACATCCAAATCCCACTTGCCCTATGGGCTTATCGCACTAGCATTCGGACGCCCACTGGGGCAACTCCATTTTTGCTCGTGTATGGCTCCGAGGCAGTCATGCCTCTCGAGTTGGAAATTCCTTCCCTACGCATATCAATGCAAGAGTTCATCGATGATGACATTGCATGGCAGGCCCGGTTAGACCAGCTTACGTTGCTTGACGAACGACGCGTTAATGCTCTCGAGCATTTACGTATCTATCAAGAGCGACTTAAGAAAGCTTACAACATGAAAGTTCACCTGAGGGACTTTCGGATTGGTGACTTGGTCTTAAAAGAAAACCAATAGAACTCTAGTTTGCCGTCCCATCTAAGGGACAAGTTCATGGCAAATTGGTTAGGTCCATATGTAATTGATAGCAAAATAGGACCCGAGACGTACCGGCTAGCCTCTCTTGATGGAATCAAGGAACTAGAACCCTTGAACATCAGTCATTTGCGACCATTCCATATCTAAGAGAGCCATATCCCAAAAAAATGCTCCAAGGATTCCTACAATCGCTTGGTCAATCCCAAAATGCTCCAAGGATTCCTACAATCGCTTGGTCAATCCCAAAATGCTCCAAGGATTCCTACAATCGCTTGGTCAATCCCAAAATGCTCCAAGGATTCCTACAATCGCTTGGTCAATCCCAAAATGCTCCAAGGATTCCTACAATCGCTTGGTCAATCCCAAAATGCTCCAAGGATTCCTACAATCGCTTGGTCAATCCTAAAAGCTCCAAGGATTCCCACAATCGCTTGGTCAAAAATAAGAAAATTCAAAAATAGTAAAATCATCAAAAACAACAAAAATTTGCATCTCATTTCTAGGCATGCTCAAACTCATCACACCAATAGAGAGCTCTTCTCGCATCTCATCTTCATATTCACAAAAATCAATCCATCAAAAACACAAAAATATGTAGCTGCATTAAGCATCACATCCATACATTGCATATTTGTGGTCATACAGGTCAAAGGCACCATAGACTGTAATTACTCCGCTAGTCCATCTTGTTCCACATTTCTCCATTTTATAAGCAGTCCATCAAAAAAAAAATGCCATTCACTTCTTTTTACCATACCAGAGTCAGTGGTCTTCTAATGTATCAAGAGTTTTCGTCCTTCAGTCGTCATGTAGCTTTCTAGCCACGTACTGTACCAAGTCAGACAGATTTTACGAAGGTAGAGTTCTACTTGGATCACACCTTGTTACGTAGCATCCCAACACAAATTAAAACACATAAAAATTCCCAAGTTGTGTGAATGAAAGATGAAACACTGCACAACAATCCAGGTCACCATAAGCGAAATGGTTATCTTGCTCATCCCCCTGTGCGAATGACCCCAAGAATGTTGAGAGTTGGCAAAAGGACAAGCATCTTCCCTACCCAATTCCCCAAGAATCCCAAGTTCTCAAAAGTTGCAAACATCAAAATTTTGCAAAAAGTCAAAACTCCAAAAATTTGACATCACCACCATAGTGCATACATCAAAAGGCACATACAATAGTGATTCTCATCACTCGAAATTCAAATCCCTTGCTCAAAAGAAAAATATATAAAAATAAATAGTGATTTTTATCACTACAAAAGAGCAAGTATCCCAATACAATTGAAGAAAAGAAGGGAGTCAAACTTGAATCCCTGGAACTCTCAGCATTCCGATAGGTCATGAGGCAAACCTCAGTACTGGTTTGGTGGATAGCCTATCGGTCACTGGTGGTAAACCTCCCGCATGATGATATATCTATCACATTAACTCGTGTACAGATCAATGTTTGCATGTGGATGAGCTAGCTTATGGTATCCTAGATAGCACCGCAGATTAATCTGACTAAATACAACAAAGGAGTTAGTGGAGCTAATTAGGTGATCCTTAGTACAGGTTTGGTTGATAGCCTATCTGGAACTGGCGGTATCCTAACAAATACCACATAAATGAACTCAATTGCACACACAGGGATGTGAAATAACTTGGTCAAAGACAAGTCCGATTCATACCTTGTCCAAAAGTCTTGTAAGATAAAGTACAGTCATGGCTAGTGAGTTAAAACCGTCTGAGTCTCAGAAAACCTTAGCTACATTTCTAAACCAACTACGCTATCTTTCATCCTCGCATTGCCATCAACAATCACCAAAAAAAAAACCACAAAGGTCTAAATAGTCTATGGTGCTCTCGCCAAACAACACAAATTCAATTCATCCATTACATTTGCATATCCTAAAATTTAGAAACATTTGCATTTATCATAACATATGCATCCATAAAAATAAATTAACATGCATACATCCATACTCATCACTCATCATGCATAAAATCAAATCATCACTCGCATAAACAAAATAAAGTCATTTATATATAAAAATGCACCATAGCTAATAAACTTCGATGAGTGCTTTTTTTCACTATAACACAAGGGTTCGAATTCTGCATCAAAATAGATGTTGGGGTTACAAATTGTCACTATCCTACTCCCTAAGAAGGCTACCATAGCCGGACCGCTCCATGGGAGGATGGATTTTTGCCAATTTTAGCTCCAAAAAGCATCGCAAAAAGGGTTAACACCCACCAAAAATAGGTCTAAATGTCAAAAAACTGCACACGCTTAATGCTAAAACATCTAAGGGCACCCTTGCACAAGTCATCTTGGGTCAAGCGACTCGTCGCTTTTCTCATGAAGGTCATTCCCTCATCGATTCGTCGCTTGAGGGGGTAGTCACACTTAGTCACCAATCAACAAGTACACACCCAATTAAGGAAAATGACATGCATTCAAAGAATCATTGACAAAGACAATTACGCTCCTGCTTGGGGTAGTAAACAAGCAATAATCACAACCTGATCAAATCACTTGGCATTTCGTGAATCATGAACTCAAGGTTCTCACGAGACAAAAGGTTGCGCCCTTTGCCTATTCATGACCGATCAATGTCCAAGATCAAGTAACACCTCACCGAAAAAGGTTAACACTTGAATTGAGTTCCTTCGCTCGTCAAAAGCAAGGATTCAAGAATGCATGCCCTTTCCATACTTGGGGCATCAAAATTTGGTTAGGTTATTGAGAAACCCTAATCATTAGTGCTTTGGTTATCTATTTTTGCTCGACGCTGCGCCATGCACAGCGCATCCCAAAAAGGGGCATCTGTAGACACCAAAACAACACCAATCCGATTATGTGACTGCAAACACCGATCGCTTTGACACACACAGCCCCAAGGGCAGCCCCGAGAGGTTAAACAGTGGTCCTAACCACTCTCACAACAGTTTTGGAAGGTCGAGAGATCAATTTGGCACCTTCGAGCACTTTGCTCAATATCCCGTCCCACCCCGGGACGAATTCTAAATTCGCTCCAGGGTGGGGCGAATTTCAGGTTTGACGGGCAAAAAGTCAAATCTTGACAAATGGCAGCTCAGATCCGCCACTCAACGCTTCCTTCATCGCATGGGAGTATGGGTGAGCATTTTCGAGCGTTAGAGGCATTTGCAAGGTCAGTCATGAAGTCCCTATTCAGGGAGGAATCTCCTTCCCCCTGGGAAGGCATGATTGCCAAGTGGCGCCTCTGCATGCCCATTTCAAGAGACCTCCAGGTCTATAAATTGGTGAGTTTCCTCACCCCAAAATATGGAGAGAAGGAGCATTTTAGAGCAACGAAGTGTTGTCATTTTATTTACATACCTCACACCTTTTGGATTTGCGCCTTTCACATCCTTGATCTCCTTTAGAGGGGAGGTCATTGGGTGACTATTGGGAGGATGAATATTGAACCCAAAACCTGACATTTGGCCACAATATCCCACCAAATTTTCTGACAATACCACACAAGAGGTTTTGGACCCATCCCAAGTGGATTGGTGCCGAAATCAGGCCTCAAACGGCGGGCGGCCTGCCCCATGGGCGCCCCCTCCCACACTGCCACAATCCTAATCGCCCCCTTTCGGAGTGATGGGAATTCCATGGCAGATTTGCTTTCTTTCATTTTTGCATTCAATTCTATGATGTTTAGATAGGTTGTCATTTGAATTTCGTCTCGTTTTGAACAATTTTGATCATATTTCTAGCTTTGCTCGCTTCTACTAACCTACAGGTAGCATCATCAAATTCCTATTGATGGAGGCTAAATTGGGAAAATCTGACCATCTGGGTCTTCCCAAAATGCCCCCAATTAGCTAACCCCAAGTTTGCAGGTCTTTTGGAGCTTCCTAGGTAGGACATTGGGACAGTACCTTTTCGGCATTTTGTTGTAGGTGAATTCGTCCCGCCCCAGAGCGAATTCAAATCGGTGAGGAATTTCCCGACTGTTCTTTTTGCAGGGCCTTCCTGGTGGTATCTTGATGCCCCTATCAAATTTTTAGAGCATTTGGACCTATTTTAGTCATAGTTTAATTCATTTTTCTCATTTACTTATCGTAGGCTTGGGGATTGCATGCTTTGTTTTATCCGCAGGTGCTACTGACCATTTCTTGTTCCTTTGAACGTAGGGTTTGGACATCGGAGGAGCAGCGAGGAGTCAAGACTCATCAATGCAAGCGGCGGCGACGTTTGGTCCGCCCATTTTACATGTGGGCACGCGGAAGAAGGAAAGGCACCCATGGATGTAACAAGAACGCATGCTTAAACGCTCCTAGCCCTTGGAAGGGGAGGATGCGCATTGTAACCGAGTTTGAAACATATCAATAAAAAGGGCTGTCTTCTTTATTCACATTTGTTTCATTTCGATTCGCTCATGCTTTTCCCTCTTTTCATGCACTTTCAAGTTTCTAGGATTTAGCGCTAAGTCCGGTTTCTTTGTTTGCATCGCATATTCGCTTTCCTTTTTGCTTCCGTATCCTCGTGCTTTCACTTTATTCACTTTAGGTGTTTATTTATATCTCTTACATTTCATGTGTATTGATCTCTTATCATGTAACAAATACTTTGGAATATATTATAGCAAAAATATTATTAAATATAAAAAATTTTAGACTTGAGTGCTACCATCAATGTTTTGTAGATCAATTACTTCTTTCCTAAATCTAATAGTAAAATAATTTATGCCTCAAATATATTGAAGAGGAGGAAAATTTCAATATTCACAAGATTTCATAGTAATTTTCATGCTAATAAAGAAAAAAGTGATAAAATAGTAATCCACCTTCATGATATAGTTTTTAATAATTTAAAATTGAATCATTTTGATAATGTTTGTAGAATTAAGACTGCAATGGAAGAGACAAGACAAAGGATCAAATATCTAAGAAATAATCAAAAAAAAAAGTATAAGTAAATGTAGTTTTTTGACAATACGATTGCATTCTATTAGTGAAATAAATCATGGGGAAGGAGGTTGGAACTGTGATAAAGGTAATTCTTAAACCTTTATGGGACCAAGGATTATGGCATTCGGGACAACTCCATTTAACTAACATTTGTTTTTGTTAAGTTAAAAATTTTCATTAAGGAGGGCATTTTAAATGCGCCCTAATGCCTTAATACATCAGAAGATAAAAATGATGTGAACCACAAAAGACAAAGAGCATCTTTGAGGACCAAAGAACACAAAGGACAACAAAAGTGACCCAAAAAGAGACAAGGAAAAAATTCCATAAGGGATAAAAATAATCGAACAAAAGCTAATCAGGAAATTACAGATTCATTAATATCCTCCTTCTTAGTATCCTTAGCCTCATCCTTAGGGATATCCTTGAATATTTCCTTAGCTATCTCCACAACCTTGTCATCCTTAGCTTTTGGTTTAGTAGCAGCAGTAGAATTAGTAGGGGTATCCTCTTCAAAAGTGTCATAGAAAAATAGAAGACTAAGAGCACTCCTATGCTCTTTTAGTTATGAAATTGCTCCTCCAATAGTAGACCTAGCACTCTCCAGGTGAGTGATCGTAATCTAAGTAGTCTTAATAACATACTTCTGGAGAAACTGCTCCATAGGATCATTTGGATCATCCTCATCAGCTTCCTTCGACTTTCTTGGACTTTGAAGTTCCTTATTTTTGAGATGTTGAGAGCTCCTTGTGGGAGTCACCTCCACCTTGGTCCTCTTCTTTTCCATCCATGGACCTTGATGCTTTTCCTCCACCTTCTTCCTTTTGGATCCTCAAACCTTAGAAGCCAAAGTGGAAGAAGTATCGTCCTCAGTGTTGTCCTCATGTTATTCCTGGGTGAAAATGTTTCCCTTAGGAAACTTCTATAATAGAAAGGTATACAACACCTTAAAAAGCCCTTGGTGAGAGGGTCACATTTCATCCTTATTTGAGCATGTTGAAGTGATAGTATAGTCTATAGACAAAAAAAAGAAACTTAAGAATATTAAGTAGTTTAACCTCTCTGAAGTGATTCACGAAGTAGATGTGGAAGCTTCTAAGCTGTGAGTTGGAGTCATCCACCATTATGTACTCCATAACAGGATTCATAACTTCCTTACAAGGGGTAAGAAGGTTTCCATGGAACATCCTCTACTTGAGGATCCTCCTCAAGGGTTATTTTGGCTTGAACTGGTTCAGCTCCACCTCACAATTATGTTTATCTCTTCTCACAGTTTTTCCAACTGCTAGTTGCCTTGTGATTTCAGCTAGAATACCCACATCCACCTGAAACTCGATACCATGGATGATTATTATCCCAGTTTCTCAGGTGGACATGAAGGCCATGTTGATTTCCCAATTTGTTCCAGAAAATAACTTGAAAAATGGTATGAATCCCCAATCGCTAAGGATGGATTTTGCGACAGGTTCAATGGAAAGTGTATCAGAATCCACAAAGCTCATGCTATTGGGACTCTAATGCAAGAAATATAAACACAACAAAATTATATAGATATGATGATGACAAACAAGGGAAATATAGAAAGCTTCCACAAAAAATATTTTGTAATCCAATGGTATGTTTGGAAGTTTTTGGAATCCCTCCACCTTTCTCCTTGCAAGATGCCAAGTCCTAGGGAAACACACATGCATGAATAATCATACCAAAGGATGATATTCCTTGAACAACTTGAGATTCCAACGGAAACAATATTCCACGAAAATAAAAATGTGCTATGACACATGATACTCAGAGAGTTATGACACATATTGGCACTATGAACTACGAAAACAATGACAATATTTCTTTATAAATAAAGGAAGACAAAAATACATAATGATAAAGGACTTCATTACATCATAGATACAATATCCTTAATGGAAGTGTCTAGTTACCACAACCAACATGCCAATGAGTAGTCAACTTAGTATAAAGGAACTTAAGGGTTAGACACTTTTTCATTTAATATCAAAGGTCAAATATTAGAATTAATGGCAATAGAAACATGAAAAGAATAATATTAGAATAAGATATAGTTTGAATTTTAGAACAATTGAAAGTATGAACTTTTGACAGGTCAAATTTTGTACTTCATACTTTGAAGTTAGGACTTTAGAGTTTAAATTTTAAATTTTCGTATTTAGTGTTTAGATTTTGGACCTATGTTGCTAATCCATATTGACACTATTATGTTTCATAGTTCAAACTTTTAATATTGATGTTTGGGTCTAAGGTAGAAGCTAGTGATTTTGATGATAGTTGGTGTCAATTTCTAGATTCAACAAGGGAAGTTAAAATCTAGAGTTTTGATTGTAGTGATGTGCTAAAAAAACCCTCTAGATTTTTAAGTTTAGAATTTGGACTTCAAATTTTAGAGTTTGATGTTAAAATTTCAAATGCTACTTTCAAAAACCTAGATGTGTTACTGTTTAAAACCTAAATCTAGTTAGTGTAAATTAGTTGAAGTTAAGTGCATCATTTTTATATTTTGAATGCTATATGTTGAAAACATTACCTACCTAGGTTATAAAGTTAGACAACCGCTAGTTACTTAAATTAAGGTATTTAGACCTAAAACATCAAGCTTATTTTTTTTGTCATAGGTGGAGAGGAACCATGAAAAGGACCACATAGTGCTACAGATTAGGTTTAATAGGAGAGATTGATCTTTCAGCTTGAATATGTGTGGTGTCATCATCAAGAACAAGATTGAACTCCACAATTACAAGGATGGTGCTACTAGTAAAGGGGTAATTTGCTTCACATATAATATCATACAATAATGTCAAAGATGAGGCTAGCACCATAGGTATCATTTACATCATCAATAAATGAGGTACCAACATTGAATAATAGTTTGATACCATAGGTGAATTCATGTCACGAACACATGAGATGCCATCATCAAAGATAAGGTTGGTACCAAAGGTAGAATTTATACCATTATAGGTTTAATGTGAATGCTAATGAGGAGTTTGGTATAATAGATGGATTTGGCACTACTAATCGATATAACCTTATAGACTACTATGGCATTAAATCATTGAGTGAGAAATTAAGATTGGTACCATTATTATAGCCATTATAGGTACCATTATTGTTTGTCACTATGAATAGATGTAACCTTATAGGCTACTATGGTATTATCTAGCATCATGGCCCATGAGGACTCTAGGAATCTCTTTTTTTTTCTCATACCAATGATCCCACTCAACAATAGAGATTGAAATTTTTCTTTAGAAAAGGGAAAAAAGGACACAAAACCTCAAATTCTAAGATATTACATGTGCATTTATTTTTGAAAAGCATGACCTATTCTTAAATGCATCATCACCTAGCATCAAATCACTATCACATAAAAGGGCTCTCTAGTCCCTAAGATAAGATATCAAAAAATATATATATTTTGGCTATTAAGCTAAATATATTTATTCTCTTAGAGTAATTTTAATGGATAAATTATAGTTGAAAAGTTCATGTATAACATGTTTAGAGGTAGTTTTAGTTGGATAATAATCAACTTTGATAAAATATGCCACGAAATCAAAATTTACTAGGAGTACAATTATTTAACATTAGTAAAAGTTTAGGTTTAACGTTATTTAAATAAGCACTAAGATCTCATTTCTAAGAAATATTTTATCATTTAGTGTGGTAAAGCTACTCTTTATACTAGATTTGTACTAATATCTTCATATTGCAATTAATGAAATACTTTGGATGGCTTTTGTGAATCAATTATATCCATTAACCTCTTCATTCATGAATGCATGGTATTAGTGGATGTAACTATCTATCCCTTATTAGTCATCATAATAATTTTATTGTAAGATATTTGAAAATTTAATGCATTAAATTTATTTTGTCACTATTATATGTTCAACTTGATCAACTCTAATCTTGATATGGTTACCCAACTATAATTATTTTATTGTATTATCGTACCCTCTCACATTCATTTTCCTTCTAATTTTGCTTAATTTCTTAGACTAATTTAGATTGACTAGATTAGTCGAGATCTAACCCAAATTTAAAGCCCAAAATAACTAAACTTTATTCTTCTAAAGTTGAACTATGATCTCATGGGCATATACATTGAATTAAATGATTTTGTGAATGAATAATACATAATGGTAAGCACCTCAAAAACTAATTATTTTTGTAGGATGTATTATGCTAAGTGTTTTAAAAATAACAATGATGATGTTTAAGGTAAATCTAAAGTAAAAGAAAGTGGTTAATCCTATTCAAACTCTATTGATCCATTATAAAATTGAAGAAGAAATTTTTGAAATATCAATGGTATTTGGAAAAAATATTGTATCTCAATTCAAATCACCTCTTCACCACATAAAATATCATTAAAAAAGTTTCAAATTATGGAGGATTAAATTCTTGTTACTTCAATTGAAATAATGGGACTAGAAAAATGCCATAAACATCTCAATAAAGGAAATAATATAATTGAATTTATTCATATAAAAGTAAAATGGATTAGAGGAGGTTTAAAAAGAAATGTTGATAATAAGAGTTACTTTTAGAATTTAGGAAAACCCAAAGGCTATGTGGAAGGGTATTTAGTAGAAATAAAAAATTCCAAAAAATTCCAACCCTTATTAAACGCTTAATATTTCATAGACTTGGCCAAGTGGGGAGTGTGATCTAAAGAAACCATGGTTTACATTTTATAAAATGTTTTATGAAAAACTCTTTAAAAAAATGGTGACTCTATACGTGGAAAGAAAATAATTTACATAAACATTTTCTATTTCGTACTTAAAAATTTCTATATTATATTACATTTATTCAAAAAAAGTATTGATTGTGTTTAATTCTTTTAAAATAGTTAAGATGACCAATGAACCTTTATAAATATTTACATATATTGATTAATTCATTATATTGTAATAATTATTTTGTCTTGAATGGCATTATGCATGAAATATATAAATACATTCATCTTTAACACTTCTTCACTTGCATACCCAAGATGATGAACTTAATTGAAATTAAATAATAAGTTTTTTTTTCTTCAAGATATTGCTCTTTAATTGATTTTGATTTATTTTGATATTTTTCAAAATAATCCTACTAATGTGAAAACTATATTTTTCCTAAAATTTTAGCAAATATTTTAATTATTTCATGCAAAGAACCTCTAACTCCAAATTAATTCACCAATTCTTTATTTTTTTACCATTTTAGATAGAAAAATCTCTTGATATAGAAAAAATTCCTCACTAATATGTTTTATCTTGGTTGCATAATGCTTCTTTTCATAATGACAATGATAATTCAAATTTAAAATGTAATTTTATTTTTAATGAAAATCATTTATGAGTTCTTTAAACTTTTTTTCAATATATTTTTTATGTAAAAAGCATTATATAAAAGAATTAACAAAATACATTTTTACAAAAAAAAAATGGATAAAAATGCAACATGGGTAATGCCATCAACCAAAAAAAAATATCCTTATCAAAATAGAGTGGGAATCCAAGATAACAATCTACACTTTACAGAATTGATGGACAACAGAATAAACTGATAAGTTTCAGCAACCCATAATTCCTACCTAGAGAATTTGAAAATGAGTCTCTCTCCTATTAGAAGTGTCAAAAACATAAAACCAATCATAAACTCTTAAGTTTCCCAAAGTATCAAGTCGAAGAGTTGGGGGATAGAGGAACAGTCCAATAGCCACGATTATCTTTAAGCACCTTGAACTGGGATAGGAGTGTAGTTTGAGATCAAGCATCACTATTGTGTGGACCTAGATATTCTATGAGGAGTATCCTAAATTAGTGATAAAAGTGCGTTCTCCCACTATTTTTCAATATATTTTATTTTTAACATGTAAAAATCTCAAATAAAACTACTTGTATGCATAATTTTTTTAATATCCCATTCAATAATTAAATTTATTTATTATTATTATTATTATGGTTACATAGGAGAGTTGGTCACAACCACACTATTTTAATAAATTCATTTATTATTGAGCACAATTTTTAATTTAACATTATAAATACATCGTTCATTTTCCTGTTTGTCTTCTCTCTAGAGTGGGGTGGGAAGAAGAGAGATAGAGAACACTATACCATATATGATAAAGAGGTAAAAACAAATAATGTCCATGAAATTATATCATATATTATATAAGATCATGTTGTTTATCCAAATATATTTATTACTATATAAATTACTTTTTAAAAACCTCTCTTTTTAAAGCAAATTACTTCATTTTCAATAGCATAATGGAAGAGCATGAAAACAACATAAGATTTGTCTACTATAATCAAGGAAATATAGGAAATACTTTATTTATTCTCCATATCAGAATATGTTAAGAATAAATTTAAATATAATCTAATAATTTTAAAAATAATAATTTATAATTGTCACAATTATATATTAAAAAAAGGTGAGTTGACAATTATATATTAAAAGTTGTCGTGATATCGCGACATGTTGCGCCGTCGTGGTCACTGGAGGAAATTTGTCGCGATTTCGCGACATGTTGCGTCGTCGTGGCTGCTGGAGAAAAGTTGTCGCGATATCACGACATGTTGCACCGTCGCGACCGCTGTGGGAAAGTTGTCACGATATCGCGACATGTTGCATCGTCGCGGCCGCTGGAGGAAAGTTGTCACAATATCGCGACATGTTGCGCCATCGTGGCCGCTGAGGGAAAGTTGTCATGATATCATGACATGTTGCACCGTCGCAGCCAAAGGAGGAAAGTTATCGCGATATCGCGACATGTTGCGTCATCGTGGCCGTCGAGGGAAAGTTGTCATGATATCGCAACATGTTGCGCCATCGCGGCCAAGGGAGGAAAGTTGTCACGATATCGCGACATGTTGTGTCGTCGCATCCAAGGGAGGAAAGTTGTCACGATATCACGACATGTTATGCCATCGCGGCCGCTGGAGGAAAGATGTCGCAATTTCACGACGTGTTGCGTCATTGCGGCCGCTGGCGAAAAGTTGTCACGATATCGTGACATGTTGTTCCATCGCGGCCAAGGGTGGATTATTGTCACAATTTCATGACATGTCACGATTTCGTGACAAGTTGGCTTTTTGCGGTCAGAGGAGTCTTGTGTCGCGATTTCGTGACTTGTAGCTTTTTCGCGGCCAGAGGTGAAGTTGGTGTTTGCTGTGCATTTTCGCGATAAGTTGTTGTAACAGATCTATCAGCTCTCTCAGCTAGCTTGGTTTTGGTTCAAGAGATTTGGATCCATTGCAAATCTTCCTCTTCTCTTGTAATCATGTGCTTTCATTGTTTTTGGCTGGGATGTGTCTTCTCCCAATTGTAACTGATCTTTGTTTTAATACAAGTTTTTTTCAATTTTTTCAAAAAAAAAAAAAAAGGGTGAGTTGGCAACCGAGTTGGTGTTAGGTTGCTAGTTAAGGTCTACAATCTGTACTATGGGTCCATTCAACTTTGGTTCAAATCACACTAGCTACCATAAGCCCTTTTAAGGGTGAGTGAGTAGTCAAGTTGGTGTGAGGCAGCTAGGTGAGGTCTACAATCTATACCATGGGTCCATTCAACTCTAGTTCAAATCACACTAGCTACCAAAAATATTGTGGAGTGCTTTTGGAACTGCAACTATCGAGGTTTATGAACTCGATGAGTGGAAATATGGAGCTCAATGTGGCAAGCAAGAGTGGTGGCAGATGGGGTGGTAGCAAGTGGTGAAGAGGTCCACATGAGCACATATGGGGTGGAAAAGTGTGATGATGATTGAATTAGTGCTATAGACCCTATGAAACCTCTTGGAGGTGCAAACCCTCCTTGAGGTCTACCAGGCATTTTTTCCTTTAACCTAGGTGCTCTATCATTTATGAGTTTGGTTTCTTCGAAAGCTTTAAATTGAAGTCCCCTATGGATTTTTTTTGCCTTCTTTCCAAGTATACCTCGTTGAGGATTTTGTGGGAACTGATGCACCTAACTATGGATGAAGGAGCCTTCAACATGGTAGGTGAATTCATGGGAACCTACCCTGATATTGATTTGATTAGGAAATAGACTTCCCTTAAATGGTCTCTTAAGGGTTTCATGGAGTTGGTCGCTCTTTCCAAAGGATTTTTCCTCATAAATTTCAATGAGGAGGAAGATTCTTTGTGCATCTTGGAAGGGGGTCCATGGTTCTATGGACGAAGGAATTTATTTCTCAGGAAATAGGGAATGGAGTTTGACCTTGATTTGTAAAATATTAACATGACCCCTCTTTGGATTAGATTCACTAGCCTCCTTTTCCAATTCTAGCATAAGGATATGTTGAGATATATTGCTAAAACATTCAAAGAGAGTTTTTATTGACATTACCACAATGTATAAATCTAGAATGGTGTACGCCAAGATGTGTGTGAATGTGGACCTAATAGCTAATCTTCCAAACTCATTCAAGCTTATTTCAAATTTTGGGACCAAAAATTAACCTATGGAATATGAAAATAGACCCTCTATCTACTCTGTTTGTAAGAGAATGGGGCATGCGACCATCCATTGCCCTAATAAGGTGGTCCAACCCATCAAGATGACCTAATCCAATAATATGAATTAGTGTAATAATCAAGCCTAGACAGAAAAGAAAAATCTAGGCTCATAGACCCTTGGTAAAGGAAAATCTCTAGCCTCAAATAACTTCGACCATTCTTCTACAAAGATACCCCATGTTGAAAGAATTCCACTAATAGAAGAACTAGAAGCGTTGATAGATTATGTTATTCAGGTATGTAATCTGGTACTCTCTCCTATTCCTATTTCTTTCAATCCTTTGGTGGGTAATCCATTTGAATGTCTAGCCTTGGACTAGCATTTTTCTATTAGGGAGATTGATTTCTCTGACTTGGTTAACCTGACTTCATAAGCCTTGATGACCAAAGCCTCCCTATTAGGTAAAATAGCATGCCAGATGTAGTTATGCTAGGCCCTACAAACCTTTTGGTAGAAGATTTCCCTTCTAAGTAGATTAAAATTCTAGCCTCCAAAATTCTTGTAGGATCCCATTTTTAAGGGGAAAAATTGTAGTGTCAAGTGAAATGGACCCTATGGACATGTCACAAGTATTCAAAAGAAAGGGACCATCGATATGGGCTCTTAAAGGAAAGTGAGAAAATATTCAAAAAAATAACGTAGGAAAAGGGGTATTGAGTCAGATATAGTGAATGGAAGTCAAGAGACCTTGAAGCTAGAAATCAATCATCAAGTTGATCATGAAAGAACAAAGTCCAGAGTAGCAAACCAAATTGGGGTTGGAAATGATTCTAAAGGGTCTAAACGGTTTGAAAGATACCTAAAGCTAATATGCAAGTGTCCAAGATGCAAGAAGAAGGCTTTGCAAGAAGGTTGCCAGAAGACTCAAATTGAAGGTAACAAGTGTTGCCCTCCCAGCAAAGAGAGCAAGGCCTCGAGCCAAACTGATGATCCCTCCTTGGATTGCAAACTTCTTTCTTCCATGAAGAAAAACTTAAGATGAGGCAAAAAATCTTAAGGCGAGCTTCGTGCTTCAATTTTTGCTAGAGGATGTAATTCTATTGAAATTTTTGAGGATTAGGTATTCTCTGCTTCTTTTTGGGCTTCAGGGTTGTTGGGCCCTTTCTATTGTTTTTGTGCTTCTTGCAATGTCCTTTCTCAGGGTTGATTCCTCTTTGTTTTGTTGAATTGTGAGCTGGCTTGTTCCATCTTATCTATTTTTTCATTTTGTTTATTTGTTAAAAGGTTCAAAGACCCTTTTCAAAACCCCTTCTTTTCCATCTTATCAAAATATATATATATATATATATATATATATATATATATATATATATATATATTAAAAATTAGAAACCATAATCAAATATATATATTATGTTCATATTTAATTTTAATTAATTATTATGTAACAAGCAAATAAAAATAAATAAATAATTAAAAAAATATATTATTCTGTAACAAAAAAAGACAAACATATCACTACTTTTCATTAACTATTTTCAGCTCCTTTCGCTTAACGCACAAGCCTGGCTTATTAGAGTATACAACAACATTAATATATATTTATAGCAACATCGTCTTTCTTATGTGCAAGAAAGGTTTTATTATTCTAAGTATATAGACGGTCAGTTGTTTCTTATGTTTACGAATATGCCTCAAATCGCCCCATTAGATCCCGTCACATAATGTCAAGGGTTGAGATTAGAATATATAGATATAAAAATTAAGATTAAGAGACAAAATTAACGAAAATTAATAAAATAGTATGAACTTCAAAAATAATAATAATAATAATAATAATAATCCATACCCAGAATCCATACCCATTTCATTGTGAGTAGGAATTTAACATGTTTAGTAGCATATATTTTTCAGGCCAAACAACCTCCTGACTCCTCTCCTCCTGAAACTGCTCATCACCATCCAGGATTCACAGGGATTCTTAACAGCAACGTCATTGGGTTTGTGTTATGTGCAAGTTTTGTTCTAATCTTGACAGTCACGGTGCTGATATATGTTTGCAAATCAAAGCCAGAGAAGATTATGGAGTATTTGGACTCCATACATAAGATTGATGAGGAATATTTCTAATTCTATATCCATGCCTGATTTCTCAGAGGTTCTTGAAGGCATGGGTAGGAGAAGTCTTGAAATTTTGAGGGACACTTTGTATGCTGCTGGTTTTCCTAAGCTACCTCCCACTGCAGATGATGATTCTTTTTCTGATGATGTTCCTGTAAAGGAGAATCAGGAGGAATACTCTAGTGCTCAAGAATCCATGGAGAAATCTGTTAGTCAGAAGGAGGAGTATTTTAGTGCTCAAGAATCCAAGTCCATGGAGAATTCTGTTATAGTTGATGTCATTCTTCAATCATTCGAAGGAGCAGGTGGTAGTTCAGTCGAACGAGGTTAATAGTGGGTACATACAAATATTCTGTATGCTAGCGGCACTTCTTCTACCCTCAACATTTTCATGATTTCTATCAATTTTTGTTGTTGCTCTAGTTGCTCTTGAAGCAACTTTACTATAGAGGAGAAATCTTCTCTTCTCTTCTCTCATCATATATTATAGAAGAGGATTTTAATGCTTTTCATGTTGTCTACGGTTTCTTTTATAATAGTATTAAAATTATTTCATTTGTTTTTTATTTTGAAGTAACACTTCTGGATATTATGTTTTTAAGAGGCTTGATTTTGCTCAGACTAGAATTTTTTGCACCAAATTGTTTCAAAAATTGAATAATGTCTATCAATACATCCTTACTTCCTCCCATCATCCAGTTCATTAGAAAAAAGCTTTTATCATGGATGAACTCAATAAATTTTTGGTTAGAGAAAGCTCTAAGTATGGATTTACTTATGTTAAAAATAATTTTTTTAACAAACTCAAAGCTAGGGGATATAAATTATTTTTCTCTTGCCTTTGTTTAAGAAAGTTAAATTTTAAAGTAGGCCTTCACTTTTGGCTAGAGTTTTGGAGCGAAAAACACGCATACATGGAACCAAAATAAAAATAATTCCTCTTATTTTGAAGTTGGATAACTGAAATTTTTGTTGGCAAAGATCTTCTAATCAACACATATATTATTTCTCCAATGTTTGAAAAATGGAGAAAAGATAGAGAGCTCATGAGGAACCAAAAACCTCTTCGATCTTATCTTTGTAAAAATAAAATTATTTGAGGGACTCTTTCCCACCTTCTATTTTGACATTATTTATTGTGTTTCTTCCCTTTCCTGTGTGGGTGTTTTTTTTTTTTGAGGGGGTTGAGCTTGGGACCTATAGACACCAAAACAACACCAATCCGATTATGTGACAACAAGCACCGATCGCATTGACACACACAGCCCCCAGGGCAGCCCCTAGAGGTTAAACAGTGGTCCTAACCACTCCCACAGTAGTTTGGAAGGTCAAAGGTCAATTTGGCACCTTTTTGGCACTTTTCTCCCTACTCGTCCCACCCTGGGATGATTACAAACTGGTATTCATCCCACCCAGGGACGATTATCAGCATTCGCCCCAGGGTGGGGCGAATAGCAGGTTTGACTGGCAAAAAGTCAAACCTCGACAGGTCCGCCAGTTAACTGCAGCTTCAGGCCATGCAATTGCGAGGAACGACTTCAAATCAAGGAGAGAGACTTCAGTCATGCATGTCTTTGATTTTGGAGGCCTCATGCAAGGAGACTCTAAATCAGGGAATAATATTTTCTCTCAAAATAGGACAAGCAACTCAAGTGGCGCCCTCGCATGCGCATTCAAAGAGAGAGACCCTAGGTCTATAAATTGGTGAGTCTTCTCACCCAAAAAAAGAGAATAGAGAGGAGCCTTTGGAGCAATGAAGTGCTGCCAAATTATATCCTCACCCATCGATTGTGCTTTTACATCCTTGATCTCTCTTTTGGAGGGAGGTTATTGGGTGATTATTGGAAGCGCAATCCGGACCCAAACCCAAACATTTGGCCACAATATCCCACAAAATTTTTTGAAAACACCCCATAAGAGGTTTTGGACCCATCCCAAGTGGATTGGTGCCAAAACAGAGTCCCAAACGGTGGGCGTCCTGCCCCCGGGCGCCCCCCAAACTATCGTAGTCCTAATCGCCCCACCCCGGAGTGATTAGAAATATGTGGTAGATTTCCCTGATTTTTCTTTTGCATCTGATTCTAGGTTGTTTACATATGTTGTCATTTAAATTTCATGTGATTCTGACAAGTTTTGATCATGCTTTTATCATTTCCCGCTTTTACTAACATGCAGGTAGCATCATCAAATTCCCGGTGATAGAGGCCAAATTGGGAAAATATGACCTTCTGGGTCTTCCCAAAATACCCCCAATTAGCTAACCCCCAACTTTTTAGGTGATTTGGAGCTTCCCAGATGTGACATTTGGGACAGTGCTTTTTGACGCTTTGTTGTAGGTCTATTCGTCCCACCCCGGAGCGAATACGAATATGTGGTGAATTTTTTGACTGTTCTTTTTGCAGTGTCTTCCTTGTGATGTTTTGATGCCCCTATCAAGTTTTTAGTTCATTTGGATCTATTTTAGTTATCATTTTATTTATATTTTGCATGTGCTAATCGTAGGCTTGGGGATTGCATGTTTCATTTTATCTACAGGTGCTACTGACTATTTTCTGTTTCCTTGAATGTAGGATCTAGACATTAGAGGAGAAGCAAGGAGTCAAGATTCATCAATGCAAGTGGCGGTGACGTTTGGTCCACCCATTTTACATGTGGGCACGCGGAAGAAGGAATAGCATCCATGGGTGTGACAAGAACACATTTAACGCTCCTAGCCCCTAAAAATGGAGGAGGTGAATTGTAACCAAGTTCTGAAACATATTAATAAAAAGGGTTGTCTTCCATATTGGATTTTTATTTGGTTTCGATTCGTTCATGCCTCTTTCCTTTCATGCACTTTCAATTCATAGGATTTAGCGTTATCTTTTGTTTCGTTTACATCGCATCTTGGATTTTCCTTTTTGTTTCCGTATCCTCATGCTTTCAGTGGTGATCATGGTGGGACCTCTATCCCTTGATTTTAAGATTAAATTTTTGATCAAAAGTTGCTTGTTTTTGCTTACAGGTATCAATCTTTCAAGCACTGGACTGCTGCTCGTTCCATCCTGTAATGAATACAGAGCTGGAATTCGTGCCACCCTAAGATGAATAGGAATTCATCTCACCCTGGAATGAATACAGATCTGTTATTCATCTCACCCCGGGATGAATAGCTCTCTATGCAATTTTAGGGCAAAAATTCAGAGGCATCCGATTTGGGCAGAGAAGAGGTAGGGGTCCTAAACACCTTCTATCATTTTTAGCTTTCTGTTTTCTATTTTCTGGTTATTTGCTTGCATAGGAGAGTTTGAATGCTTGTTTTCTTCATTTATGCAAATTAAAAAGAACCCCACACACCACGTGGTAATTGAAACAACAAGGAGTTGGTCGTAAAACCCCAACCCTTGATCAAGACCAACGGTGGATTTCATCACCACCTTGGCTTGAAATATTGCATACATAACCCCGATCGTGACTGTTGCTAGACGTAAATCCTGATGAAAGCTGACCAAGTGTAGCGGGGGTGATTCCCAATGCATGAGGATAAGTCTTCTATGGTAGGTGTCATAAATAGAGTGATTCCCCTTCCGTACCGCCTATGTTCCATGTACCATCTGCTCTCACGTACCAATAGTTTCCCTCACGTAAGGGCGGGTATATAGAGAGGTTGGTATATCGGCTTGGCAATGGTATATCGAAGGGGCGACCATTTTTGGGAGTCATAAGAGCCATCATATTGCATTTAAATGTTCTTTACAAAAGCTTTCAAAACAAACATCAAAACACACTAAACCAGATTTAGGGCACACTTTTAATCTTTAAATGAGATAATCATTGCTTTGATTGTGTGTTTTCCTTCTATTTAGTGTAGCATAAGAAATCATAAAAAGAAGATAAAAATCTATGCATCATGTAGGAAAACATCACCATGGTGTACACCCGTAGTCGAGCCCAATCACGGGCAGGAGCTACAGAGAGTGCACAAAGGGGGACAAGTCACCTCCGATATAGTCCTGAGGACTTGGTCATCCCGCCTTGGCGGCCTGACACACAAGATAGTCCACATCATGCCATTACAGAATAGGACTATAGAGGCACCTCTTTGAGGGGCACCCCCACTCAACATAGATCTTTTCAAGAAGAGGACCTACACGTGGCACTCAACATAGACAGGAGGGCTCCCTTAGATGCTCGTTATGAGTGGCCTAGTGATGAAGCGCTAGAGCAACATAGGGTCCATAAGGAGGGGCCACATGATTTCGTCATCCCTCCTTTACCCCTTATTACTGTTAGAAACACTAGACAAAATCCAGAGCACAAGGCTCTCCAGACAGGGCAAGCCAATTCTGCCCGCCCCTTTCACACATACGAAAGGGAGTACGAGGAAGACCACTACATTCCTCAAGAGCAACACACAATGTGGGGGCAATGCACCTCCGCACCTGCTATGTATCAGGATCACCCAATGAGGCCAGAGCCCCGGGTGAATGCCGCTAACCTCGATAGAGGAAAGCAACCCATAGGGATCTCGGATCACCACGATCGAGATAGACATGTAGGAGAGGCATCTAGGCTTCCTAAACACAAGACAGTGAAACAAATTGACTTGGCATTTGCCAAACATGCCACCCACCAAGCGCAAATCACGCAGCTCAGGCAAGACCAACAATAGTTAGAGCATCTATATCACCTTAGCAAAGAGCGCATCCGACACCAAACAGATGAGCTACTCCACAACACTATGCCTGAGAGGGTTCCAACCCCTCGAACATAGAGGGTAGAAAGGCATAACCCCCTAGTGCAAGATAGGTCTCCAAGACCTTACCAAGTGCTGCCTCCATGACCCCCTAGACCTGAGCAGGAGGCCACTCCCAGAAACAATGATGGGCACCCTCCGTGGGCACCCACCCATGGTCATAGGTCTCACCCGAGAACTCCTCAAGAAGCTTATGAGGAGTATGAGCAAGAAGAAGAGCGGGCAAAAATGCCCTACCAAGGTAGAGGGGGCGATATTCGGCCACCCCTCTATAGGCCTCAAGTTCCCCGCAACCCACAGTGGGAGCAAACCAAGGAGGAAGAGATCAAATCCTTCGATGCATATAAAGCACTGTTAGAGCGCTTAGAATCTATGGAGACCAAGACTTTTGGGCCCCAAAAGCCCACTTTACGCCAGCTCCGTAGTCACCCTGTGCATCCATCAGTGTCGGTGCCCCCATACCCTGAACACTTTAAACTGCCCTAGTTGGCACTCTTTAGAGGGGAGGAGGATGCCCAAGAGCACGTGACTAGATTCCTGAGCCAATGCTTTGGCATTCAGGACAATGATGCTTTGTTACTAAGAACATTTATAACCACGTTCGTAGGCCCTGCCTCGGATTGGTTCACTCAATTACCAAAGCACAACATCAGTAACTTAGATCAGCTAGTGGACGTGTTCCTCGAATGCTTCACCTTCAACACCAAGAAGAAGGCATCACTAAGCGACCTAGCTAGCCTCAGGAAGTATGAGGAAGAAACCATGGTGGCATATGGGAACCGATGGAGGACGTTGCTTTCAAAGCTGCCCTACCTCCCTCCCATGTCCGACCTGACCCAAATGTTCTCAAAGAGTTGTTTGAGATCGATCTCCATGCTATTGCAGCTACAGCAATATGCCACTTTAGAGGAAGCTCTGGCACAAGCCAGAATCATTGAGGAGATCAAGATACAGGATGGCGAGATTGCCAAGCCAAAGAAGAAAGAATGGTCTAAGAACACCAAAATAGGGACCACGCAACAGAAACCCACTATGGTCAATCAGGTTGCTATAAACGTCCCTAAGCCTACACAAGCAACACAGCCCCAAAAGGCTAACTATCAGGCGGTGCCTCTTAACAGTTATGATAGAGAAAATCAGAGGCAAGAACAAAATCAGTAGCATCACCCTAGGCGACAGTTCACACCTTACACAGAGTCCAGGGACTCCCTGTTTGACCGCTTGTCAGTGGCAAACTTGATCAACCTACCCGAGATTCAAACCATAGACCCCAATGCACCAAAGCCTAAGGGGTATAGGGAGGACTTGTACTGTAGGTTCCACAGATGGAAGGGACATGACCTTAATGCATGTTGGAAGTTTAAAGGCTTGGTGCAAGACCTAATCGACAACAAGACGCTAGCAGTGGACAACCCCGTAGCGCCAAACAACCAATAGATGGGAGTCTTCAGAGATCCCCTGCCTGCCCATGATGCACAGGCAAAACCCCTTCAATTCAATGAGGTGACATAGAATTGCCCCATGCAGGGGTATGTAGGGATGATAAGCATAGTGACTAGGAACAGGAGGTACCCAGGAGCTGCCCCTGCGGCAGCCACAAGAGAGGTTCCATCGACGTCACAACCTCAATAACACCCTACGCAACCTCCCTCACCTAGACCAATGGCCATGATTCGGACTAGACTTACCCAAAGTCTAAGGACCACGTCGGCTAGGCTCTCCATATACGAGCTCATTCAACAATCAGCGCCCCATCGAGAGGCTCTAATGGAGATATTAAAAGCCATCGAGCTGCAGCCCCATGAAGCAAACTCTTTCAACAACTTCGTGGGACATGTAAAACAATGTACAGAACCAGTCATCACCTTTAGAGAAGATGAATTGAAATCAGTGACTGGTGATGTGGCGGATCCACCCCTGCACGTCATTGCACGGGTCAACGGGATTCCGTATAAGAGGGTGTTGGTGGACACTGGCTCATCCAGTAATATAATTACAACAGCAACATTGAAACATCTGAAGTTGTCGGCATCTCACATCATGGCCTCCACCTATACTCTTCGAGCATTCAATGATGCAATATGCTCGACGGTTGGCACAATTGTCCTACCCATCCAAGTGGGACAAAATACTATTCATACATTGTGCCACATCTTGGAAGGTGAGATGGCCTATAATATCTTGCTGGGGTGGCCTTGGATCAGGGACATGAAGTGTGTCCCTTCGATAGCTCATCAGTGCCTAAAGTATACATTTGAAGGACAGGTGCATGTAGTCCCGGTAGACTTAGAGCCCTTCAAGTACTGCAATACGGTGCAGCTAATGCCACAATCGACCCTTCCATCAATGCATTTGGATTTTTAGTTGAATCCATCTAACCAGGGTCCGATTCTGCATGCATCCCCATTGACAAGTCCATCAAATCCCCAGTTGGGTCCATCTTCCTCATCTGGTCCTTCACCAACGATGCCACCCACGGTGGCCACACCAAAGGACAAGGGAAAGAAACCCCTAGAAGAGGAACCACCCCTCGTCTCAACCATCTCTACCGAAGAGATGCCTAGCCGAATGGAAGTCGAGATGCCTAGTTCACCCTACATGGAGTGGACTCAGGAAGAACTCCCATTCGCTCCCCCTCAACCGCCAATGATCACCATTGAGATGGCCAACATGGGCTTGGGGGAGTATCTAGTGCGGAACATTGTAGCAACACCCACACTTGAGTCCATGCAGGACATGGGGAGACCTCGACTCCCCATCGGCTCTGTGGTTCCTCTAGGCTACCCACCCAATCAGACAAACTTTGTTTATGGGGGCCTCGATAATGGCATTGAACCTTACATGCAAGAAGATGAAGATGAAGAGCCTTTTGCTGAGGACGTCAACTATTTGTCCAACCCAGATTTCGCTTTGAGATATCTTGGCCAATGTAATTGGCATGGATATGGGTTGGGCAGGTATGAGCAAGGAGTGCGTGTTCTTTGCCAACCAAGATATCAAATGTCGTACGACAAGTCAGGAGTAGGGTTCAACCACCCCCTGCCCCTGGACATCTTGGTAGAGAACATGCAAGGCCTAGGGATAGGCAACAAGGATGGGTTGGCATTAGATCCATATGCCAATCCTAACACAACATATACATTGGGGGATTATCTCCCATTGCTAACAACCAACCTTGTTGACCTTAACAACCCTTTCCCTTCGATCAAAAAGGGAGAAAGTTCGAGGACTCACCTACAAGAGGGATATAGACAAGACCAAGAAGGGTCTTCAGAAGATGAGTCAGAGTACGAGGTAGCACCTTGGGATCCTTTCGAGTCTGATAGCAATCATTCACAAGTGACTCCTATGGATGATTATCAGGAGAGCTTCCTGACAATGTTCCCTTTGGATGCTCCAATTGAGCATATGCCACCTCAAGAGAATCAGGTCCCCCCGCAAAGAGCGAAACAACCCCGATGGGACCACATTAATTTTCTCGAGCAAGATGAGCCTCATATGTCACAAATAGCTATTGGAGCCAACGAAGGCCTTTGGATCTCCGATAGTGATTATGAAGATGAAACTGAGATGGCCTATCTCAATCATATGCGACAGCAACAATATCCCTTGGACATAGATGACATGTTTGAACAACTACACATAGGGCCAAGGCATAGGTGGCACCTAAACCAGGCGTAGTTGGACCAATTACTGCACCCACCACTCTAGGTATACAGAGAACATCTTCCGCCTGGAGACCCTATAGAGCCATCAGTGCCTAGGGCGGACCCTGTCCTCTTATCCGCACATAGGGCCGATCCATTTGTGCCAGTACCCATAGAGCCAGATCCGGAGCACAAAGATCACCTAGGATGTCCGAGTAACCACACCCATGGTAATGGAGACCAAAATCATTTCATTAACATGATCTCCATTGACTTAACCACCCCCATCCATAATCCAATCGACCCAACATGGTCATTGCATCTAGACCTAGATGCTATAGACTAGGATCGTGCTGACACACCGCCATCCCCATCAGAGTACTGGCCTTGCGGTGGGATGTTCCATTTCACCCCAGGATAGACTCAGGATGTCTTCCATGCTGAAGAGGAACCCGACGTTCTGAATGATGATCTAAATTCAGCAAATGATATCCACCTGATCCCAACTCCACACCAGTTGGAGGATGGATCCCACATGTCAGTCGAGGAGACGACTGACGTAGACATCGGCTCTGATCCAATGAATTTGCAAATCATCAAGCTAGGGGTAAGTTTATCCCTCGAAGAGCAAGCCGACTACATTGCCCTTCTCAAAGAGAAGAAGGAGGTTTTTGCATGGTCCTACAAAGACATGTCGGGGCTAGATCCGTAGCTAGTCATGCATAATCTTACGCTTGATCCGACAGTCAAGCCAGTAAAGCAAAAACTACGTAAGATGCATCCAACAATGGCCTTAATGGTAAAATATGAATTACAAAAGCTGTTGGATGCACAGTTTGTCATCTGCATGGATTACCCACCATGGTTGTCTAACATGGTGCCCATCAAAAATCTTGACGGGAGGATTCACATATGCACCGATTTTTGAGATCTAAACAAAGCGAGTCCTAAGGATGATTTCCCCTTGCCTAGCATCGACGCATTGGTAGATGCTACAACGGGCCATGAAATGCTTTCCCTCATGGATGGTTTCTCGGGATACAATCAGATTCGTATTAATCCTGAGGACCAACTAAAAATGGCATTCACAATGCCTTGGGGGACATTTTGTTATAAGGTCATGCCCTTTGGCCTTAAAAATGTTGGCACCACCTACCAACGTGCCATGACATACATCTTCCATGATCACATGCATAAAACTTTGGAAGATTACATGGATGATTTGTTGGCCAAATCTCTTTTGCGCCTAGATCATCTCGATGACTTGAGCAAGATCCTCGATCGCCTCATTGAACATAAAGTCAGACTAAACCCCAAGAAGTGCGTATTTGGCATCACATCTGGAAAGCTCTTGGGTTACATAGTCTCCAAATGAGGAATCGAGGTAGACCCACACAAAGTCAAGGCAATCCTTGAAATGCTTCCCCCAACTACCATCAAGCAGCTCAGAAGCCTACATGGAAAGGTCACGTCGATCAAGCGCTTCATAGCACAGCTATCTGACAAGTGCCGACCCATGAATAAATTATTGCACAAGGGGGTAGCATTTCACTGGGATGACGAGTGCCAGTCAACCTTTGATGACATTAAACAATACTTGGCTTCACCACTAGTATTGGCACCACCTAGACCAGGAGTGTCATTCTACTTATACATCTCAGCTACTGAGGTGGCACTGGGTGCCATGCTAGCCCAAAAAAATGAACTACACAAAGAATAGGCTAATTACTATCTTAGCCACACCCTGGTCAGTTATGAACTTAACTATGCATACGTTGAGAAGCTCTGCTTGGCAGTGGTGTTTGCTACCAAAAATCTATGCCACTACATGCTCAACAATACGACGTATGTTGTGTCTAAGGAGAATCCATTGCGATACATGATGAGTCATACTTATCATAGTAGCCGCACGATGAAATGGATCATGTTGTTGACGGAGTTTGACATAGAATTCATTGGACAAAAATCCATAAAAGGTCAAGTCATCACCGATCAACTAGCAGAGGCTCCTCTTGAAGATGATCAGCCTCTGACCGTAGAACTACCTGATGATGGGGTCTTCCATGTTTCAGAATCGCCAGATTCTAATGAGCTTGAGTCACAGGCTGACATGACCCTATTCTTCGATGGTTCTAAATGTGAGCAAGGAGGTGGCATGGGAATTGTATTCTTCACACCACAAGGGGCTCCAATGCCTCTATCATTTAAATTAGACTTCTCGTGCACCAACAACAATGCAGAATATGAAGCCTTGCTCATAGGTCTTCAGACAACAATCACCATGAACATCAAACGTTTAAACATCTTTGGTGATTCATTGTTAATTGTCAATCAATTCAAAGGGGTATTCCAATGTAAATGCCCAGTTCTATAGGCCTACAAAGCCCTTGTGGACAAATTCCTGGCATAACTTGAATGGTACGACATCGAGGCACTCCCTCGATCATCGAATCATTTTGTGGACACTATGGCCTCCTTGGGGTCACTAATCCCGCAAGACCCTTCCAGTGAGATGACAACCATTCAGGTCAAAACATTATCACAATCCATGATGGAGCATGCAAGCTCTGACCTAATGCCAGGAATCCACCTGATCCAGATTGAACCATCTCAGGATAGGTTCTCTCGAATCCATGATTGTCTGACTCAAGCCAACTAGGGGTCCTTGTTCTCCCCGACCCCTCTTAATAGCAACACAACGCTATTTTTACAAGTTCTTTCCCGCTCAGCTTTTGCTAGGGATGAACTTCAAGAGGGATTGGCCATTCATACCATCGAGGTTTTCGATCAGCAGGATTGGTACACACCCATTAGGGATTACCTCAAGCTAGGTAACCTCCCACTTGGATTGACACAAGCCATGAAAAGATCATTTAAATAGAAAGCGGCAAAACATGTCTTGCTAGGAGACATTTTGTATCATCGAAGCTATGAAGGAATCCTCCTCCATTGCTTGGACCAGTAGGAGTCTGCTTGGGTGATCACCCAAGCCCATGATGGTACATGCGGTGGCCACTTCAGCGGTATGGCCATCGCAAAGCGCATTCTCTGCATGGGCTATTATTGGCCATCTTTAGAGCGAGATTGTTGCGCATATGTAAAGAAGTGCGTGAAGTGTCAACACCATGCCAATTTGACACACGTACCTTCTCAGGCCTTGCAACCGATCCAATCGGCTTGGCATTTTTCGTAGTGGGGCTTCGATCTAATCGAAAAGATCTCCCCTACATCGTCGGGTCATCACACGTTCATCATAACGGCCACAGAGTACTTCACCAAGTGGGTGGAAGCAATTTCGCTAACCTCTACGACTGGAACCCGCATTGCAGAGTTTATTTTACATAACATCATATGTCATTTTGGTATTCCATCCAAGATCATCTCGGATAATGGGACGTCATTCAAGAATAAATATGTGCATGCTTTGACAACAAAGTACAAAATTCAGCATAGTTTTTCAACACCCTATTATCCGCAGGCAAATGGGCAAGCAGAGGCATCAAACAAAATGCTAGTCACCATCCTCAAAAATACCATCGTAGATAGTCATAAGGATTGGCACATTCAAATCCCACTTGCCCTATGGGCTTATCGCACTAGCATTCGGACGCCCACTAGGGCAACTCCATTTTCGTTGGTGTATGGCTCCGAGGCTGTCATGCCTCTCGAGTTGGAAATCCCTTCCCTACGCATTTCAATGCAAGAGTTCATCGATGATGACACTGCATGGTAGGCCCGTTTAGATCAACTTACGTTGCTTGATGAATGACGCGTCAATGCTCTCGAGCATTTACGTATCTATCAAGAGCGACTTAAGAAAGCATACAACATGAAGGTTCACCTGAGGGACTTTCAGGTTGGTGACTTGGTCTTAAAAGAGAACCAATAGAATTCTAATTTGCCGCCCCATCTAAGGGACAAGTTCATGGCAAACTGGTTAGGTCCTTATGTGATTGATAGTAAAATAGGACCTGGAACATACCGGCTCACCTCTCTTGAAGGAATCAAGGAACTAGAACCCTTGAACATCAGTCATTTGAGGCCATTCCACATTTAGAGAGAGTCGTAGTCCACCCAAAAGCTCCAAGGATTCCCACAATCGCTTGGTCAACCCAAAATGCCCCAAAGGTGTCCATAAACCCTTTGGTCAAACCAAAAGCTCCAAGGATTCCCATAATCGCTTGGTCAACCTAAAATGCCCCAAAGGTGTCCATAAACCCTTTGGTCAAACCAAAAGCTCCAAGGATTCCCACAATCGCTTGGTCAAACCTAAAATGCCCCAAAGGTGTCCATAAACCCTTTGGTCAAACCAAAAGCTCCAAGGATTCCCACAATTGCTTGGTCAACCCAAAATGCCCCAAAGGTATCCATAAACCCTTTGGTCAAACCAAAAGCTCCAAGGATTCCCACAATCGCTTGGTCAACCTAAAAATGCCCCAAAGGTGTCCATAAACCCTTTGGTCAAACCAAAAGCTCCAAGGGTGTCCATAATCGCTTGGTCAAAATAAATATTCAAAAACAACCAAAAATAGTAAAATCATCAAAAATAACAAAAAAAATTGCATCTCAATTCCATGCATACTCGTAAAAATCAAAATACAAAAATATAAGTTGCATTAGGCATCACATCCATACATTGCATATTTGTTGGTCATACATGTCCCAAACACCATAGACTGTAATTGCTCGACAATTCCTTCATTTTCCACATTCCACCCATTTTATAAACACATACATCCAGAATCACACCATCCCCATTTTTAGCATAGTCAGTTGTCTCCTAATGTATGTAGGGTTTTCGTCATTCAGTTGTCTTTAAATTTCTAGCCAAAAAATTGTACAAAGTTAAACGGATTTTACAAGGGAAAGTTTTACTTGGGTCACGCCTCGTTATGTAACATCCCTACACAAGTTAAAACACATAAAATAATTCCCAAGTTGTGTGAATGGAAGATGAAAACTACAAAGCAGTCTAGGATACCATAGGTGAAAGATTAGCTTGCTCATCCCCCTGTGCGAATGGTTCAAGAGTGCTGAGAATTGACAAAAGGACAAGCTCTTCCCCATCAATTCCCCCAAATAAATAGTGGTTTTCACCACTAGCAAAAATCCCAATCATCGTTGGTCCCCAAAGTTGTAAGGATTCATACTACACATCCCTGACAAGGATGGGTAGTCATCCCCAAGGCCTAAAAGGATCAATGCCATTCAAAAACAAAATCCCAACAAGCCATCATCATGACCATCTCCACTCACCTTTGGTCTCCAAAGTCGTAAGGATTCGTACTACATGCCCCTGACAAGGATGGGTAGTCATCCCCAAGGCCTAAAATATCAATGCCCTTACTTCATAATATCCCTAATCCCCTTTGGTTCCCAAAGTCGTAAGGATTCATACTACACGTCCCTGAACAGGATGGGTAGTCATCCCCAAGGCCAAAAGGATCAATGCCATTCACAAAGCCACAAACCTACAAGCTCAACCTTACGAAGCTCAAAATGCACAATCAAATAACAGTGGTTATCACCACTATTCAAAATCCTTGCTCAAAAAGAAAAACACAAAAAGAAAAATAAACAGTGATTTTCATCACTATGTATACGAGCAAGTATCCTAACATGTTGAGCAAATACAAACAAGAAGCCTGAACTTGAATCCTTGGAATTCTCAGCATTCGAAAACCATCTAGGTGATCCTCATTACGGGTTTGGTGGACAACCTACCTGGCAATGGCGGTATCCTAAACGCATGACGATATGTCTATCACATTAGCTTTGCGTGTGAGCAGACCAATGTTTGCATGTGGATGAGCTAGCTTATGGTCCCTTAGATTGTCTCATGGATTAATCTTACTAAATACAACAACGGAGTTAGTGGAGCTAATTAGGTGATCCTCAGTACAGGTTTGGTTGACAGCCTATCTGGCACTAGCGGTATCCTGACAAATACCACATAAACGAACTCAATTGCACACACAGGGATGTGAAATAACTTGGTCAAACTCAAGTCTGATTTATACCTTGTTCAAAAGTCTTGTGAGATAAATGTACAATTTTGGCTAGTTAGTTAAAATATCTGAATCCCAAAAAAGCTTAACTACATTTTAAAACAACTAGTACATTTCATTACGTACATCACCATCCGATAATACAAAAAATACAAAAACAAAGTTATCACATGCAAAGTCATTCCACAAAGCCATCCCATAAGTACAACAAGCCAATAAATCTTGTACAATCTATGGTGCCATCGACAAGTTATCAACAACTCATTTCATTCATTCCATATGCATACATCATATAATTAGACACATCGCATTCATAATACCACATGCATACATCATCATAAATAACTGTGCATAAACAAAAAAAAAAATCACGACAAGTGTCTAAACACAAAGAAAGTCATCTGTATATATATATCATCAAAAATGCCCACAGGCTACAATGAACCGGTCCTCTGACCTCACAACAAAAAGCAAAAACTCAAAAACCCCCAAGCCTAGGGCATCGGCCACCATGATCACGCAGGATCGGTGCGACGGGAACTACCCCCATGGTGTGGGTCCTATGGGACCCCTCAGGGTGGCTGCTGCTCGCCCCCACATCACGCCCACTAGCGCCCCCTCATCCAATCACCTATGATGAGATGATGTTGACTGCTCAGTATCACTGCCCCTCATCCGATGCAAAGACCCACCTCCAGAGGGCTCAGGTATCCACCCCCGAGGTGGATAATCTCTCCCTCCAAATCCATCCGATGCCGAAACCACTCCCTCCCACCGATGATACAAAGCTACTACATCATCATGCTGCCAATGCCTTCTCCTTCTCTTCCATAGGAGATCCCTCTCCCGTGTAGCATCGGTATCCCCATCCCATCGGTGATACATCACAAATGCATTCTCCCGCTCCTCTAGCTGCGTTCGTAGGAGATCCCTCTCTCAGTGCATCCCTGAGCTCCTCATCCCGCCTCCATGTCCTTTGAGACTCCTGAGGCATTGGCATCTCTGGCACAGTAGCTCTCTAGCTCCCACTACTCCGGGATGTCCTACATCTCCGACTGATCCAAAACCCCAAAATCCCCCATCCACCTCTACCATGTCTGCATCCTCGAGAGGAACCCCCTAGCCCTCTCCTGATGCCTCTACATCATCACCCCCTACTGCTGCCGCCTCTGCACCCCCTAGAGGCCCCTCGCCTCGCCATCATCGTAAAGTCCACCACTGGTCATACTCAGTGGTAACCTCGATGTCATCCACATCCGAGACATCAATCATTGTATCTGAATCCTCACCTAACGGTGCAATGATTGGCTAGACCAGAGTCCTCTCGTCCCCTCGGCATCGATAGATCAAGGGCTCACCAGGAAACCCCTAGTGCACCCCAAACTTTCATGTCACCCAGCCATAAGGGAAGAACTCCTGCTCAGTCCCATGCCACCCAATCAGCCACCTCCCCCTATGAACCCATCGTAGCCACTCTCCAGCCTCAGGCCAGGCTAGACAGTCTCGATAGGGGCACCAGAACACCTCCCCTGGAGCAAGCTAAGCGAAGGCATCAACATAGTGCCCTACGACACCTACCCATCATCGACTCTGTCCCTGCTCCTCAGACCTTCACCACAATGCCGCATACCCTATCTCTCTATCCACCATCTCTGCCCGAGTCGTCCATGGCAACCCAACCGGCCTCTCCACCGCTATGTGCTGCCAAGCCCAGCACTGCAACAGATAGCTACATCCAATCCCCTTCTGCCTCTAGTAGCGGACCTCGTACAACTCATCATAGAGCTGTGCCAATAGAGTCTATCCCCATCTCATGATCATCGGTGCCTCCGTAGGACACTCCACCAACCTGAACACCACCTCCAACAGGTTCCATGGGAACCGTGCACCTGATGAGTCGGGTAGCAGCATGTTGGAAATGAGGCCCATCAGTACTGCGTGCCTCACTCCCAACACGCCCCTCTCTAGCCACCATCGTACCAAGATCCCACCAATCTGGCAGTCACCCTCTACCCTCTCCACTGGGCTATCCACACCCATCTCCTCCCCATGCCCAAAGCAGCGTGTCAGCACTACTGTCCATTGATCCCACGATGTCGTCTTGATCGACAGTCCATCTATCGAAATCTATAGAATTCGATAGACATCCTCCAAGGTAATTGTCATCTCCCCTATTGGGAGATGGAAGGTATTGGTCCGAGGTTCCCACAAGTTGATCAGGGCCATCAGATAGGCCCGATCCCTAACCACAGGCTCTAGTCGAGTCACCTGCTTGAGCCCAAGGGCATCAAGCCACTCCTAGTCCACCAAAGTCAGTGCCTCCCACGCTTCAGAGAAAACTATGGGCACACGGTATCGGCTCTTCACAACCTGCAAAAGAAAACAAAACAAAAACATTAAAAACCATGAAAAAATTGTACAACAATAACATGAATATACAACAATGCATAACCAAAATGTACAGCCAAAAACAATTCAAAAATAGTTTGTCAGTCCTAGGGTTTTTAACTCTAAGTTCAACTAATAAATTAAAAATACAAAAAAAAAAAAAAACAACTAAATTATGGTTTTCAAATTGTAACGCAAACAAACAATAAAGAGGAAGAGCACTCATTGGTCTCACCTTGGCTCTGCCCTTGATGATCTGGTTCATGAACTCATGGTGGTGGGAAAATTTTGGCAACTCTTCGCTTCGTAGAATTGACCTCCTCCTCCTCGAGCTC
Source organism: Wollemia nobilis (assembly GCA_028583015.1). Classification (NCBI taxonomy): domain Eukaryota; kingdom Viridiplantae; phylum Streptophyta; class Pinopsida; order Araucariales; family Araucariaceae; genus Wollemia; species Wollemia nobilis. Next base: position 2,366,359 of record JAQPPZ010001689.1, on the reverse strand, counting down.
CAAATCGACAGGAAAAACAAATGCAAATGAGCCCAAAAACCTAGTTTGGCCCTTAAATAGGTTTTTGAGCTGTATTCATTCCTCCCTGGATGATGCTCTAGTTAGTACTTGTACCAACCTAGGATGATTACTAAATTGGTATTCATCCTACCCAGGACGATTACATAGCAAAAATTTCAAAAACAGCAAAAATGCACAAAATGCACCAAAAATAAGCAATAAAATTGTCCAATAAGAGTGCTTTTGCACTTGACATTTTGGTATGCAAAATAGATGTCGAGGTCACAAATCCTCACTATCCTATTCCCTAATAAGGCTACCATAGCCGGACCGCTCCATGGGAGGATGGATTTTTGAGAATTTCATCCCCAAATGGCGTCACAAAAAGGGTCAAAACCCACCAAAAATAGCAATAACATTGTCGAACGAAGGCGCCTTTGCGCCTGACATTCTTGGCATCCAAAATAGATGTTGGGGTTACAAATTGTCACTATCCTACTCCCTAAGAAGGCTACCATAGCCGGACCGCTCCACGGGAGGATGGATTTTTGACAATTTCAGCTCCAAAATGCGTCACAAAAAGGGTTCAAACCCACCAAAAATAGGTCAGAATGTTTGGAAACTGCGTAAGCATTCAACGGAAAACAACTGAAGGCACCCTTACCTAAGTCATCTTGGGTCAAGCGACTCATCGCTTTTCTCATGTCGGTCATTCCCTCATCGATTCGTCGCTTGAGGGGGTAGTCACACTTAGTCACCAATCAACAAATACACACCCAATCAAGGAAATGGCATGCATTCAAAGGATCATTGACAAAGACAATCATGCTCCTGCTTGGGGCAGCAAACAAGCAATAATCACAAGCTGATCAAACACTTGGCATTCGTGAATCATGAACTCAAGGTTCCCATAGACAAAAGGTTGCGCCCTTTGCCTATTCATGACTGATCAATGTCCAAGATCAAGTAACACCTCACCGAAAAAGGTTAACACTTGAATTAAGCTCCTTAGCTCGTCAGAAGCAAGGATTCAAGAATGCATGCCCTTTCCATACTTGGGGCATCAAGAGTTGGTTAGGTTACTGAGAAACCCTAATCATTAGTGCTTTGGTTATCTATTTTTGCTCAGCACTGTGCCTTGCACAATGCTTCCCAAAAAGGGGCATCTATAGACACCAAAACAACACCAATCTGATTATGTGACAACAAGCACCGATCGCATTGACACACACAGCCCCCAAGGCAGCCCCCAGAGGTTAAAAAGTGGTCCTAACCACTCCCACAGTAGTTTGGAAGGTCAAAGGTCAATTTGGCACCTTTTTGGCACTTTGCTCCCTACTCGTCCCACCCTGGGACGATTACAAACTGGTATTCGTCCCACCCAGGGACGATTATCAGCATTCGCCCCAGGGTGGGGCGAATAGCAGGTTTGACTGGCAAAAAGTCAAACCTCGACAGGTCCGCCAGTTAACTACAGCTTCAGGCCATGCAATTGCGAGGAACGACTTCAAATCAAGGAGAGAGACTTCAGTCATGCATGTCTTTGATTTTGGAGGCCTCATGCAAGGAGACTCTAAATCAGGGAATAATATTTTCTCTCAAAATAGGACAAGCAACTCAAGTGGTGCCCTCGCATGCGCATTCAAAGAGAGAGACCCTAGGTCTATAAATTGGTGAGTCTTCTCACCCAAAAAAAGGGAATAGAGAGGAGCCTTTGGAGCAATGAAGTGCTGCCAAATTATATCCTCACCCATCGATTGTGCTTTTACATCCTTGATCTCTCTTTTGGAGGGAGGTTATTGGGTGATTATTGGAAGCGCAATCCGGACCCAAACCCAAACATTTGGCCACAATATCCCACCAAATTTACCGAAAACACCCCATAAGAGGTTTTGGACCCATCCCAAGTGGATTGGTGCCGAAACAGAGTCCCAAACGGTGGGCGTCCCGCCCCGGGCGCCCCCCAAACTGTCGCAGTCCTAATCGCCCCACCCCGGAGTGATTAGAAATCTATGGTAGATTTCCCTAATTTTTCTTTTGCATCTGATTCTAGGTTGTTTACATATGTTGTCATTTAAATTTCATGTGATTCTGACAAGTTTTGATCATGCTTTTATCATTTCCCGCCTTTACTAACATGCAGGTAGCATCATCAAATTCCTGGTGATAGAGGCCAAATTGGGAAAATCTGACCTTCTGGGTCTTCCCAAAATACCCCCAATTAGCTAACCCCCAACTTTGTAGGTGATTTGGAGCTTCCCGGATGTGACATTTGGGACAATGCTTTTTGACGCTTTGTTGTAGGTCTATTCGTCCCACCCCGGAGCGAATACGAATCTGTGGCGAATTTTTTGACTGTTCCATTTGCAGTGTCTTCCTTGTGATGTTTTGATGCCCCTGTCAAGTTTTTAGTTCATTTGGATCTATTTCAGTTATCATTTTATTTATATTTTGCATGTGCTAATCACAGGCTTGGGGATTGCATGTTTCATTTTATCTACAGGTGCTACTGACTATTTTCTATTTCCTTGAACGTAGGGTCTCGACATTAGAGGAGCAGCAAGGAGTCAAGACTCATCAACGCAAGCGGCGACGACGTTTGGTCCGCCCATTTTACATGTGGGCACGCGAAAGAAGGAATAGCATCCATGGGTGTGACAAGAACACATTTAACGCTCCTAGCCCCTAAAAAGGGAGGAGGCGAATTGTAACCGAGTTCTGAAGCATATTAATAAAAAGGGTTGTCTTCCATATTGGCTTTTTATTTGGTTTCGATTTGTTTATGCCTCTTTCCTTTCATGCACTTTCAATTCATAGGATTTAGCGTTATCTTTTGTTTCGTTTACATCGCATCTTGGCTTTTCCTTTTTGTTTCCGTATCCTCGTGCTTTCAGGACCTCTCTTTTTTTTCGTCTTGATCTAATAATTCTTGGGTGTAATGTATCCCACATACATTACTCTTCAACTTCCCCCTAGAGTTAGGTCTTTATAAAGAGAGGTTGTACCTCTTTGAAGCTCACTCGGCTGATGAGACTTGTAGGTTGAAACAAGTTCAAAATTTTGTAGATGTATCACTATTTTTTTAGAATAAAAATTCAATCAATTTTTTAGTGAACCATAGAGCTTGCAACACTAGGAGTATGCTCTTCACTTGCATATATGTGATCTGGTGAATCATAAACTATGTTCTATACTTGCATATTTATGATCTGGTGAATCATAAACTAATTTACATTTTTAGAGTACTGCTTCGCCATGTTTCTTTTTTCATTCATGAGTTAATCAATGTATGTACATACCCCACGAGACCTAGATATATACATACATTGATTAAATTATTATATTGTAATAATTAACTTTTATCTTCAATGTCTTTATGCATGAAACTATATAAATACATTCATATTTAATACTTCTTTGCTTGCATATCCATATATCGAAAACTTAATTAAAATTAATTAATAAGATATTTTTTTACTCAATATATTGTTCTTGAATTAATTTTGATTTATATTGATCGTTTTCAACATAATCTTACTTTTCCCTAGAATTTTAGCAAAGATCCTAATTCTTTCACGTAAAGGACCTCTAACTCCAAATTAATTCACCAATTCTTTACTATTTTGATGTAGAAATTTTTTTTACTAATATGTTTTGTCTTGTTTGATTAATACTTCTTCTGATAATGAAAATGATAATTCAACCTTAAAAAGGTAATTTTTTTTAATGAAAAGTATATATGATCTCTTTAAACTTTTTTTAAATATATTTTATTTTTTAATATACCAAAATTTCAAATGAAATTAATTATATGCGTAATTTTTTTAAATATCTCATTCTATAATTAAATTTATTTATTATTAAACACTTTTTATTTTAACGTTCTAATTTATTTTCCCTATTTTCTCTTTATATAGAGTGGGGGTATCATATGATTAAAACCTTAAAAAAAAAAAAAAAAAAACTTTTAATATCCATGACACTATATAATATATTTATCCAATATATTTATTATTATATAAATTATTTTTTATTTAAAAAACCTAATTTTTTAAGGTAAATTACTTCATTTTCAATAACATAATGAAAAAGCATGAACACCACATAAGAGTTATCTACTATAGTCAAGGATACATAGGAAACACTTTATTTATTCTCCCTATCAAAATATTTTTAAAATAAATTATTAAATATAATTTAATAATTTATAATAATTACAAATTCTATTTTAAAAATCAAATACCATAACAATATATAAATATTTTTATATTCATATTAATTTTAATTAATTATTTATTTTGTAACGACAAACATATAACTACATTCAGCTCCTTTCGCTTAACGCGCAAGCCTGGCTTATTAGAGTATACAACAACATTAATATATATTTATAGCAACGTAGTCGTTCTTACGTGCAAGAAAGTTTTAGCAACGTAGTCGTTGTTTCTTATGTTCACGAATATGTCTCAAACCGGCAAACAACGACATTCGCGCCCATTAGATCCCGTCACATAATGTCAAGGGTTGAGATTAGAATATATAGATATAAAAATTAAGATTAAGAGTCAAAACTAACCAAAAAAATAAAAAATCAATAAAATAGTATGAACTTCAAAAAAAAAATAATGAGATCTGCAAAATATTCGTCAAATACAAGTAGATAAAAGAAAGGAATACCTAGACACATGATTCTTAAAGGATTTACTAAGAAAGGAATCTTGAAAACCGTCAATGGATTATACCCATTTCAATGTAAATAGGAATTTAAGATGTTTAGTAGCATATATTTTTCAGGCCAAACAAATATGGCCATTTCTATACCTCCTGACTCCTCTCCTCCTCCTGAAACTGGTCATCACCATCTAGGTTTCACAGGGATTCTTAACAGCATGGTCATTGGGATTGTGTTATGTGCAAGTTTTGTTATAATCTTGACAGTCACGGTGCTGATATATGTTTGCAAATCAAAGCCAGAGAAGATTAAGGAGTATTTAGACTCCATACATAAGATTGATGATGATGATGATAGATCTGGTAAAGGGAATATTTCTAATTCTATGTCCATGCCTGATTTGTCAGAGGTTCTTCAAGGCATGGGTAGGAGAAGTCTTGAAATTCTGAGGGACACTTTGTATGCTGCGGGTTTTCCTAACCTACCTTCCACTGCAGATGATGATTCTTTTTCTGATGATGTTCCTGTAAAGGAGAATCAATCAGGAGGAATATTTTAGTGCTCAAGAATCCATGGAGAAATCTGTTAGTCTGAAGGATGAGAATTCGGTTACAGTTGATGTCATTCTTCAATTATTTGAAGGTGCAGGTGGTAGTTCAGTCGAACGAGGTTAATAGTGGGTACATACAAATATTATGTATGCTAGTGGCACTTCTTCTGGTTATTATCAATATAGATCACGTATTCCCATGTTTGTTGAATATCCCTTCAGCCATTACATAGCAGAAACTCCCATTAATCTTTTTCTTATTTAGAATTTTCTTCTTCATTGGTATTGTTGGAAGCAGTAGAGCACATTACTCGGCGGTAAAGTGGTCAATAAGAAGCCAATCACATACACAATTAACACCATACTCAGAATATTTGTAAGCCACATATCTGTAATGCATACATATATTTTTGGTTGGCTGTTCATATTCCAAAAATAGAAATTCCTTCTTATACGTATCAAAATAAGGATTAAGTTCTTACTCTATTAATAAATAATATTCATGTAAGCATATTCAAAATTAGATAATTAAAAAATAATATTCATAAATTGTAAGTAAGGATATCCAAAATTAGATAATTGGATGTAGTTTAGATTGTTTTTATAAGTATTTTGATGTGTACAGTTTAAAAGACACAATCAAAGATATAGGTTAGCAACACAATTAGAAATTAAAAATACTGATATTTCAAAGAGGTTGAAGGTTCTAAATTACTCTCTACCTGCCTGTGGGTGTATGTGAGGACTTTTTTGGAGCTCCCCCTTTGTTCCCTTCTCTTAAGAAGTCCTTTGCAAACATAGTGAGGGAGAGACAAAAATTTGAAGATGAATGTTTGAGAAGTGTTGCCTTGAATCCATATACTCTATTTTTGCTAGGAAGCCAATGGATAAAGGTTTCTAGCCTAGAGTTAATGGTTATCTTCTCGAGGTGGCCCATCATCCCAAGCTTGTTATTTAATAAAATCTAGTGGCCAAAAAACATTTGTACAAGAGTAACAATGTCTAATGTGAAAATTTATTGGTACGAGATTGTCTCTAGGTTAATGACCTTATGGATTTGAAAAAATTGAAATCCTTTAGGAGGTTTTTCAACATTCCTCATCAGTAATGGTTATATAGTGAGTTTTAGTTCAAGAGCAAATAAGGACAAAGCTTTTAAATAAGGAAAGAGAAGATATGGAGCAACAAGTCTTTTTGTGCAACCCTAGAAACTAGGATTTGATTCATGAATGGAATTCAATGTAGTGGCTATTTGGGTTTGATTATATGCTCTACCAATGGAATATTGGTGTGACAAATTTTTGAGAAATTGGACAATTTCTTGGGATGCTACTTGGGAGTAGCTAGAGATATGATGATGAGAGCTTCAACCATCTATGCTTGAATTTGTGTTGAGATGGATCTCAATCACTCACTACCAGCTAAAATAGAAATAGATATGGGATATTTAACCTAGGTCTAGCAAGTACACTATGAAATGATACCCTTTTGGTGTAGGATTTATCATAAGCCTAGACATCTTGCACGTCTTTGTCAGAGACTATGTAGAAGGAGCCCAACCCATTGGAGACTAATTGCAATGACAATGAGATGCTTTAGGAGAAGGTAGAAGCTCAACCCATGCCCTTGAAGCTAAATACACCAGAAGAGGTTTTGAAGCATCTAAGAGGAAGAAAAAGAAAAATAAGAAGGCAATGCCATCAAATCAAATAAAAAAGATAAACCTAAATATGTGTGAAATTCGTAATTCCATAATGAACATGTAGAATGAGATAGCGAGAATCACAAAAGTAAAATCTACCCTTTGAAAATGTAGAAAAAATAGTCCATCTGAGATAACTCAACCAATATTGGAGACCAATATCGAAACAATCCTAAACCATATTTTCATAACATCTTCTAAGAACCTCAACCTTTTCATGGTTTTTGTTGATAGGTATGTTTCAATGAAAGATAGAGATAAACCTACTCTTGTAATTCAGCAAGTAGAGAAAATATTAAAATACACCCAAGTCAAGCTGGTAGTCGAGGGTGATCAGCTAGTAAACGAGGAAAACATAAAGTAAATTGATACATACTAGGATCTGAGTTCTCCATGATTGCACAATCATAGAATATTAGAGGTTTAAACAACAAGTCTCATAAAATTGATGTTCATAGTTTAATTGAAATTTATTATTTAGATTTCATTCTAATTCAAGAGCTAAAATCTTTAATACATGTGATGAATAAAATAGCCAAAAAATATGGAGATAGATAGAGCATATGGTTGTAGCATCACAAGGTGCTTAAAGGAGCATAATGACTTTGTGGAACCCTCTAAATTAGACAACAGTTTATCATGTCAAAGGAAGGGGTATTCTCACATTTCTCTTCAATAGTAAAATTTTGGAAAAACTTTTGTTGATTTTAAATTTATATGGTTCAATTGTGAGTGAGAGCAATACCTTCAATGGGTAGTTTTACAAATAATTAGGATAGGAAAGGAAGATGTGAGTTGGATAGTGGTTAGTGACTTTAATATTATGCTTTCAACTAGGGATCAGAAAGAGGCATTCCATATTTAGATCAAGAGGACAAATTTACAATCTCTAAAGTAAATCAACTCAACTTGATTGATGTCTAGTATGCTGTATCTTCTCATATATGAAAAAACAAATAAATGGGGTTGGAAAATATGAAGATAAAACATTATAGATTATTGATATCCAAAGAAGCTTTGTTGCAATGGTCACTCAAATTGGAAATCCTCAATCATAAAGAATAAAACCACTTTCCAATTCCTTTGCAATGTGATATGAGCCATAAATATTTTTCTAGACCATTATAGTTAAAGAATATTTGGCTAGAGAAGGAGGAGATTATAAATGAAATACCATTTTGAAATGAGGGGCACCTTGCCCATGGGACAATATTATTTGGAGTCTTTAAACAACTCCAACATGTCAAATCCCAACTCAAAATATTGAAAATAAATAATAAATTAGACTTTTAGTTTTAGAGGGTTCCACCGGATACAAGGATGGAGGGCTTAGACATACTCTTCTAGACTAAAATAACCATAGAAGACTTGAGATACAAACATGAGTTTTTCAACAAAGAATTAGCAAGTATAGGCAAAGATGAGGAGATCTATTGAAAACAAAGAGCCAAAACTTCTTGGCTACTAGAGGGGGATTGAAATAATAACTTTATTTACTTTCACTCATCCTAATATTGTAGCACAATAGAATATACTTAATTGTATCCCAAATATTATAAAATCCAAATAAAATTAGACCCTCTTCATAGCTATGGATCTAGAGAAAGTGAGAGGCATATTTTTCAACGTGAGAACTAGAAAGTCCCTAGGCCTTGATGGGTTCCTAAATAAAAATTTCCAAGATTTTTGGGATGGTATAGGGGATAATTTAACTAGGGAAATGCAAGAATATTATGCAATTAAAAGCATGCTATGGAATTTGAACCACAATTTTCTTGATTTTATTCCTAAATTCGGTGAGGCTTCCAACCATAAAGACTTCCATATTATTGCACTTTACAATGTATTATACAATATTATTACCAAATTGATAGTTGAAAGTCTCAAGAAGGTACTTGATAGTACTATATATTTGAATAAAAGAGGATGTATGGAGGGTCAACAAGTTGTAGATGAAGTAATCCTAGCACAAGAAGTAGTTCACACAATGCATCAAAAACATCAAAGAGGTATGTTTATCAAAGTAGACATGTCTAAGGCCTATGATAAAGTCCCTTGGCAATTTTTATATCAAATGTTAGAGAAATTTTGTTTCTCTCAAGGCTAGAGAGAGTAGATAATTATTTGTCTCTTTGGCCTCCTCAATCCTCATCAATGGTATCCCATCAACTCCCTTTCAAGACTCTAGAGGAATTTGGTCAGGAGATATTATATCCCTAAACTACTTTATTATTCACATTGAAGGATTGAGAATATTTCTTCAAAGGAATAGACAACACTTGCTCATGTAAAAATTCCTATATCCCTAAAGTACTTTGATTAGAATCTTGAAGGAGCTACACTTGCTCATGTAAAAATTTCTTTGGGATGGCCCAAGGATAGGTAAGTTATGAGATCCAATAACTTGAGATATAATTTGTCAATCTAAAGCAAGCAGAGGATTAGGAATTTAAAAATCATTAGTGAATAACCAAGCTCTAATAAATAAGATTTATTAGAGATGGATCTCCAATCATAAACCATTGTTTAGCAAATTTATTATAGGTAAGTATTTGGTTAACTTTCTCCCTGAGGAATAAGGTCACATCCCTATGAGTAGCCAAGGTTCTGTTGTTTGGTAGATGTTGAAATAACAAAAGAAAGTGGTAAAACCAACACTGTTTTGGAAAATGGGTAGAGGTGATAAAGCATATTATTGGACTAATTCTTAGGACCAATACCCCCCATTATTTTCAAAATTTCTAGAGCTACACCCCTTCAATAGAGCCCTAAGACCAGAGGTAGAAAACATGTTATCTATATACAAGGTAGATTATGAACTTCTCTCTTATGCAACTAAAGTGATAGAACTAATGACCAATCTCAATATCTTCATATTTGATGTCGCTAATGGAGAGGATATTAAAGTAATGTCATCTTATAGGAAAGGATAAAGAGAAAAATATAGCTTAGGGTTATGGTAATTTATGCATCTATACATTTCATGATGGTTATAATAAATTGCTCCCTCCCCCACTAGTATTGTTGGATCTTCCATGGGATAGAGTATGGTTGGCAAAGGGATGGCCAAAAATAAATTTCTTTGCCTAGCAAGTTATGCATCAAAGATTCCTCACCTATGATAAATTATAGAAGGGGGATTTTCATGGACCCTCTAAATACATCATGTGCAATACCCAAGATGAGGCAATAGATCATTTTCTCTTTCAGTGTGACTTCATCTTGGAATTATGGAATCGATAAATTGATCTCTTCAAGGATCAATTGAACTAGCAGTTCACACATATTAATATATGGGATGTATGGAAATGAATAAGGTTAAAAATAAATTAATTCAGTTGGATTACCCTCTGGGTCTTAGCTTTATCTAGTGGTACATATGGCTGGAAATAAATTCCATATCTTTTAGAGAGAAATACACATTGATAGCGATAGTTTGTTAGATAATATTAAACAAGGTTATATAAATAGTAAAATATCATGTAGGGAAGTAGAAAAATAGGAGGAAGAGAATTTTTCCATGAGGTAGAGTCATGGGACTTGGTTAACCCCAATTCTAGGCTAGGAAAAAATAAACATGAATGGAGTAGCAAAGGATAACCCAGGGGTAGCGGGTATTGGTTTCCTTAGAAGAGAATACAAGGGAAACATCCTTCATTGGGAATGAGTAACAACAAATAATGAAATGAAGTCTTTGGAAATAAAACAATAATGTCTCAATTCTTGGGAGAATAAAGTTCTAAAGATCGCATAGGTGTTTGAATCACAAACTTTTGTGGGCTTGCTAAATAAGATTATGAATTTCATACTAAGTGTACAGTTCATGTAGGTATAACAAAGAATGCAATGGATGAATTTTTGGTTAAAAATGAATGTGAGCATACTGTTGGTTAATTTTTTAAATCTCATCAAAATAGGGATATTATAGATTGGATGGATGTGAACCAATAAGTTTTATTTATTAGCCAACAAGGATTTAGGCAATGAACTATGTTGGACCAGCGTAGATGGTTATGATGATTAGTCTATAGTCCGATATCACACTATTCCATGTAGTACTCTTAGTCCCAATTTGGGGTAGCCCATACAATCATGGCAAGAGGGAGAAGCTAATAAATATTCTCTACAATAGTATTAATCATAATTGTAATCAAGATAGGAGTTTGTCCTCTTTGAATCACACTTAAATATTTGCAATCAAAAAATATTATAGAGGTAAAGTTATTAAAATAATAATGTTATCCAAAAATAAAAAGACAATTATTATAACTTTGATCATATTTTTTAATAAAAAAACACAATCAAACAATCTTATTTTTATGCAATTTAATATTTTTTTAATTTTGTGTTCTTCAATTCATTTTTACAACTATTATAAATTACTTGGCACAAGGGTTAGATATTCAATTCATATCCTTTCTACATTTTAGGGGCTACAATAGCTTATAAAGTTTATGTTCTTTCTTAGGATTTTATTTGTGTATACATTTATTTATTTATTTTTGTTGAAGTGATGTGAAGTATAATATATGGTACAACTCGGGTTACAGAGGCCTCTTTATCCATAATTAAACTGAAGTCACCGAAATAAAATACCAATAACACACCATTGGAATTTCCTTGCATAAACACATGTTATACATTTATTCATAATCAAAGTGCCAAAACTGTCTCAAAGGAAAGAAACACTTTCAAACAAATAACCTATCTTAGTTAATCCAATTGAAATTAATTTTTTATATCTACCTATAGATTTGGTTGAGCTTATCCATGGGAAAACAAGTTATTTGAAATAAATTGCAATTCCTTCCAAAATTTAGCAGTATCAAGTAGATATTGATTTTATGGCTTTAGATGATTAATTATGTTTACTAGTACCATTTAATAGTTATTTAGTTGTAATATAGAATTTTTTATTATTAATTAAAATATGAGGGTTTTGAAAGGATCCCACAATCTTAGACATCAAGATCCAAATGGAGACATACAACTAGTAAACAACAAACAACTCCAAAAATGGATGAAAGGGATTTTTAGAGGATTGCACAACCTGATACATCAAGCTCCAAATGAATACTTATAGCTAGTAAATCCAAAATGGAATACCCAAACCCAAAACAACCTTCTAGCCTATGAATAGTATAAAATAAAATACCCAAAATACAACCAGCCAACAACCCCAAGGTGGGGACCAACAAACCATAAATACAGGCACACAATCAACCAATATTGATATACCACCAATAGTGATCATCCTCTCCATAATGAAAATAAAACAATTAATACCTACGTGCGGATTTGACATAGGCATTAAAATCCCATCCAAAATAGAGATTCAAATATAAAACCAAACCTGGGATCCAATTACCACTCCAAAAACAAGAAACCAAGTAGATAGGGTTTTGAACCCCTACAACACCAAGGATACAGAGGCTAGAGGCACAAAAGGTTGCAACTACCACTTAAAATCAACAACCAAGGGTGCGAGAATATTTATAGGGGTTACAATAGATCCTTGAAACCAAAGATAAATCTATTCCTAAAAAAATGAGGAACCTAGAACCTAACCTTTAAATAAGGGCCTTCCAATAAAATCTACAGATCTAAAAATTAGCGTCATGATGGAAAGAAATCAATGAGGAAAAAACAAGGGGTTAGCATAGGTGAAGAAAGATATTTAAAAAAATACCAACCAGATATTGCATCCCATCGAACTCCCAAAATAAAATAACAAAGACCATCTGGCCCAAAAAAGAGCAGAGGGCCCGCCAACATATGGTCTTATAAAACTACTAGAAAAAAAATCCCGCTAAACTTGAATGCTTTGCAACTAAAAACCCATACAAAATTGATAGAAAGAAACTTCCACAGGGTTATGCCTAAGGGGTTGTCCCTAAAATGTATTTATAAAAATAGGGTGAATTAGTTTTGAAATCTAAAATTATTTATAATTTCAAGGTGAAAAGGTCCCCTATTATTACGGGTAATATTGGAGAATTAAACTTAAAATGGTCCAATTATTAATAATGAGGGAGACTATATTGTCAAAGTAGTGCATAATTTGTTTGACTTGATGCTCTATGTTTTTTTCAAATGGATGAATGTGGTCGAAAGGACTAACTCCTAAAGTCAACCATTTTCTGTTTAGATAGCTTTAATAATATTCTTTCCATTGAGAATTTTCTTAAGAGATGTATGCAAATTATAAATAGATGCTACTTGTGTGAAGCTAATTGGGAGTCATCTACTCATTTGTTTCTCTTATGTCCCTTCTTTCATGATATTTTTTTCTACATTCTAGATAAGTTGGGGGTGTAGTGGGTGTTGTCTAATGCCTCTTGTCTCAAGTACTTGTGGAGCTTCCTTCTACCACATATTTTGGGGGTATTTGGAAAGAATGAAATACTATGGATTTTAAACACTGCAAAAGATATGCTCTTAGAATGGGTCTTAGAATCTTGTGGAGTTCAATTGAGAATGTTACCAATACGTTTATTGATCTGGGGGGAAATTGCCTAAAGAGTTCTTCTATTTATTTTCTATTGGAATCTAATTCGGGCTTCCTAAGGTTTGATCATGGACCTCCTATACCGAATCCAAGGAATAATGTGATATGGTCATCTCCCATTGGTTGGCTCAAATTAAAATTTGATGGGACATCAAAAGGTAATCCTAGGATCATTGGGGTGGGTGGCATCATTAGGAATAGCATGGGAAAATTTATTACAACATATTGTGAGCATTTATCATCCTAAACTTTCCACTTCAAGGAGGCTCAAGCCGCTTTCCAAGACATAAAACTCCTAGCTGATTTGGGATATCTAAATATTAAAATTAAAGGGGACTCAAATAATATGATTAATGTTCTTAATTCCACTATTGATCTGAGCTATAATGTCATAAATGTAATGTGGGAGTCGAGAAGGTACCTCCAAGGTTTAAATCAATTTAGGGTGGCATATATTCTAAGGGAGGGTAATTCGCTTGCTGATTATTTGGCTAATCATGGAGCTAGCCTTCCTAGATTTACAGTGTCGAGAAATAACTTCTTGGTAAATATCCTAAATCTTATTAATGCATACCTCTCTTGAAGTCTATCATGAATTCGATCAATGGTATTTTAGTATGTTACATCATATTTATTTCAAAAGTGTTGGCACTTATGGTAATTTGAATTGTTGGAATATCACACCCTATGATTATGATATTCATATTATCCATTGGTGGCCTAGATTTTACTCAAGGATAATAATTCTCCATCACATCTATTATGGGCAACTGTTGTCATTCACATCCTTCAATAATTACTCTTGTTCAAATTCAAACTAGAAGAATGGCACCCATTTTGACTCTATCCTTCATGGCAGTCGGGTTTCAAATACTCCTTGGTGGAAATCTAGAGTATCTAGTCATTGATATTACCTCTACTTTGCCTGTTTGGTTTGTGGATCCACCTTATTTTTGGTGCTGGCAATATTTCCATGTGTTGTTTATGTTTATCTTTTGTGTCCTTTCTTCTAAGTTAGGGTGGTTGTTTTGCATAGTTGTATTTTATGGTCTATCTCCCATGGGGGAGTTGATGTAAAAGGTTGAGGGATTCCTTTCAAAACCCTCCTTTCATAATAATACCAAAAAAAAATTACACCTAATGTTTTGGGCTAATGGACCCTGGTCAAGGGTCTCCAATATTAGCCAACTTCAAATCTCAAAAATATAAATATTCATTAATTAATGACGATTAGCCACTATGCATAAACCTAAGTCTCCGGCTAAACTCAAATGTTTTGCAACTGAAAACCTAGCACAAGGCATCACACTTTTTCGTTGTCAGATACAAACTTAACGATTATTATTTTTATAGAATTTAAGTCATTAAAAATTTTAATAAAATAAATGAAAGTAGATTTTATTTTAAAAATCTATTTTAAAAAATTATATATTAAGCATGTATATGGAATTTGATATTATAATATATAATATATATATATATATAAATAAAAAATTTAATTAAATAAGATATAAAAGATACAAAGGAGCAACAGGCACTAGAAAACATAGGTTGCCAACATACAAAAGACACTCGAGAGGTCACCAAAAATTAGAAAGCACCAAAGGACTAAGGCACTAGCATTTAGCAGAAGAAGAAAAATAAAAAATTTAACTAGCAACATAAAGCTCACACGCATCCTCCTCTTTGTTGAGCTCTATTCCTATTAATTATGAGATTGGAATATTTGCTTTTAATAGCACTATTGGCAAGTGCATTTGTAATCTTGTTAAATTCTCGATGAATGTGGAAATAGTGCACTTGAGTAAATTTTTAATTAGCTCTTTCATTCTAACCAAAATGAGTTGAAGCTAAATGGAGCTAACCAAATTATCCTTGGAGAGAGCATTTATAATAAGGGTAGAGTCCCCATAAATGTACAAGTATCTTATCTGCTACTCAATAGCCATCTTCAATCTAAACTTACAATCCAAAGCTTCTACAACATTGTTGGAAGCAATTCCAAGGTTGATATAATAATTGAGGGTAAGCCTCCCATCATCTTTCACGATCACTCCTCCTCTAGCAGTTATACCCTAATTTGACATAGATGCCCCATCAAAGAACAACGTTGGGTAATAAATATTTTGGGGTATTATAACTAAAAATTTTATGTTGGTAGATATGATTTCTTGAAGATCAAGTTGACTAATAAGGTTCAATTCCTACACAGTTAAAATTTGTTGATTTTTCTTATATTTGAATGTGGACACAAGATCTCTAACTATTCTTTCAGTGAGGATATTATTATAATTTTTACCTTCAAATATCAACTTGTTCCTGTTATTCCATATGTTCCATAGAACAAAGAAGAGGATGACATTCCAATGGTATTTTATTAGAAGCTTCCCCTTAAGACTCCACTTATAAATTGATTGCCAATTGATTAAACATTGCTCCAGGTTTAGAGTACCAAACAAGGGAGAGAAAATTTGGAAGACTTAACAATATAGGTGTAGTAGAGCTACATTCAAATAATGAGTGGTGCATAATTTCATTGTATTTCATACATCTTGAACATACATGGGGGCCAATAATATTTCTTTTTTGTAAGTTATCACCTATGAGGATATTATTTTGAAGAACTAACCAAGAAAATATTTGTACCCTGGGAGGCAATTTTAGATTCCAAATTGTAGTCGATATTTTATTGGAAATTCCAACAAGTTGCATTTGAATTCCCATCTAAATAGTATAAACACCAGATGTATTAATGTCACCCCAAATAAGTTGGTCCATATTTTTTTGTCATAGAAATTTCATATTAGTGTGTTGTTTCTTGAAATATTCCCAGTCAATAGTTAGGTAAAATGGTAGAGGAGGTTCTCTCCATTCCACAACGTTGTTGTGCCAATACAAAATTTTAGAGAGCTTAAAGATTTGTAAATATTTTAGCTCTTCTTTGAGAGCTGGACTACAATTTCTTAGAAGAGAAAGTTTTCCAAGAATGGGATCATGCCAAAGGTCAATTTGAGTTCCATCACTCAGAGATCAAGAGGTATTTTATAGAATCAATTGCTTGGCTTCTACAATATGTTTTCATATTAAAGAAGCACTTGATCTCATATTCAAATTTCTCATTAGGTGCATTCTTGTAGTTGAGGCAACATATTTTATTTTTAAGATTATTTTTCATGAGGTGTGTGGAGGCTGAGATAGATACCATAAAAATTTGGCCCCTAAAGCCTTGCATACTATTTCAGCATAAACTATACCAAGTTCCCCTTGATTCATTCTTCTAGCAACTGATTACCAATAAACTAAATATTTTTTTTCTTTTTGTTTAACTCCTTGCCATAGAAATTTTCTAACAATCCTAACAATGGTTTGAAGAATACTTTTACTAGAATGATAAACCAAAAGTTGATATATATAAAGGGTAGATAAAATAAATCTTATTAGCACTCTTCTTCCAGCTAAACTCAACCAACCATTACTATAGTAAGAATTCACTTATGAATTTTCTCAATAGTTGGTAACCAACTATTTTTAGATTTAATATGAAATCCCATAGGAACTCCTAAGTATCTAAAATATTGATATGATCCTTTATTGAATCCGAGAATTTTTACAAAACCTCTATTTTCTGTTGGAGTGGTGTTAATTGTGTAAAACCAACTTTTTCTACAATTAATTAAGGCGCCTGAGGCTACTTCAAAGTAGTTAAAACAACTCTTGAAACTCTTAATGTTGTGCTTGGTTTATTCTCCAAGCAATATGGTATCATAAATATATTGGGAAATTGTGAAAGGTCTAACACTATGAACAGCTCTAATTCCAATTAATTCCTCAACTCTATGCAAGTTGTTAAGAGCTCTACGAAGAGTTTCTGATGCACCTTGCCAAGGCCATAACTTTTTTTCTGAGTGTCTGTTTTACCCCGTTCTTTTTTTAGAACATGCATAATTGCATGGAGAACTTAAGAAAAGAGGCCCAATTGTTCTTGTGCAAGAAAATGCCTCTAGGAGGCCCAAAATTAGCTTTTAATGTAATTGTTAGCTTTTGTAACTGAAAATTTATCCTAACTACTAGTGTAGAACTAGTGTGGGGTTGCTATCTTGGGATAGTTATTATTATTGAATAATGGGTGCATGATTCTATTTTGGATGCCATCCGAGTTTTTTAATTTTTTAATATTTTTAGGGTTACTAAAAATAGCAAGTGAGTTGCTAAAAATAGAAAGTGACTAAAAGTGGTAAGGGGGTAGCGTAGGCTAGGGTTTTTTTGGGTAGTATAAGAAGTAGGATACTCTATTGTAAGGAGGATGTGAATTTAGATAATGAAAGGAAGTATTTGCAAGTTTCTCTTACTGGTGTATATTATATGATGTTTTATCTTATAATTTTACCCTTGGAGTCCATTGTCAGTCTCCTACAGTGAATTTACATCAATTTTTGACTCCAAATAAATTTTTAAAATATAAATATTTGATTTGCAAGTTAAAATTTTTTATTTGGGAGACATAAGGTCTTCTACTTCAAAGTATTTTAAAAAGTTGATTATTGAATTTTCAAACTTACGATTAAAAATTTGATTAATTTTTTTTAGAATTGGATAGATGGAAAATAAGAATGAATATTCAAGGAAAAGTAAAATATTCTAAGATTCAATAATTAATAGAACATATTCAACTTCTTCAAAATGAAACTGAAAATATTATTTTTATAATTCTTAAGCAATACATGAATGAATGTATCAAAGATGCTAGTAATTCTTGTATAAAAAGGAAGTACAAAACCAAGAAATCAATTTTATGTTCCCATTAAAGTTCATTGAAAAAATAAACTACACTCAAAAGTATAAGCAATATAATAAGTTAAGACATAAGAATAAATATTGTAGGAGTAAGGTTCATTGTCTATATTGTGGGTGTCATAATCATTCCCACAAATTATGTTCATATAATGGGATTTGTATCCATGAATGGAACACTTTAAAAAAAAATATTAATGGTATTGGATGAGGTACTCAAACAAGTAATTACAAAATAAAATCTTGAGATCATCCTAGATTACAAAAAATATAGTACCAGCAATGATACAACAAATAAAGTCAAAAAATGAAGATCAGTCTCAAAATCGCAAGTAGTGCTAGATTCAATGGAAAATGATATAAGAAAGATGAAGTAAATAGAATGAATACTAAGACCCATGAGGTATATCATAGTGGTAAGTCCTTGGGTTTTCATCCAGGAAACCCAAGTTCAAACCTTAATAACAAGGGACTGGAACCCCTTATAAAAACCCATGTAAACTAAATTTAAATCAAGTTGCATTAGCTCAACCTGTTAGAGTCCTCAACATTTAAGAAGGATTTCAAGTTTCAAATCTTGCCAAGCAATACATGGATAATATATCAATTTTTTTGTAATACCACTATGTAGTGATGATGTAATACGAGTGGGACCCATTTCAATCCCATATAACCAATTGAAAAAATAGATTGAAGACTAAAGTATCCAATAACCAAAAAAATGTAATACAAAGGGGTGTTGGAGAATATTACATTATTTGGTACATTCTAATGTACCCCCATGGTACCTCATGGTACAATTATAAATATGTAAATATTATAATAGGGTTTGAGTCTATAGTTTAGGAGTGTGATTTATATTTTCTCTTATGTTTGTTTATGTTTAGGATGTGCACAAGTGTTATGTAACAATATGTGCAAGTGTATAGAGTGATAAGGTGTGCATGTGTCATATAGTAAAGTGCACAAGTCTTCAAGTAGATGTGCAAGTACATAGAATGTCAATAGTCATGTATACAAGTGGTAAGATGTAAAGCGAAGAGGCATGAGAGGTTTGTCTTATGTGTGTAGTTGGAAATGATGCATCTCAAAGACATGTGAGGAGAGAAATAGTCAAAATATTCCAAGAGTTACATTTTTTAGGATTATATTATGGAGATAAAGCTTAATGTATTGTATCAGAATCATTGAAGAAGAACAAAAAATTGTATAATCTTGTATGCAATATTTAGAGCAATTATATTATAAGTTTTATTATGCATATTTCTATTAATATTGGCCATTTATTACATATTATTTTTATTTTCATGAATGTTATATTAATTGATATTGGCCATTTATTTTAATTACTCTAATATTTGAGTCTACTCAAGATCTTAGATATTGGGACTTGCGATTGAATCTAGCTAAAATGCCAACAAATGTTACAAAAAATAAATAGTTTATATAATGAATGCCCTTCTGCCTATCAATATTACATCATACAATATCATCCTTGTCTATGAATCAGATTATATCTTCATCACTAAAATCCTTATATCTCCCTTTTATTATGTGGTCATTGTGAATAATGATTTATATCTTGACTTGGGATCGAGATGTGAATTTGTTCTAAAGTGTTACATTGGTATTTGATAAAGTATATTGGGATAGAGATGAATTTTCTTCTTTGGAAGTATTAATTTATTGACTAGATGTAAGTCAATTATGATTCTATATGGTACTCATAATAGGGTTATTTTGGATATTGGAAATTGATGGTTGACTTACTTTGACTTGGAAATGGAAGATATCGAGATCTGGTTATGAGAGAAATTAGCTATATTGGTTCAAGACCCCATTTGATTTAGAGAATGGATGAAGTTTGTGATATCCAAGGCATTTTGTATAAAGGATAAGTATAAATAATAGTGGGCCTCACAATGTCCTAGGTTTATTATATGATTTGGAATGAAACAAGCATAATTTTAAATTAGAGTAAGACTAAGAAAATTTAGTCCTTCTGACATAGAGTATTGACTTATTTGGTGATCCATTGCACCTTTTAATTTTGACATGGTAGGATTGCATATAATTCAATTTTAGATTCATCATCTTGGTATGCCCATGCAAAAAAATATTTCTTCTTTTCCACCTCACATTCCTTTGTCAGTAAAATATCAACATGGTTGGCCAAAATTCTTTTTATGATAACTACATTTTTGAATGTGTATTCATAAACTTAGATTCTCCTATGTATGTACCTTCACAGATAAAGTTTCAAGTTCAAAAATTAAAAATTCTAAAAATTCTAATAGAAGGAAAATCACTCCACAAAGTAGATCAAATTGCTTGAAATATGACGTTTGAAGAAACATTTGAGGTGATATATGTAGGAAAATTGTTCTAGGGTCTATAGTAAAATCATTTCCAAAATAATACTTACAAAATTTTATTTTGGGATATTTGCTTTGTGATCTAAATCAATCACTTTCTAGTTGAAAAAATCACTCCTTAACTTGAACTTCAAAGAATTTTGATTCTTTAAGCAATTTGGACCAAATTGGATGAATCACTCCAATTTTGGATCAAATTGCTATGAAGACTTTATAAAAATATTCAAAATTTTGTAAATCACTTTTTGTATTTGAAAAAATGTAATATGATATCAAAATTGAAGATATTTGATGAATATTGATGCCTTTTACCACCACTTTGTGAAAATTTTCAAAAAAATGATAAGGTTCAAAATGGAGTTTCCATTTACAAAGTACTTACAAAACCAAATGCAAAAAAATAAAATATGCAAAGTTAGAGTTCAAAAAGGTATTATTTTTTATTTAATTTTAGAAATCAAGACTATTGTCCCAATGAGTGTGCCAAAAATATGTTGAATTGCAAAAAAATCCAAATTTTTATGTTCTCAAATTTTGGTTTTAACAAATTGGAATAAAGAAATCACACACATAATAATGCTTGCAAAGAGTTATTTCATGGTTTTCTGAGCTCTGGCGATTTGGCGGGAAACCTTCTGAATTGCCGACGGCCGAGCCGCTAGGGTTTCTGATCGGAAGCCTCTTCCAGGGTCGTGGGGGGTTTGCTGCTGGTCTTTATTGTAGGCTCTTTCGGTGCCCCGGGAGGGCCCAATGGGGTCTCCTCCAGGTTTTCTCGAGGGGAAGAAGACCTCTTATGCGGAGATATTACGAGAAAATCCTGCGTCTTCCTCTGATGATGCTCAGCGGAGTGCTTTCCATCTGCTTTCCAGGAATGCGGGCAAGGGTTCTCCTGTGCATAGAGTCAATGGATGTCTCCCGCAATCTGCGTCAAGACCGAAGATAGTCATTGAACCAGAGCTGGTTGAAGACACGATAAACTATCGTGCTACTCATGATCTGATCTGCAAATTCATGGGCATTCGACCCACCCTGCACTTTTTGCATTCCTGGGTGAGACAAAACTGGGAGCCTATCGGTGAGTACTCCTTATGGCCCATAAGCAATGGGTATTTTATTATTAGTTTTTCTTCCTTATTGGATAGAAACAGAGCATTTGAATCAGAGAAGAGGAGCCATGGCCCGACAGGGTTATTTTTCCAACCATGGAGAGCGGGTTTTGACCCTCGCATTGAGCCCACGGCTGTCCCGGTTTGGATCCGGTTGTATGCTCTCCCGATGGAGTTTTGGGGTGAGCAGATTCTTGAACTGATAGGCAACTCTCTAGGTAGATATTTGGGAGTTTCTAAGGATACCATTGAAGGAAATACTACTTTCTATGCGAGAATATGTGTAGAAATGGATATTATCCAACCGCTACCAGCTGAGATGGAACTGGAGTTAGCAGGACATTCTTGGATACAGCAGTTAGACTATGAAGCCCTACCTTTCCGATGTAGAGTCTGTCATTTGCATGGCCATTTGGCAAGGCTCTGCCCAAATATCTTGAGCACCAAAGCGGATGCTCCACAGGGAATGTCAAATCGCCCCCGAGAGGGTAAGTCCACTTCGGTCAAGGATCCACCCATCATTCCCCCTGGTTTTGAGGGCCAGAAAGATGGCTTTGAACAGCAGAAGAGAAGAAGAAACAAAAAGAGAAATGGCAAGGAGCAAGCTCTTCCCAAGCCAACCAACCGGTATGAAATCTTCAAATCTCTTGTGGATCAAGAAGACCAAATTATGGAAGGAGCAGATGGGAACCTTGAGGATAATATCATCCTTACTCATGCTCCTCCCTCATCAACCCCTGTCCTTGAACAGGTGATTGACTCCTCTGAGACTTTGCAGCAAGAAAACCCAGGGACTCTGGTAATCCACTCCCCAGTACAGCCAGCTATCAAAGATGTTACCATGGGAATTGCAAAAAAGCTCAGAGAAAGACCAGCTCTTGGAATTTCCCAGGTGGAGAAGAGGTCGAAAAATAGTAATTCTCAAGGGGTGGGCAGGAAATCCAATAAGGATCTAATTGCAGTGCAAGGAGATAAGCTAATCAATGGAGGATTGGTGAGAACAATTGATTCGTACTGCTCCCAAGGTTTCCAATGATTATTCAATCTTGGAATGTGAGGGGTTTAAACGAGTAGAACCCATCAATCTGCTTTGTTCAAAGACTTTTAGAGAGAAGTAAAACAGACTTTCTGCTCATTCAGGAGACAAAAATGTCATTAGACCTTATGAGTAAAACTGTCAGCCGAATCTGGAGGGGTGCTGGCCATATGGCGGTGGCTGCTCTAGGTGCCTCGGGAGGGATTGCTACTCTTTGGAATCCTCTGGCGTGGATAGCAATAGAACATATAGCCTGGAGAGGTGTCCTCACATCTCTTTTTAAGAATATTGTTACAGCTGAACAAGTCTTAATTACAAATTTCTATGGGGCTCAGAACACCGATGGTCAGCGGTTTCAATGGAAAGCTGTACAAAACATGAGGTCCTCCCGGGAAGATTTTGATTGGATTATTGTTGGGGACTTCAATGCTAAATTATCTGCTAGGGATCAGGAAGGTGGCATCCCTGTTTTGGATACAGGGGACCGACTGTTTATTGCCCAAGTCCAGGCCTTTAACCTTGTTGATGTCAAAGGCCCTGGTACAAACTTTACCTGGACTAATAAGAGAAGAGAGCCATACAATAGGAGGGTTAAGCTTGACCGGTTTCTGGTCTCGGAGGAAGCTTATGTTAGATGGAATATCAAATTCCAGATTTTGGAGGGCCCAGTCTCAGATCACTCTCCCATTTTGCTGGAGGGAGGGACTATGTCAGGGAAGTATTACAAACCTTTTAAATTTGAAAATTTTTGGTTGCAAAAAGAGGACCTACGAAGGAAAATTCCACAGTGGTGGGAAGAAGGTCATCTCCCTTTCGGAACAACGATGTTCAAATTTCATAAACAACTTCTTTTTGTTAAGAGTAAACTAAAACAGTGGAAGCAAACTAACAAATCTGATTTCCAGATCCAACGGGCTCCCTTGTTGGCCAGATGGAATGAGGTGCAAAAACAATTCAGAGAAGGAAGTATTTCTGAGCATCTTAAATTCGAGGATGACGCTTTACGCAAAGCGGTTGAGGACATTGATAATCAAGAAGAGATCTACTGGAGACAGAGAGCAAGAAATACTTGGCTATTAGAAGGAGACAGAAATACAAAATTTTTCCATCGCTCTGCCTGTGCTAGAAGGCAATTGAATAACATGGAATTCCTTCAAGACGAGAATGGTAACTCTTTTGACACTCTCCCTGATATGCACTCCCTCGCTATGGAGTACTTCTCAAACCTCTTCAAGGAAAGTCTGCAGCATGATGTGGAAGCCCAAAATGAAGTCATTGATGCAATTCCCTCTATTATTTCTCATGAAGAGAATCAGGCCCTTCTTAAGCCCATTGATCGTGATGAACTCAAGAAGGTGGTCTTTGGGATGTGCACGGGGAAAATCGCTCTGGTCCGGACGGTTTCCCTATTGAGTTCTTTCAGGCCTTTTGGGATATCTTGGAGGAGGATGTGTTGGCTGTCATTGAGGAGTCCCGAACTAACAGAAGAATGCTCAAGGCTCTAAATCACACCTTTATCACCTTAATTCCTAAAGGAGAGGGGGGGGCTCACATTTCTGATTTCAGACCTATTGCCTTATGTAATGTGATTTACAAAATTATCACAAAAATTATGGCTGAAAGACTAAAACCCCTTCTTCAGAATATAATCTCCCCTGAGCAAGGGGGTTTTGTTGAAGGAAGACAGATCTTGGATGGAGTGATATTGGCTCAGGAGGCTATCCATTCTATGCACAATTCAGGTAACAAGGGAATGTTCATCAAACTGGATATGTCTAAGGCTTATGACAGAGTAGAGTGGGGCTTCTTGGTCAAGATGTTGGCAGCCTTTGGTTTTTCTCAGGACTCTGGATTGCCTGGGTCATGAGTTGTATCTCAACGCCATCCTACTCTGTTTTAATTAAGGGACTTCCCTCGCCACCTTTTGGAGCCTCTCGGGGTCTCCGCCAAGGAGATCCTTGCTCTCCTTATCTCTTTCTCATCTTGGCTGAAGGATTAGGCAGACTCCTCTTGAGAAGAAGACGTCAAGGACAGATAACAGGAATTAAAATCGAGGCTGAAGTTTTGACTCATTTATAGTTTGTGGATGATACTGGTTTGGTGGGAGTTGCCAGCCTCAGGGAAGCAAGAGGAATCAAAGATTCTCTTAACGTCTACCTCCGGGCTTCTAATCAAGTAATCAATGAAACAAAATCAAAAGTGGTCTTCTTTAACCTTGATCAAAGGTCACAAGAGAGAGTTATGGAGATCCTGGGTTTCACTAGGACCTCTCTTCCTGTTGTTTATCTGGGGGTTCCTCTGCATTTCAAAAAACTGAAAGCTGATTTCTGGAAGGACCTTTTGGATGGCATCAAAGAGAGAATGAATCACTGGTCTCATAGATGGTTAAGCTATGGGGGCCGACTAACTTTCCTGAAGTCTGTTATTCAGGCCATGCCAATTTATAAATTCTCTATTCCGGCTGCCCCTCCATCAATTTGGAAAGATCTGGACAAAGTGGCTAGAAGTTTTCTCTGGGAAGGTGCCAAAGGAGAGAGGAAATGGGCCTTGGTTGGTTGGGATAAGGTCACCCAGCCCAAGGAAAAAGGTGGGATGGGTTTAAGAAGCTCCAAGTTTAACAATCGGGCCCTGGCTGGTAAATTGTATTGGAGGTGGATTTCCCGACCCTACGTCCCTCTGCAGCGAGAATCCTTTCTAATAAATACTTGGGTCTTGTTCATCCCAACGACCTGGGCCGCTATCCTCTGGAGGGTAATGGATCTCTTGTGTGGCAGGCGCTCAAGCTTGGATCTCGCATTATCAAAGATCAATTGTTCTGGAAAGTTGGGAGAGGGGAGAAGGCCCGGTTTTGGACTGATTCTTGGGATCAGAATCCTCCTATCCTTGTTGTGTTTCCTGATTTGCATCCGTTAAAATCAGCTCTTGAAGATAAGGGATGGATTAATATTGAGAGCTACTTCAATACCAGCCAATTGGGGGAGTATAAGGTTCAAAAGTTTAAGCGGCTGGGTGAATGGCCTATTCCAATCCCTCCGGAGCAGGCCCCAACTCTGGAAAAACTATTGTCAGAAAGGTTTCTTACTGGGAGAGATGTGGAGGATGAGCTTGCCTGGGGCTTTGGGAACCTAGGGGTTTATTCTGTGAAGGAGGGCTATGATTCGATCCTTCCTGAGCCCCCCCCACACTCTTTTCCAGTTCAAGAATGGAGGAAGATATGGCATCCCAAGGGCTGGCCGAAAGTGAACTTCTTTGCTTGGCGGTGATGCATAATGGTATCTTGACCTTTGACAACCTCAGAATTAGAGGCATCATTGGCCCTTCCCAGTGTGTTTTATGTTATAGGAATGAGGAAACTGCGGATCATCTTCTGTTTGATTGTCCTTTCACACAGCAGATTTGGCATCGTTGGTTCTCCCACTTTAAAATTCAGGCTCTTGGAGACTTGTCTCGGACCAATTTATGGGAAAGCTGGAAGAGAGGTAGATTTATATCTAAAGCTCTTCGTACTGGCTGGGAGCTCGGTTTCCTTTTTATTTGGTGGCAGGTGTGGTTGGAAAGAAATGCTCGTATTTTCCGTGAAACCTTCTCTTCGGTGGATGGGATATGGCAGGTCATCTGGAGCAAAGTTGTGGAAACCGTTGCCATCTATGCTGAGGAGGAAAATCAGCCTGCTTCTAAGCCTTTGGAAGGGAGAGCTGCTGATCTTGAGAGACAGGTAAGAAGTTGTTGGAAACCTCCCCCAGAAGGCTGGGTCAAAATCAATACTGATGGAGCTGCAAAAGGCAATCCGGGCAATGCTGGTAGTGGAGTTATCTGCCGTGATCATGCTGGGACTGTGCTCTATTGGGAATTGCAAGGTCTGGGATATGCCACAAACAATGAAGCTGAGGCCTTTGCTATTAAATCTGCCTCCATCTGGGCCGTCAAGCAAGGTCATAGAAAGATAATCATTGAGTCTGATTCCCAAATCCTGGTTGGTGCTCTTGATTGCATGAGGAACTTTGCCTTAAAAGCTTGGAGGCTGCGGATTTTGGTCTCCCAAATTACTGAGCTTTGGAAGGAATTAGAGGATGTGATACCTGTTTATGCTAGTAGATCTCTCAATAAAGCGGCTGATTTCCTTGCTAAGATGGGTGCTGAGAGAGAGGTTGGGATGCATCTGCATAGTAATATGTCTGTGGAGGATGCAGAGATTAGACAAGGCCTTGAACAATTTTTGAAATAATGTGCAAATTTTTTTTTGCTAAGGCTCTTTTTTGTCGCGATATCGCGACATGTAGTGCTGTCGCGGCCTCTGGCTGGTTGCTGTCGTGATATCGCGACAGGTTGTGCCTTCGTGGCCTCTGGTGGGTTTCTGTCGCGATATCGCGACATGTCGCGATTTCGCGTGCCGCGATATCACGACATGCCGCGATATCGCGACATGTCACGATTTCGCGACTCGCGATATCGCGACATGTCGCGATATCGCGACAGGAACCGCTTTCGTGGTCCGTGTGGAGTTCCTGTCGCGATTTCGTCCCCTTTATGAAGTTGAAAAGCAAAGTTAATTTTTCGTCGCTTTTTCGTGACAAGTTTGAGAATTGGAAGCTGCAAGGTTTACCTGTCGCGATTTCGTGACACGTTTGGCACTTTGGCGGCTGGGTGGAAAATTGTCGCGATATCGCGACCTGTAGCGCTGTCGCGGCCTCGAGTTGGTTTTTGTCGCGATTTCATGACAGGTTGGTCAATTGGTTGCAGCTTGGCATTTTTGTCGCGATATCGCGGCATGTTTGGCTCTTAAGTGTTTGGTTGGTTTTTTGTCGCGATATCGCGACCCTTTTGCGGCATGAGTGTCGTTTAGTTTTTTCGTCGCGTTTTTGGGACGCCTTCTGTGGGCGGCTGTCGAGGGCCCTTCCTGTCGCGATATCGACATGTCGTGATATCGCGACATGTCGCGTTATCGCGTCTGTTGGCGCCGAAGCGGCCGTGACGGGGTGCCTGTCGCGATTTCGTGACATGTCACGTTTTCGCGACATGTCGCCTTTTCGCGTCGTTTGTTCTCTCTGCCCTGTGGCTGCTTGTGTTGCCTTTGAGCGCTGCCCTTGTTTTGTTGCTCTTGGCTCTGGGTCGGGATGTGCTCTCTCCCGCTTGTATCTGGTCTTTGTATTAATACAAGTTTTCATTTTTTCAAAAAAAAAAACAAATTGGAAGAAAGGGGAGTGTGCCCCTCTCAACCTATGGATTTAGGAATTTTACCTAGTATCCTTTCTAAATATTATATAATTTAAGATAAATTCTAAAATTAATTGTGGAAACTAAAATGCATAAAAGTAAATTTTAAAAGTCTAGGGTGTGAGAGATTGAAAATAATTTATGGTCATAATTGTACCAAGGAGAGTGCTTGATCAATCAACACATGAGAAAATAAAATGAAAAACGCACCCTACAAGTATGAAATATAATTAATAATGAGTGTTATGAGGATGAAAGGATAGTTCCACAACCATGATGCACTCCGTAATGCAAGAGGGTAATGCCACTAATAGAAAGCAAAAAGTATCATCGATTTTTTATTATTCCAAAAAAAGATAGCAATTACAATGTAGGAATAATAAAGTTAGTTCTAATTATCTTGAGTCTAAAAGATGTTTACAATGGATTCCATGGATCTGTTGTCAATTTTCCTTGTAAAATTCTAAGTATACAAATTAAACAATGCAATTTTGTTGGCCTGTGAAATCCTTTGTGTTGTTAATTTGATATTTTTTAATTTCATTCTCAAAAATAAAATAGGTGCTTTCACCCACTTTCCCAAGAACATCTTAGTGCCAGTAATTTCACTGGTGAAAATATAAGTTAAAAACTCCAAGGGATTATCGCCAGTGAAAATGGGTTATAGATTGTTTCGCCCAAGTTTGGACAAAAACAAGGAAAAGTGCCCAAATTGTAGCAAAGGGAAAATTTCACAAGTAAAAGAAAGAATATTTCACTCAAAAACATGCATTCCAGAAAGTCAAAGGTGATTTCACCCTTTTTGGGGTGAATTTCTATTTTTAGTTAATTTCGGGGTGAAAGCACCGAGTGGATGTCATTCAAATGAAAACATGCAAAAATTTAGTCCTATTCTAACAAATTAAATGGTTTCGTCCAAGTTTGGGTGAAAACAAGGAAAATCACTCCATTTGGAGCAAAAGTAACTAAGTGCATTTACTTCACGTAATCAAAGTTAATCCCAAGTAGGGGGTAAAATTTATTTTTTCCCTTCTTTTGGGTAAATTGTTGTTCTAATATGATTTCGAAGCGACAACAATGCAAGGCACTCAACTTGGAAGCAAAAACATCACCCTCAAGCGAAACTCTCCTTTCACCCTTTTTTTTAGCGAAATACATCTTCGAGCATATCCTTGGAAAAAATATTGGCCAAATCACGTTCTAAGTGAAAGCCTATTTTGGCTCACACATGGGAAAAATTATGATGAAGTCTCGTTTTGGACGTAACCTTTTAGTGAAAGCTCATTTTTAAAAAACAAATTGTTGATACTCTTAGTGTTTTCAGTGCAAATCATCTCTGAGAAATATTAAAGGTTGATAAATTTTAATTCTTGGGGTAACAAAATTAATATGCAGAGGGTTTCCAAGATTAAAAGTCATGTTGCCTATTTCTGATATGATCATGTTCATTCTCGAGGTACTTTCCATTTATTTTGCTCCTTTTCCAAACAAAGTTAATTTTTGTTGGGTCTCCCCAACGAAAATAAAATTCTGAGGTACAAGATGATAAAGTGGTAACCAATATTTAATGTTCGAGTTCCTAATTTTTACGTGATATTATTGTGTTTCGATCCACCAATACATGAAATGATTTTCCATTGTTCGTTCTTACTAATTTCCCAGGCACTTTTCACCAAAATGGGATCATTGCTTCCTAAAGAAAGCATTGATTTGTGTGTTGTTGTTACCGAGGAGGAAATTGTTGTTGCTCATCTTTGTCTGGCCAATAGTTTTTTTTAATGTACATTTAATTACAGAGACACAACCCTATACAAATACTAATAATTTTGATGTAAAGGAGGATAGACACTTTACCAAAAAACACTTTAAGTTCTTTACATCAATTGAAATAAATTTGGCTCTGGTTCCTAGATTAGTGGTGTATGTAATTATTTTTTTCTTATCATTTATGCTATGTTCATGATATTTGTTAGATAATTTAAATTATGCATGTTGAATTTAACTCTTGATAGATAACTGAATGCTATAATGTTTATTGGAAGTTGTCTCTACAAGCTGTGAATGGTTCTTATGCTTTTCTTTTTAATACACGCTAATTAAAACTTGATTTGAAATTTAGCTACTAGTTTATCCCCACCTTACATTTCTAGGTCATAGCCATATTTCCCATTCCTTTTTGTCATTTCTCATTTCTTTCTATTACCCTAAGCTTACACCCATTGTTAGATTAGTACGGAAGCCAACCCTCTTTGGAGATTGGCTCGAAGGACATATCTTTCCTTTGGCCTTTTAATTTTGGTCAGCTCTAGGGTGTACATATACTATGTACTTAGGCATATTCATGACCAATAGCTTTTGGCATACCCAGTGGGACATTAAAAAATCCAATTTGAGTAGTATAAGGTTTGATGTTCATGTTTTTACTGTCTGACTAGAACATCTAGTGACTTAGTTTTACCCAGAAGCCTTCGAACATGAAGTGAAACCTTTACTTCATGATCACAAGATCAAAGGCCAAAAATCTTGAAAACCCCATTGAGTTCTTTGAGCTTGACACCCAAATTTTAGGATAGCTTCCTAGGTTAGTCACTCTGACTATTTCATCAGTTGCTACATATTCACAGGTAGCTGGTGTATTTTCATTTCCTTCAAGTCCTTCTAGCATAGCTACTAGTGTTCCTCCTCAAGAAAAAAATCCAGTTCAAATGACCCAAAATCCACCACCTCCACCACCAAGATAGTTCCCAACCTGGAACCACTATGAAGCTTTGAATCTGCAATCTTAGAACTTATTCTGCAAGCAACATTAAAGGCTTTGCCTACCTACGATGGTACAGGTAAAATGGTTTATGAGCATGTCCCTCATGGCTTCTATGGTGACTATTAATAGCATCACGGATGAAGATGTCATGGTAAAAATGCTTGTGCTTTCTATCATAGGGAATCTACTTTACTAGTATTAATCTTTACAACCTACCACTCTTACCACCTAGGACCAGTTGGTAGAAATATTGATCAAAGCTTTTAATGAAAAAGTGGATCCTTTCTCTTTGTTGCATTAATTTACCACCATTTAGAGGTATCCATAGGAGGAAATTGTTGACTTCAATGTCTAGTTCACCTAAAATTGGTAGAGAGTCCTCATGGTCTTCAACTGACTCCTGAACAAGTTGCATTCTATTACCTTTGAGCCTTTAATTATAATATTAGCATGGTCATCCGTCAGTCCAACATTGATATATTCTTTTCCTTATATTTTGCCATGCAAAATTCTAAGGTTGATTGGATTTCTACCGATAAGATTCCATCGAAGATGATGATGCCTATATTTCTTGATCTCCTACAGTATTTATATTCTAATGCATCTTCTTAGTCCCTACCGATGTCCCCTATGTATCTGAACCTTCATGGAATCTGGATTCATATCAAACTACGATGATAATTTCTATCCCGTAACTGCCTACTACATCCATTCCATAGTTACCCACTCTGGATCCATTTCCAGCATTTCCATCTCCACCTATACCACTTCCATTACCAACTCCTCTAGCACCCACAAATCCTTATCCCCAAGAGAAGTTACTAAAATAGATGCAGTCAATGAAATCAGCCATAAGAGTAATGAGCAATGAAATCACAGTGATTAAGAAGTAGGCTAAAAGGGATTTCCAGCCTAGGATATTTCAACCCCCGCCAACCACTAGAGAGTAAAAATATTCAACTAGAAATTATTGGAAATTTGAGTTATTTTATGTTGCCATTGATCTCACATGGATCACATTGAGTTTTGGTGGTCAAAGCATTTCATAAATAAGCATTTATGATATTTTGGAGAGCATGGATATATATAGGGTTTTTGTGAAAACCAAGGTAGGAAAAATAAAAGGTTTTATTTAAAACCATGGATGGTAGATTTGAAATGTATTTTTCTTAAAACCCAGGTTGGGTTTTTGTTTCGTTGAAAAAGGTGCCCCGGTGATGGAGATATTTAATTTTAAATATTTAGTTTAAATTTTAAATTATTTAAAATTTAAATTTAAATTTTAAAATTAAATATATTAATTATAACACCGACTAAATAAATGAGGAAAGGCTATATTAATTTATAGCGTTGACATATAAAGAAAGAGGAAATGCATATATATGCCAACAAAAGCTTAGACCTAATGAATACCAGCACTTAATTTTTGAATGCCTTCGATTGGGGAACGAATTGTGAAAAGAGAGAGAAGTGTGACTTTGTTCTATTGAAAAATCATTCACGGAGTTTAATAATATGCATAGGCATATTTGGCCTAGCAGTTCATGCGTTGTGTGTTACGTAGGAGGTCCTGCGATCGAGTCCCACCGTGGTTATTTGCTTTGTTGAAGCGCTCGAAGCGTTGTTAAGTTTTTCGAAGGGTGCAAAAGTTTATGATATAAGTTTTTGTCAGTGTCCCTTTGTACACGTGAGGGTGTGTGGCCTAACGATAGGCTAGCTATGGTTAAAGCACTGAGCAAGGACATTTCACGAGATTGAATCCCATCAGGGACAGAGGTAAGTTAATAATTTTTTTTAATATATTTTATTTTTCTAAAGTTGCCCTAGGAGGAATAAGGGTTGTGATGCATGTTTAGAAAAAGAGATATTTCTGGTGTTTCTCCTTTTGAAAGTATATCATATTATATATCATTGGAAATATTATTTCAAGGGCTATTTTATTAACTTGCTTAGAGGGAGAAATAAGGTGTATGTAAAGAGATATTTCTATTTTTGTAAAAGGGTTCAAAAGTGAAGGTTGTTTTGTTCTTTTTCACAGGTGATTAATTCTTTCATGAGGGAACATGTATTTTATTGAGTAGGAGTTATAATATGTTGTTGTGATATTAATCATGATCTCTAATCCTCATTGAAAGTTGAAAAATTAATTTGTGGAGTGTGGTAGATTTAGTGGACAAGTAATAAGGCATCAAAAGGTATGAGCAATACTCTCCATTGACTTTGTTTATGGTGGTTGATTTTTGAAATATCATTGGAGAGAAAAGGATTGATTGTGGTTTCCTTTTTGAAAGTGGTTGGTTGAATGCTTCAAGGTTTTTTGGTTTGATATTTGTGTTTAAACATTGTTTTATAAGCATAGTTGTTGAAGCCCATTGGTTATGCAAAGAACTTGAGTTAGAAAAAAACATGAGTATCATTGTTATGTGAGATTTGTGGTTGAGCATTTTTGGAAACATTTGAGTTGGTTGATACATGCTTGGACTAGGGT
This sequence comes from Wollemia nobilis, assembly GCA_028583015.1. Taxonomy (NCBI): domain Eukaryota; kingdom Viridiplantae; phylum Streptophyta; class Pinopsida; order Araucariales; family Araucariaceae; genus Wollemia; species Wollemia nobilis. Next base: position 2,333,156 of record JAQPPZ010001689.1, on the reverse strand, counting down.
TTTGTGAGAAAGAGTTGTACCTTGTGGTGATTGGTTGATTTGAATTGATTGAGCCTAGTCAAGTGATTGTGTGAGGTGATTGTTCAAGTCCCATGAAAAAAACAATTCTATAATCTGATTTGGGTTGAGATTGAGCTTTGATATTAGAAAATATTGAGTCTCTAACAATTCTCTTTATGCTTATATAATATTTGAGTTGAGTTAAGATTGACTTGAGTTGAATTGATATTGATTTGAGTTGAAATCATTATGGATCATTGTTTTCATCTATTGTGGAGTGCATTGTCATTAATTTTTGAATTCATCATTAAGCCTTGTCTTCATAGATTTGTGGATGAGATTTAAGTGCTACTTGTTAGTCTTACAATGACACTGATACGGGGGGTGAATCAGTGTACCTATTAAAAACTTAAATATTCAACTATTAATGCCGAACAGAGAAAACTTAAAACTCAATAAAGCATATATAACAAGAGAGCATTCCACAACACACGATATAACGAGGTTCACCAATTTGGCTACTCCTCAAAATGACTGCTTGGATTCCCATACAAATCTAGCCTTTGCAAAATACAATTTTACAATCACTTTACCAGCACCCACTGGAAGGAGCACCAACCCCTGGTTTATCTGCACCAACAGAAAGGAGCACCAACCCCTAATTTTTTTGCACCTATAGAAAGGAGCACCAACCCCTAATTCAAGCACCAACTTGAACTGCTCTTTTGAAACTATCAAATTGACATAAGAATGCCTTCGCTTATACAAGACCCTGATCGGTCTGTTGATAACCCAACCTCTCTCACTCTTCACAAAAACACACACTCTTCAAACTCTGCTTACTGCTCATATGTGGCTCTCACTGCTCTGCTTGATACTCTTCTTGCAGCACTCTTTCAACGCACTTCTAGCAGCACTTTCACTCAATTTCAGAAACTTGTAAACCTACGCGCAGACCACATTTTATACCCATATTGTATTTTTTGTAACTCTAGTTGTAACTCCTTTCATTTCTCATGCGCCACTTGTCAGTTGTAACTCCTTTAATTTCTCATGCGCCACTTGTCATTTGTAATGCCTTCTCACTGTAACTGCTTTTATATATATATAGGGTAGGCTTTTCGTCAAACATGATGCATGTTACAAATTTACACATGTACTCCTAACATGACTGTTCGTCTTTCAATTTTGTGCATGTATGCATATTCGATTCTATTTATACGACTGTTAGATTTCTCCTTCTTTGACTGTTATTTTATTAGCTGCATGATTTTCTTTTGTAACGGCCCCTGTAACTGCTGCAAGACTTCAGTTAACGGTCACATATCTTATTTAGGTTGGGTTCTATTTTTAGCTTGCGCCATTACGACCTGTCGCGAAATTGTGACACTATTGCCTCTTTGTACTCTTCTCGGCTTATACCCGCGAAAACACATGTCACGATATCGCGACACTTTCGCCTTCGTACTCTTCTTCTTTAATTTTTTTGCGATATCGCGACACTTCTACCTTCTTACTTTCTCTCTCCTCCTTAAGTCGTGAAAATGCGACATGTCACAATATCGCGACACTTTCTCTCCTTTGCTCTTTCTCTTGCCTTCGGTTCACGAAAACCCAACATGTCGCGATATTGTGACACTTTTTCTCCTAAACTCTCTCTCCTGCCTTCGGGTCGTGAAAACCCGACATGTCATGATATCGCGACACTTTTTCTCTCGGACTCTCTCTCCTACAACATGTCGTGAAATCGCGACACTTTTTCTCTCGGACTCTTTCTCCTGCAACATGTCGCGAAATCGCGACACTTTTTCTCTCGGACTCTCTCTTGCAACATGTCGCGAAATCGTGACACTTTCTTTTGGACTCTCTCTCCTGCAACATGTCGCGAAATCATGACACTTTTTCGTCCGTACAATCTTCCTTGCAATATGTCACGAAATCGCGACACTTTTTCGTTCGTACAATCTCTCTTCGCTTTGGACTGCGAAAATGAAACATGTCACGAAATTGCGACACCTTTTTCTCTCTCCTCTTTCTCTTCGCTTTGGACCGTGAAAATGAAACATGTCACAAAATCGTGACACCTTTTTCTCTCTCCTCTTTTCTTCGCTTTGGACCGCGAAAATGAAACATGTCACGAAATCGCGACACCTTTTTCTCTCTCCTCTTTTCTTCGCTTTGGACCGTGAAAATGAAACATGTCACGAAATCATGACACCTTTTTCTCTCTCCTCTTTTCTTCGCTTTGGACCGTGAAAATGAAACATGTCACGAAATCGCGACACCTTTTTCTCTCTCCTCTTTTCTTCGCTTTGGACCACGAAAATGAAACATGTCACGAAATCACGACACTTTTTCTACTTGTTTTCTTCTCTTCCAACATGTCGTGAAATCGCGATAGTTTTTCTTTCTTGCTCTTTCTCTCCGAACATGTCGCGATATCGCGACAGTTTTGCTTTTTGGCTCTTTCTTTCCAAACATGTCACGATATCGCGACAGTTTTTCTTTCTTGCTCTTTCTCTCCAAACATGTCGCGATATCGCGACAGTTTTGCTTTCTGGCTCTTTCTTTCCAAACATGTCGTGATATCACGACAGTTTTTCTTTCTTGCTCTTTCTCTCCAAACATGTCGCGATATCATGACAATTTTTCTTTCTTGCTCAACATGTCGCGATATCGCGACAGTTTTCTTCCTTGTGATTTTCTTTTGATTTTTCTCAAATGGGCCACTTCGTCTTTTGGAAAATCACCGTACATGCTCGAAGATCATCTTAACTCCTATCCATTGCATCAACCGATCCGTCTGATCGTGTTGACAACAATGACAATACTTGTTGCTGCACTTTGCTCATCAATCTCCCCCTTTGGAATTGTTGGCAACACACATGCACATTCCTGTAATTCTTCTCCCCCTTTGACAATAATACCAAAGGGCTGCTGCAGACTCCCCCTGAGTCCATGCACAACATTCTCAGCACACGTTATGATAATTAGAAAAAATTACAAATATGAGCACAGAGATAATCAAATATATAAATGCTCCCCCTAAGAATGTGGTCCCGATAGCTATTCAGTACTTGGGAAACATGACCACTCCCAATTTATTGCGAAGGTACTCAAAAATTTCTTTGGGCAGCGGTTTTGTAAAGATATCCTCTACTTGCTCTGAAGTTGGGACAAAATCCAACTTTACCTCTTCTTTCGCAACTTTCTCCTTCAGAAAGTGATATCGGATAGCAATATGTTTTGTGCGAGAATGCATAACTGGATTCTTTGAGATATTAATGGCATTGGTTTTATCACACTTAACTAAAATTGGCTCACTGAAGTTAATGCCAAGATCTTTTAGGGTTTGTTTCATCCATAAAACCTGTGTACAACACGTAGTAGCTACAATATATTCTACCTCTATTGTGGATAAAGAGACTGATTCTTGTTTCTTACTATGCCATGCAACCAACCTGTCTCCAAGATAGAATGCACCTCCACTGGTACTCTTTCTGTCATCGACACATCCTGCCCAATCTGCATCTGAATACGCAATAAGAGTGAAGTCCTTACCTTTTGGATACCATAACCCATATTCCATAGTACCCTTTAGATACCGAAGAATCCTCTTTACTGCTGTCACATGAGTCTCCTTGGGACTCGCCTGAAATCATGCTACCATGCAAACTACCTGCAATATATCTAGTCTGGTAGTTGTCAAGTACAATAGGCTCCCAATCATAGATCTATACATGGTTTGATCAACATTTGGAGCTTTGTCATCCTTGCTCAACTTGCATCCTGTTGTCATGGGAGTGCTAACAGGCTTACAATCCTCCATTGTAAACTTTTTTAGCATCTCTTTCACATATTTAACTTGAGAAATAAATATGCCCTTCTCATTTTGATTAACTTGTAGGCCGAGAAAGTATGAAAGTTCACAAATCATTGACATTTCAAATTATTTTTGCATCTGTTTTGCTAAATCTTTACACGACTTATCATTTTTTCTGCCAAAGATGATATCATCTACGTATACAACAAGGAAAATGAGATGGCCATTCTCCTTTTTGACATACAAATTGCTATCTACCATACCATTTTTGAACCCTTGTTGAGTAAGATAGTTGTCTAGCCTTGCATACCATGCTCTGGGTGCCTGTTTCAAGCCATACAATGCTTTCTTCAACTTGCAAACGAAGTTGGGGTTATCTCCAAGTTGGAAACCATCAGGCTACTCAATATAGACCTCTTCTTCAAGTTTTCCATTTAGGAATGCTGATTTCACGTCCATTTGATAAACTTTAAAATTCTTGTGAACTTCTAAAGCCAGAAACATTCTAATTGCCTCTAGTCTAGCCACAGGGGCGAAGGTCTCCTCAAAGTCAATGCCTTCAACTTGTGCATAGACTTTACAGACCAATCTTGCTTTATTCCTTACTACTTGTCCATATTCATTCAATTTGTTTCGAAAAATCCATTTAGTACTGATTATATTTTTATTTGCAGGTCTTGGTACTAACTCCTAGGTTTTGTTTTTCTCAATCTGATCTAATTCTTCATTTATAGTCGTCATCCAACTTTCATCTTTGCTTGCTTCAACAATATTTTTGGGCTCTATGCTGGATAATAGAGAGTAATTACTTACTACTTTTTTTCTTGTCTGAACACCAACTGTGGGGTCTCCAATTATCTGCTCTCTAGGATGATTTTTCTACCAGCTGCCTGTTTTGAATTTTTTGTTTTCTTCCTCTTCTGAATCACTACTTAAATCATCTAATTCAATTTTTTGTTTCTTTTCCATTTCTTTTTCCTCATCTCCTTCAATGACTTCATAAATTGGGTAGTTTTCTTTATAGCTTATTTCTCGTTCCCTACCTTCATCAACTTTAACATCGGCACTCTCCATAATTTTCTTTAGCCTCTTGTTGTAGCATGTCTAGGCTTTGCTTTTTGTCGAATAGCCAAGAAAAACGCCTTCATCAGCTCTATCTTCAAACTTACCAAGATTATCTTTAGTCCTTTTGATGTAACACTTACTGCCAAAAACTTTAAAGTATCTTATTGTTGCCTTTCTACTGAACCACAACTCATATGGTGTTTTGCTTTCATGCATCCTCTACATTCACCTATTTTGGATGTATACCGCAGTATGGACTGCCTCTTTCCAAAATTTGTTTGCTATTTTGCTCTCATTCAACATAGTCCGTGCCATTTCCTACACTGTCCTATTCTTTCTTTCTACCACACCATTCTGCTGAGGTGTCCTTGTTGCTGAAAACTGTCTTTTAATCCCATATTTTTGATAGTACTCTGCAAACTCCTCTGAAATGAACTCTCCTCCTCTATCTGATCTCACACATTTAATCCTTTTTCTTATTTTATTCTCAACTTGTTTTTTGAAAATCTTGAACATCTCAAAGGCATTTGATTTAAGCTTCAAAAATAGTATCCATGTCATCCTGGAATAGTCATTTATGCACAACATAAAGTATTTGTCACCATTTATGCTTTGTGTTCTCATGGGTCCACATAAATTAGTATGTATTAGTTCTAATGGTTTGCTTGTGAAGTACTCTTTAGTTTTAAATGTGGCTCTAGTTTGCTTCCCCTTTTGGCATGAAGCACAAATGCTATTTAAAGGTTTACCAATGGTGGGAATATCTCTTACTGCCCTTTTTGAGTTGATTCTTACTATATTTTCGAAACTGATATGATCGAGCATCTTGTGCCACAACAAATTTTCTTCTTCCTTTCCAATCAAGCATGCTCCTTCTGAAGTCTCTGAGAGAGTATACAAGTTGTCAGATGTCCTTGATCTAGTTGCTATCAACTTTCCATGATTTGTTGTTCTGACTTCACAACCCTGCTTCTTGAAAATTACTTCATGACCTTTGTCACAAATCTGACTTACGCTTAACAAATTATGCTTCAGACCAATCACAAACAGGACTTATTTTGATTTTATTTTTCCATCACTGATCTTAACTGATCCTTTGCCAACTATCTTAGCTCCATCATTATTTCCAAATTTTACAAAACCACCTTCATATTTCTGTAACTTCTCAAATTGTTGTTTGTCACCTGTCATATGACTTGAGCATCCACTATCAAGTATCCATGGTGCAGATTCGTTCTGTGCTTTAAATGTTGTCTGCATGATCAAGGATTCCTTTTCTTCCTTGGGTTGCTCCTTTTCTTTCCACTCTGGTTTGATTACAGTTTTGGTCACTTGTTTTGACTTTTCTTTGTTAGTAGCCTGTGCATGTTTTTTTGGAAATTTTCTAGTTTGTCTCAAACCATTTGGTTGAAACTTTCTTCCCTGATGTTTATTTGCTGCAAATGTACTTCGACAATTTTTTGTAATGTGGCCAAAATTATGACAGTTATAACATTCTACTGCATAATCCATCAGCGATGAAAAAACATTTCTACTGGTAAAGTTCCTTTGTCCTACATTATACTTTTACTCTGAAATCTTATGACCATAACCATTGCATTTAAACCAATAACCAAAAAAGGAATGAGTGAACCTGGGTGATGGTCTTTGCAATTTTGTAGAGGGAGCTATAAATCTTCTTCTCCTTTGATGAGTGACATTGGTGAATCCATCATTGTCAATACTTCTCTCTTGCCTGGCTTTATTGCTTTCTTTAGCATGAGTCATTTTTTTTTTTATCAACCCTGATTTTATCTTCATTCTTTATGGGTTCCATAGTTATGGCCTTTGATCCATCTGATGATTCTCCTTCGATGAAACCTAAACCAAATTTGATGCCTGTAGTCCTTTGGTTCTTTATAATCTTGTCCAGCTTCATAGAACTTCCTTCAAGTTTGTGATAGCAACTCAATTTTTGATTCATCTCTTCTAGTTGTATCCTTAAACCAACAATCTCTTCTTCTAACTTACTGCTCTCATCTATTTTCTTGATTAATTGTAGTTCGATATCTTCAGATATTTTCTTAAATTCATCTATCTGTACTTTCAAGTTGGATATGATATCATTGGCATCTTCAAGTTTTCTTGAAGTTTTCTTATTATTTTTCCTTTCTAAACTCAGCTCGTTAAGTGCAGCGACCAACTCACCTTCGAGATCTACTTCAGCCTCAGCCTCAAAGTTTTTATTACATTCCTATTTTTCTTCTGTATTTTCTTCTTCAAATGCCATGAAAAGAGCTTCACCTTTTTCTTCTTCAGAATCCTCATCGGAGCTGTCTTTTGAAGGACTGACATTCTTGGATATGAAACTTTTCTTCTTGAAGTTTCCTTTTCTAAAATTTGATTTCTTCTTCCAGTCACCTCTTTTTTGGTGTGAACCTTCATCACTTTTGCTTTTCTCATTAAGAGGACATTTAGTTGCAAAGTGCTCAATGCCTCCATAGTTGAAACACTTAAATGGTAGCTTTCCTCTGTATTTTCCTTTTCCCCTGATTAGTTTCCGAACAAAGTTTTCTTCTGTTTCATCTAATGTCTCTTCTTCCTCGAATTCTTGTTTTGCTTTTATATTTTTATGTACTTTAAAAGCAGCTTCTCTGTCTGTGGGTTTAGTTTTTCCTATTCTCATCTCATAGGCAGTTAAAGAACCATGCATCTCATCCATACTAAAATTATTAAGATCTTTAGCTTCTTCTATTGGAGAAAATTTGAAATTAAATCTTTGGGGAAGATATCTTAGTACCTTTTTTACGATGACAGCATCTTCCATTTCCTCGTCGATTCCTCTAATCGCATTAATTATTCCATAAACTCTCAGCATGTATGCCTTTATGTTCTCATCCTCATTCATCTTTAATGCTTCAAACTGAGATCGATGCGTTTGTAACTTGGCCTCCTTGATCTTGTTGTCTCCTTCATGAATGCTCCTTAGTTTGTCCCACATATCTTTTGTCGTTTTACAACTCATGATCTTTATCAGTTCACTGTCCACAAAACCACACATGATAGCATTCTTTGCTTTTCTTCAAACATGATGCATGTTACGAATTTACACATGTACTCCTAGCATGACTGTTCATCTTTCAATTTTGTGCACGTATGCATATTTGATTTTATTTATACGACTGTTAGATTTCTCCTTCTTTGACTGTTCTTTTATTAGCTGCATGATTTTCTTTTGTAACGGCCCCTGTAACTGCTGCAAGACTTCAGTTAACGGTCACATATCTTATTTAGGTTGGGTTCTATTTTTAGCTCGTGCCATTATGACCTATCACGAAATCGTGACACTATTGCCTCTTTGTACTCTTCTCGGCTTGTACCCGTGAAAACACAACATGTCACGATATCGCGACACTTTCGCCTCCGTACTCTTCTTCTTTACTTTTGTCGCGATATCGTGACACTTCTACCTTCTTACTTTCTCTCTCCTCCTTAAGTCGTGAAAATGCGACATGTCGCGATATCGTGACACTTTCTCTCCTTTGCTCTTTCTCTTGCCTTCGGTTCACGAAAACCCGACATGTCGCGATATCGCGACACTTTTTCTCCTAGACTCTCTCTCCTGCCTTCGGGTCGCGAAAACCCGACATGTCGTGATATCGTGACACTTTTTCTCTCGGACTCTCTCTCCTACAACATGTCACGAAATCACGACACTTTTTCTCTCGGACTCTTTCTCCTGCAACATGTCACGAAATCGTGACACTTTTTCTCTCGGACTCTCTCTCCTACAACATGTCACGAAATCGCGACACTTTTTCTTTCGGACTCTCTCTCCTGCAACATGTCACGAAATCACGACACTTTTTTGTCCGTACAATCTTCCTTGCAATATGTCACGAAATCGCGACACTTTTTCATCCGTACAATCTCTCTTCGCTTTGGACCGCGAAAATGAAACATGTCGCGAAATCGTGACACCTTTTTCTCTCTCCTATTTCTCTTCGCTTTGGACCACGAAAATGAAACATGTCACGAAATCGCGACACCTTTTTCTCTCTCCTCTTTTCTTCGCTTTGGACCGCGAAAATGAAACATGTCGCGAAATCACGACACCTTTTTCTCTCTCCTCTTTCTCTTCGCTTTGGACCGTGAAAATGAAACATGTCACGAAATCATGACACCTTTTTCTCTCTCCTCTTTTCTTCGCTTTGGACCGCGAAAATGAAACATGTCACGAAATCGCGACACCTTTTTCTCTCTCCTCTTTTCTTCGCTTTGGACCATGAAAATGAAACATGTCGCGAAATCGTGACACTTTTTCTACTTGTCTTTTTCTCTTCCAACATGTCGCGAAATCACGATAGTTTTTCTTTCTTGCTCTTTCTCTTCGAACATGTCGCGAAATCGCGACAGTTTTTCTTTCTGGCTCTTTCTTTCCAAACATGTCACGATATCATGACAGTTTTTCTTTCTTGCTCTTTCTCTCCAAACATGTCACGATATCACGACAGTTTTGCTTTCTGGCTCTTTCTTTCCAAACATGTCGCGATATCGCGACAGTTTTTCTTTCTTGCTCTTTCTCTCCAAACATGTCGCGATATCGTGACAGTTTTTCTTTCTTGCTCAACATGTCGCGATATCGCGACAGTTTTCTTCCTTGTGATTTTCTTTTGATTTTTCTCAAATGGGCCACTTCTATCTTTTGGAAAATCACTGTACATACTCTGAAGATCCTCTTAACTCCTGTCCACTGCATCAACCGATCTGTCTGACTGTGTTGACAACAATGACAATATTGTTGCTGCACCTTGCTCATCAATCTCCCCCTTTGGAATTGTTGGCAACACACATGCACATTCCTGTAATTCTTCTCCCCCTTTGACAATAATACCAAAGGGCTGCTGCAGACTCCCCTTGAGTCCATGCACAACATTCTCAGGCACACGTTATGATAGTTAGCAAAAATTACAAATATGAGCACAGAGATAATCAAATATATAAATGCTCCCCCTAAGAATGTGGTCCCGATAGCTAGTCAGTACTTGGGAAACATGACCACTCCCAATTTATTGCGAAGGTACTCAAAAATTTCTTTGGGCAGCGGTTTTGTGAAGATATCCGCTACTTGCTCTGAAGTTGGGACAAAATCCAACTTTACCTCTTCTTCCGCAACTTTCTCCTTCAGAAAGTGATATCGGATAGCAATATGTTTTGTGCGAGAATGCATAACTGGATTCTTTGAGATATTAATGGCACTGGTGTTATCACACTTAACTGAAATTGGCTCATTGAAGTTAATGCCAAGATCTTTTAGGGTTTGTTTCATCCATAAAACCTACGTACAACACGTAGTTGCTGCAATATATTCTGCCTCTGCTGTGGATAAAGAGACTGATTCTTGTTTCTTACTATGCCATGCAACCAACCTGTCTCCAAGATAGAATGCACCTCCACTGGTACTCTTTCTGTCATCGACACATCCTGCCCAATCTGCATCTGAATACGCAATAAGAGTGAAGTCCTTACCTTTTGGATACCATAACCCATATTCCATAGTACCCTTTAGATACCGAAGAATCCTCTTTACTGTTGTCACATGAGTCTCCTTGGGACTCGCCTGAAATCATGCTACCATGCAAACTGCCTGTAATATATCTAGTCTGGTAGCTATCAAGTACAATAGGCTCCCAATCATAGATCTGTACATGGTTTGATCAACATCTGGAGATTTGTCATCCTTGCTCAACTTGCATCCTGTTGTCATGGGAGTGCTAACAGGCTTACAATCCTCCATTGTGAACTTTTTTAGCATCTCTTTCACATATTTAACTTGAGAAATAAATATGCCCTTCTCATTTTGATTAACTTGTAGGCCGAGAAAGTATGAAAGTTCACCAATCATTGACATTTCAAATTCTTTTTGCATCTGCTTTGCTAAATCCTTACACGACTTATCATTGTTGCTGCCAAAGATGATATCATCTACGTATACAACAAGGACAATGAGATGGCCATTCTCCTTTTTGACATACAAATTGCTATCTACCATACCCTTTTTGAACCCTTGTTGAGTAAGATAGTTGTCTAGCCTTGCATACCATGCTCTGGGTGCCTGTTTCAAGCCATACAATGCTTTCTTCAACTTGCAGATGAAGTTGGGATTATCACCAAGTTGGAAACCATCAGGCTGCTCAATATAGACCTCTTCTTCAAGTTTTCCATTCAGGAATGCTGATTTCACGTCCATTTGATAAACTTTGAAATTCTTGTGAACTACTAAAGCCAGAAACATTCTGATTGCCTCTAGTCTAGCCACAGGGGTGAAGGTCTCCTCAAATTCAATGCCTTCAACTTGTGCATAGCCTTTACAGACCAATCTTGCTTTATTCCTTACTACTTGTCCATCTTCATTCAATTTGTTTCGAAAAATCCATTTAGTACCGATTATATTTTTATTTGCAGGTCTTGGTACTAACTCCCAGGTTTTGTTTTTCTCGATCTGATCTAATTCTTCATTTATAGCCGTCATCCAACTTTCATCTTTGCTTGCTTCAACAATATTTTTGGGCTCTATGTTGGATAATAGAGAGTAGTTACTTACAACTCTTTTTCTTGTCTGAACACCAACTCGTGGGGTCTCCAATTATCTCGCTCTCTAGGATGATTTTTCTGCCACTGCTCTGTTTTGAATTTTTTGTTTTCTTCCTCTTCTAAATCACTACTTAAATCATCTGATTCAATTTTCTGTTTCTTTTCCATTTCTTTTTCCTCATCTCCTTCAATGACTTCTTCATAAATTGGGTAGTTTTCTTTATAGCTTATTTCTCGTTCCCTACCTTCATCAACTTTAACATCGACACTCTCCACAATTTTCTTTAGCCTCTTGTTGTAGCATGTGTAGGCTTTGCTTTTTGTCGAATAGCCAAGAAAAATACCTTCATCAGCTCTATCTTCAAACTTACCAAGATTATCTTTAGTCCTTTTGATGTAACACTTACTGCCAAAAACTTTAAAGTATCTTGTTGTTGCCTTTCTACCGAACCACAGCTCATATGGTGTTTTGCTTTCATGCGTCCTCAACATGCACCTATTTTGGATGTATACCGCAGTATGGACTGCCTCTTTCCAAAATCTGTTTGCTATTTTGCTCTCAGTCAACATAGTCCGTGCCATTTCCTGCACTGTCCTGTTCTTTCTTTCTACCACACCATTCTGCTGAGGTGTCCTTGCTACTAAAAACTGTCTCCTAATCCCATATTTTTGACAGTACTCTACAAACTCCTCTGAAATGAACTCTCCTCCTCTATCTGATCTCACACATTTAATCCTTTTTCTTGTTTGATTCTCAACTTGTTTTTTGAAAATCTTGAACATCTCAAAGGCATCTGATTTAAGCTTCAAAAATAGTATCCATGTCATCCTGGAATAGTCATCTATGCACAACATAAAGTATTTGTCACCATTTATGCTTTGTGTTCTCATGGGTCCACATAAATCAGTATGTATTAGTTCTAATGGTTTGCTTGTGAAGTACTCTTTAGTTTTAAATGTGGCTCTAGTTTGCTTCCCCTTTTGGCATGAAGCACAAATGCTATTTAAAGGTTTACCAATGGTGGGAATATCTCTTATTGCCCTTTTTGAGCTGATTCTTACTAGATTGTCAAAACTGATATGACCGAGCCTCTTGTGCCACAGCCAATTTTCTTCTTCCTTTCCAATCAAGCATGCTCCTTATGAAATCTCTGAGAGAGTATACAGGTTGTCAAATGTCCTTGATCCAGTTGCTATCAACTTTCCACGGTTTGTTGTTCCGACTTCACAACCCCGCTTCTTGAAAATTACTTCATGACCTCTGTCACAAATCTGACTTACGCTTAACAAGTTATGCTTCAGACCAATCACAAACAGGACTTCTTTTGATTTGATTTTTCCATCACTGATCTTAACTGATCCTTTGCCAACTATCTTAGCTCCATCATTATTTCCAAATTTTACAAAACCACCTTCATATTTTTGTAACTTCTCAAATTGTTGTTTGTCACCTGTCATATGACTTGAGCATCCACTATCAAGTATCCATGGTGCAGATTTGTTCTGTGCTTTAAATGTTGTCTGCACGATCAAGGATTCCTTTTCTTCCTTGGGTTGCTCCTTTTCTTTCCACTCTGGTTTGATTACGGTTTTGGTCACTTGTTTTGACTTTTCTTTGTCAGTAGCCTGTGTATGTTTTTCTGGAAATTTTCTAGTTTGTCTCAAACCATTTGGTTGAAACTTTCTTCCCTGATGTTTATTTGCTGCAAATGTGCTTCGACAATTTCTTGCAATGTGCCCAAAATTATGACAGTTATAACATTCTACTGCATAATCCATCAGCGGTGAAAAAACATTTCTACTTGGTAAAGTTCCTTTGTCCTACATTATACTTGCAATCTGAAATCTTATGACCATAACCATTGCATTTAAAACAATAACCAAAAAAGGAATGAGTGAACCTGGGTGATGGTCTTTGCCATTTTGTAGTGGGAGCCATAAATCTTCTTCTCCTTTGATGAGTGACATTGGTGAATCCATCATTGTCAATACTTCTCTCTTGCCTGGATTTATTGCTTTCTTTAGCATGATTCATTTTTTCTTGATCAACCCCGATCTTATCTTCATTCTTTATGGGTTCTACAGTTATGGCCTTTGATCCATCTGATGATTCTCCTTCGACGAAACCTAAACCAAATTTGATGCCTGTAGTCCTTTGGTTATTTATAATCTTGTCCAGCTTCATAGAACTTCCTTCAAGTTTGTGATAGCAACTCAATTTTCGATTCATCTCTTCTAGTTGTATCCTTAAACCAACAATCTCTTCTTCTAACTTACTGCTCTCATCTATTTTCTTGGTTAATTGTAGTTCGATATCTTCAGATATTTTCTTAAATTCATCTATCTGTACTTTCAAGTTGGATATGATATCATTGGCATCTTCAAGCTTTCTTGAAGTTTTCTTATTCTTTTTCCTTTCTAAACTCAGCTCTTTAAGTGCAACGACCAACTCACCTTCTAGATCTACTTCAGCCTCAGCCTCAAAGTTTTTATTACATTCCTATTTTTCCTCTATTTTTTCTTCTTCAAATGCCATGAAAAGAGCTTCACCTTTTTCTTCTTCAGAATCCTCACCGGAGCTATCTTTTGAAGGACTGACATTCTTGGATATGAAACTTTTCTTCTTGAAGTTTCCTTTTCTAAAATTTGATTTCTTCTTCCAGTCACCTCTTTCTTGGTGTGAACCTTCATCACTTTTGCTTTTCTCATTAAGAGGACATTTAGCTGCAAAGTGCCCAACGCCTCCACAGTTGAAACACTTAAATGGTAGCTTTCCTCTGTATTTTCCTTTTCCCCTGATTAGTTTCCGAACAAAGTTTGCTTCTGTTTCATCTGATGTCTCTTCTTCCTCGGATTCTTGTTTTGCTTTTATATTTTTATGTGCTTTAAAAGCAGCTTCTCTGTCTGTGGGTTTAGTTTTTCCTATTCTCATCTCATATGCAGTTAAAGAACCATGCATCTCATCCATACTAAAAGTATTAAGATCTTTAGCTTCTTCTATTGCAGAAACTTTGGAATCAAATCTTTGGGGAAGAGATCTTAGTACCTTTTTCATGATGACAACATCTTCCATTTCCTCGTTGAGTCCTCTAATCGCATTAATGATTCCATTAACTCTCAGCATGTATGCCTCTATGTTCTCATCCTCATTCATATTTAATGCTTCAAACTGAGATCGATGCGTTTGTAACTTGGCCTCCTTGATCTTGTCGTCTCCTTCATGAATGCTCCTTAGTTTGTCCCACATATCTTTTGCCATTTTACAACTCATGATCTTTATCAGTTCGCTGTCCACCAAACCACACATGATAGCATTCTTTGCTTTAGAGTTATTCTCAAATAGTTTCTTACCGATAGCATCGGTTGGAGGAGTGGTGGGTATGGTGTATCCACTGTCTACTGATTCCCAAATGTCATATCCCAGAGAACACAAATATGTCTGCATCCTGAGTCTCCAGAATGCATAATTAGTTCCATCAAACAATGGTGCTTTGTTTGATGAGAATCCTTCACCACCTGCCATTGTCTCACTTCCAAGATCACCTTAGCCGATTAAGCTTGTTCAGGAACTTGGCTCTGATACCAATTGTTAGTCTCACAATGACACTGAGAGGGGGGTGAATCAGTGTAGCTATTAAAAACTTAAATCTTCAACTATTAATGCCGAAACAGAGAAAACTTAAAACTCAATAAAGCAGATATAACAAGAGAGCATTCCACAACACACGATGTAACGAGGTTCACCAATTTGGCTACTCCTCAAAAATGACTGCTTGGATTCCCGTCCAAATCCAGCCTTTGCAAAATACAATTTTACAATCACTTTACCAGCACCCACTGGAAGGAGCACCAACCCCTGGTTTATCTGCACCAACAGAAAGGAGCACCAACCCCTAATTTTTTTGCACCTACAGAAAGGAGCACCAACCCCTAATTCAAGCACCAACTTGAACTGCACTTTTGAAACTATCAGATTGACATAAGAATGCCTTCGCTTATACAAGACCCTGACTGGTCTGTTGCTAACCCAACCTCTCTCACTCTTCACCAAAACACACACTCTTCAAACTCTACTTACTGCTCTTCTATGGCTCTCACTGCTCTGCTTGATACTCTTCTTGCAGCACTCTTTCAACGCCCTTCTTGCAGCACTTTCACTCAATTTCAGCAACTTGTAAACCTACGCGCAGACCACCTTTTATACCCATATTGTATTTTTTGTAACTCCAGTTGTAACTCCTTTCATTTCTCATGTGCCACTTGTCCGTTGTAACTCCTTCTTTCATTTCTCATGCACCACTTGTCAGTTGTAACGCCTTCTCACTGTAACTGCTTTTGTATATATATAGGGTAGGCTTTTCGTCAAACACGATGCATGTTATGAATTTACACATGTACCCCTAACATGATTGTTCATCTTTCAATTCTGTGCATGCATGCATATTCGATTCTATTTATACGACTGTTAGATTTCTCCTTCTTCAACTGTTCTTTTATTAGCTGCATGATTTTCTTTTGTAACGGCCCCTGTAACTACTACAAGACTTTAGTTAACGGTCACATATCTTATTTAGGTTGGGTTCTATTTTTAGCTCGTGCCATTACGACCTGTCACGAAATCGTGACACTACTACCTCTTTGTACTCTTCTCGGCTTGTACCCGCGAAAACACATGTCGCGATATCGCGACACTTTCGCCTCCGTACTCTTCCTTCTTTACTTTTGTCGCGATATCACGACACTTCTGCCTTCTTACTTTCTCTCTCCTCCTTAAGTCGTGAAAATGCGACATGTCACGATATCGCGACACTTTCTCTCCTTTGCTCTTTCTCTTGCCTTCGGTTCGCGAAAACCCGACATGTCGCGATATCGCGACACTTTTTCTCCTGGACTCTCTCTCCTGCCTTTGGGTCACGAAAACCTGACATGTCATGATATCGCGACACTTTTTCTCTCGGACTCTCTCTCCTGCAACATGTCATGAAATCGTGACACTTTTTCTCTCGGACTCTCTCTCCTACAACATGTCACGAAATCGTGACACTTTTTCTCTCGGACTCTCTCTCCTGCAACATGTCGAAATCACGATACTTTTTCTTTCGGACTCTATCTCCTGCAACATGTCACGAAATCGTGACACTTTTTCGTCCGTACAATCTTCCTTGCAATATGTCGTGAAATCGTGACACTTTTTCGTCCGTACAACCTCTCTTCGCTTTGGACCATGAAAATGAAACATGTCACGAAATCGCGACACCTTTTTCTCTCTCCTCTTTCTCTTCGCTTTGGACCGCGAAAATGAAACATGTCACGAAATCGCGACACCTTTTTCTCTCTCCTCTTTTCTTCGCTTTGGACCGCAAAAATGAAACATGTCACGAAATCGCGACACCTTTTTCTCTCTCCTCTTTTCTTCGCTTTGGACCGTGAAAATGAAACATGTCACGAAATCACGACACCTTTTTCTCTCTCCTCTTTTCTTCGCTTTGGACCGCAAAAATGAAACATGTCGCGAAATCATGACACCTTTTTCTCTCTCCTCTTTTCTTCGCTTTGGACCGCAAAAATGAAACATGTCACAAAATCGTGACACTTTTTCTACTTGTCTTTTTCTCTTCCAACATGTCACGAAATCGTGACAGTTTTTCTTTCTTGCTCTTTCTCTCCGAACATGTCGCGATATCATGACATTTTTGCTTTCTGGCCCTTTCTTTCCAAACATGTCGCGATATCGCGACAATTTTTCTTTCTTGCTCTTTCTCTCCAAACATGTCGCGATATCATGACAGTTTTGCTTTCTGGCTCTTTCTTTCCAAACATGTCGCGATATCGCGATAGTTTTTCTTTCTTGCTCTTTCTCTCCAAACATGTCGCCATATCGTGACAGTTTTTCTTTCTTGCTCAACATGTCGCGATATCGCGATAGTTTTCTTCCTTGTGATTTTCTTTTGATTTTTCTCAAATGGGCCACTTCTATCTTTTGGAAAATCACTGTACATACTCTAAAGATCCTCTTAACTCCTGTCCATTGCATCAATCGATCTGTCTAACTGTGTTGACAACAATGACAATATTGTTGCTGCACCTTGCTCATCACTACTTGAGCATGATTGGTTGAGCCTTTGATAAGACTTTTGGGACATATTTGTGGACATATTTTTGGAAGGTTTTGTGGATGATTGATTAAGCCTTTGAGAAGACTTTTGGGATAGTTTTGTGGAAATATTTGGGACAACATTTGAACAAGTTCTTGGTGATCTTTTTGAGCAGATTTTGAGAAATTTCTTGGTGAGCTTGTTGAGTAGATTTTGGGCAAGTTCTTAGTGAGCTTGCTAGAGCAGTTTTGGGCAAGTTCTTGGTAAGCTTGTTGAAGCATATTTTGGGCAAGTTCTTAGTGATATTGCTAGAGCATATTTTGGGCAAGTTTTTGGTGAGCTTGCTAAAGCAGTTTTGAGCAAGTTCTTGGTGAGCTTGCTAGAGCAGATTTTGGGCAAGTTCATGGTGAGCTTGCTAGAGTAGATTTGGGCAAGTTCTTGGTGAGCTTGTTGAAGCATATCAATGGATTGCCTATTTGAGCAGCTCAAGATTACCTTGTTGAGGAGATCAGTGGATTGCCTACCTAAGAAGATCAGGATTACCTAGATGAGAAGATCAGTGGATTGCCTACTTTATTAGATCAGTGTATTGCCTATCTTTGATCAGATCAAAGTAATCATTTGTATTGGGATAAGGATCCTTATTTCTATGTGAAACATCATAAAGATATTATCTTGTGGAGTACCCCACATTGGGGGAACCACGTTAAATATTGTATCTCAATTGTGTGTGGTGATTTGTGCACTTGTTTACTATTTCTATCTATGTCATTAATGCACACTGCTATATTTGGTTATTGCAATTAAGGACACTAATTGATATTGGTTTGGAAAGAAAGTAAAAATTGGGTGCTATACTATTCACCCCCCTCTCAATATAAGCTTGTGTTCTTCAATTGGTATCAGAGTGGGTTCCTTTGAAAATGCTAATAGCTTGAGGGTAAATTCTACAAGAACACAGATGGCTTCACAAAATGGATTATCTACAAATAAGGATCCACTGTTTGATGGTAACAATTATGCTTTCTAGAGCATGAGAATGAAGAACTGCTTGATATCACAAGTATATGAGGTATGGCAGGTGGTTGAAAAAGAGTATAAGGTTGAATGTGATCTCGAGGTACATAATACTATCAGGAAATTGGTTGAGATCAATGCAAGGGCAATGAATTGTATTTTGAGTGGGCTACGTGAAATAAATTTTGCAAAGGTCATGATATGTAATTAATCTAATTAAATGTGTACCAAGTTGTGAAATACTTATGAAGGATATTCAAAGGTAAATTTGGCAAAACTACAAACTCATAGAAAAATATTTGAAGAATTGAAAATGAAATATTTTGAAGATATTGCAAAGTTTTTACTTCGAGTTGATGAGATTACTAACACCATGAGAGGCCTAGGATTTGAGATGAAAGAATCATAAGTTACTCAAAAAAATTTGAGATCACTTCCCATGAAGTATGATGTAAAGGTTTTAGCAATAGAAGAAACAATGGATATCAACAAGCTAACAATGGAAGAACTACAAGGAACTATCACAGCTTATGAGATGAGGGTGAGTAAGCATCAGGTTCCAATAAATGATATTGTATTCAAGGATTCAGAGAAAAATAAAGGGAAATTTCTAGAGACAGATAGATATTTAGATAATGATGAGGAAGCTAACTTCATCAAAAGGAAAAAGGACTTAAGAAATTTTAGGGATATGAAGAAATTCAAATTCTACGAGTGTGGTGATTTTGGTCACTATGCACACAAGTGTCCACATGAATAAAATAGTGATGATGAAAAATAAGGTCACAAAAGAAAAGAATATGGAAAGCATAAGCATGACAAAGATGATAGATTCAAGCAAAATAGGTTTGAGAAGAAGAAAAAATTTCATAACACAAAGAAAACTTACTACATTGAAGAAACAAGTGATAGCTCAGATCACAGTGATAGAGACAAGTCAGATTATGAAAAGGAAGAACATATATTCCTTGGAATATAAGGTTAAAGATAAAAATGCTTTGTGTGTGGTCAAAGAGATCATAGATCATGATATTGCAATGGTTTTACTAATAGTCAAGATGAGATGACACATCAAGGAAACATGCATGGTTAAATAAATCATGAGAGTTTTCTTGCTATAGAATATAATAATGATCTCAGTGAAAATGAAGATGGAGAAGTCTCACTTTTGGTAATAGAAAGAGAATAGGATGAGCTGAGAAAACAAAAAACATAAGTCAAAAGGCTAAAAGAAGAAATCAAGAATCTTGAAAATAATATTCAAACAGATGTAAAAATCAGAGAACAACTTCATACAATCAGTTATCTAAGAGATGAGCTTCAAAATTCAAAAAGGATAGAGGAAAGGAAGAATGAATAACTAAGGGTAATAACGACAAGACATGACACATTAGATGAAAAGGTTCAAAAATGAGTGGAAACTTATTTTAAAGTTGTATCCTATTTCCAAGAAAAGTCACACTCAAAAGGAAAGGAAGTTATAAAATATGAAAGAAAGGAAGCACCTAAGTTTTATGAAGAAAGTTCCAAAGTTCCTATGGCTTCAAACATTCAGTTTGGATCTTGTTTTGAGATAGGTGAATCAAGTTTAAAAGGAAAATAAATTCTTGAAGAGGAAATCAAGGAAGAAACTAAGGAAGAGGATTTAGATACTACAAATAAGGTTCAAGGATACAATGCACAAAATTATCACAAGGATAATGGTCAAGAAAGGTATGAGGAACCAAGGCATGAACAGAGGGCTTTTCAAAGATATTTTTTTTCTTGTAATGAATTTGGACACAGGGCTATACACTACAGGATCCATGGATCAAAGAATTTTAATTTTGCTAGAAGAAAATTCAAAGGAATAAGGTATGGTTTTCAGGGACATTGCTTCTTATGCAACAAGATTGGTCATAGATATTCTCAATGCAAAGAAAATGAGCAACATGGTTTTGGTTTTAGAGCTATACAAATCAGAATTCATGGTCATAATGGTCATGAAAACAAAACTTCACAATACAGGGTTCAAGAAAGGAATGGATATGGGTACCATTCAAAGGCTACAATATCAAGTGTTTTAATTGCAATAAATTTGGACATATTGCAAAATAGTGTAGGACTCAATTCCAAACTATTGAGCAAGGTGCAGCGACAGTATTGTCATTTTTGCCAACACAGTCAGATTGATCGGTTGATGCAGTGGACAGGAGTTCAGAGGTTATTCATAGTATGTAAAGTGATGTTAAATGCTTATGAGAATGTTTTTGATGATTGGGTGAAGTTGTTACAAGTTTTCCAAGAAGACCGAAGTGACCCATATGCTAAAGAAGCGAAAAAGCAAGGAAGAAAAAAGTGTCGCGATATCGCGACATGTTGCATTTTCGCGGCCAAAAGAGAAGAGAAAAAGCAAGGAGAAAAAGTGTCACGATATCGTGACATGTTGCATTTTCGCGGCCAAAAGAGAAGAGAAAATGCAAGGAGAAAAAGTGTCGCGATATCGCGACATGTTGCATTTTCATGGCCAAAAGAGAAGAGAAAAAGCAAGGAGAAAAAGTGTCGCGATATCGCGACATGTTGCATTTTCACGGCCAAAAGAGAAGAGAAAATGCAAGGAGAAAAAGTGTCGCGATATCGCGACATGTTGTATTTTCACGGGCCAAAGGAAAGAGAAAGAGCAAGGAGAAAAAAGTGTCGCGATATCGCGACATGTTGCATTTTCATGGGCCAAAGAAAAGAGAAAGAGCAAGGAGAAAAAGTGTCACGATATCGTGACATGTTGCATTTTCACGGTCCAAAGCAAAGAGAAAGAGCAAGGAGAAAAAGTGTCGCGATATCGCGACATGTCGCATTTTCGCGGCTCAAAAAGAGAGGAGAGAGAAGAGAAAAAGTGTCACGATATCGCGACATGTCGCATTTTCGTGACTCAAAAGGGGCAGAAGAGAAAGAAAAAGTGTCGCGATATCGTGACATGTTGCATTTTCACGACTCTGAAAGCGCAGGGAGAGAAAGAAAGAAAAAGTGTCGCGATATCGCGACATGTCGCATTTTCGTGACTCAAAAGGGCAGGCAGGCAGAGAAAGAAAAAGTGTCGCGATATCGCGACATGTCGCATTTTCGTGACTCAAAAGGGAAGGCAAGCAGAGAAAGAAAAAGTGTCACGATATCGCGACATGTCGCATTTTCATGACTCAAAAAGGGCAGGTAGGCAGAGTAAGAAAAGTGTCGTGATATCATGACATGTCACATTTTTGTGACTCAAAAAGGGCATGCAGGTAGAGTAACAAAAGTGTCATGATATCGTGACATGTCGCATTTTTGTGACTCAAGAAGGGCAGGCAGGTAGAGTAACAAAAGTGTCGTGATATCATGACATGTCGCATTTTTGTGACTCAAGAAGAGCCTCAAAATAGAAATGAATAGTCATGGAAAAGAAAATGAATAGTCATCGAAGGAGAAAACAAATGCATGCCCATGTGGAGAAAATGAATAGTCGAAGAAGGAGAAAATGAACAGTCATCAAAATAGAAATGAAAAGCTTTTTCGGAAACCAAAATGCATGCATGCATAAAGGAGAAAATGAATAGTCATGACCGAGAAGATGAACAATCATGGTAGGAGAATATGGTGTCAATTCATTGCATGTAACGTGTTTGATGAAATGCCTACTCTATATATACAAAAGGAGTTACATAGAGAAGGTGTTACGATTGACAAGTGGCGTATGAGAATATGAAAGGAGTTACAACTGGAGTTACAAAGAGAAAGGATGGTTATAAAAGGAGTGTTGCTTGGAGAATTTAGTGATGATTTGATCTTGCGAAGAGAGAGAGAGGAGAGCGAGAGGTGCACGATAGGTGAGCGAGAAGGGTGTGTGTTGTGTGAATTGTGGGTGATGTTGAGTAAGCAATAGACCAGTCAGGGTCTTGTAAAAGTGAAGGCATTTATATGTCAATCTTCTAGTTTCAGAATTGAAGTCCAAGTTGGTGCTTGGCATCAGGGGTTGGTGCTCCTTCTAGTTGGTGTTGGTAAATCAGGGTTGGTGCTCCTTTTTGTTGGTGCAGATAAATCAGGGGTTGGTGCTCCTTTCTGTTGGTGCAGATAAATCAGGGGTTGGTGCTCCTTCCAGTGGGTGTTGGTAAATTGATTGTAAAGTTGTGCTTTGCAAAGGCTGGATTTGGATGGTAGTCCAAACAGTCATTTTTGAGGAGTAGCCAAATCGGTGAACCTCGGTACATCTTGTGTTGTGTGATGCTCTCTTGTTATACTTGCTTTATTTGGTTTTAAGTTTTCATTGTTTTGGCTTTAAGAGTTGAAGATTTAAGTTATAAAGAGCTACACTGATTCACCCCCTCTCAAGTGTCATTGTGAGACTAACAATTGGTATCAGAGCCAAGTTCCTGAACAAGCTTAACCGGCTAGGGTGATCTTGGAAGTGACACAATGGCAGGTGGTGAAGGCTTCTCATCAAACAAAGCACCATTGTTTGATGGAACTAATTACGCATTTTGGAGACTCAGGATGCAGACATATCTTTGTGCTTTGGGATACGACATTTGGGATTCAGTAGATAGTGGATACACAATACCCACCACTTCTCCAATCGATGTTGTCGGTAAGAAACTGTTTGAGAATAACTCAAAAGCAAAGAATGCTATCATGTGCGGATTAGTGGACCGTGAACTGGTAAAAATTATGAGTTGTAAAATGGCAAAAGAAATATGGGACAAACTGAGGAGCATTCATGAAGGAGACGCTAAGATCAAGGAGGCCAAGTTACAAACACATCGAGCTCAGTTCGAAGTATTAAAGATGAATGACAATGAGAACATAGAGGCATATATGCTGAGAGTTAATGAAGTCATTAATGCGATTAGAGGACTCGACGAGGAAATCAAAGATTCTGTCATCGTGAAAAAGGTATTAAGATCTCTTCCTCAAAGATTTGATTCTAAAGTTTCAGCTATAGAAGAAGCTAAAGATCTAAATACTTTTAGTATGGATGAGATGCATGGTTCTTTGACTGCATATGAGATGAGAATAGGAAAATCTAAACCCATAGATAGAGAAGCTGCTTTTAAAGCCCATAAAAATATGAAAGCAAAACAAGAATCCGAGGAAGAAGAGACATCAGATGAAATGGAAGCAAACTTTGTTCGAAAACTAAAAAGGGGAAAAGGAAAATACGAGAGGAAAGTTACCGCTTAAATGTTTCAATTGTGGAGGCGTTGGGCATTTTGCAGCTAATTGTCCACTTAATGAGAAGAACAAAAGTGATGAAGGATCGCACCAAGAAAGAAGTGACTGGAAGAAAAAAACAAATTTCAGAAAAGGCAACTTCAAGAAGAAAAGTTTCATCTCCAAGAATGTCAGCTCATCAGAAGACAACTGCAGTGAGGATTCTAAAAAGGAAATAGGTGAAGCTCTTTTCATGGCACTCAAAGAAGAAAAAATAGAAAAAGAATAGGAATGTGATGAAGAAGACATTGATGCAGAAGTAAATTTGGAAGAGGAACTAATTGCAGCTCTGGATGTATTGAAGATAGAAAGAAAAAAGAATAAGAAAATTTCAAGAAAGCTTGAGGATGCAAATGAAATCATAACCAGTTTGAAAGTATAGATAGAAGAATCCAAGAAAATATCTGAAGATCTCGAAGTACAAATAACCATGAAAATAGATTATTGCTGCAAACTAGAAGAAGAGACTGTTGGTTTAAGAATGCGAGATAGAAGAGATGAATCGTAAAATTAGTTGTCATCACAAACGTGAAGAAAGTTCTATGAAGCTGGATAAGATCATAAATATCCAAAGGACTACAGGCATGAAATTTGGTTTGGGCTTTGTCGAAGGAGAATCATCAAATGGATCAAAGAATGAAGATAAGAAACAGGTTGATCAAGAAAAATTGACTCATGCAAAAGAAAGCAATAATGCAAGGCACGAAAGGAGAATTGACAATGATGGATTCACCAATGTCACACATCAAAGAAGAAGAAGATTTATGACTCCTACGACAACATGGCAAAGACCATCACCCAGGTTCAATCATCTCTTTTCTGGTTACTATTTTAAATGCAATGGTTATGGACATAAGATTTCAGATTGCAAGTATAACGTAGGACCAAGGAATTTTACCAGTAGAAATGTTTTTTCACCTTTGATGGATTATGCAGTAGAATGTTATAATTGTCATAAGTTTGGGCACATTGCAAGAAATTGTCGAAGTACATTTGCATCAAATCAATTTCAGGGAAGAAAATTTCAACCAAATGGAATGAGACAAAATAGAAAATTTCTCGAAAAACATGCACAAGCTACTGAAAAAGAAAAGTCAAAACAAGAGCCCAAAACTGTAATCAAACCAGAGTGGAAAGAAAAAGATCGATCTAAGGAAGAAAAGGAATCCCTGATCGTACAAACAACATTTAAAGCACAAAATAAATCTGCACCATGGATACTTGATAGTGGATGCTCCAGTCATATGACAGGTGACAAACAAAAATTTGAGAAGTTACAACAATATGAAGGTGGTTCAATGAAAATTTGGAAATAATGATGGAGCTAAGATAGTTGGCAAAGGTTCAGTGAAGATTAGTGATGGAAAAATCAAGTCAAAAGAAGTCTTGTTTGTGGTTGGTCTGAAGCATAACTTGTTGAGCGTAAGTCAGATTTGTGATAGAGGTCATGAAGTGATTTTTAAGAAGCAGGGTTGTGAAGTCAGAAAAGCAAACTAGTGGAAAGTTGATAGCAACTGGATCGAGGACATCTGGAAACCTGTACACTCTCTCAGAGACTTTAGAAGGAGCTTGCTTGATTGGACAGGAAGAAGAAAATTGGTTGTGGCACAAGAGGCTCGGTCATATCAGTTTTGACAATCTAGTAAAAATTAGCTCAAAAAAGGCAATGAGAGATATTCCCACCATTGGAAAACCATCAAATAGCATTTGTGCTTCATGCCAAAAGGGGAAGCAAACTAGAGTCTCATTTAAAACAAAAGAGTACTACACAAGCAAACCTTTGGAACTAATACATACTGATTTATGTGGACCCATGAGAACGCAAAGCATAAATGGTGACAAATATTTTATGTTGTGTATAGATGACTATTCCAGGATGACATGGGTACTATTTTTGAAGCATAAATCAGAAGCTTTTGAGATGTTCAAGGTTTTCAAAAACCAAGTTGAGAATCAAACAGGAAAAAGGATTAAATGTTTAAGATCAGATAGAGGAGGAGAGTTCATTTCAGAGGATTTTACAGAGTACTGTGAAAAATATGGTATTAGAAGACAGTTGTCGTAGCTAGGACACCTCAACAGAATGGTGTGGTAGAAAGAAAGAACAGGACAAGTGCAGGAAATGGCACGGACTATGTTGACTGAGAGCAAAGTAGCAGACAGATTTTGGAAAGAGGCAGTCCATACTATGGTATACATCCAAAATAGGTGCATGTTGAGGACGCATGAAAGCAAAACTCCTTATGAGTTGTGGTTTGGTAAAAAGGCAACAGTAAGATACTTTAAAGTTTTTGGCAGCAAGTGTTACATCAAAAGAACTGAAGAAAACCTTGGTAAGTTTGAAGATAGAGCGGATGAAGGTATTTTTCTTGGCTATTCATCAAAAAGCAAAGCTTACAAATGCTACAACAAGAAGCTAAGGAAAATTGTGGATAGTGCCGATGTTAAAGTTGATGAAGGTAGGGAACGAGTAATTAGCTATGAAGAGAACTATCCAATTGATGAAGAGGTTATTGAAGAAGATGAGGAAAAGGAAATGGAAAAGAAACAAAAAATTGACTCAGATGATTCAAACAGGGATTCAAAAGTGGAAGAAAATAAGAAATTCAAAATAGGCAGCTGGCAGAAAGATCATCCTAGAGAGCAAATAATTGGAGACCCCACAGTTGGTGTTCAGACAAGAAGAAGAGTAGTAAGCAACTACTCTCTATTATCCAGCATTGAGCCCAAAAATGTTGTTGACGCAAGCAAAGATGAAAGTTGGATGAAGGCAATAAATGAAGAATTAGATCAGATCGAGAAAAACAAAACTTGGGAGTTAGTACCAAGACCTACAAATAAAAATATAATCGGTACTAAATGGATCTTTCAAAACAAATTGAATGAAGACGGACAGGTAGTCAGGAATAAAGCAAGATTGGTATGTAAAGGCTATGCACAAGTTGAAGGTATTGACTTTGAGGAAACCTTTGCACCTGTGGCTAGACTAGAGGCAATTAGAATGTTTCTGGCTTTAGCAGTTTACAAGAATTTCAAAGTTTATCAAATGGATGTGAAATCAGCATTTTTGAATGGGAAACTCGAAGAAGAGGTTTATATTGAGCAGCCAGATGGTTTCCAACTTGGTGATGATCCCAACCTGGTTTGCAAGTTGAAGAAAGCATTATATGGCTTAAAACAGGCACCCCGAGCATGGTATGCAAGGCTAGACAACTATCTTACTCAACAAGGGTTCAAGAAAGGTATGGTGGATAGTAATTTGTATGTCAAAACAGAAAATGGCCATCTTATTGTTCTTGTTGTATATGTTGATGATATCATATTTGGCAGCAGCAAAGATGAGTCGTGTAAATATTTAGCAAATAAGATGAAAAAAGAATTTGAAATGTCAATGATTGGTGAACTTTCGTATTTCCTCGGGTTGCAAGTTAATCAAAATGAGAAGGGCATATTTATTTCTCAAATTAAATATGTGAAAGAGATACTAAAAAAGTTCACAATGGAGGATTGTAAGCCAGTTAGCACTCCCATGACAACAGGTTGCAAGTTGAGCAAGGATGACAAATCTCCACATGTTGATCAAACCATGTACAGATCTATGATTGGGAGCTTACTGTACTTGACAGCTACCAGACCAGATATTTTGCAGGCAGTATGCATGGTAGCACGATTTCAGGCTAGTCCCAAGGAGACTCATGTGACAGCAGTGAAGAGGATTCTTCGGTATCTCAAGGGTACTATGGAGTATGGGTTATGGTATCCGAAAGGTAAGGACTTCACCCTTATTGCGTATTCAGATGCAGATTGGGCAGGATGTGTAGATGACAGAAAGAGCACCAGTGGAGGTGCATTCTATCTTGGAGACAGGTTGGTCGCGTGGCACAGTAAGAAACAAGAGTCAGTCTCCTTATCCACAGTAGAGGCAGAATATATTGCAGCGACAACGTGTTGTACGCAGGTATTATGGATGAAACAAACCCTGAAAGATCTTGGTATTAACTTCAGTGAGCCAATTTTAGTTAAGTGTGATAACACCAATGCCATTAACATCTCAAAGAATCCGGTTATGCATTCTCGCACAAAACATATTGCTATCCGGTATCACTTTTTGAAGGAGAAAGTTGCGGAAGGTGAGGTTAAGTTGGATTTTGTTCCAACAACAGAGCAAGTAGCGGATATCTTCACAAAACCATTGCCCAAGGAAGTCTTTGAGTACCTTCACAATAAATTGGGAGTGGTCACGCTTCCCAAGAATTGACTAGCTATCGGGACCACATTCTCAGGGGGAGCATTTGTGTATTTGTTTATCTTTTTGCTCATGTTTGTGATTTTTGCTAAGTGTAATAATTTTTGCTCGAGAATGTTGTGCATGGACTCAGGGGGAGTCTGCAGCAGCCCTTTGATATTGTTGTCAAAGGGGGAGAAGAGTTACAAGAAATTGCACGTGTGTTGCCAACAATTCCAAAGGGGGAGATTGTTGAGCAAGGTGCAGTGACAGTATTGTCATTGTTGTCAACACAGTCAGATAGATCGGTTGATGCAGTGGATAGGAGTTCAGAGGTTATTCAGAGTATGTACAGTGATGTTAAATGCTTATGAGGATGTTTACCCACCTTTTTGCATATTTTCCAAGAAGACCGAAGTGACCCATATGCTAAAGAAGCAAAAAAGCAAGGAAGAAAAAAGTGTCACGATATCACGACATGTTGCATTTTCACGGCCAAAAGAGAAGAAAAAATGCAAGGAGAAAAAGTGTCACGATATCGCGACATGTTGCATTTTCACGGCCAAAAGAGAAGAGAAAATGCAAGGAGAAAAAGTGTCACGATATCGCGACATTAAAAAAAAAAGACATGTTGTATTTTCGGGCCAAAGGAAAGAGAAAATGCAAGGAGAAAAAGTGTCATGATATCGTGACATGTAGTATTTTTCTGGGCCAAAGGAAAGAGAAAGAGCAAGGAGAAAAAGTGTCACGATATCGCGACATGTTGTATTTTCTGGGCAAAGGAAAGAGAAAGAGCAAGGAGAAAAAGTGTCACGGATATCAGGACATGTTGCATTTTGCGGTCCAAAGCAAAGAGAAAGAGAAGAGGAAAGAAAAAGAAAAAAAGTGTCGCGATATCGTGACATGTCACATTTTCATGACTCAAAAGGAGAGAGAGAAAGAAAAAGTGTCGACGATATCGTGACATGTCACATTTTGTGACTCAAAAAGGGTAGGAGAGAGAAAGAAAAGTGTCACGATATCGCGACATGTCACATTTTATGGACTCAAAAAGGAAGAAAAAGTGTGATATTCTGACATGTCACATTTTCACGACTCAAGAAGGGCAGGAGAGTAACAAAAGTGTCATGATATCGCGACATGTCGCATTTTCATGACTCAAGAAGAGCCTCAAAATAGAAATGAATAGTCATGGAAAAGAAAATGAATAGTCATCGAAGGAGAAAACAAATGCATGCCCATGTGGAGAAAATGAACAGTCGAAGAAGGAGAAAATGAACAGTCATCAAAATAGAAATGAAAAGCTTTTTGAAACCAAAATGCATGCATGCACAAAGGAGAAAATGAATAGTCATGACCGAGAAGACGAACAGTCATGGTAGGAGAATATGGTGTCAATTCTTTGCATGTAACGTGTTTGATGAAATGCCTACTCTATATATACAAAAGGAGTTACATAGAGAAGGTGTTACGATTGACAAGTGGCGTATGAGAATATGAAAGGAGTTACAACTGGAGTTACAAAGAGAAAGGATGGTTATAAAAGGAGTGTTGCTTGGAGAATTTATGTGATGATTTGATCTTGTGAAGAGAGAGAGGAGAGCGAGAGGTGTGCAATAGGTGAGCGAGAAGGGTGTGTGTTGTGTGAATTGTGGGCGATGTTGAGTAAGCAATAGACCAATCAGGGTCTTGTAAAAGTGAAGGCATTTATATGTCAATCTTCTAGTTTCAGAATTGAAGTCCAAGTTGGTGCTTGGCATCAGGGGTTGGTGCTCCTTCCAGTTGGTGTTGGTAAATCAGGGGTTGGTGCTCCTTTCTATTGGTGCAGATAAATCAGGGGTTGGTGCTCCTTTCTGTTGGTGCAGATAAATCAGGGGTTGGTGCTCCTTTCTGTTGGTGCAGATAAATCAGGGGTTGGTGCTCCTTCCAGTGGGTGCTGGTAAATTGATTGTAAAGTTGTGCTTTGCAAAGGCTGGATTTGGATGGTAGTCCAAATGATCATTTTTGAGGAGTAGCCAAATCGGTGAACCTCGGTACATCTTGTGTTGTGTGATGCTCTCTTGTTATACTTGCTTTATTTGGTTTTAAGTTTTCATTGTTTTGGCTTTAAGAGTTGAAGATTTAAGTTATAAAGAGCTACACTGATTCACCCCCCCTCTCAGTGTCATTGTGAGACTAACACAAACAGGTTCAATACAAAAAGGTCAAAAAGGTTCAAGAAAAGAAGGTCAAACAAGTTCAAGATAAGAAGATCAAGTAATTCATCAAGAGAAGGATATCAAAAAAATATCGAAGGAAGTTGATAGAGGAAAGAAATAATGTAATATGGGAGTAAAATTACTCCCACCCCAAAATTAATCACCTCAAGAGAGAAGGTGGTGATGGGGCTAAGCTTAAGAGTCATATCTTTTAGCCCCATAGGTGTCCCTTTTGCCATTGATGTCAAAGGGGAGAGATTTGAGTAAGGGGGAGAGCATTGAGTTAGGGTGAGCAGCCTCCAAAGAGAGCATTGAGTAAGGGGAGCAACCTCCATAGAGAGTATTGAGTCATGGGGAGCAACTTTGATTCTCAAAGATGGTTTTTGCAGTGATTGTGGTTTTTGCATTAGAGGTGTTGTCATCAATGACAAAGGCAGAGATTGTTGGTAATTTGAGTTATTTTATGTTGTCATTGATGTCACATGTATCACATTGAGTTTTGGTGGCCAAAGCATTTCATAAATAAGCATTTATGATATTTTGGAGAGCATGGATATATACAGTGTTTTTGTGAAAACCAAGGCAAGAAAAATAAAAGGTTTTATTTAAAACCATGGATGGCAGATTTGAAATGGATTTTTCTTAAAACCTAGGTTGGCTTTTCGTTTCGTCGAAAAAGGTTCCCCGGTGATGGAGATATTTAATTTTAAATATTTAGTTTAAATTTTAAATATTTTAAATTTTAATTTTAATTTTAAAATTAAATATATTAATTATAGCACCGACTAAAGAAAGGAGGAAATGCTATATTAATTTATAGCGCCAATGTCTAAAGAAAGAGGAAAGGCATATATATATATGCCAACAAAAGCTTATACCTAATGAATACCAACACTTATTTTTTGAATGCCTTCAATTGGGGAACGAATTGCGAAAAGAGAGAGAAGTGTGACTTTGGTCTATTGAAAAATCATTTGCGGAGTTTAATAAGATGCATAGGCATATTTGGCCTAGCATTTTGTGTGTTGTGTGTTACGTAGGAGGTCCTGCGATCGAGTCCCGCCATGGTTATTTGCTTTGTTGAAGCGCTCAAAGCACTGTTAAGTTTTTCGAAGGGTGCAGAAGTTTATGATATAAGTTTTTTTTTCGTGTCCCTTTGGACACGTGAGGGTGTGTGGCCCAATCGTAGGCTGGTTGTGGTTAAAGCATTGATCAAGAAGACATCACGAGATCAAATCCCGTCAGGGACAGATGCAAGTTAATAGTTTTTTTTATATATTTTATTTTTCTAAAGTTTCCCTAGGAGGAATAAGGGTTGTGATGCATGTTTAGAAAAAAAGATATTTCTGGTGTTTCTTCTTTTGAAAGTATATCATATTATATCATTGGAAAGCTTATTTCGATGGCTATTTAATTAACTTACTTAGAGGAATAAATAAGGTGTATGTAAAGAGATATTTCTATTTTTATAAAAGGGTTCAAAAGTGAAGGTTGTTCTATTCTCTTTCAAAGGTGATTAATTCTTTCATGAGGGGACATGTATTTTATTGAGTAGGAGTGATAAGGTTTTATTTGAATATTATTTTTGTGATATTAATCATGATATCTAACCCTCGTTGAATGTTGTAAAATAAGTTTTTTGAGTGTAGCAGATTTAGTGGACAACCAATAAGGCATCAAAAGATATGAGCAATACTCTCCATTGACTTTTTTTATGGTGGTTGATTTCTGAAATATCATTTGAGAGAAAATTATTGATTGCGGTTTCCTTTTCAAAAGTGATTGGTTGAATGCTTCAAGGTTTTCTGGTTTGAGATTTGTGTTTAAACCTTGTTTTATAAGCATAGTTGTTGAAGCCCATTGGTTATGCAATGAACTTAAGTTAGAAAATAACATGAGTATCATTGTTATGTGAGATTTGTGGTTGAGCATTGTTAGAAACATTTGAGTTGGTTGATATATGCTTGGACTAGGGTTTTGTGAGAAAGAGTTGTCTCTTTTGGTGATTGGTTGAGTTTATTTGATTGAGCCTAGTCAAGTGATTGTGTGAGGTGATTGTTCAAGTCCCATGAAACAAACAATTCTATAATTCTGATTTGGGTTGAGATTGAGATTTGATATTAGAACATATTGAGTCTCTAACAATTCTCTTTATGCTTTTATAAGATTTGAGTTGAGTTAATATTGACTTGAGTTGAGTTGATATTGATTTGATTTGAGATCATTGTGGATCATTGTTGTCATCCATTATGGAGTGCATTGAATTTATCATTGAGCCTTGCCTTCATATATTTGTGGATGATATTTGAGTGCTACTTGAGCATAATTGGTTGAGCCTTTGAGAAGGATTTTGGGACAGATTTGTGGACATATTTGTGGCAGTTTTTGTGGATTATTGATTGAGCCTTTGAGAAGACTTTTGGGACATATATGGGACAAAATTTGAGCAAGTTCTTGGTGAGCTTATTGAGAATATTTTGAGCAAGTTCTTGATGATCTTGTTGATTAGATTTTGGGCAAGTTCTTAGTGAGCTTTCTAGAGCAGTTTTGGACAAGTTCTTGGTGATCTTGCTAAAGCATATTTTGGGCAAGTTCTTAGTGAGCTTGCTAGAGCATATTTTGGGCAAGTTCTTGGTGAGCTTTCTGAAGCAATTTTGAGCAAGTTCTTGGTGAGCTTGCTAGAGCAAATTTTGGGCAAGTTATTGGTGAGCTTGCTAGAGTATATTTGGGCAATTTCTTAGTGAGCTTGATGAAGTATATCAATGGATTGCATACCTGAGCAGATCAAGATTGCCTTGTTGAGAAGATCAGTGGATTGCCTACCTGAGCAGATCAAGATTAGTGGATTGCCTACCTGAGAAGATCAAGATTAGTGGATTGCCTACCTGAGAAGATCAGTGTATTACCTATCTTTGAACATATCAAAGTAATCATTTGTATTAGGATAAGGATCCTTATTTCTATGTGAAATATCATAAGGATATTATATTATGGAGTGCCCCACATTGGGGGAACCGCATTAAATCTTGTATCTCAATTATGTGTGGTGATTTGTGCACTTGTTTACTATTGCTATCTATGTCATTAATGCACACTACTATATTTGGTTATTGCAATTAAGGACACTAATTGATATTGATTTGGAAATAAAGTAAAAATTGGGTGCTATACTATTCACCCCCCTCTCAGTATAATCTTGTGTTCTTCACCAATGTGTTTGAAAATAATACGATAGTGTTGGCAAATGAAGAAGTTGGTTCATAAGACAAGGTGTATTAGTGATCTACTTGCAATGATCCACATGGCAAATAAATGTGCATGGTTCACTTGAACTATATATAGATTTTGGTAGATAGTTCTTATGGTGGTCAAATCAACATGATTACAGAATTTGATCATAATTTCATGGTCCCTTTTGAAAAGCAAGTTTCAGTTATCATGGGAGCTGGAAGAAAATCCATCACTATAGATCTAACTAAAATGGATCCACTAAAGGTACCCACTAACTTGAAGGTGCAAAATGAGAAAAAATAATCACCAATAAAAGTGTCTATTCTAGCATCTTGCTTGTTGTGGTGTAGTGGTAAATGCCCTGGGTGCTGGTAGAGGCTGACCCAGGTTCCATTCCCCTTGTCTCCATCCTGTAGATATATGGTATAGTTAGGAATGTCCTATGTGCTAGTAGAGGCCGACAAGGCTCCATTCCTCCTATACCCAACCTGTTGAAAGTGGCACCTCGAAAGGGGTGTTTTCCACTATAAATTAGTTTAATCCACCCATGTAGAGGAGTTGGAGAGCAAGTGGGTAGTTAAACCTCTCTAGTTGCTGAGAGGCCCAGGTTCAAATCTCTCGCCTTACATGTTGCGGATATGTTATGTAATGGTTCCCTCGTGGTCACAATCTGTTTACCCCTTGTGGCCACCACCAAAAAAAAAAAAAAGTTTCTATTCTAGTGCCCAAGCCAAATGCACCTATCCTGATAAAATATATTTTACCTCCATGAGAAAAAGAAATATTGCAAGAAAAGGCTTCGAATTCACAAGCAAAAGTTGAAATAAAGGAACAAGACAAATAAGAGCTAAAATGTCCATTCTTGACCAAGTGTCAGATGTTAGAGGCTACATAGCAGTATAGAAGCAAGTATGAGGTTTCAAATGAAGGAAATAAGTCCAGTACATCTATGTACAATATTTTTGAAGAACTGAAGAGGATTCCAACCAAGGTTAGTGTATATGATGCATTGCATTTGCTTGGACAAGTTGACTTGTTGTAAGAATCCCTAAATTTTTTTAAATATAAGGGTAAGAATCCTACTCAGATATTTTTCACTCAAACACTAACTACTTTAGCTACTGGAAAGAATAGACCATCCCCTTTCTACTTGTATCTTAGAATGGAAGGTTGGATTGTGCATAGTTGCACGATCGACCCTGGTGCTACGATGACTGTCATACGAAGGCATTTTGTGATATTATGGGTATGTAATATACCAAAAGCAACTATGGAATTTTGTAGTTATATGGAAACCCTGTGAGAATAATGGGTGTTATCAAAGATATTCCCATTATCTTGCATAAAATACCTCACATCACTATGATCCAAGAGGTGGTTGTGGTTGATCTGGAGTCGTATTTTAGCATGTGCCTTTCAAGGGAGTTCATTGCCAAGTTGGGAGGCTATCTATCTCTGGACTATTCCCATATAGATATTCCTATCAAAGGGAAGAGAATCTGAATCTATAATGAGAAACCTTCTACTTTTCATATAGAGAATATTGAAGAAGAAGAAAATCCATGAATTTTGTCAACATGATGATCGAATAATTGGAGGAATTGGATTTGATGGAAGAAGTTCTGGATGAGATTCACATAGAAGAGAGTTTTCAATGCTTGAATTTAATGCCATGATGGAGATTGAAATTGGCTATTACACCATTACTAAGCCTAAAAATGTTGAAGTGAAGGTGTCTGATGATCAAGATCCTATTCTAGATCAATTTTGGAAGTTGTAATTCGATGGTGAAGTATTCAAGAACAACACAGGAGCAAGGATCGGTCTCATTTATCTTTATGATATACAAAAACTTATTCATATCGGTTGACCTATATTTGTACCAATAATGCTACCGAATATGAAGCATTGTGCCTAGGCTTAAAAATAATAGAGAAGCTTAGGATTAAACAACTATATATTTTTAGATATTTTGAACTGATTGTGCATCAAGTAATGAACAAATGTATCTCCAAGTAGCACTACCTAAAGGTGTACCACAACAATTTCTAGGACCTATTTGAATCTTACACTATGTTGAACATCCAAGCAATCTTGCGGGAGTAGAACAAGCATGCTAATTTCTTGGAATCACTTGGCACCAACTTTTCTCAAGTTGAGCACATGGTGAAGAAACCCAAGACTATGAGGTTAGTTTATAGACCTTCAGTTCCTAACAAAAATATCTATTGGCAAGTGTTTGACAATGATGAATAGATTGTAAATTTCCTAATAAGAGAATATAGTACTATGGAAGGAAGAACACTTAGTGAATAAGAAGCTAAAGGACTAATCCAACTAAGGAATAATCATATTTCAAAAGTATTGATTACACTTGAGAGGATCTTTGGTCAAAATGATAGAGAATAAAATCATAAGATCAAAGTGGATAAGAAAGAGTAAATTGAACTACAATTGGGACTTGAGAATTCAAGGAGCTATGCCACAAGTTGGCATTGATTATACTCTGGAAGAGCTAGAGTAGATCAAGGAGCTATGTCACAAGTTCCCAAATATTATCACTTGGAACTACAAATATTTTAAAAGCTACAAAAAGGATGTGATCCAGAATACCATTGACTTGTAAGAAGGGGTGAAACCCTTCAAGCATTAGTATATGCAATTCAATCCCAAGGTTGAATCCTTGATGAAAGTTGAACTACTGAAGATGTTGTAAGTCAAGATCATTTACCTAATTAAGCATTCTACCTGGGTAGCGAATCTGGTCCCTATGCAGAATAGAAGAATGGAGATATTCACCTATGTATTGAATTTAAAAATTTGAATCAGGCATCCCTGAAGGATCATTATCCTTTAACCTAGATTGATCATATTCTTCATGTAGTTGCAGGAGCTTAGATATTTTCTCTATTGGATGGATTCTTTGACTATAATCATATTTGGGTCAAGGATGAAGACCAACATAAAATAACATTCACCACAAAATGGGGTATATTTTCTTATCAATGAATATCATTTGGTCTCTCAAATGCTGGAGCAAATTTTCAAAGAGTGATGGATGTAGCTTTTGGTGAGTTGTTAAATCACATCATTGTAATTTATTTGGATGACATGACTGTCTTCTCTCACAATAGGGAGGAGCATAGTTTAAATTTAAGGCAAGTGTTCAAGAAATACTAAGAGTTTGGAATATCCATCAACCCGAAGAATTCCATCTTCATGATAAAGGAAGGAAATCTCCTAGGCCACGTAATTTCAATAAAATGTTTAGATATTAATCCAAATAGAGTTGAGGATCTTCTAAATATTCCATTGCCAGCTAATAAGAAGGATTTGTAGTCATTATTTGGTTAGATTAAATTTATTTAAAAATTTATTGTAGATTTTTCCCAAGTGGTAAAACCAATGACTGAGCTTTTAAAGAAAAATGTTGAGTTTAAATGGACTAAGAAGAGGAAGTGAGCATTCAAATAAATCAAAGAAATAATTTCTCAAGCCTTAGTTCTGGTAAACCCTGATTATTCAAAGTATTTTATCCTATATATCATTGGTGAACAAGAGATTTATGCAGCAATGCTCATGCAGAAGGGAGATGATGGAGATGAGTGGCCAATTGCTTTCTTAATCCAAGTTATCCAACAACACAAAGAGAAATACAATTTTATTGAGAAGCAAGTGTATGTGGTAATGAAGTCATTGAAGAAGTTTTGGCATTTTGTTTCCCAAAGAAAAATAATATTTTTTGTTGTTCATCCAAATGTCTAAAGTTTCATAATCCAGGGAGAACTTGGAGATAAGAGAGCTGGTTGGGTTTCCAAAATTTAGAAATATGATGTTGAAATCCAACCAACCAAGTTGGTTCGATGCTAAGAACTATTTCAAGAGATAGCAAGAAGCGCTACTTCTAAATCCATGGTTTTCCAACTTAAATATTTAGTAAGTGAAAGTAATTTTGCTAATCACTCTACAGTTTATTGTGATTGGATAGAGGATCTTGTCGAATATTTCAATTTAGGAAGATGTCCTTCACATCTCAATGCTTCATAGAGAAGGAGATTCAGTCTACAGGCCCTCAGGTATATGATGTTTCCAAATGGATTGTTCCACAAAAATATTGATGGAGTACTTCTTAGGTGTGTTAGAGAATTAGAAAAAGTAGAAAATCCTAGAATAATTCCATTCTGGATTGTCAAGAGGCCACTATGTCGGGAGACCCATGGCATTGAAGATCATCAAAATAGGTTATTTTTACCCCACTCTCTTTGCATATGCTTTCAGAGTCAGTCAAAGTTATGATAAATACTAGAGATATATCAACATAAGTAGGAATGCATCATTACCCCTTCATTCAATTCAAGTAGAAGCACCATTTCAATAATGGGGCTTAGATTTCATTGGGGTCATTGATCCTAATTCATCCATCGGGTATAAGTACATTCTAACTACAACTGACTATTTCACTCGATGGGCCAAAGCAATTCCAACCAAGAAAGCCAACCAGGAGGTGGTCATCTCATTCCTTGAAGGATTTATCACTCGTTTCGGTGTCCCAGATGCAATTATAACAGATAATGGAACCCCATTCATTGGTGCTAAAATTAATGAGTTCATGGGTAAGTACAATATTTATTTAAAAACCTCATCAAACTACTATCCATAGGGAAATGGCCTGGCCGAATCCACGAACAAGAATCTTCTCAGGATTTTGAAGAGGACTCTAGGAGATAACAAGTAAAGTTGGCACTTGCTCTTGAACCAAGCCTTATGGGTCAATCGTATCTCAGTGAAAAAATCTATCAAGACATCCCCTATTCCTTGGTGTAAGTAAAGAATCAGTCTTGCCCATTCATATTGAATTGTAGACCCTTCAATCCTTGCACTTACTTGATGGTGAAGATGATGAATTCGACCCCATGAGCGTAAGGTTGGCTCAGCTTTTATAGCTGGAGGAAGAGAGGGAGAAATCGTACAATGCCTTCATGGAACATGCCCAAATGACGAAGAAGTGGTTTGGTAAGAATACTTATAAGAAGGTTTTCAAGGTGGGCAATCTGGTGTTAAAGTGGAACGAGAACAAGGCAAAGCTAGGCAAGCATCACAAGTTTGAGGTGATTTGGGAGGGCCCTTTCTAGATTTTTGGTGTGAATCAAGTTAACTCATTTTATTTGCAGGATATGGATGACCATGTGTTGCCAATTCCAGTCAATGGTCTTCATTTGAAGGCCTATCATCAGTGAAAAATTTTAGACCAAGTATGTAAATATGTGTATAGTTTTCTTTTAATGTCATTTTATTTTTAAATGGCTAAGTATATTTTATTTTTATTTTAAATGAAAAATAGTTTTGTTGGAAGAATTTAACTTCGCCCTGAGTAGGTGATTTCATTCTGAAATCACATCTTCACTAGAAAAAATTGTTGTCACCTTGAAAATATTTTAAAAGGATTTTTTGGTTATTTTCGGGCGAAAGCATTAAAAGAAAGCAGGTTATT
Source organism: Wollemia nobilis (assembly GCA_028583015.1). Lineage (NCBI taxonomy): Eukaryota > Viridiplantae > Streptophyta > Pinopsida > Araucariales > Araucariaceae > Wollemia > Wollemia nobilis. The sequence continues at coordinate 2,294,218 of JAQPPZ010001689.1, read as the reverse complement.
TTCTCCTAAAACATAATTAAAAACATTATTTTTGGCAGCATGAACACATATGGATTTTAATGGTTTGCATTTTCATTAAAAAGCACCCCTATATTTAATTTCCAGGAAAAATATAAAAGAAAAGCAAAATGTGAGAAAGCAAGAATAAAAAAAGGTGTTATTTTTGCCCAAAAAAGAGAATTCGCCATGTATTTTCCATTTTTGGGGTGAAATTCCTGTTAACTTCCCCAAAGGACATTTTCGAAGCAAAATTATTGATTTAAGAGAGAAATTCACATGCTTTTTCAGGGACTTCAATTGGCAAATTTTATTTTCGGCATGAAAGGGGGTGAAATTAATTTACATCTTGCTTTTTCCAAATAAAGCTTGTTTTTTCGGGCAAATAAAGAAGATGAATTATTTTAAATATTTCCAAGCATGTAATTTCACCAAGAAAAGCAGGGAAGAATATTTTTGGAGCGCTAGTTGAATGAAACCATCAGTTGCATGATTATTTTCACCCCAGTTGATGTTTCTAGAAAAACAAGTGCACTCGAAAAAGCGTTTTTCATTGACATGAGCTAATTTCGGAGTAAAATCTAGTAAAATGCATGAGATCAAGCTAATTTCACTAGAAAAACTTAGAGAAGATGTTTTCAGCACCAAATCCAATGAATTTACTAATTTCACCCCAAAGAGCACTCCCATCACATTCATCATTCCCGAGGTCAGTCGTTAATAACCAAATTGCACCCCTCAAGATTTAAAAGTGATTGGGCATGACATTCAGAGAATATTTACAATGCAAGGGTGTTATTGGCAGTTGATTGGTAGTTAAAAAATCATAAAAAAATGTTTTGGGTAAGATAACCAAGATTTCTTAGGTGCCCCACATGCATTAAATTGGGTAGTTGGAAGCAAAAACTATAAGGTGAACCAGAAGCTTGCAGATAAAGAAATATTGAGAGAATTTTCTCTAGAGCATTGCAAGATCATCACTCAACTTTACTAAATTTTTGCTTCATTGTAGAACTTTCAGAGTGCTGAAGTAAAATTATTGAAGGACGAAGATGGCGAAGAAAGCTACCAAGATGAAGAAAATGCAAAAAAAAACAAGAGGCAAGAAATATAAAAAATCTAGGCAAAACGAAGATATAGAGCTTGATCCGTATTATGATGCACTGGCTCAGATTGGTGACTACGTCATTTCAAACAAGGGCATGGAAAAATTGTGCTAGGATGTAGAAGTTACTGTCAGACAAGGCTTGACACCAGAAAGCCCGTTAACTATTGCGTATCATGCACAAATTTTTTGGTACCTATGTACACTTGTTCATGCTTGCCCAAAACTGGTGTTGGCTATTTCAAAATTTTATAACCCCACCACAAGAGTTGTTCAAAATGCAAAGGGAGATAGATTATTCACCATTTTAGCTTTTACAGTTAGAGAAGCATTTTCTTGCGAGGTGAGGCCTCCTCCGGATGTTATGTTCAAAAAGTTAAATCTCAAGGAGCAAGATGAAAGGTACTAGTCAACTATGATATTGTGCCAGTTCATGGAAAATCAATTGATAAAGATGCCTTAGTTTGAAGAGTTGTCGGCTTTGCAAAAGCCTCTAACAAATTTTAAGAGTCTAGACATGTTTTCTATGTTGGCTGGCCTGGTTGATTCGTCTTCCTACCAATTCTATAGTGCATAAATGGCAAGAAGAACTTGTACAGTGTATTTTGCAGGTATAATCTTATGCTTCGATAACAATGATAGTGAGCACGAACCCAATTTTCTTTTATTGGGTGGATTATGTGGCTCAAAGAATGCATACCCAATTGGAGAGAGTGCAGAGTGGAGAAGAGGTAGTGTTCAAACATTCTTCATTTTTAGCATGGTATTTCTTTTTCCACATGCACCAACACTTTTCATTTATAGTTATCAAGCAGACTGATGTGGCAGACATGAAGCTACTAATTTATTTATGGACTCCGAGTTTGTCCAGAAAGGAGTCATATTATAATTTCAACCAAATTTTCTTGGGCCCCACCCTCAAGCTTATTTTTGGTACATGTGAGAGAGTGCCAAGGATGATGAGAGAGGAGGTTGTCACAAAGGAGAAAGGTGACATTTTCTTGTTGATGCAAGATGTCATCGTATAAATTTTTGGCTTTACTGGAGCCATTTCTCCTCTCATATTTTGCTACAGAACACCTTTTTGCATTGGAGGTTTCCCACCAGAATGATTTTATTAATCACGTCTATGGGGTGGGTCAAGGAAAATGAACCACATGTACATTGCCCTTTTGCTTTGATGATATTGAAGTAAGCCAGGTTGGAAAAAATAGTTTATTATAGAAACCCTCTATGACCTTGGTTTGGTTGAGCACCCTAGTAGTAGAAATAAGACCCTTTGGGTCATTTCGTGGTATTGATCAAGGTAAAGATTTTTTATTGCTGTCCTTGGGTAGATATTGAGTGGTAGAGGAACAATCCATAAGGGCATGATGTTGAATGGCTCATTGAGAAAGTGATGATGTTCCTACCATGGTACGATTTCTATGATATGGAGGTTGAATTTAACCCTAAAGTCCACAATCACTATATTCCTCCTCCAGGTTTATTTAGTAAAATTAAAGATCAGTTTCCCACTTGGTCTAAGGATAAAATCACCAATTGGTGGGTTATGATGGCCCATCGAGAAAAACATGGGCCAGCCTATGGCTTGGCAATGGATGATATATTTTCAAACATATATGATGAATATTATGACAATTACCAATTGATCTCTTTCACTAAAATTGTACCTCAAAGCTTTCAAATATCTGATAGTGAAGATATCATGGCTAGATGAGAGCAACATGTGGTTCAGAAAGTGCCACTTGTGGAGGAAGAGAAATAGCCATCACCAAAAAAGTAGCTCCAGTGTAAGAAGAGGAGTACACGTGAGGCACTTCCTTTTTTGAAAATCTCCAAAAAGCCAAGGATTGGTGCAGTCTCTTCATCTGGTACAAACTCTCCTCCTGTAGTTGCAGCTACATAGGCTGATGTTTTAGAGACTATTCCTTTGGTCCAGGAAGAGAAGCTTGGCCAAAATATGGAGATCATAAATCTTGAAGAGGAGATTGAGGAAGAGTTGAAGGAAGATCATGATAATGAACAACCAACATTGCAACCACCCTTATCATTAGCTCAAATGGTGTTGAAGCCTGAAGGTACATTTTCCTTACCTTCTTCCCTTACTCTTAAGCATTTGGTAATTTTCACACCCCATTTTATAGCTATCACTTCCATTTCACCCCCATTTTGTATACCTTCTATTTCTATTCCGCCTCCCACTCCTCAGTCACCAGTCACCAATATTCCCTCTTCTTCTATTCTCTTTTATTCTATTTCATGTAGCACCCTAAAATTGGCATAGTTAAACCTTAGTAAAAAGATAAAAATTCAAATTTTAACCTCAAACTTCCCGTTAACCACCTGTTACCCGCTCCCCTTATTTTTCGTATCATTTTTATGATTTGTTTTGACCGTTGGACGATATCGTCGCAGATATGACGAAATCGTCCCAGATCTGATGAATTCGTCTAAAACAGAACGTCCAGACAATTTCATCCCAAAACCAAATTTTCATACTTAGCTTTTGTTCCAACATCTTCTCTAACCTAGGTAGAAAGCGTGTCTACGCAGTTAGAGTCTCCCCCATTGGAGATCTCCCAAATTTGGATGATCTCCAACCTCCTAACCTCTCCCTAATCCTATATAAACTGGGATTTTCTCAGTTTATCCCCTTGAACCCCATTTGAATCTCTTGGTTGACTAATTTCCCTACAAAATATGCTCCTTGTGCATTAGAACATCCTCCTACTATCATTTGTATTCGGTATTTCATGTTTTCTTGCAGGAACTTTACTGTTTTTCAGTCGAAGCAAGCTTGGATCGTCGCAAGTGGTTCCAGACTATTTCGGACGATCCTGTTGAGGAGTGCAGATGATCTCATATGATTGGAGGTGATCCTGACTGTAGTCCAAATTGGGGGTAATCAGAGCCCAGAGTTTGCATTTCCTTAGTTTTTTTTTGCATTTTTCTATTATATTTCTACACTATCTTAAATTATTATATTTATGCATCTTGGAGTTCACCTCATCTAATATAAATGCATGATAAAATCAAAATAAATTATGAAGTTGATGCATTTCCTCTTTAATCGCTATTTGGATCTATCATATAGGCAAAATTATTGTTATTTCTATCATTTCCCTTTGCTTTTGCAGTTGTATCTTGGGTATTTTGTATCTATTCTTGTGATTGTAGGTTTTTGATGAATTCATCTGACGAATTCATCAGATTGACGATGATCTCATCTGATCTCAGATGATTACATATGAGTTGAGGCAATCTAGACTACTACAAAACTCAGAATCTTCATCAAACATCCGAAATTAGGTATGTTATGTTCTAGCTAGCATATTCTCTGTGTTTAGCATTCATTCCTATTTTTTGTATTCATCTAAATCAGCATTTGCATATAGAATAGTTTAGATTCATCTTGGCCAAACCTAGGAATTGAATGATTAAAGTACAAAATGAACACATCAAACCCACTATCAACCTAGGTGTGGAAACTACCATTCAAAAGTTTCCTGGTGAACCCACCATCCGTCAAAAATTCACCCTTATACCCCTCCCCCGAGAGGTGGGACCTTCAAAGGGCCTCTCAATCCGAGGTATTGTCCCATCCTTCTCGTATCCCCCTTCCAGGTGTGGATCCTATAGCTTGAAGGTAAGGATACGAAAAATTTGGAGCGATACATTTTGGTGAACCCGACGTGAAAAACTAAAAACCTTTTGAAAACAATCCAAAAAAAATCAAAACATAAATGCATTTAGAATCAATGATTGCATATCATATTTAGATGGTAGATTATAATAAAAGATGAGTTGTCACCATTAATGTTGAGAATCAATTAGCAGCTATAGAGATTACTTCTTTGCTTAGAGTATCTCAAACAAATAGAGTCCCACCTTTATGGGACGAACTTGATAGGAGATTGGATATCATTGGATCTAGATCAATCGAACTTAGGAAAATTAAGAGGTTTGTCCTAGATAGAATCCTGGATCCTAATCAAGTGACCTTATATCATGAACTTCAGAGAGCTTGCCATAGGTGGTTAGCAGATAAAAGAGCCCATGTGTCTTCAAAGTTGTATACCTTTGAGGAATACCTTGAGAATGCAATTGTAGTACATAAATTTCTATCTCATTTAGAGGATCAAGAGGTCATTCTTATGGATAGAAAAATATGGAATAGAGTTCCTAGAGCTGTGTTATATCGATATTATTGCCATGAGATCTATTTTTACAAGACAAACTCTGAAACAGATAATATCACTATAACACACTTTATCAAGTTCTTGAAAAACCATTTCCAATTTGAAGAGGAGCATTTCATGACTCCTGATGAACTTGATCCTATCAATGACATCTATAAACTATTTATAGAAAACTAAGCTATTCTTTTATTATTTTTATTTCTTGCATTTAGTGTGTTGTTTATTGTTTTTTATAAGCATAAAAAATAATAAATAAAATAAAATAAAAAAACAAAACAAAATCATAGCAAAAACAAAAATCAAAACATTTTCTTCTAAGCATTATAGTAGGTATATAATTAAAATATATACCTCCCAAATTTGTTGTAAATATATTAATATATATTTGCTAAAATCTAAATTTAAACATAATGACTAGACTCAGGAATGGAAAACAGACTAAAGTAGAAGAAGATTGGTTAGGAAAACTAGAAAATAACCCAGATGTCCTTCCTGAAGACCCAATTCAGGAAGAAGGAACCTTCTACCAACAAGAAGAAGAATTTGTTGTAGGAAATGAACAAAAAGAAAATTATAGAGAGGAAGGATCCTCATCCCCTAAAATATCTCTAGAAGGAGCTGTTACTTTTGAGAATATGGAACATTTTTGGAAGTTCCTCATTACTAATATTGGCACTCTTAATAGAGCAGTCCATATGGATAAATATCAAATTAGTGACACTCAAGCAAACTTAGAAGACATATATCACACATGCACTAATCCCTTGTCCTTCGTTGATCAAGAAAGTGATCAAGTTGGACCATCCAATTTGGATATGGCTGCTATAATCCAAAACATGCAACAACAACAGGTTACCCAACCACCTAGAGTGCCTGTTACCAAGTCGAGGGTTATTCCCACACAAAATAAACCTTCATTCACTGATCTATTTTGCCAAGCTATTGATCAATATACCTCAAATCAACAAAATCCTAAAACAAAACCAAATACCAATTTCCAACAATCTGGGATACAACATAATGCTACAACAAATCTTCTTCATAATACTCTTCCTACCAACCATCTGCATAACAGCAATATAGCATCTAATCCTTATGTCATGCTAGCATACGCTCACAAATCCCATGCTCATGTACCACAAAACCAATACGGTGGACAAACGGGTAATATGGAGACCAGATAGATCCCTACCGTCCCTCGTACAATTATTGAGAGATGTGTAGTTAGCCTCTAGATCCTATAGTTGTAGCACAACCATATCCCAAACACTTTCCTATGCCTGTCCTACCTATATAAAAGGAACTAAATATCCCATAGAGCATCTTTGTATGTTTAGGATAGCATGTCATGATATATCACATGATGACTTGTTATTACTAAATATGTTCCCAAAAAGTTTAGGGGGGATGGCATTGGAGTGGTATTATCAACTACCCACTCATTCTTTGAGGTATTTCGAAGAAATCACCGAGTCGTTTGTGCATCAATTTAGTGCCTATATCGAAAGGCATGTAACCATTAAATATTTGTACAACCTAAAACAAGACAAAGATGAGTGTTTTGCTAACTTCTTAGCTCGATGGATGCAGTTGATAGGAAAATTACACTTTGTGTTACCTTATCGGGAAATGTTGGATATCTTTATCAATAATTTACAAGAACAACTATCCTATGAATTATCAACTACTACCTTGACCACCTTCGATCAAGCTATAGACTTATCCCGAAGAGTGGAAGATGCTCTTATTAGGAGAGGTCAGCTCAAAAAGAAAGATGATGAGAAAACATCCATAAATCAATATAAAAATAAACAAGTTGTGGGTGATGGAGTCACTGATAGCAGAAACGTTGCCAATGTTAATACTGCAAAAAAAACAGAGAAGTTCATATTGAAACCTCTTGATAAACCACCCCAAGAATTTACTAGGTTAAATCAAACTTTATCAACCATTCTCCCGTAATTACTAGCACGAGGTTTGATCCAATTACCAAATATCCGGGAACCTGATCCAACTATACCCGGATACAGAGCTGATTTACATTGTGATTTCCATAGAGGACCTGGACACGCTACCAACTCTTGTAAAATATTAAAACATAAAATACAAGACCTGATTGATAAAAATGAGATGGAGGTGCAAGCCTTTCAACCTAAACAAAATCCTCCTAATAATTCTCAAAATAACATCCCCCAAAATTAAAATTAGAATGCCAATCAATCATTGGACATATTTCAACATCCTTTACCAAAGCATGGTAAAGAGGTGGCTAATAAAATTGAGCATCATAATGTTCCCCCTCCTACCCGATATGTAGGAACTATTAGTGGACATTCACCTACTCATGATGCGGAAGTATTTGACACAACTTTGTCCATAGTTATGACCAGACCTCTATATAATATTCGGACCCCTGAACTTAGTGATACCGAATATGAGACTGAAAGTGACATGGAAATCACCTCAAATCAATCGAATAGTTTTGAAGATGAATCAGATCTTATTCAACCCATCACAAGTTCTATGGTTCCAAAAGAACCATTTCCTAGAAGAGTCACTACTAGACCATCTTCTCACCAATTAATTTCTAATGAACAAGCCATAAACGCTAGACCAAGGCCCATTCATCATCCACAAAATAATATTGTAGGTACCATCGGAGCCGTTACCAGACAACAGGCTCAAAACTCTCAATAGGATCAAACTCAGAATGATGGATCAGCTCCATTTGTTTTGAAAAATCCCAATAAAGGGAATCATGCGTCCAATGTTCAACCTAAGCCTCCTTCTAATATTAATGAACAATTATCAAATACTATAGCTAGAATTTCCCTTTTGGACCTTTTAAGATCTTCTCCTACCCATAGGGATGAATTAATGCTCACATTAAGCCAAATGATGGTACCTCAAAATATTCAACCTAAAGCCATGTCCAATACTATCATAACTCGAGAAGTCGATTGTATTGACTTTCGGGATAGAGATATACCACAACATAGTTTACATAAGGATAACCCCTTATATATTACTGCCCTAATTAGGGATGTAGCAGTTAAACGAGTCTTGATTGATAATGGTTCATCTTTAAATATATGCACTTTTGACTTCTACCAAATATTTGGGTTTAGAAGTGACAAAATGAAAATAACTGAGATGCTCATAAAAGCCTTCAATGATGAAACACAAGAAACGTGTGGAGTTATTACTATCCCCTTGCAATTTGGTCTGAGAACCTTAGACACGACCGTGTTTATTGTACATTGCCCTACATCATACAATATACTTTTGGGTCACCCTTGGATCAATGCGATGCGAGCCATTCCCTCCACTTTACATCAGTGTGTTAAATTTAAATTTAAAAATCAGTTGGTTACCATTCATGGTGATCCTAGACCCTTTGATATGTGTGCTTTGGCAGAACTCGTTGGAGTTCAATTTTTCCCTACTCTGTCATCCACACATCCTAATTCTCATCACCCACCCAAACGTGTGAAACACACACCCATAACATCATCTACTCTTTCAACTACACCTCTACATATAGCTCAACCATCTTCCGAACAAACCACATTAGGACCTCAAAAATATCCCACAACTACAACCAATGCTTCTTGTTTTACTCTTATAACTTCCATACCTATAGACTCATCCATCGATATCTCTATAACATCTACATCCACTACAGGCATCCTTTCCACATCCGACGATGTAGGAAATATTCCTTCTACCTCTTATGCTCTTACTGATGAGCTCTTACCCGATTTATCTAAAATTCTTATATTAGAAAAAACAAACACTGCCATGCAAGATTCCCTTATTTTAAATAAACTCCCACCCTCTCCTCGTACCTTGGGCCTCCCACAACCTATGGGAAGTATCTACCAAGTCAAGAGTTGTGCTTTTATTTATAAGGGATATGACTGGGGAAGAATACCTAGAAACATCAAGACACATTGTGATGGATATGCTAGATGCTATTTTGACTTCTACCAAAGATTTGGGTTTATAAGTGATGAAATGAAAATAATTGATATGCTCATAAAAGCCTTCAATGACGAAACACAAGAAACATGTGGAGTTATTACTATCCCCTTGCAAGTTGGTCCGAGAACCTTAGACACGACCGTGTTTATTGTACATTGCCCTACATCATACAATATACTTTTGGGTCACCCTTGGATCAACACGATGCGATCCGTTCCCTCCACTTTACATCAGTGTGTTAAATTTAAATTTAAAAAATAGTTGGTTACCATTCATGGTGATCCTAGACCCTTTGATATGTGTGCTTTGGCAGAACCTATTGGAGTTCAATTTTGCCCTACTCTGTCATCCACACATCCTAATTCTCATCACCCACCCAAACGTGTGAAACACACACCCATAACATCATCTAATATTTCAACTACACCTCTACATATAGCTCAACCATCTTCCGAACAAACCACATTAGGACCTCAAAAAGATCCTAAAACTACAACCAATGCTTCTTGTTTTACTCCTATAACTTCCATACCTATAGACTCATCCATCGATATCTCTATAACATCTACATCCACTACAGACATACTTTCCACATCCGACGATGTAGGAAATGTTCCTTCTACCTCTTATGCTCTTACTTGATGAGCTCTTACCCGATTTATCTAAAATTCTTATATAAAAAAAAAAAAACACTGCCATGCAAGATTCCCTTATTTTAAATAAACTCCCACCCTCTCCTCGTACCTTGGGCCTCCCATAGCCTATGGGAAGTATTTACCAAGTCGGGAGTTGTGCTTTTATTTATAAGGGATATGAATGGGGAAGAATACCTAGAAACATCAAGACACATTGTGATGGATATGCTAGATGCTATTTTGCTAATGAGTATATTAAAGCTAAGCCTATAATGCTTAAATTGGGATATAAAGGGAAAGGTTTGGGACCTTTCTAGAATGGTATGAAAGAACCTTTTGAGGTAGAACCGTGGCCTACCCGATGTGGTGTGGGCCTATTTCCTAGTAAAGGTCAGCCCTTCCCATTCGAGGATGATGACCACCTCATATGTTACCAAGATTATCTAGATAAACGGGATGTCTTGCATTTAATGAATAAGCCTCTTACATGTAATATGTTATCCATAGCTTACCCTGAGATGATTTCTGAATCGACGATGAGTTGGAGGGGGATATCTTTCATGATGTCTCCATTGAGGAATTGTTACATAATGGATTTTATTTCGATGGCTCTATACCTAGTATAGCCCAACTTGAGGCCACGACTCCTCAAGATGAATTATCCAAGCTAACCTTGGAAGAATTACAAGGATTAGGCGTTTCACCCGCCCCACCTAATTTTGAGAGAGATCTACACATGGAAGTAGAAAACATCATAAAAATTAACATTGGAACCAAAGATAACCCTCACATAATCAACATTGGATCAGAATTGAGTCAAGAAAAACAAGATAAATACATTGCATTCCTTAAACAATATGAAGACATCTTTGCTTGGACATATGAAGATATGCCAGGATTAGACCCTTCTGTAGTTATGCATCACCTAGTAGTCCATCCGGATGCTAAACCTGTTAAACAAAAACTTAGAAAAATGCATCCTAAAGTGGCCTTACTAGTCAAAGGAGAATTAGAAAAACTCTTAAATGTTATTTTTATACAAGCCATTGATTATGCTGAATGGATCTCGAATGTAGTTCCAGTAACTAAGAAAGAAGCCACTAAAGTTAGGGTTTGCATAGACTTTAGAGATATTAATGTTGCATGCCCTAAAGATGATTTTCCTCTTCCCAACATGGATCAGATCATTGACTTTATTGTTGGGAGTGGAATAATATCCCTAATGGATGGATTCTCTGGTTATAATCAGATCAGGATAGCTCCTGAAGATCAGGCTAAAACAACCTTTATTACCCCTTGGGGGACCTTTTGTTGGAAAGTGATGCCATTCGGTTTAAAGAATGCAAGTGCAACTTATCAACGCGCTATGACTTATATCTTTCATGATATGATGCATAATATTCTACATGATTATGTAGACGATATTATAGCTCGTTCCATCAAAGAAGATGATCATTTAGATGACTTGAGAAAAGTATTTGATCGGTTAAGGGAGTATCTTATCCGATTGAATCTAGCTAAATGTATATTCGAAGTTAAGTCCGATAAATTATTAGGGGTTATAGTTTCTTTATGTGGCATTGAAATTGACCCTCTCAAGATCGCGGCTATCACTGATATGCCTGCACCCACAAATATATCGAATTACGAAGTCTACAAGGTAAGCTTCAAGCTATTCGCCGCTTTATTGATAAGTTGGCAGACAAAACTGGACCTTTTCTTAAGCTTCTTAAGAAAGATGTCTCTTTTCATTGGGACGATGAATGTCAGGAAGCATTCGAACTCCTCAAACAATATCTCCTTAAACCACCGGTGCTTTCACCACCTAGATCTGATCGTCCATTTATTTTGTACATTTTTGCTTCCGATTTTGCCTTAGGAGCTATGTTAGCTCAACTTGACGATGAGAAGAAAGAACATGCTAATTATTACATTAGCAAAACCTTAATTAGTTATGAAACTCACTACACAGCATTAGAGAAACTATGTCTAGCAGTCATATTTTCTACACAAAAACTATGCCATTATATGCTCAGTCAAAAAACGTATGTTATTGCTAAATTCGATCCTTTGCGATATCTCATGAGTCGACCATACTTATCTGGTCGCACATCCAAGTGGGTTCTTGCGCTAAGCGAGTTTGAACTCACGTTTATAGGACAAAAGTCTGTTAAGGGTCAAATCATAGCAGATCAACTAGTTGTTGCACCCTTAGAGTCTACCCATCCCCTCATCATTGAGTTTCTTGATGAATGCCTTAAACTAGAGGCAGACCATCCAGAGCAATGGTCCCTATACTTTGACGGAGCCCGATGTATGAGTGGGGCTGGTGCAGGTATTATTTTAATATCTCCGTAGAAACATCTTATACCTCTGTCCTTCAAACTAACATTTGCTTGCACCAATAACACTATCGAATATGAAGCTCTCATCCTTGGATTACGAGCTACCTTGGTATTGAAAATTAAAAATCTATTGGTTTTCGGTGATTCTCAACTTGTCATAAATCAAATCAATGATGTTTATCAGACCAGAGATGATAAATTACGCCCATATAAAGCATATGTCTTACAATTATTATCTTTATTTGATCAAGTTACCTTGGAAGCTATTCCTCAAACTAGCAATCGTGTGGCTGACGCTATGGCTGCAACTGCATCTCTTTTGCCCTTGGAGTTAGATGACGAATATGCTACCATCATTATTCATCGACTCCAAGAACCCACTTCAAGAAAATCATGCTTAGAACCTTTGGATGTGTTTCTAATCAACGAAACTACTCCTGAACATTGGTACACTGATATATTTAATTTTCTACAAAATGGAACCTTCCCTGAAGATTGTAATCGTAACCAGCGTAGGTTATTACGTAGATGAGCAAGTCACTTCGTGATTATTGGTAATACCTTGTATAGGAGATCTTTTGAAGGCATCTTACTGAGATGTTTGAATCTAGCAGAATCTAGATCCGCTTTGAGTGAAGCCCACAATGGATCTTGTGGGGGGCATTTTAGTGGTAGCGCCATTGCTAAGAAGCTCCTTAGGATAGGATATTTTTGGCCTACCATGGAAAATGATGCACATGATTATGTGCGACATTGCAACAAGTGCCAAAAACACGTTGACCTTGTCCATGCGCCTGCATAAGAGCTGCAAGGCTATTTCATCTCCTTGGCCCTTTTCAAAATGGGGCTTAGACATCATTGGAAAAATCAACCCTGTGTCATCTGATGGACACAAATTTATCATAACCGCCATCGAGTATTTCACGAAGTGGGTTGAAGCTATGCCATTAGCTTCTTGCACTAGAACCCAAGTTTCCAAGTTTATTTTTAATCAAATTATTTGTAGGTTCGAAATCCCTGCAAATCTCATCTCAGATAATGGAACTTGTTTTAAAAATAAAGATGTTAAGAAATTATGTCAAAAGTATAAAATTCAACATCGTTGGTCCACTCCCTATTATCCTCAGGGTAATGGCCAAGCAGAAGCATCTAATAAAACATTAATCAAAATCCTTAAAATACTGGTCAACAAATCTGGCCGAGATTGGCATATTCAATTATATCTTTCTTTGTGGGCTTATCGAACTAGCGTTCGTACTCCCACAAGCACTTCCCCTTTTGTTTTGGTCTATGGCGCTAAAGCAGTTTTTCCCTTTGAATTAGAAGTTCCTTCTTTGGCTCTGCTACTTCAAGATACTGAAGTAGGAGATGAATATCATGTTGGTAGACTTAGTCAGCTGGAACTCCTAGATGAGAAGCGCATCAATGCTTTGGAGCATCTTCGTGCCTACCAAAACAAGCTTAAGAGAGCATACCTCAAGAAAGTTCATCCTCGATCCTTTGAGATCGGTGACCTTGTCTTAAAAGAAAATTAAAAAAATACTAATGCAACTAAAGACCTTAAAGGTAAATTTGAGCCCAACTGGCTAGGACCATATGTCATCATTGCTAAATTTGGATCGGGAGCATATCGATTAGCTACCTTAGATGGTAAAGATCTTAAAGAACCTATGAACATTATGCATCTTAAGCGTTATTATGCATAACATTTGGTCCTTTTTTTTTCTTTTCATCATTTATATATATTGTGTATTTTGCATCTTGTTTCATTTTAGTCATCCATATAAAAATTTCAAAAACAGTAATAGTATTCCTTCTTGCAATTCATCAATCAAAATCAAAATATAAAAACATCAAAATCATCAAAATCTTCAAAAACATATTTTATTTTCATACCTGTCAATTCTTGAAGTATTGCAGTTATATTTTCAATTATTTTGGATAAATTAGCATTTATTTGGAATCCCGCACTTTCACATTCACATGAATAAATATCTTGATTTTATTTTGTATGATTATTAATCTCTCTTATATCAAAGTCCACAGTTGAATTAAATAAAGTTTTGAGCATAGAGAACCGATCTTGTTATTTACTTGAACCAAATATATCTTTTCACATTAAAATGATTTCATTGCAAATTCAATATGATGCTACATAGTAAAAGTGGTTTCTTGAGCGAAAAGTTTCCCTGCTATCCTATCATGCACATGGTCTAGAATCTTTGAGAATTGACAAAAGGACAAGCTCACCCCTACCCGGAATAAAAATCCCTTGCTCTACAACTAATCCGAGCAAGTATCCCTAGCATAGGAAGAAAATGAAAAGTCAAAGAAAATGAGAAAAAGAAAAATATCATTTTGTACCATCGCAGCAATATTTCAGCATTATCTCAAGTTCCAAGCAAAATACAAAATATACAAAAAAAAAAAAGAGAAAAGAGAAAATAGAAAAGCAAAAGCAAAATGCAATAAATCCCTTTCCCTACCCCTTGAAAAGAAAAGAAGGGTGAATGAGCTTGAATCCCTGGAATTCTCAATTATTCAAAACTGTGAGGTAAGCCCCATAACAGGTGGTTTGTGCCCAACCCGCTTGGCCTTGGGTAATCCCTAGCATGGTGATATGTCTGTCACATTAGCGACCTTATTTTGTATAGACCTATGTCGGCTTATGGATTAGCTAGCTCTTGATAACCTAACTTACACAGTAGTTTGGTACGGTTACATGCATATAAATCATGGTCAACGAACATTCATTTGGTTAATTCAAATTACTTGTATCAAATTATCTTGCTCAAAATTGGTGAATGAACAATACAATTGCACACACATTTGTATTTGAGAGATTCTCTATCATTATGATAAATCAAGATCGGCAATGAACTCACATATGTACATGAGGGTTCCTTACAAATCTACATTTGTCTTTGAGATAATTTAAAATATTTCTGCAACTCTTTTGGAATAAATTTTATTCTTATTTCAGAACATCTGTTTAGTATAAACACAATTACATACATTGTTTTCAAAAAATCCAAAATTCTTTTAAACAACCTATTACAAAATCTAGCAAATAAAGTCAAGTTTGTATCTTATTATTTCTTTTTCTGTTTATATCAAAAATAAAAAATCAATCATGCAATAAAACTAAAATATCACTTTCTTCTTTGGATTTCGCGATGATGGTATAAGTCTATACCTATAATTCTATGCCTAGCGCAAACCATTGTTCTCATTTTATTTCCCATTCATCTTAATTCATACAAACATATGGCTTACATCATTATGTTACACAATTGTGCTTTAAAACGAACGAACACTTATTCTATTTCATGTCATTATGTCAACATTCAATTTTGCAACCATGGTATAATTTCTAAGGAATTATTCAAAAAATTTATCACACTTAGGAATTTATGCCTAGCAAAAATCACTTTTTAAATATATTTCATGCATAATTTTTTATGAAAATCTGAAAACAAATCATCATCATCATCATTTCCCTCATTACAACACAAAAGTCTTAAGACAGTCTCTTAAGCACCCTTTTACTTTTTGCAATATTTCTATACTGGGATTAGCTTGATGACCGAGCGAGTGACGACTCCATGAAATGGTCTATAACAGTGACAATGTCCTTTGAAATTATTGTTAGAAGTCCCTTTTATTTTTCATCAAATCACACCAAAACCAACCAATTGTTTACATCAGATTGTTTCATTTAAATTTTACAACATGACATACAAAATTATAATATTTCTAAAAATGACATAATTACATGAATCATCAATAATCAATTGCAAAATTCAACATTAAAGCATATACACAAGTCATATCATCAAAAGACCATATATATATATCAACAAACTATGTACATCATATCAAAACTGGACTGGTATGCCACAATCAATAGCCTGGCATACTCAATCCTCTCAAAAAATATATATAATAATACAAATCTGCCCTCTACAGCAGCTAGCCTCGAGAAGCCCTCGAGCTCTCAGCCTCATCTCCTCCCCCGCCCTGACGTGGAGGAGGTGGTCCCATAGAGGTCCAGGCTGTGTCTCGGGTCCTCGTCGTCGATCGTGAGGATGTCCTCGATGATCCCATCATAATCGGCTCTGCAATAGGGGCTGGCAGTGGTACCCTCTGGTTCTCTGGAACCACATGATAGTATAGTCCCTGGTAGAATGTGGTCTAAGCAATAGACCATGCCAGATCTTGAGTGCTCGCTCCTCCACCCCAAGCTCTGAGCCGTGTAGCCTCATCCTGCAGTGTCTGCACCTGAGCCCGGAGGTGGGCAACCTCAGCTCGGAGAGCCACCGTCTCGTTGCTCTCCCCTACCTCGACACCCTTGCCCTTATCGAGCGATGGTGGTCTCTCCCCCTACTGAGAAGGGAGTCCCTCCTCCCTCCTCCCTATCTATTGTGGTCTCTATGGAGCCCATGCCATCCTCTGGCATCTCTCCTATGGAGACCATCGTTGCTCTCTCCCACTGTGACCCCACGCTGCCTCAATAGCAGCCTGGCATCGCCTCCCCATCCATCGCACCATGGCATGCACCGGACCCTATGCCCTCATCATCCGAGGAGGGTAGATGCCTACGTACCAGGCATCATATCCGTCGATAACCCCAACATCGTCACCATCCACTGGCTGGATGGGGGCATCATCCACGTCCTGACTCTAGAACCGCTGCATGTCTGGAGCCCCGCTCAATGTAGTACTATCCCAAACTATCCGGGAGTACTCATAATCCCTGAGAGAAGGGATCCCCTACTGAAGACCGAACTATCATAGAACTCGATCGTAGCGATGGAGCTCTACCTCTCCCCGCTCCATCCTCAGCCAGTAGACTCACCTGATGCGAGCCAGCTCCTGCCCATCCTCTGCCCACCTTGGGTGCTCTCGCCATGGCCTCCAGGTGATCTGGTCCAGGATGAGGTCATCTAGCAACCTCCGTGACATCGACAGATCTATCCTCCACTGTGACCCCCTCTGTAGCCACCAATAGAAAACTCGAGGCCTCTCCCGGTCAACCCCTATCAGTGGGAGCCCTACCGGCCTCTACATCGTGATGTGCTCCCAGCACCAAACCTATAGTAGTGATGTCAAGACCAGACATCGGCCTCCCTTGTATATGACCCCGTGCAGGATCCTATACAAGCGGCATAGTACAAAGCTGCCCCATGCAAACCTATACCCGTGGTCTCTCATGTCACAGACCACATCTGATAGGAGCCATGGTAGTCTGCACCCACTCTGGTGGCACAATAGTAAGCCACCTACCACCCCTACCAAAACTCGAGTCAGCCTAGATGCCCCAGGCATCTGCCTTAGAGACTCGATGTTCACTCCGCCCTTCTCCAGGGTGAAGCTCGGGTCTCCGGTCAATCTCATCATAGCCTGGCCTTGATTGGTCGTAGGAGTCATCAACCATCCTTGTATGGGGATCCTCATGATCCTCCATACGTCCTCTAGTGTGGGAGCCATCTCCCCTGTCGGTAACCAAAAGTAGGACGACCCTAGATACCACCTCTCTGCTAGGGCTATCAGTAGCCCCATGTCCGTCGGTACTTGTGGCATTTCTGCCACATGCTGCAAACCGACCTATGCTAGTCGGTCGCGCTCTGCCTGGTCAAGCGTGGCTATGTCATCTCACAGCCCCTCGTATTTCCATTCCTGACTCTTTAGTAATCCCCTCTGCAAAACAAACAATAAAACAACAAAAATTCATTAATAAACCAATTATTAAAATCAATTCAACACATTTTAACAAAGCAAAATTTCATAAAAATGATATCATCCACCATTGGATGATATCGTCCCAAATTGGATAAAATCGTCCTTTGTAGGATGAAATCGTCTCCGATTTCGCAACTTGGGGATCGACCCTTGTTGGACGTGATCGCCCCTATCTCATCGATTTCGCCCTCCGACGAAATCGACGATCTAGGGACGATTTCGGTGAAATAGGGTCGATTTTGTCCCGACGTCGTCGACGGCCTAAAAATGGCCGCGATGCCCCAAACAGTCAAAATTTAAAACAAAAAATTGCACACATTAAATTCAAACCTAATCTACTAGGATTAGATCCTTACCCGTAGCCCGCACCGGACCTCTGTCGATCGGTGCGCTGCCTCAACCATTTTTGTCTGCAGAGCTCTAAAACCAGTAAAAATGAACAGTAAAAATGAATTAGGGTTTTACCCTATTTTTCTTAATTTTATTTAAAAACAACTTTCTTTTTATTTTTTTTCTTTTTCGTGCTTTTACCTCAAACATTCGATTTGGGTAAAAACACGGAGGGGGCACCATAGTCAGCAGTCATACGATTCGACCAAGAATCATCGTCTAGAAAATTGAGTACATTTTTGCTTTCTCGTAAAATGGGAAGAACTCGTCTTTAATGCTTTTTCTTCGAAAAAATCGCTAAAGAGGGGGCAAAATGTAGCACCCTAAAATTGGCATAGTTAAACCTTAGTAAAAAGATAAAAATTCAAATTTTAACCTCAAACCGCCCGTTAACCGTCTGTTACCCGCTCCCCTTGTTTTTCATGCCATTTTTAGGATTTGTTTTGACCGTTGGACGATATCGTCATAGATTAGACGAAATCATCCCAGATCTGACGAATTCATCTGGAACAGAACGTCCAGACGATTTCGTCCCAAAACCAAATTTTCATACTTAGCTTCTGTTCCAACAACTTCTCTAACCTAGGCAGAAAGCGTGTCTGCGCAGTTAGAGTCTCCCCCGTTGGAGATCTCCCAAATTGGGATGATCTCCAACCTCCTAACCTCTCCCTAATCCTATATAAACTAGGATTTTCTCAGTTTATCCCCCTGAACCCCCTTTGAATCTCCTGGTTGACTTATTTCCCTACAAATTTAGCTCCTTGTGCATTAGAACATCCTCGTACTATCATTTGTATTCGGTATTTCATGTTTTCTTGCAGGAACTTTACTATTTTTCAGTCGAAGCAAGATCGGATCGTCGTAAGCGATTCCAGACTATTTCGGACGATCCTGTCGAGGAGCACAGATGATCTCGTACGATTGGAGGCGATCCTGACTGTAGTCCAGATTGGGGGCAATCAGAGCCCAGAGTTTGCATTTCCTTAGTTTTTTTTGCATTTTCCTATTATATTTCTGCACTATCTTAAATTATTATATTTATGCATCTTGGAGTTCACCTCATCTAATATAAATGCATGATAAAATCAAAATAAATTGTGAAGTTGATGCATTTCCTCTTTAATTGCTATTTGGATCTGTCATTTAGGCAAATTTACTATTATTTCTATCGTTTCCCTTTGTTTTTGCAGTTGCATTTTTGGTATTTTGTATCTATTTCTGTGATTGCAAGTTTTTGATGAATTCGTCAGATTGACGATGATCTCGTCTGATCTCAGATGATTACGTACGAGTTGAGGCGATCTAGACTGTTACAAAACTCAGAATCTTCATCAGACATCCGAAATCAGGTATGTTATGTTCTAGCTAGCATATTCTCTGTGTTTAGCATTCATTCCTATTTTTTGTATTCATCTAAATCAGCATTGGCATATAGAATAGTTTAGATTCATCTTGGCCAAACCTAGGAATTGAATGATTAAAGTACAAAATGAACACATCAAACCCACTATCAACCTAGGTGTGGAAACTGCCATTCAAAATTTTCCTGGTGAACCCACCATCCATCAAAAATTCACCCTTATACTCCTCCCCCGAGAGGCGGGACCTTCAAAGGGCCTCTCAGTCTGAGGTATTGTCCCATCCTTCTCGCATCCCCCTTTCGGGCGCGGATCCTATAGCCTGAAGGTAAGGATGCAAAAAATTTGGAGCGATACAATTTCTCTTTATTTTATTTCTTTTACATCCGTACCTAATGCATTTTCTCTCCCTCCATACTCTATTCTGATAACTTCTACCATGGCTATAAGTATACAAGCTCCTCCTCGAGTAACTATAATTGTAACTGAATCCTTCGCTTTCATTCCCTCAATCATTTCCATTTCATCAATCATTCCCATTTTTCCTTTTCTTCCCAAGCCAAACCCTCAATAGGCTCATTTTCCCTTTTCTTCATTTCTTGAGTTGTAGGTGCTGTCAGGATCATAGATATAAGTTTTTCTAGAGCATCCTATTGTAGCAAAAATAATTTGAGCCCACCAAAGTTCATCACAATGGTTGAAAAGTCGTAAGTGGAAATAGGCTCATGCTATAGAAAATATTTTGAATAAGGTATCCTTTGACCCTAAATCTATGGAGTCCCACACTATAAATATGATCCCCTAGGTCTAGAAGCCCTAAGAAGAAATGTCTCCAAGCGATTATGCTTATGAAGTCATTATAGAGGATCTGACGAATATTGATATTACAAAAAAATGCAGAATATTTAGGTGGATATGAGATCACTTTACCTACACAGTGAGCATTACAAGAAGAAATTTTTTGAGGTTGAGGTGAATATCATTGAGTTAGAGGAGGATCTAGTCAAAAATAGGGTATAACTAGAGATAGCAAAATCAGAGGCAATGTGTTGGCAGTAAAAAGTGGAGGATTTGGAGAAAGCAACCCGTGAGCATCAGAAAGTACGAGAAGAAGTTGAATAGTAGGTGTATATATTAACTGCCCAACTGAATATTTATAGAATTAGTTGGTTGAAAAATCCACATAATCAGTGGGGTTCTCCAATGAGAATATCAAGGAATATCACCATATTTTTATTGAATACTATGCAAAATGTGTAGCGAAAGTGCTCTTGGTTCTACTATATCTTCAAGAGGTGCGAACAATAATAATATTTGGTGAGGAAGCATTATAGTATGCTGAGGAGTAGTTAGAACCAAAATTAGATATGGCACTAAAGATCCAAACATTAGCTAACACCACCCTCTAATATAAACCCATGAGTGGAATGGATTAGGCTTGGTCTAACTCCAGGATAATACTGTGCAACTATTTTTCTAAGTTGGATTTGGTAAGATAGGGTCGTAAGCTACTTTATATGTATGATAAGGAGCGATCTATTTCACTCATTTATTTTGAGGTTGTAGTTGATGCTGACTTTACCAGCTTTACTATTGATCAGGGGATATCTTATCGAAGAAAGAGTTGGAGGCAACATGGAAAGTATTTGTAGAGGATACATTTGATATTGATAGCTAGACAGATCCAATTACAGAGGAGAAGGTATTACCATTCATGAGAAGTCTTACCTGCATTGAGTCTTCCTTGTACGAACTATGCTAGAGATCCAATCACATCAGCTTAGACCAGATCCATACATTGTGCTTCATTATTAATTTTCTCCAGTATCATGTGATGCTTGAAGAATATTCTTGGGTTGAGGTGATTACAGTATATGATACTACCAGTGCAAGTCTCACTGAGCAAGAAGAATATCCAAGGGCAAAAAGAGAGTAGAAAGAGGCTATAGAATCAAGTGTACTATCTGATACAACTAGTAAAAGTGATAGTTGAGCCCAATGGATGAATGCCTAGGGTCGATTGCATCCAGACAAGTTGAATACCCTAAGAGCCACCAAAAGTGTTGGTAATTTTGCCACACTAAATTTTTCCTTGTAAAATTCTAAGTATACAAATTAAACAATACAATTTTGTTGGCCTGTGAAATCTTTTGTGTTGTTAATTTGATATTTTTTAATTTCATTCTAAAAAATAAAATATTTTCTTTCACCCACTTTTCCAAGCACATCTCAGCACCAGTAATTTCACTGGAAAAAATAGAATTTAAAAGCTCCAAGTGATTTCGCAAGTGAAAATGGGTTATAGATGGTTTTGCCCAAGTTTGGGTGAAAACAAGGAAAAGCGCCCAAATTGTAGCAAAGGGAAAATTTTACAAGTAAAAGAGAGAATATTTCACCCAAAATCATGCATTCTAGATAGTCAAAGGTGATTTCACCCTTTTTGGGGTGAATTGCTATTTTTAGTTAATTTCGAGGTGAAAGTACTGAGTGGGCGTCATTCAAACGAAAGCATGTAAAAATTCACCCTTTTTCTAGAAAATTAAATGGTTTCATCCAATTTTAGGCAAAAACAAGGAAAAGTGCCCCATTTGGAGCAAAAGTAACTAAGTGCATTCATTTCATGCAGTCAAAGTCAATTTCATTGTTGGACATTTTGAGTCCCTAAGTCAAAGTTGTCATTGATGTCACCATTGATGCCACCAGATGGAGTCATCATTAATACCAAGATTTCAGCAGAAAATAAAGGCAACAAAGACGGTCATTTGATATTCAGCAAGAAGGCAGAAGTTCAAGTGAAACAGTGCAAAAGACAGAAGTTAGAAAGGAGTGGTAATATTTATTTTATAAATTATTTAAATTCAGGATGAATTTAAATTTTATAAATAAATATTATAATGGTTAGAAGTGCCATAGTGAAAACCCAAATAAAATAATTGTAATTTTTATTACAATATTTTATATTGCCAAAGTGGGTTTATAAAGTTTGAAAATATCTAAACCCAAAGGTTGGGTTTAAAGGTTTAAGACCAAAGATTATTTTAATAAATCCAAAGGTTGGATTTAGAGTTTTAAAACAAGGTAAAGTTTATTTCCAAAGGGAAGCATCGACGTCATAAAATCCAAAGGGAAGCGACGTCATAAGCCAAAGGGAAGCGCCGACATCGTTTGATTTAATTGAAATGCATATTAATACCTTGCCAAAGTTGTTTTCAAAATTATCCTTGCTCGATTTGATAAATGCATGATATACGAATTAATGCAGAGCTCGTGAGATAAAGTTATGGAAATCATGTTTGATTTGATGACGAAAGGGAAACAAACAAAAGGCATTAAAGTGATTAGTTGGAAGCCACCAAGGTGCTTTGGCCTAGTGGCAAGAGGGCTTACATTTTTGGTGTGCATGGTGGTTGGTGTTCGAACCTCGATGGAAGCATTTCGTGGACGTGTTGAAGGCGCCAAAACTTTAGGCGCATCCATTTTGCAAGGCAAGAAAGGACAAGGGTGTTGAAGCATGTGGTGCTTCTTCGTTTCCAATGAGCGTGTAGCTCGTGTGGTGGTTTGCACCATGGGCAAAGACATTTGTGTGGGCTGCGTTGAGAGTTCAAAACTCTCCAAAGGCAAAGGTAACATTTTGTGTTTTATTTTATTAATGCCTAAGTTGGAGGTATAAGGTATTTGGTGATTAAAGTCTTTGCATTGTGATAAAGGTTGGTAGTTGAGAAATATTGTTAGGAGGTATAAGGAGAATTCTATTTTTATTTTCAAGTCTTAAATTTTGCTATTGTGGAATATTGGAAGGTTAAGACTTTGTGGGTGTATTTGAATAAAGGGTTTTTTATTATTGTGAGGATATTGCTTATTGTTTAAGTTGGAGTGATAAGGTGTAATTGTGATATTATTTTTGTGATATAAAAATTATCCTCTAACCCTTATTGAGTTTGTCAAAGAAGTAATTGTGAGTGTGGCAGATTTGTAAGGACAACTACTCTTCAAGAAAAGGTATGGGTAAAATTCTTCTTTGTTGAGTTAGATGGTTGGCTTGATTGAAAATTAAGTTTGGAGTGAAAAGGATTTGATTAGGGTTTCCTTTTCTAAAGTGGTTGAGTTAATGCTTCAAGGTTTTCTGGATTGTGAGTTGTGATTAAACCTTGTTTGATAAGCATTGTTGTTTAGACCATTGGTTGAGTGAAGTACTTTGAGTTTATGCTTCAAGGTTTTCTGAATTGAGAGTTGTGATTAAAACCTTGTCTTATTAGCATTGTTGTTGAATCCAATGGGTGATGCAAAGAACTTGAACTTGAGTTAGAAAAGAACATGAGTATCATTGTTATGTGAGATTTGTTGTTGAGCATTGTTGGAAATATTTTGAGTTGGTTGATACATGCTTGGACTAGGGTTTGTGAGAAAGGGTTGTTCCTTGAGGTGATTGGTTGAGTAGAGTTGATTAAGCCTAGTCAAGTGGATGCATGAAGTGGTTGTTCAAGTTCCATGAAACAAACTATTCTATATTCTGATTGAGTTGAGATTGAGCTTTGAGAATAGAACATATTGAGTCTCTAACAATTCTCTTTATGCTTCTATGAGATTGATTTGAGTTGAGATTGAGCTTTGAGAATAGAACATATTGAGTCTCTAACAATTCTCTTTATGCTTCTATGAGATTGATTTGAGAAAGTGATTGAGAATTGAGTATAGGACATATTGAGTCTCTAACAATTCTCTTTATGATTCTATGAGATTAGACAAGTTCTGTGTGGACTTGTTAAGCTGATTTGAGACAAGTCTTTGAGAAGGCTTGTGGACTGATTTTGTGTGAGCTTTTGTGGAAGCTTGCAATGCAGATTTGAGCAAGTCCTAGAGAGGACTTATTGAGCATATTTGGACAAGTTATGAGTGAGCTTGTTGAGCATATTTGGACAAGTTCTGAGTGAGCTTGTTGAGTATATTTGGACAAGTTCTGAGTGAGCTTGTTGAGCAGATTTGAGTAGGTTCTGAGTGAGACTATTGAGCATATTTGGGTTGAGTGGACTATTGAGTTGAGTTTAGTGGGTGTTGAGCATATTTGGAGGTTGTGTGGGGGGGAAATTTGAGTAGGTTCTGAGTGGACCTATTGAGTATATTTGAGAAGGTTCTGAGTGAACCTATTGAGTAGAGCTTTGGAGGTGATAGAGCAGAGAGGAGAGTCTCTAGTGGATAGAGATCCATCAGCCAGGACATTGAGGATAGGTCTTCTGAGTGAGGACAAGAGTCTTCAAGTGGAGAGAGATCCATAGTCAGTGTAGTGGAGGTAGTCTTCTAGAGGATCACCAACTAGAGCATAGGAGAAGGAGTTCTCCTATGGATAGAGATCCACAAACCAGATTTAGGGGATCAACATCTCCTTTGGATAGAGGTCCATAAACATTGTAATTGGGAAGGATTCCCAAAATATTATTTGAGAAATATTTAGAAGAAATATTTTCTCTATGGAGGTAGCCCACATTGGGTGAACCACGTTAAATCTGTGTCTCTATTGTGTATGGTGTTTTGTGCATTGCTTTGATTAATTCTATTGATACTTCTATCTATACACTACATAATATTGAATTGAAAAGAAAAGTAAAAAGTGGTCTTATACTGTTCACCCCCCTCTTAGTATAAGCTTGTGTTCTTCAATTGGTATCAGAGTGGGTTCCTTCAGAAGAGTTTGATAGCTTGAAGGAAAAGTGGTCTAAGAACACAATGGATCAAAAGGATGGGTCCTTCAATAATGCAGTACCAGTATTTGATGGAAGTGACTTCTTGTATTGGTGTGTGTTGATGAGATTTCACCTGATGGCACTTGGCAATGAAGTTTGGGATGCAGTGGAATTTGGATATGATTCAACAGCCAATCCTCCTACAGATAAAGAAGGTAAGCTTCTAATGCATGCAAATTCAAGAGCTATGAATGCGATTATAAAAGGATTGCATAGATCAGAATCTATGAAGGTTATGGATTGTAAAACAACAAAAGATATGTGGGAACTATTGCATACCATATATGAAGGAGATAAAGGTGTCAGAAAAGCTAAAATCAGAAATCTCAAAGGAGAGTTTGAAAATTTAAGAATGAGGGATGATGAAAACATTCATGACTATCTCAGTAAGATTGATGAACTTGTACATGAGATGAGAGGTCTTGGAATGAAGGTTGATGAGTCTGATGCTTGTGATAAGATCTTGAGAACTCTTCCAAAAAGGTATAGTGAAAAGGTTTCTGCTATAGAAACATCAATTGATAGTGATTCTTTGACAAGGAATTCTTTGCTTGGCATGCTTACTACTTTTGAGATAAGAACAAAAGATCCTATTCCTCCGAAAGAAGCTGCATTCAAAGTGGACAAAAAGAAAAAGGGTAAGAAGACAGAATCAAGCAGTGAGTCTTCCAGTGATGAAGAAGCAAATTATGGTAGAAGAGATAAAGGTTCCAAAAGACCCATAGATCTAAGATCTGTTAAGTGTTTTAACTATGGAAAGTATGGACATTATGCAACAGAGTGCAAAGAGCCAAAGAGCAACAATGATGAAGAAAAATAGGATCACAGGTACAGGGAATCAGAAAAACATAGGTACCAGAAGAAAAGCAAGGATGGACAAAATAGACAAGGGAAGAAGTTCTTCCAAAGGCAAAAGAGAAGCTACTATGCGGATAATGCAAGTAAGTACTCAAATGATAGTGATGCTAGTTTTTCAGACAATGATAGAGATGAAGTCCTATTTATGGTTGAAGAGAAAGAACCAGTTAAGAGAAAGACTCCAGTTATTCTCAAGTGTTTTAGATGTGGTAGATTTGGACATCTTGAAGATGATTGCACAAGGGATGGTTATAGTTTCAGTGATGATGATTTTGAAGATGCACTTGATAGACCAGATGAAAATCTTCTAATGGCATTAGAAGATGAAGTGAGTGATCCTATAGAAGACAAGCCAAAAGAAAGAAATGATATGCACAAAGGCAAACAAATAGAGGATTATTCAACAGAGAATGGCTATGATCTCAAGGGAGAACTTATCTATGCCCTTGACATAGTAAAGAAAGTAAGAAAGCAACACTCTAAGCTTGAAAGTTCAGTTTCAAGAATGTGATGAAGAAATATTATTGCTCATAGAGGATTTAGAAAAGTCAAAGGCTAAGGCAAGCAAGTTCAAAGATAAGTTAGAAGCAAAGATCTTGGAATGTGAGAAGTTAACACAAGAAGTGGCCCTACTAAAGGAAGATTTAGAGGATTCCAAGAATAAGCTATACAAGTATGTAAATAGTGCAAAGAGTGTGGATAAAATAGTCAAGATACAAAGAAGAGCAACAAACAAGACAGGTCTTGGTTCTAAACAGGTTCAAAAGAAAAGGGAAGAAGAGTCTACTTCAAGTCTTGAAGAAGAAGAAACTTTAGAAGAAGATACATCAGAAGAAGATAATGTAAGTGGGAGTGAGACATCAGAGGATGAGTTGGACAACAAAGAGTTCAACAAAGATAGGAACAATGCATAGAGAAGATACAGATGGAACAACAATCAGAATAGGAGACCAATGAGGTCGAGACAAGGAAGCTTCAATGGAAGATGTTTTTCATGTCACAGGTTTGGGCACATGGCTTCATAGTGCAGGACACATGAAAGATAGGAATATGGAAAAGGATAGCTTTTCCAAGGGTATTGCTACTCATGTAATGAGTTTGGTCACAAGGCAATGAATTGCAAAATTCATGATAGAAGAGGATATGGCTTCACTAGGAGAAGTCCTAAGATAGTTGCACCTCCAAGGAATAATAACATTAAGTGTTATAAGTGCAATAATGATGGTCACACAACAAGATGGTGTAGAGAAAATATTCCAGAATCAGGCATGAATAAGAACAGGAATATGAATAGGAACAAAAATATGAATAGGAATAGGAACATGGGCATGAACAGGAACAAGAATAGGAACATGGATGAGAATAGGAATAGGAACATGGATGAGAACAAGAATAGGAACAGGAACATAAGTGATGATAGGAATAGGGATGATGACTTGGGAAAGAGGATTCAGAAAACTCAAAAAAGAAGAGAGAAAGATAAAGGTAAAGAACAGTGCTTTCGGGAGTAGAAATACTCCCACCCCAGAATTAACCACCTCATGTGGAGGTGGGGGAGGGGCTAAGCTAAGAGGCTCATTCTTAGCCCCGAGCCCCAAAGGTGACCCTTTGCCATTGATGTCAAAGGGGGAGAGATTTGTGTATTGGGGAGAGATTTGATATTTGAGAGAGCATTGAGCCAGGGGGAGCAATGTCCCAGGGGGAGCAGAAGAAAAAGAAAGGTCAGGTTTCAGTAAAAGGATATGGGTTGCCATCAATGACAAAGGGGGAGATTGTTGGACATTTTGAGTCCCTAAGTCAAAGTTGTCATTGATGTCACCATTGATGCCACCAGATGGAGTCATCATTAATACCAAGATTTCAGCAGAAATAAAGGCAACAAAGACGGTCATTTGATATTCAGCAAGAAGGCAGAAGTTCAAGTGAAACAGTGCAAAAGATAGAAGTTAGAAAGGAGTGGTAATATTTATTTTATAAATTATTTAAATTCAGGATGAATTTAAATTTTATAAATAAATATTATAATGGTTAGAAGTGCCATAGTGAAAACCCAAATAAAATAATTGTAATTTTTATTACAATATTTTATATTGCCAAAGTGGGTTTATAAAGTTTGAAAATATCTAAACCCAAAGGTTGGGTTTAAAGGTTTAAGACCAAAGATTATTTTAATAAATCCAAAGGTTGGATTTAGAGTTTTAAAACAAGGCAAAGTTTATTTCCAAAGGGAAGCACCGATGTCATAAGCCAAAGGGAAGCACCGACGTCATTTGATTTAATTGAAATGCATATTAATACCTTGCCAAAGTTATTTCTGAAATTATCCTTGCTCGATTTGATAAATGCATGATATACGAATTAATGCAGAGCTCATGAGATAAAGTTGTGGAAATCATGTTTGATTTGATGGCGAAAGGGAAACAAACAAAAGGCATTAAAGTGATTAGTTGGAAGCCACCAAGGTGCTTTGGCCTAGTGGCAAGAGGGCTTACATTTTTGGTGTGCATGGTGGTTAGTGTTCGAACTTCGGTGGAAGCATTTCGTGGACGTGTTGAAGGCGCCAAAACTTTAGGCGCATCCATTTTGCAAGGCAAGAAAGGACAAGGGTGTTGAAGCACATGGTGCTTCTTCATTTCCAATGAGCGTGTAGCTCATGTGGTGGTTTGCACCATGGGCAAAGACATTTGTGTGGGCTGCGTTGAGAGTTCAAAACTCTCCAAAGGCAAAGGTAACATTTTGTGTTTTATTTTATTAAAGCCTAAGTTGGAGGTATAAGGTATTTGGTGATTAAAGTCTTTGCATTGTGATAAAGGTTGGTAGTTGAGAAATATTGTTAGGAGGTATAAGGAGAATTCTATTTTTATTTTCAAGTCTTAAATTTTGCTATTGTGGAATATTGGAAGGTTAAGACTTTGTGGGTGTATTTGAATAAAGGGTTTTTTATTATTGTGAGGATATTGCTTATTGTTTAAGTTGGAGTGATAAGGTGTAATTGTGATATTATTTTTGTGATATAAAAATTATCCTCTAACCCTTATTGAGTTTGTCAAAGAAGTAATTGTGAGTGTGGCAGATTTGTAAGGACAACTACTCTTCAAGAAAAGGTATGGGTAAAATTCTTCTTTGTTGAGTTAGATGGTTGGCTTGATTGAAAATTAAGTTTGGAGTGAAAAGGATTTGATTAGGGTTTCCTTTTTGAAAGTGGTTGAGTTAATGCTTCAAGGTTTTTTGGATTGTGAGTTGTGATTAAACCTTGTTTGATAAGCATTGTTGTTTAGACCATTGGTTGAGTGAAGTACTTTGAGTTTATGCTTCAAGGTTTTCTGAATTGAGAGTTGTGATTAAAACCTTGTCTTATTAGCATTGTTGTTGAAGCCAATGGGTGATGCAAAGAACTTGAACTTGAGTTAGAAAAGAACATGAGTATCATTGTTATGTGAGATTTGTTGTTGAGCATTGTTGGAAATATTTTGAGTTGGTTGATACATGCTTGGACTAGGGTTTGTGAGAAAGGGTTGTTGCTTGAGGTGATTGGTTGAGTAGAGTTGATTAAGCCTAGTCAAGTGGATGCATGAAGTGGTTGTTCAAGTTCCATGAAACAAACTATTCTATATTCTGATTTGAGTTGAGATTGAGCTTTGAGAATAGAACATATTGAGTCTCTAACAATTCTCTTTATGCTTCTATGAGATTGATTTGAGTTGAGATTGAGCTTTGAGAATAGAACATATTGAGTCTCTAACAATTCTCTTTATGCTTCTATGAGATTGAGTTGAAAGAAAGTGATTGAGCATTGAGTATAGGACATATTGAGTCTCTAACAATTCTCTTTATGATTCTATGAGATTAGACAAGTTCTGTGTGGACTTGTTAAGCTGATTTGAGACAAGTCTTTGAGAAGGCTTGTGGACTGATTTTGTGTGAGATTTTGTGGAAGCTTGCAATGTAGATTTGAGCAAGTCCTAGAGAGGACTTATTGAGCATATTTGGACAAGTTTTGAGTGAGCTTGTTGAGAGATTTGGACAAGTTTTGAGTGAGCTTGTTGAGCATATAGATTTGAGTAGAGTTGGGAGTGAGACTGGATTGAGGAGTAGTTGGGCAGGTTGGGAGTGGGAGGTATTGAGTATGTTGGGGGGGGTGAGAACTATTTGAGAATATTTGAGAAGGTTCTGAGTGAACCTATTGAGTAGAGCTTTGGAGGTGACAGAGTAGAGAGGAGAGTCTCTAGTGGATAGAGATCCATCAGCCAGGACATTGAGGATAGGTCTTCTAAGTGAGGACAAGAGTCTTCAAGTGGAGAGAGATCCATAGTCAGTGTAGTGGAGGCAGTCTTCTAGAGGATCACTAGCTAGAGCATAGGAGAAGGAGTTCTCCTATGGATAGAGATCCACAAACTAGATTTAGGGGATCAACATCTCCTTTGGATAGAGGTCCATAAACATTGTAATTGGGAAGGATTCCCAAAATATTATTTGAGAAATATTTAGAAGAAATATTTTCTCTGTGGAGGTAGCCCACATTGGGTGAACCACGTTAAATCTGTGTCTCTATTGTGTATGGTGTTTTGTGCATTGCTTTGATTACTGCTATTGATACTGCTATCTATACACTGCATAATATTGAATTGAAAAGAAAAGTAAAAAGTGGTCTTATACTGTTCACCCCCCCTCTCAGTATAAGCTTGTGTTCTTCAATCACCCCAGGTAGTGGATGAAATTCATTTTCACCCTTATTTTGGGTGAATTTTTGTTTTAAGATGAGTTCGAAGCAAAAGCAATAAAAGGCGCTCAAATTGGAAGCAAAAATAGTTTAAAAAGCATATTTCTATACTGGCCAAAGTCAAATTCACTCCAAGAGGGAGCAAAATTTATTTTTGCTCTTCTTTTGGAGAAAAATTAATTCATTTCATTCACCTTTCAAGTGGAACTCTCCTTTCACACTTTTTTCTAGTGAAATACATCTTCAAGCGCATCCTAGGTGAAAATGTTGGTAAAAGTGTGTTCTAAGGAAAAGCCTATTTTGTCTCACACATGGATGAAATTATGATGAAGGCTCATTTTGGGCATAACCTTTCAGTGAAAGCTCATTTTTTAAAAAATAAACGTTGATACTCCCAGTGTTTTTAGTGCAAATCATCTCCGCAAAAGACTAAATATTAATAAATTTTAATTCCTAGGGCAACAAAATTAATATGCAGAGGGTTGCCAAGATTAAAATCCATGCTACTAATTTATGATATGATCTTGTTCATTCTCGAGGTACTGTCCATTGATTTTGCTCCTTTTCCAAATGAATTTAATTGTCATTGGGTCTCCCTGGCAAAAATAAAATTCTGAGGTGCAAGACAATGAAGCAGTAACCAAGATTTAATTTTTGAGTTCTTGATTTTTGCATGACATTACTGTGTTTTAATGCACCGACACCTGAAATGATTTTCCATCATATGTTCTTACTAATTTCCTAGGTGCTCTTCACCAAAATGGGATCGTTGCTTCCTAAATAAAGTGTTGATTTATGTGTTTTTGTTGCTGAGGAGGAAATTATGGTTGTTTATATTTGAATGGCCATCAATTCATTTTAATTTGCATTTAATTATAGAGGCACAACCCTCTATAAATACTAATAATTTTATTCTAAAGAAGGAGGATAGACACTCTGCCAAAAAAGCACTTTAACTTCTCTACATCAATTGAAAGAAATTTGGCTCTAGTTCCTGGATCAATGGTGTATGTAATTATTTTTTGCTTATCATTTTTGTTATGTTCATGATCTTTGTTAGATAAGTTTAAATTCTACATGTTGAATTTAACTCCTAATAGAGAACTGAATGCTGAAATATTTATTGGAAATCATCTCTACAAGTTGTGAATGGTTCCAATGTTTTTATTTATGTTACATGCTAATTAAAACTTGATTTGAATTTTAGCTGTTAGTTTATCCCCAACTTATACTTATGGCTCATAGTCATATTTCCCATTAATTTCTATCATTTTCCATTTCTTTCTATTACCCTAAGCTTACACCAATTTTTAGATTAGTACGAGAGCCAGTCCTCTTTAGAGATTAGCCTAAAGGACATCTCTTTACTTCGGCCTTTCAATATTGGTCGAGTCTAGAGTGCACATATATTATGTACTTAGGCAGATTCATGACCAACAAGATCATATTTATATAAAAATATCATCCTTCAGTTACCTTGGGTGAGAAATCCTTACTCTAAGTAAAAACAAATATTTAAGGGTATTTTTACCAAATCATTTTGCAACTTCAAACATTATATGCCTCCAAATACATCTCTAAATGGATTATAAACCTTCTAAAATGCTTAGTGGCATCACTACATTCTAAAATATCACTTTTAAAATATTTTCCTCTAGTTTTATGCACTCTTTGCTTACCTTTGCCTGCCAATGAGGGATTAAATCCATGAAGGGTAGTGATTTTCTCATGTGTGGGAGTGATTCGAATAATTATACCAAGTGATTCACTCCACTAGAACTAATCACATCAATTTAATTGAACTACATATTTGATAAAAAAGTTTGTAAAAATAAATTTTTACAGGCTATAATTGCTTATTTTATTGCTTTTACAAGTCTTCAAAATTTCTAGAACCTCCAAGGAGTAAACAAGTTATTACAAAGACCTACTATGACATCATATGATCTGAAAGGATACATAAATATATTTATTTCACTAGTAGAATAAGTTTCAACTCAACCATAAATAGGCATTGTTTCACTATTTTTTCCACGAAATTTCTAGATTGGTCATTTCATGATTATGATATAAATATTGTTTTCTATTATATTTGTTAAGGTATGTTGTGAAATAAAAAATTTAAATGATCCTAATATCGATTAATATATAAATATGTGTATCATAAAGCATACCTAAATTTTGGATGGTTACATTTTGATACTTTGTGTGTTGATTATACATGGCTACATGAATGTAATGAGGCTATTACGATGTCTAGGTTGGTGATTTTCCCATGACCCTTTACTTATCTATGGAAATTTATTTTCATGATGACTTCCACATTAATTAGAACACCCTCTTTGGACTCTTTCTTTCCCTCATCCCTCCCATATCAATATTTTTGAGACCTCTTGAATTATTTTTGTTGTTAATATGGTTTCTCATTTTGAAAATATTATTTTCTACCTTCTTCTTATTCCCAATAATTAAATTCCTTTCATGAAATTCTACTTGAAGTATGGGGTGGGTTGCTACTATTGAGTGGCATTTTATTTTATTTTCATTTTTTTTCTTGTAAGCGTAGATAGATTGTAATTAATGTTCTTGCATAATGTCCTTCTCAAGGATTTTCTCCATTGTAAATGATATATATAAATCCGCATCAATGCAAATTTTAGGGTTTATCTCCTTAATGGATTTTATAATTCTATGTTTCTCATCCTCGTGATACTCAAGAACATACTTGAGGATTTTAGTGAAGGTTTCTCAATACTAGGTCACTATCAAATTTTCTTTACTTAAGTTCTAAAACTATATTATTTTATAGTAAAAGTATATTGTGGTAACTATTTTTGTCTAAAGAAAGTGGTAAATTGATACAAAGTTCTATTTTAAACCTTCAATCCTTTCTCATCCTTTAGGTTATCCTATTAGTACATGATTTCATTCATCAATTGGTAACCTACATTGTCTTGGTATCTTTAGTGAAATCCTACAATTTAAAATAATTACTCATTTTGAAAAGTTAATATTTTGCTTTGTCTCCAATGGTCTTCCATAATTTTAATAGTGATATTTTAGGTCCTCTTGGGAACTTGATTCACATTATAGCCCTCCTCTAACTAAGTAAAAATTAGATTGTCCTTCCTCTAAATTATATCTTTGAAGGATCCTATTTTCTCAACATGATAATATCCTTGTCTCTCTACCCCTTCTTCACCCTTTTTTTCTATTAGCATTATTTTTTCCTGCATGTCTTACACCAAGTTTAATAATTGATCTAACTTGTCAAGCCCCTTCTCAATTTTTACAAATGGGTTAATCTCATCCATTTTTCCTACAAACATGTATGAACCCATTAGTCCATAATTTTTTGGAATTATACTCTGATACAATATGTAATATTAATTCCAATTCTTGTTTCAATATGTAGCTATAATTTTTATCTTTTAAAAACCAATAAATTTGAATTAATAAAATCACTATAATATTTTTCATACATAAACTAATATTTTATGGGTGATTTAAGTAAGACCTTAACGTATTATGTCCAGTATCCAATAATTAAACATGGAATTCATAAATGCTATATATTCACTCTATTTTATGGATCTATAGGTCTTCTTTTTTCTCTCTGACCATTCATATCCCCTAGAGAATTAGTCAAATATTCTTAAATTCATATATAACCACATGGAATATTTATCCCATATAAGGTTTATGGCCAACTTCAGCTAATTTAAGAGTCATAAGCTTAATGGATTATGTAATAACAATAATTTTTTCCCCAAGTACAAACCATCAATATGTAAGGATAGGTTAACCTTAATTTTAATTTACTCCTTGGTACTTGTCATAAAGACATTAATTCTCTAGTTATGTATAGCAATATTTTTAATGATGTATATTATATATTCTATAGGCCTTTTATCTATTGATATCTAAAAATCCAATTTTATACACCTAATAGCATGAAGGACAAATATTTCAAGAGCTATCCAAATTTAAAATAGTCAACTCTTGCTATAGGACTTTTACATGATCTTATGTAAAGAAAAAATACTAGTAGATACTAGACTATTATATCTTTAAGCAATTCCATGTTTTTAGTGTTATCCTAAATGGATATATTTTATCTTTGTCTAATAGTAGGTTTAGTTTATACTAGTGATACTAGTTCCTATACAATTTTATTTCCCTATCCTTAAGTACATGCTAAGGAGAAAAATGGACATAATTAATTCTAATGGAAACTATACTTTATGTGTAAATAATTGTCATACTATCTATGTACTATAAATAATATCTAAACCTTTCCACTATTAATCATAAGGAAGGTTAAATAATTCTATTTTAAAAAATTCAAGTACATATACATAACTGATGATATTGTTTATCAAGTACCAATATTACAAAACATGATAATCTATAGCTATAGCTTCCAAAAAATATATAAATCTTACTTTTAAAGGATACAAAAACTATTTATACAACATTCCATCATAATGCATTGTATAATTTTGCATCATATCTAATATTCTAGTTCCAAAACTAATGTTTAGGGTAGAGAAGGCATCATCTAAGTGTTTTACTAACCATGTAGCATTCCTTGTAATGTACCCATATTAAATTTAATTAAGGAACCTCTAACGCTTCACAAAGGGATAGATATGTAGAACCAACCCAACTAGAGAGACCATTTATGCAATGCATCAATGCATACTTCCATCAATTCATTAAGTATACACACACTAGTACTAGATTCAATTTAGTGATCAACTTGCACTTTTAATAATTTTGCTATTATGCATGTAAATAATAGCCTTGACCATGTTTGTATAACCATAATCCAACATATTATTTTCTATTTCATGGTGCACTAATTTTTCCACCAAACCATTTCTCTCTTTTCATTTAGTTATTTTTTTACTCAATCAATAATCAGGTTTTTCGACAATCAAACTTACCACATACATCCATAATATATCAAATTAAACAACCAATACTTTGTTTTAAAAAATGCTAAAATTAATTGATTGTCCCTTATTACATGGAGGACTACGATAACATCATATAGATGGAGTGCATTTATGTTATAAGCAATGGAGTTTTAGTTACATTTTCGTAATTTCCCATATATAATATAGAGGCCTATAAACCAAATTTTATGATGTAGTTGACTGTACAACTAAATAAAAATTATTTTACAACAAAAAATAAGGGTATTTTAGTCATTAACCATGTATCAAATTTAATGTGCTTACTAACTTTCAACACCATACTAGCTATGTGAAGCTATAATTATACAACAATCTAAATTTGGTGGATGGAATAATCCTAGCAATTTTTAAATCAAAGGTTATTGTCCTTTTTTATCCATATTTTCATGGTTCTAAGCATGTGTCAATAAGACATTATTTTTTTGCAACAATATCCAAGTAATTCATGGTAAAGCAAATTTTGTAGTCTTAGCAAATGTTGTAACAAGGTTGTAAGTGTGTAAGCCAAAATATGTATCCAAACATAGGCATATTTGTACTCATTGGAAACCTCTTTTCAAGAATGATCTAATGGTGGTGTTTTTATGAATTTATAAGATGATTTAATAGGTCAAAAGTGGTCCTAAAAATGACTTTTTAGGGCTTCAAATACCCCCAATTTTGGTATGAAGATGCTCAATTTAATTTTCTTAGGATTCACCTTGATTTTGATTAGGATTCGCCATTTTTTTACAAGTATATTTTGAGTCCAACCCCTTATGCATAACCCTGCATGGGATCAGGAGAAAATAGGGGAAGCCTCTCAATAAACTTTTGAACACTAGGAAAAGATAACCAAGAATTGGCTGATACGAAAAAAAACTACCCCTGTAGAAGAAACCCCTGGCAAATAAGAGGTCCTTAGAAAAGAGCAGGCCCAAGCAAAAGCTATAATTGATACTGGTGATTCAATATTGAAGCAGATAACAAAATATTATACAGAATCTCCCGAGAATACACTAGAAATTGGAGAGACCAACTCACTGAAAAGACCAGGTATATCTCCTATTAATCTATTTACTTCTTCTTCTCACTCCTAGAGAAATTTTCCCTCCCATTCTGTAGGTAATAGCAATACCTCACCTTCCACTCACCAACCTTCATTGTCACCACCATCAGCCCAAAATGATCCAAAAGCATCCTCGATTGTCCCCACAAATTCCACCACTAAAAAATCAAACATGGATGCTTCTCTAGCCACTATTACTTTTCATTATTCCACCAACCTCCCAAACTTCCAAACTATTTATACCTCTTCTAAAATAAATCCTATCATTGCCAAATTAAGAAATCTAAAAAAGGTAACCGTAAACATTGCTACCTAGTTAAAATTATAGAACACTCAGAGTTCTAAAGATATATCCCACACCAGGGAAGGGATAGCACTAGATCCCATCAACATGCAACATTGCACTATAAAAATGACATCACTCTTCCAAAATCCAGAGGGAGAAATGATCCTAGAAGACTACCAAGCTAAGATAACTATAAAAGACATCACTCAACTACCAATGAAGGATGATTGGTGAAAGACCCAAGCCCACATGGGAATCATATACCTAAACATTGAATATTACAAAGAAAATTACCTCAGATCCAAGCAAGAAAGAAAGCATTTAGAAGAAGCATTAAACCAACAAAATACAATTGAGAAGGCTTTGAAGAATGAAGCAAAAAAGTGAGAGTTGATGTTCAATGAAGCAATCCCCTATAAAGAGAAATCTGATAAGGCCGAAGAACAAATACAACTATTGAACCGGTAGATTGAAGACCTCAAGAAGTAACTTTCATATAGTATTGACAAGACCAGTGGGATATATAATTAAAAGTCAAGGATGATCATAGATAAATTATTGGAGGTATCCAAAAGATGATCATGAAGGTAAGGCCCATGTTGTCATACCTGGTCAAGATTAAAGAAACACTGGATCGAGTGGAAGATAAATTTGAGACATCAATTAACCTCCTAAAACAAAGGTTATCAGCAACTACAAAAATTCAAGTCCTAGCCGAAATCATGTAAGCAATACTTAGATACAGAGTGCGAGATGAAAAATGGTCCTAGGCCAAGCTAGCTGCCATGAACTTTTTTAAAAGATACAAGTTGGTAACTGAAAGTGCTAAGCTTATGCAGGAGCCTCAAGGCAAAATCTAAGGTGATTTTGAAACATGTGAGCATAGCAAAAAACTATCGAATGCCTAGCTTCTAGGACAAATATTCAAATTTCCTAGTGAAAGATGATTTGAAGGCCACCTATAAAAAAATGTGGAAGATGAGTTAGAGATTGATAGCTGAGAAGAGCCGGTTCAAGAAGAAAAAATATTTAGTATAGCTCAAGACATTACCCAGATCAACTCCTGCCTACATGAACTATACATGAAGTCAAAAACCTTATCATACGATAAGGTTGAAGAGTTGGAATATTTGTACTTAACCTTCAAAGAGACTTCAAATACGGATGAAGAGACTTAGAGAAAATATTTCACCACCTATAATAAAGTCATCAAGGATAAAGAACAACAAGATAAATCTAAGAAATCCTCATCTATCAGAGCAACAACTTTAGTCCAGGATGAAACAGATAAATCCACTAAAGAAGACACTCGAGAGGAATGATCACTCAAAAAAATAAGCATCTATTTGCTTGGTATCATTCCCCTTTCTCCCCTTCTTTTTATTAGTTGTTATTTTTACTCCGTTCCCTAATGGATTAAGTCTCTAGATTATAAAATTGAACTAGCTAAATTACCCCAATTGATGCCAATAATATTGGTCAAAATAACCACCTCTAGGGGAGTAAGGAGTAGTCTTCTCAAGATTTCACTAAGTGTAGGAAATAGTCACGAAAAGGCAAAATTTTGAAAATCAAGGCGGAGATAAGGCAAATAGTCATGACAATGCAACATTTTGAGGCCAAAGGGTCAAGTTAAGGCAAAATGTCATGACAACATTACATTTTTAGACCAAAGGGCCAAGTGAAGGCAAAAATTCATGACAACACAACATTTTGAAGATCAAGGCAGAGATAAGGGTAAATAGTCACGACAGTGCAACATTTTAAAAATCAAGAGGTCAAGTGAAGACCAAAAGTCATGATGACATGACATTTTGAAGATCAAGGTAGTGATAAGGCAAATAGTCACAATAGTGTGATATTTTGAGACCAAAGGGCCAAGTGAAGGCAAAAAGTCATGATAGCAAGATATTTTGAGACAAAAGGGTCAAGTGAAGGCAAAAAGTCATGATAGCATGACATTTGAAGATCAAGGTAGAGATAAAGGAAAATAGTCATGACAGTATGACATTTTGAAGATCAAGAGGCTAAGTGAAGACCAAAGGTCACGATGATGCAACATGTTGAAGATCAAGGTAGAGATAAGGCAAATAGTCGTAATAGTGCGATATTTAGAGACCAAAGGACCAAGTGAAGGAAAAAAATCATGACAACATGATATTTTGAAGATAAAGGTAAAGATAAGGGAAAATAGTCATGACAGCATGACATTTTGAGACCAAAGGGCCAAGTGAAGGCAAAAAATTATGACAATGTGACATTTTGAAGATCAAGACAGAGATAAGGGCAAATAGTCATGACAACATGATCTTTTGAGACCAAAGGGCCAAGTGAAGGCAAAAAGTTGTGACAACATGACATTTTGAAGATAAAGGTAGAGAAAAGGGTAAATAGTCACGTCAGCATGATATTTTGATACCAAGAGGCCAAGTGAAGGTAAAAAGTTGTGACGATGCAACATTTTGAAGATCAAGATGGAGATAAGGTAAATAGTCATGACAACGCTATATTTTTAGACCAAAGGGCCAAGCAAAGATCAAAAGTCACGATGGCATGATATTTTTGAATAAAATATAGGTGGATCACAATGCCTCTAAGGAGATAAGGAGAATTTCTATAACAAGAAGATCTTAACCATTTCCAGTTGAAGACTCCATACTCTCCTAACTGCCTCTTTACCAAAATGAGCCTACAGGTATGTTGTTGTAACAATTTTTAGTTTTTTTGTTATGTAAAACTATTATATATAGGATGAGTGACCTAAAAAATGGTTGGCTCTTGGATTTTTACAAGGCAATGTATATAGACTTCTGAAAGCTAATAAAATATCATCCATTCTGGTTTTTGGCTCACTGGTGTTCTTAATCAAGTATGTATGGATTGTTAATTGCTATATAAAGTTAGGTTGAATGTAACTTGCTTTAATTATTACTCTAAATTTTTGTGGTAAACTTTTGCTAACTCTGAAATTAACCTTACCAATAAGCTTGTGTTTGAATAGATTTACACCAGAAGCTTAGTTTCTCTATTTTTATGGTTCAAATAGATGCTTCTCTATAAAAGGTTGTTATAGTTGTTTTGTTGTTATCTAATCTGTACCATTTAAAATATTCTAGCAATAGCTATATTTCCCTCCCTTTTCACATTTTCCTCTCTCTCCATTTTCCTAAAATAAGCAAGGAACCAACCTCCTCTAGAGATTGAACCGGGTAAGCTCTATCTTAGCCCGATCTTTCAATGTTAGCAAAGTCTTGGGTGCAAATGTAACCAAAGGCTGATTTTTCTCCAATAGCAGGTAATTTTATTTTAAGGAATTAAATAATTAATGGGAGGTATAAGGAAATTAAATACCTAAAATTTAAATTGAATATTGAGTTAATTAGAGTTTGGGTTAAACTAAAATTGTGAAATAAAAATTATGAATTTAGGAAATATAAGAAGGTTAAAGACTTGATTTTGAAAAATAATGAATGGAATTAAGATTTGAAAAATTGATTGATGAAAATATATTTCTAATAAGGAAGAATTAAACTTTATAATTTAGGAGTTATAATAATAGGAAAACTAAATTTGATTGATTGAAGATTAAGATTTTTGAAATTGATATTTTATTGAAAGAAGTGATATTTGAAATTTACAAATTGGGAGATATAAGAATTGAAATAAAGATAAATAAAATTTTATTATTTGAGAGTAATAAGTCTACATCAAATTAAATTCAAAATGAATACATCAAGAAGAATATACAAGTTTAAAGGATCAAGTTTGGTGAGAAGAAATTTTCAAGCACAAAGATTTTGTCAAAAATATGTGGTAAGTTATAACAAACCATGTGAAGTCCATTCAAATTTAAAAGAGATAGATGTTCATAATTCATGGTATATTGATTTAGGTGTAAGTCATCACATGATAGGAAATCTATATTGGTTTGACTCATTACAAGTGAAAACAAGCATACCAATGAAAATAGTTGATAATAAAGTTTATCATGTACAAGGATTTGGAAATGTAACACTTAGTTTACCATATTTTGAGTGTATATTAGAAAATATACTTTATATCCCTAGGATAACCAATAATCTCATCTCAATATCTCAAATAGTTGGTAGAGGTTTGATGATTGAGTTGAAATATGTCAATGAAAAAATGTCTCATCAAGAGACAATAAAATTGAGTCCATGGGTTCCCACGAGAGTGGGATATTTGCATTAGATGTGATCAAAATATTATAAAAAATTCTAAATCAAATTTTTCCACAAGAGCAAAATCAAAATAAGTATTATATTGAGCATAAATATCTTATGGAAAAGAAATAGAAAATAGGATAGTGGAACAAGAACAACATCAATAGTAGAATTAGAGGATGAAGATAAGAGGAAGATAAAAGATACAAGTTGAAGACTAAAAGCCTTCACATAAAAAAAATTTAATATGGAGGAGTGTTTATGGTATTACATTATTTGGTACCATTGTAAATGTTTATATTAGGAATTGTGTTTATTATTTATGTAGGTGTCATGTGTGCAAGTGTGAGTTGTGAGTGAAAAGTGTCAAGTGAAGAGACATGAGTGTTAGGGAGTCATGAACATCATCAACCTGTTAACCAATGGCAAAAAACCTCCATGGAGAACCGAGGGATTCATCTGTGAAGTGAGGATCCTTTTTACGACAAGACAGAACAAGAGGGCTCGTCACGTGTACCGTGAGGCCAACAAGTCAGCTGATAAATTAGCCAACATAGGTGTTGATGTTGGTAGTTTGGTGACATGGACACAAGGTGTGCCACGTGAAGCGAAAAACATTATTAATCATGAAAATAAACCTACCTGTTAAGGAGAAAGATGAATGGGTGCTCTTTCCCCATGAAGCTGGTAATAACTATGGGGTTTCCCTCTAAATCATACCAAATTGGAAATGAAGGTAATAGGGTGTAAGCCTTGGAATATTCTGACAGAGAATAAGAAATGGGCAAGCAATAGGTTTCACAAGTGCAAAGTTCCAAAATTCAATTCCTGTCAATGTAAGTAATGTTTACAGTTATGTTTAGGTATGGGTGTGCTTTGTTAGTAAGGTGTTGTAGGAGAGTTGTAGGAGATTCAACACAATTTTTGGTAAGAAAGTTTCAAGGATGACTAGGATCTACAATCTTAGCAGAAGGCTGGATATTGTAATAGGTTTTGGGTTAACCTGCAAAACCCGGTAATTAATGAGGACTTTTATTTACCAAAAAAAAATAAGTGTTAGGTGTCAAGTGTGTAAGTGAAGAGTCATGTAAGGTGTGTTAACATTAGAATTCAAAGGTTATATAATCATGAGAGATATTTTTATAATGTAAGGCATATGAAATGTTGTATATCTCATGCATTTGAGGAGAGCAATAGTCAATAGTATTTTTATTATGTAATGTTATATATTGGAGATAAATCTTTGTGCTATATAATCAAAACAAGTTTGTAGTGTGGGAAGTTATATTTTTTGAATCTAATAGAAAATATTTATTTTGCAATATTTGTGTTATCATTGAATGTGAATTTACGTGTGAGTATTTTTTATCCTAAGAATATAGACATATGAATGTCTTAGGACCATTTGCTAAAAATATTTCAGTTAAGTTTGGAGAATTTTACCTTTGGTTTTTCAAACCATATAACCTCCACTAGTTTTTCCCAACATTCCCTTAGAAGTATTAAAATTAATTTTGATAAACCCAACTTCTAAACGTTTCTTTTTTTATCATAGATTGACAAAGATTCTTTATGTTAAGTCCATTATTGCAAGGGACTCTTCTGTATATTGCAATAATATAATCAAGATTCTACATTTTTTAACACTTGACACTTGTTATGATGAGCACCATGTGTAAACATTTTACAAGAGAGGCAATAACATGATTATAAACTAGGACTTGATTTTAATATTTATTTTTAAGGACTATATTATTCCTTTCAAACCATAAAGTACAACAAATGATGTCATGACAAATCATCCATAGAATTCATAATGATTTAGCTTTAAAACAACTAATATAAATTTCCAGCTCTTTCAATGTTGTTAAGCTACATAATATATTTTAATATTTTTAAAGTAGTCTAAAATATCATACACAAAGAGACAATGCAAAAGTAAATGATTTGATGTTTTTAGATCCATTTCATAAGTATGTTACCTAAGGATAAGTATCTAGGGATATGATATTACATTATATATGGAAGTTAATTATGATTTGCATGGGGTACACATAATCCAAGGTCTATCATATCATATTAATGAGTTGTGTAAGATATAATGAGTTGGCTAGGGTTAGGGTTATACCCTCCACTAGGATTATTAGGATAAGGGTATATAAAGGTAAGTGAATATATAAAAATGATCAAAAAATTGTAATAATCAATTATTGATCATATTAACTATTCTTTATAGTCGTGTTTGCCTTTCTCATCTTGGGAGATCTTGTGAGATTGTTCCTTCCTTAAGAAATAAAATTGGTTTTGCCCTACCTTAAATGTATTTATCTTTCTTTATTTGTATGGGATACTATATTGTGGATTATTATTTGTAGATGAATTATTTGGTGTTCTTATATATTTATTATGATTTATGTTTATGACCACTATGGTTCACAACAAGTTCAATTATAGCAACAATTTTATCAAAGTAGGGATTATTTTAGATTTTTAGAATTTATGTAACATTTTCCAAGAAAATATAATTTTTGGATACTATATCTTTATTGAGAGGTGTTAGAATCAAATGACTCTTAATGGATTTCTTTAAAAATTTAAGAATATTTTAAATTATTGGTTATGTATAGGAAT
The DNA here is from genome assembly GCA_028583015.1 of Wollemia nobilis. NCBI lineage: Eukaryota > Viridiplantae > Streptophyta > Pinopsida > Araucariales > Araucariaceae > Wollemia > Wollemia nobilis. Next base: position 2,250,013 of record JAQPPZ010001689.1, on the reverse strand, counting down.
CCAAATAAACTAAGGAAGATATGACCCTGTAGAATAGTGGTATTTATGCTTATTTAAATTATGTTAAAATAATTGAGATATATTTTAGTCATGATAAGCAAGTCAAGCATGGTTTGTTACATTTTGAAGCAAATCTTAGATATACTTTTTTATGTGATATTTTGTATGGAAGTTGATGAGAATTTATATGGAGTATTTTTATGAAACCCAAGTTTCATAAAATCCTAGTTTACATTATCATTTAAGGGATGTGAGGTCATGGAATTACAAAACATTTCAAAGGATATTGATCCTAGAAAATAATTAATTTTGTTTTTATTTTTATATCCTAGTTGCGGGTTTTGTTGAGTATAAGTATCTGTGTTTAGAAAGGGAATCTTATCATCCGTAAAACATCATTAGAATAATGGTCACAACACTTGGGAAAAAACTGAACAAGCATTATTGAGAAAGTAGGATCCATATAAAAGGGTAACTAGTTTGAAGGATACTATCAAGGGATATAAAGAAAAAATAACAAGGATTGAGGTTGTGCAAAAATAAATAAAAAGGAAGTTGAATTTTTCAAGAAATAGAAATATGAGTATGAATAAGAAAAAAAGCACTCGAGGAAAAGCAAGAAAAAATTATATCCATCAAAATTATTTTTCTTAAATGGATTATATGAGATTTAAATAGGTCCCACTTATACTGAATCATGACCACATTGTATTGTTATAGAACTTGACAACTATGCATGTATCATTTGGCAAGATTTGAAAGATGGTCTCATCCTTAAAATTCAAGGAATATAACTAGTTGAGCTAGTTCCATTTGATATATCCACATAGATTTTAGATTTTATGAAATTATTAATTATTGAATTATCATGATTAATAATTAAGGAATATGAAATTGACTAAATTGTACATTTGCTCAAAGTTTTGATAGGCCACCCTCATGGAGGTAAAATAGGAAAATTATCATTTGTGAGAGGGTAATAGATCAATGACAAGTAGTCTACTAGAAAGTTGACACACAATACTTACATGTATCATAGACAATAGGTTTTAATGTAAATGGCATTGTTGTTTCTTGTTACATTTTGAATGATGCTTGTCAAAAATAAAACACATAATTGCATGAATGTCAAGTTTAAATATAACATTAGTTGAAAGTGTCTATTTGTGAAAGAAATGACATCAATTTGGATATGTTTTTTATGTATATATGTTATTATTTTATGAACACAAAATTCATGTATCTCTGAATAAAAATGACCTCCCTTTTAAATAATGATTTGCATTCTTGTATAAAATACATGGACTTATAGTTATAAGTTTTTGTAAGTGGATAAAAACTTGTTGAATACAATTATGAATATTCATAAATATATACATGATAACCATTTAATTTATAAACAATTGGTAAAAATAAAAAGCATGTTAAGGTAAGCAAGAGAACCCAGGTGTTTTAGGTGAGTTGGAGAGGAGAGGGTAATCCTCCAAGGGAGGTCCCAGGTTTAAATCTCCACCCTACCAAAAAAGTTGCATTGGGTATCCAAAATCCAATTGATAATGTTGGTGTGGGCAAGGTCGGGTGTGACTCCCGGGTGACTTTGACGGTGTAGAACCTCCTGTTCATGGTCTCTCAGACCAAGGCGACTCCACAAGGGGTTTTTCGCTTTAAAAAAAAAAAAAGGTAAGCAAGAGATATTCTTATTGAGGAACCACAAAAAAATATTATTGAATTTTTCTCCTTTTTTCTCCATTAGGTCATAACATAACCACATGAGTGAGGGGGTGAGGAGATCTTTGAGGGTGCTTTGATATCAATTGGAGAATTATTATTCCTTGCTTATTTCAATTTTATTTCAAGGATGGTTTGGTTATTGAATGCATAGGTAGCTACAAATATATGGGAAATTTTGAATAGAAGTAAGAAGGATGCTAAAAGCTAAAAGTAAAGGGATGGAAGAAAATTTATCAAGGAGATTTACTTTCTAGGTCTTGAAATTTATATATTTTGTATGGATAATTTTTATAACAACAATTTTTCTTGTAGAAGCCTGAATTTTGGTTCCTAACATCATGATTTCAAATACTTTCTTTAGAAAGGAAAATAATGGAAAATATGGATTCTTCTTATTTTACATGGGAAATAAATTAATTTTTTTTAGTAACAAATATTCATGGTTATATGTACTTTCTTTATGATGAAGGAAAATTTAGGTATTGTAATTTTTGTGAATGTTTCGTGAATGATGCCTGAAAATTACTTGAAAGGATAAGTTTATTCTATCTCCTCTTAGTGGACATTATGTTAATAAACCAGACCTTGATCTTACAAAATTTATAACTATAAAATCTACTCTTAAGTTTTACAAAACTTGGGTGAAGTAAAAGTACTCTATAAATGCATTTATTTTAGTTAAGAACGAATCATTTTGATTGACATACACTTTGTTGATGTAAAATTGTTTGATTGATTTACTTGTTCCATACCCAAACTTAGAATGTGAATTGGTTAAAAAAATATCACTTTATCATTGTCTAGTCTATAAGTGCATGATTTAGTTGTAAGAGATATATTTGATCTTATTTCACCTTGCAAATGTACAAAATATTTTTATAGAGAAAAATAAACACTTGTCTATTGTGTTTACGTTGTTACTATGTGAACAATGAAAATGTTGCTTAAATGTTGCATATAGCATATTTTTGACTTGGTAGGAAAGGTATATTTTTTGGTTAGTTATGACAACTAGTACAATATTTAAAAAATATGAACTAATTAGTTTGGCTAGAAATTGTCCATTGTAGTATTTTATCAACCTTGTTACAACATTTGCTAAGACTACATAAAATTTGTTATCTTAGAAAAATAAAGTGTGTAAGTGTGCAAGTGTCATAAAATAGGTGTGAAAAAGTAGATAGAGAGTCAGAAGTCATGTATACAAGTGGCAATATGAGAAGCCAAGAGGTATGAGAGACTTGTCTTATGTGTGTAATAGAAAAGGTTGTATATTTAGAATATGTGAGGAGATCAATATTCAAATAATCCAAGATTCACCTTTCTAACATTATATAATGGAGGCAACGCACCATGTATTGTATCAAAGAATAATAATATATTGAATGAATATTGAGTAAAAATTGTAGAGAGTATTTTGAGCAATATTATTGAAAGTTTTCTTCATGTTATTGCATGAATGATAATGGCTATTTGTATATTATTATTTTTATTTTCAAGAATGTTATGTTCCTTTATTTTGGCCATTTATATTAAGTTTCTCTAATATTTGAGATTACTCAAGATCCTGGATATTTGGGACCTGTGATAATCTAGCTAAAAAGCCAACAATTCATAAATTATTATTAATGATATAAAAACAAAATAGATGTTGTGATTGGATAAAAACAATATTATTTTCTTATGTGCATCAACTATTATTGGAAGTAGTATCTTTTGGAAATGTAGAAGCCTAATTTATGTAATTAGTCAATTGCAATGTTGATATTTGTCTTGGAAAAAAAATTCAAACTCTAGAGAGAAATTGTCCTAATGGGATTTTATCTTTTAACATAAATAATATCAATAAATTGATATAAAAAAATGGACACTTGAGGAAGATGAACAATATCTTCAATAGAAATATAAATGAAAAATATACTTATAATAAGGCAAGTTGATTATCGTTTAATTAACCTGAAATCAATGTAATGACAATAATATCCTATTTAATACACCATGTTACCTCCTTCCAAGTGTACCCCTCCCACTTCCCATTGACCTTCCATTTCCAACTTGTTCCCCATCACGGGTCCAGATGCAAGATCTTAATTGATCTTTTCGGTGTTGTCATCATGATTATTCATATCTTATCCAACCGAAGCGACCTTCCCAGACTTTGTTCATGAGGAATTTTTAGCGTGAATAACAGCTCCACCACAGCCTATCACATTCATGATCACAAAATTTTACTTGATTCCCACGAAGCAACTGGTAGTGCCACCTCGGTAAATTTTAGCAATTACACCACCTTAAGTGCTACTCCTTTCCAAAATGATGTCTTGGCCTGTGCCACCGTTACTAACCTTACTCTCTTATTTCCTTCCCAAGGTGAATTCAAGACTTCATTTTATTGCACGCAACCCAAGCAAGTATCGTTCTTCGATCTCTGCTTCAATCCATAAAAAAATTCTTTCAATTTCATTGGCATGTGGGCTAAATGGCTTTTTAAGTACTGCATTCATCCAAGGATTAACCTCACTATCCATCCCATTACCATTAGCCATCATGCCAAGTCTCACATCCCATATTTTCATTCCCCCATGTTCCTCCTTGGACCCTCAATGCTTCAGCTTGATCTGATCATTGAAGAAATTATTAAGAGCCATAATTGCCTTCCTTCCCCAAAAATTCATTCATATTGATGAAGAATTCATTGATGAGATTGTGAATTTCTATAATGATGACCATATTTTTATTAGAGGGCTTGACTTTCTAATCAACATACATTTGATGGCTAAAGTTACAGGGTTCCATACTGATGGGAAAACCATCTGGTGAAACAAACATACCATGGTGGAAGAGTTGGAGTACTTCCCTATCAAAGGTAAGGACTTACTGACTGCTGATGGAGGAATCAAAAGAAGCTAAAGAAAGGGTTACTGTTCCTGGTGAAATATTTTAAGGCAAACAAGGAGGTTCATGATGGGGAGTTCTGCCCTAAGGAGCCAATGAAGGAGGAGTTCTGAGATACCTCTACTACTACGCTTTGTAAAGCGGTGTTCAGCCATATTTCTATCTTGGTAGCCACCCTATCTGTGGTTGTTAGCTCCTACAACCAAGCAGCAAAGGTTCTTGAATAATCCCATCGTTAACTCAATACCATCTTTAAGGAGATGGATGAATCTCGCTACCCTATCTGTGGCTGTTAGCTCCTACAACCAAGCAGCAAAGGTTCTTGAATAATCCCATCGTTACCTCAATACCATATTTAAGGAGATGGATGAATATCCTAGCACTGATTATAGGAATTGAGTTGCAGGTATGTGCTGAAGGGTATCCCCTCAGGATGGCCATCTTCTCTAGTTTTGATCTAGTTGAGATCATTCCACATGGGTATTCCCACTTGGTGGTATTTTTTCATGTAATATCAGATCCGTGTAGACTTGTGTAGATGGTCCTCTATTTTGACCTGTAAGCCAAAAGTTTTGATGGGTTTTCTTGAGTAGTATTATGGAGTAGTATTATGGTTTTGGGGCTCCTTTCAAAACCCATTTTCAATGAAATTTTCTTTATCGAACAAAATTATAGAACTTAAACGATACTTAGACACCTTCATAATTTATCAATTTTCTTTACCTTTAAGTCATTGATTTAAAGGATACCAGTTGATAAATTGTGAAGGTGTCTAAGGATAGAACTTAGTCTGATAGAGATATCTAGTTATGATATATAAGTGACCTAAAGTTTAATTTATTATTGAAACATTGCATAAATGCCAAAGAGACATAAAGAATGTAATTTCATATTTGCTTGATATAAAAAAAAAATCAAGGAAAAAAAGTTAGATGTAGGAAAACCTTTAAAAAATAAGTTTAAATATGATTCATACAAATTATATTAGATCAAATTGGAAATAACAAAATCAATCTATTTGGGTGGATATGGATTCAAGTGAAATGCCTTTTAATTATTTGTGAGTGTATATATAATTTATTGTAATAATATTATAATAATAATATATTAATACATATATAAGAAGATCAAGCTTAATCTAGATAAATCACCTTTATTCTCCTCAAGTACCATAAAATATTCTCCTTACAATAAAAGTGAAAATAGTTCAAAGTGTATTCCTTACACTTGAGAATTTGAAGAGCTATACAATAAAGAAAATATTATGGAGGATAACCAAGGAAATTTAGGGTTCCCATGCCAATAAAAAAAAGTAATGACTACGGAGGATTATCAATACAATTTAAAGTTTTTGGGGAAACAAAAATAATAAATTGCTAATTAGGCTATATGAGATCATGCCATAAAATACAGGTCATCCCAAAATGGTTTACCCAAGTGTATTTTCTATTTCTTAAAATGACATCACAAAGGACTATGGATAATACAACAAATTTAAAATTGTATTACCTTCTGATACAAGAGGTAATCAAATACTTTACGTAAAATATCAATATAATCTAAGAAATACCAGCCCTTCAAGGTAAAACAAACCAATTTAAAATTTAATCAAAGATTATTGACATAGACTTTATGGACATAAATATCTCAAGATGTAAAAGATAAAAAGGCATAGTCCATAATAATACTATGCCTTTTTCAACCTGAAAAGGGCATAGTATTATTATAATTATAAGTCTTGGTTGGTAAACCATGCAACCTGAAAATCTCCTGAAACAAGAAGAATTTATGCTAATAAACTTTATCGATGTAAATATCTCAGTATGTAAAAGATAAAAAGGCATAGTCCATAATAATACTATGTCTTTTTCAACCCGAAAAATTCATAGTATTATTATAGTATTATTATAATTATAAGTCTTGGTTGGTAAACCATGCAACTTGAAAATCTCTTAAAACATAAAGAATTAAATTTTAAATAGGCTATTTCTTCCACTTTTGACTCTTTAGGGAAACCTAAATAGGTCCCATTACAAACAATATGAAAACATTAAAAAAATGAAAGATATTGATGAATATGAAAGTGTTGGTGGAAATGGAAGAAGGAGATGAAGGACATCAAAGCATGAACAAAGAGAAAAAGAAATTTAAGAGGATATTGATTTGGGAACCTAAATAAAAATATCACAGGTACTAACAAGAAGTGGGACTAATCCCACTAATAAAAATAAAAAGTGTTTATGATGAAAATGATATCATGAAATATTAGGGGTATGAATAAAACCCCTAAAAAATAATTATTAAGGAATTAATAGGTTTTTATAGACTTGAGTTTATTTTAATACAATAAAAAAATTAAGTGGTGAGGAATGTAAGGATGTTTTTTTGAAAATTTGAAAGATGGGTGATTGTTAAGCAGTTTCTTCTATAGGAGATTTAGGTGATACTACAATAATATAGGATAAGTGCAAATGGGATTGGCAATTATTAGAAGCAAAATGTAATTGAGTTGTTGAATTATTTTGAAGGAAAGAGGAAAACATAAAAGTTGAGTTATAAATGTATATGCTTCAACTATAGTTACTTCTCATGAAATATTTTGGAAGGATCTTAACATATTTTTGTCAAATACAATGATGCTTCATTATTATCTATGAATTCTTAGGAGTGATTTTAATATTGTTCTATCTCCTTTGGAAAAAAATAGTGGTATTCTAGGAAATTCTAAATCAATGCACGATTTTACTTCATTTGTCAATTCAAATGATCTTTGGGATGTTAGTCCCTTAATATTTCAATATACATGGGATAATAGAGACATTGTAAAAAAACATATAGTAGAAATATTGGATACATTCTTGTTATCCAATAAAATATTGCAAATAAAGTATACATTCTCTTAAGATATTTTGTTGTAAGTAGGATCAGATCACAATCTTATTCTTATGACTTGTGTTACCTAATAATAGTCATCCAAATCCATTTCACTTCTAGTCTAGTTGGCTCCAAGACCCTAATTTTTCCATATGGTTATGTTATGGTGAGATGAATCAAAATTTGAAGAATCGGTACAAATTAGGGCCTATCTTCTGATCTCCACTGGCGCATTGCTTCTGCTTTGAAGAAAGAGAAACCCAATACCAAACACACCAACTTCAATTTTATTTTATTTTATACTTAACTGCGGTTCTTTATAACAACCACCACATACATCCTTGAGGGCTCATGGATAAATTTAACATTTCAATGTTTTTTTAATGGTATTCTGATTATAGGGTTATAGCGTTAAATCATGATATTTTGTTTAGGTAAACATAGCTTAGAGTGAGGGAGACCCCTAGTGGCTCGGGGATGGGGTTGGTACCCCAGTCATCAAGTTGACGTTTGCCCAATATACCTTTACCCTGGCCAAACTACTACATTTACCCTAGATTGGGCATGTCCGAAATTTGAACCTAAATCTCCTCCTGGTAAATGCCCAACTTCTTACCAATCCACCTAATCCTCTCAAACTTAAATATAATTTTTTTTTTTTTTCTATATAGTTCAATTATATTTACCAATTTCCTATCAGTTGGAATAGTGCATTCTGATACAAGTGACGGGGCATATAGTATGGTGTGAACAATCTTTTATAACAGTTTATGTAAAAAATTCAATGAGAACATAAAGAAGGCAAAGCAAAAATTCAGTACTCCTTTGGTGTAGCGTAGCGTATGCCTTTTACATGATAGTGTCCTGGTGAAGCATTATCCTAGTTCAACAGAATTTGCACCAACGTCAAAATGGAATATCTCAAGCGAAACACATCTCTCCATGGCTTTGGGCACACCACTGGAATCCTCCTCCTTATCAGAATCCCCACCATGAGGAGAATAAAGGACTGCAGGCGGTTTAGGCAAAGCTGCAGCATACAAACAATCTCTCAGAATTTCAAGGCTTCTTATATCCAAGCCTGCAAGAACCTCTGCCAAGTCAGACATGGACATAGATGTAGAAATATTCTCCTTACTCAATTTATCAGCACCATTATCGATCTGGCGTATGGACTCCAAATATTCCTTGGATTTTTCTGGCCTTGATTTATAAAAATAAATCAACACTGTGACTGTGAAGACCATCACAAGAATTGCACAAAGCACCACACCATTGAGATGCTTGTGAACGAACCTCTTTAATGCAGAATCCTTGTCAATGGGGGTCGATGAGTACTCAGGCGAGAAGGAAGGAGGGAGCACAGAAATACTACTCATAATTCTGTGGTCTCCAGTTTATCATGACAATTCTTATAATTCATGAAACTGGTAGGTAATGTCGTTGCCGGCTAAGCTTGAAATTTAAATCTGTGAGAAACAATCGTAATTAAATTTTAAGTGAATTATAGCCGTTTGGAATCAATATTTGAAGGAAGAGACATCAGACCTGGATTTGTGAAAACTATAATCAAAATATAGACTTTTGGAATCAATATTTGGAGGAAGAGACATCAAGGTCTGGATTCGTGACAACTATAATCAAAATATAGAGAGACTACTTTATAAAATATCACAGTGAGAACGACAAAGGCAAGGATTTCGGAAGAAATCGACAATTCGAAAATGCCATTGACATATTGCCATGGGGTTCACAACACGGAAATTTCTTACATAGGAATATGCCAGAAACAGCCAACCATATCAAAGTAAGATATATAGTTCTATTAAAAAAACAGAAGGTTAGCAAGCTTGTGTTATATATGCTTAAAGGTAGTTGGTATAGATTTTGGTTGTACATTATTTTAGAGTTCAATTATTTATTTTTAAATAAATCGTTAAAATTATATTTAAATTAAAGTAATATTTTATAACCATGAATAAATAGAAAAAAATCCACAATCTTTTACAAGGACAACCACTTAGGGTCCACGGAACAACACTAGCTGATGCCCAAACACAAACAACTAGAAGACCACATAAACAAAAAAAGAATTTTAATTTTAAAACATATATTATATAATGGATATTTTTTTATTATAGTTATTAAATATAAAAATAATTTTGAATAATAAAATAGATAGACAGATATATAAAAATATTATTAAATTATATAAAATATATAAATTATATTTCTCAATAAAATGAAAATTATTATTTTTAGATATTTATTTAGAGATTGAAATGGATTGTAATTTTCTAAATTAAATTTCTTATTTATTTATTCAAGTAATGTGATAAACCTCTACCATCAACATATCAACATAGGGCTGAGCAGCCATGATCCCAGGAATAACATATAACCCTAAGGTCAAGAACTATGCTATCAATAGGGGAATAACACATAGCCCCCCACACAGGTTGTTTGAACCTTGATCTCTTGAAGAAGAGTCAAACCCAATACCCAAAATTGTTGAGAATCCACTTGTAATTAGACCAACACTTATGCTTATATCACTTAGAAATATTCTTTAGGGAAATAAGGCATAGCCCCCCAAGTTGTTTGAACCTTGACCTCTTGGAGAAGAGTCAAACCCAAAATCCAAAACCTTTGAGAATCCACTTGTAATTTGACCAACACTTATGCTTATATCACTTAGCAATATTCTTTGCCTCTAAAATCTATATTTCAACCACTTAATCTCATGCAATTTTAGAATGTTAAGTTTCAACTATGGAATAATGGGATTAAAAAATTTGATTGTGGTATGAAACACCTCACTCTAAAACACTGAGTGAAACTCTAGAAGCGTCTTGTCTTTTATAACTTTTTTTTAATAAGTTATGCATGAATTTTAATAGGATCACTCCCATCAAAATAACAAAATATTTTACAAGGCAATTTATAAGGTCCATGATATCCTCTCCCTCTCTGTTGTCACTCACTTTTCAGCTTTGGAGTGCTAACTAAAATAATGTTGAGGCTTTAATGAGGGCATCAAACATCCAATCATTATTTTAAGAAAAAAATTAAGTTTTGAGAATAATAATTATTTTAAAGCCTTATATCCCAACTTTATTGTGTATATCTCACTTTTTTCTAATGAATTTTAAACCTTCATCTTTTCACATAAAAATGGACAAATAAAAATCTCGGTATAATTTAAAATTCATATACTATTTGTCAAAGGTCATCTTCTTCAACAAGGTTTCTAATTAGAAACTATGATCTAAAATTTTTGTTAATAGTTTCTACTTCTTCTTTTTTTTTAAAGCGAAAAACCCCTTGCGGGGCCGCCTTGGTCTGAGAGACCACAAACAGGGGGTTCTACACCGTCAAAGTCACCCGGGGGTCGCATCCGATCCTGCCCATACCAACATTATCAATTGGATTTTGGATACCCAATTCAGCTTTTTGGTAGGGCGGAGATTTGAACCTGGGACGTCCCTTGGAGAATTGACCTCCCTTGGAGAATGGCTCCTACATTAAGAGTAAGTGAAATCTCTTAGGATCTCATGAGAATTCTTAATGGTATTATTAGATTTATAGGGAGAATATAAATCTAGATGTGGAAGAGGACATAGATATTGGTAATGACCTTGATCCTACTAAGGGATGTAATGGATATCTCACCCTTAAATAAATTGATCATATCTAAAATTTCTTTAAGCATCACAGGGATGCTTTGAATAAAGCTATGGATGAAGAATCCTAACTCAAAGAGGTTGGTACAACTCATTATCAAATCATTTCTCCTCAAAATATTTGAATTAATCCTTTGTTTGAATCTTCTTGTGATGTTAATCCATTTCATAAACCTACATATACTACTACTATAACCACCAAAATTAGGGGAATTCTGCAAGATCTTCCAACTAGTAGTACACCTCAAAATCATGGTCAATTTCCTTGTCATTATATTCTCCCTTATTATAACATTTATTTTGTTCGACCAAATGTGAGTTATCCTCCACAACAATATACCATACAATACAACCCATATCATAAACCATATTATAATAGTGTTAATATTTCTAACATTACCCAAACCCCTTTTCAATAATCCACCTATAACCCTCTAGGGAATCTAGGAAAATTACACAACAACAATCTCGATATGCAAAGTTTGACAACTGTAGTGAAACAATTGGTGTCAAGAATGGATATGCTTCAACCTCCAAGTTTCACTTATGACTATAAGGAAATGTGGAATTAACCTCTAGATCCTATGGTCACTTCTAGGCCCTACCCTAAGCATTTTCCAATACAGGTTTTACCTATTTATAAGGGAACAGAAGATCCAATAGAAAATTAAAGGATGTTTAGAACAACATGTCATGATATTTTATATGATGACATGTTGGTGCTAAAAATGTTCCCTAAGATACTTTGTGGTATGGCATTATAATGGTATTATCAACTAGCTCATAATTCTTTAAGGAATTTTGAAGAGATAGTTAGGTTATTCATTCAAAAAATTAGATCTTGTATTGAGAAAAATATGACTATGCAAGATTTATACCTTTTAAAGCAAGGTAAAGATGAAAGTTTCTCAAATTTTTTGGCTTGATTAAGAAGTTTAACTGGATTATTAAGATACACCTTACCTGCTTGATACATGTTAGAGATCTTTATTGGCAATTTAAAATAGCAGATATCATAGAGTCGAAAACAACCATTACCTCTATTAAGCAAGCAATAGATTTGACAAGAAGAGTGGCAAGATATCTTATTCAAAGTAGACAACTCAAGTTAAGGAAAAAATAGGATAGGACCATAAAAACCCAATATAAGAATAAGCATATAGTTGGTGATGCATTTACAAATAATTGATAAACCAATAATGTTAATGCTACTAGTACCTTGCAAACGATGGTACTTACTAGACCTCAAAAATCCCAACCAAGGAATTTTACAAGACAACCAACCTATTTCATTGGTCGTTAAGCATTGTTTGGAGGCTAATATGATTGAGTTACCTCCTATAAGGAAACCTAATACCATAGCAAACTAGTTAAAACCTGATCAACATTATGAGTATCATAGAGTTGAAGGGTACATGGCACATTCATGTAAGAGGTTGAAACATGTGATTTCGAACTTAATAAATGAGATTCATATTATTATAGAGGACTCCCAACCTACTCCTAACCACAAACCTCCAACTAATAAACCTCCTCCTAAATAGACACCTATGACTAAACAATATATGGAGATCTTCCAAAATCCCCTACCCATTCATCACCAATAGACAACCAACTAGGTGTCTTATCATAATGTGCCACATCCCTACAACAATATGGTTGGTATGATAGCAACTACTACAATACAAAAAGCTTAAGCTCAACCAACTTAACAATATTAGTAGGAGATGAGTTCTACATCCAACCAACCTTCTAAACCCCTCTTAGTTTTAAAGAGTACCCCACAAAAGGAGCACAAGTGTAGAAAAACCAACCTTAGTGTTGAATCCACAACCAAAATTCATATTTGACATCAAAAAATAGTTAAGTAACACACTTGCCAAGAGATATCCCTCTTAAAGCTTTTGTAAAATTTTCCTATTCATAGGGAAGCCTTGTTGAATCTTCTAAGTCAACAATATTTCCCACAAGATCCTCCCCTAGTACTATATCTAATGTTGTAATTCTCTTGAAATTAATCATATATCTTCTTATGATGATGATCTTCCTTCCTCAAATTTGCTAGTTGATTCTCCCCTTTACATCACTGCATACATTGGGGATAGGTTTATGACAAGAATCTTGGTGGACAATGGTTCCTCCCTCAATATATGCACTTATATTTTTTTCCAAAATCTTGGATTAAAGGAGGAATATTTAACCAAATCTAATGTCATCATAAAAGCTTTCAACAAAAAATCCCAAGAAGCCTATGGTATTTTATTTACTTCCCCTTAGGGTAGGACCCATGATCTTAGATACCTTGTTTTATGTGGTATCTTGCCTAGCATCATTTAATATTCTTCTTGGATGCCCTTGTATTCATGGAATAAGGGTTCTTCTTTCTACTCTTCATCAATTTTTAAAATATGAATTCAAATATCAACTTGTCATCATTCTGGGTGGCCCTCATTTATTCCAATATTGTTCAATGGTTGAGCAAGCTCAATATAGTCTCAATTTATGTCCATATATGTCTCTCCACAAAATTTCTTCTACTTATCCTTCTACTTCTTCATATATTTCATCCTTTAAATTCATAAAATAAATGAGTAACCATCAACCATATTATCATCACTAGATCAAATGAATCTGCTCAATAAAAATCCTCTTCTAGATCTACCAAATCTACCACCTTCACCCCAAACTATGGGTTTACCCCATAAAAAGTATTATGGCATACCCATCGGCATGTGTACTTTTATCTAAATGGGTATGTCCCTCGAAGAAAATATTTTTGGTAGCAATTATTTTCCCTTCGAGTGAAACTTTGCCCATTGTTATCTATCCAATGATTACCCACTTCCTAAGCAAATCATATCTAACATGGGATATGTAGGTAAGGTTTTGGGACCACAATAGAAAGATATTCAAGAGCATTTAGAGGTTGATCTTTGACCTGGGGTATGTGGCATAGGCTACATTCTAAATATAAACCAACCCTTACCAACTAATGATGATCAATTTTACACTCATGCTGAATGTTTGGATCATCATGGCTTGGAGTGGAGTAATGAGGATGAGGGACCACCTTCTTTCTATAACATTCTATTTTGCAACGTGATAACTTTGGTGCACCCTAATTTATTTTTTATCCCAAGGGAGTATGTTTAAGGAGATACTCTTTGTGATATGGATAATGAAGATATCATCCATAATAGCTTCTTCTTTGATGGGTTAGTCCCTTGTGTTGCCCATGTTGAGTCTTCTAGTTCTCAAGTGGACCCTATTCCTATATCTCCTAAATACCTTGAGTATATAGGAGTGATCCCCACCCCTCCTCATTATGATGATGAAGCTAACATTCCCATTGAGGGGATCATAGATGTAGATATAGGTTCTGATTAAAACCCTAGAACCCTTAAGTTAGGCAAAGCTTTGTCCATGGATGAGCATGAGCAATTGACTAATTTGTTAAAAGAATTTCAAGATATTTTTTTGGTCATATATCGACATGTCAAGGCTTGATCCCTTCCTTTCTATACATAATTTTGTATTTATACCCAATGCTAAACCTGTTAAGCAAAAAATTAGGAAGATGCATCCTAAGGCCACCCTTTTAGTCAAGGAGGAGCTCCAAAAACTTTTTGATTTTAGTTTTATCAAAGTTACTGACTATTTTAATTAGATCGCAAACATCATTCCTATAGCTAAGAAGGAAGGAACAATAAAAATATATACCAACTTTTAGGACATTAATTTAGCATGTCCCAAGGATGATTTTCCTCTCCCCAACATAGATATGATCATAGATTTTTTTCTAGATGTGGAATACTTTTGTTTATGGATGGTTTTTTAGGATACAATCAAATCATGATTACCCCTAAGGACAAAGCCAAGACAAATTTCATCACTACATGGAGTACCTTTTGTTAAAAATCCATACCTTTTGGATTGAAGAACATTGGTTCCACATATCAAAGGGCTATGACATATATCTTTCATGATATGATGTAAGATATTATCAAGGACTGTGTGCATGATCTTCTTGGTCACTCCATATATTGAGAAACTCATGTTCATGATTTAATATGGATCTTTGAAAGATTTTGACAATACAATGTTTGTCTTAAGTCCTTTAAGTGTGTATTTGGAGTAACATCTAGCAAGATTTTAGGTTTCATAGTGTCTATGTAAGGCATTGAAGTGGACCCCACAAAGATAATAGTTATTACTAGCATACTTCCTCCCTACAACCTAATTAAGTTGAATAGCTTGAAAGGTAAAACTCAAGCTATTCATCGTTACAAAGTCCAGTTAGATGATAAGTGTTAGCCCTTTCTTAATATTCTTAAGAAATATACAATGCTCAAGAGGGATAATGAGTATCAACAAGACTTTGATGCACTCAAGAAGTATCTCACTTACCTATCTATCCTTGTTCCCCTAGACCAGATAAGTGTCTGATGCTTTATATAGTAGCCATAGCTCATGATTAGGGAACCATGTTGGCTCAACATGATGATCAGAACAAAGAGTGAGCTATTTACTATATCAGTAGAACCTTGGTTAGCTATGAAACCTAGTATACCCCTTTAAAGAAGCTTTATCTTGTTGTAGTGTTTTCCTCTCAATTTGAGACACTAAATTCTTATCCATAAGATATTGGTAGTTGTAAATTTTGATCATGTTCACTGCTTAATATTGAAGCCCCACCTTTTAGGTCAAGCTACTAAGTGGGTTCTAGCCCTTAGTGAGTTTGACCTCACCTTCATAGGTTAGAAGGATATAAAAGGTTAGGTGATTGTTAACCAGCTAGTCATTGCTCCCCTAAAATTTTCCTATCCCTTAGTCATCAAGTTTTTTGATGAGTATTTTAGCTTAGATATCGAAGAGCAAGAGTCTTGGACTTTATTTTTTTATGGAGCCCAATGCTTGAAGGGAAATTGTTCTAGTGACCTAAAACAAAGTTGATCCCCTTTGCTTCAAGCTTCATTTATTTTGCACTAATAAAACTACAAAGTATGAAGCTTTGATCCTAGGTCTTAAAGTCACCTTAGCCTTGAAGGTTAGAATTATTTTCATCTTTGGTGATTCTCAACTTGTGGTTAATTAGATCAATGATGTTTATCAAACTAGAGATGATAATTTGAAACCTTACATGGAGATTATCACCAAGATTTTGTCTATCTTCAATAGGGTGACCGTAGAGTCTGTTCCTAGGTCTTCCAACTACCATGTGGATGCCATGGACACTATAGCATCCTTGCTCCTCTTGGATTTAGAAAATTATCAAGCATCGGTTATCATCCATCAACTCTTAGAGACAACATCCTTTCATTCTAGTCTCATTCTATTAGATGTCCTAAATATTGGAGTTCTTTATCTAAGCCTTGGTACACTAACATATTTAATTTCATTCAATATGGTTTAATGCTTGATGTTTTAGATCACAACCAGTGAAAGCTTTTACAAAAAATAGTATTTCGACTCATAATAATTAGAAATACTTTATATTGATGTTTATTTGAGGGTATCCTCTTACAATGCCTTAACTCCAATGAAGCCCAACTAGATCTTAGTGAAGCTCATGAAGGATTGTGTGGAGGTCATTTTAATAGCAATGTTATTGCTAATTAGCTCTTTTAGATTAGCTACTATTGGCCTTCCATGGAGAAATATGTATGTGACTATGTTCAATGTTGTGACAAGTGTCAACACCATGACAACATTGTTCATACTACTCAAAATCTTTAGGTTCTCTCTTATCCTTGGCCATTTTCCATGTCGGGATTGGAAATTATAGGGAATATTAACCCATTTTCATCTGATGATCATAAGTTTAACATCATAGCAATATATTACTTCACTAAATTGGTCAAATCCATACCCCTATCCATGGTGACTGGAGCTTAAGTCTCTAATTTCATCTTCAACCAGATTATTTGTAGGTATGGGATTCCTTCGGTGATTATTTTCTATAATGACATACAATATTTGGCACAAGTGGTCAGCTCAATATTACCCTTAGGGTAATAGTCAAGTTGAAGCATCCAACAAGTCTTTATTTGAGATCCTCAATAAGTTGGTAAATAAGATCAATCGTGTTTAGTATATCCAGTTGTATCCTACCTTGTGGGCCCATTGTACTAGCGTATATACTCCTGTAGGTGCTTATCCATATTTTTTGGTCTACAAAATTAAGGTAGCTTTTCTATTTAATTTATAGGTTCCTTCATTATGCATCTTATTGCAATATGTCTCGATCAACGAATAGTATCATTTAGAGAATTTAAACCAATTGGAGCTATTGGATGAGAAGTACATCCATGTCTTAGAGTATTTTCAACCCTATCATAATAGGCTCAAGTGATATTACTCTAATAAAGTTTGCAACTATTCTTTTGATATTGGGGACCTTGTTCTCAAATAAAACCATAAGAATACTAATGCTCAATTAGATATGAAATGAAAATTTCATCCCAATTGGGTAGGTTCCCTATGTCATAATGACCAAGTTTGATTTAGGTGCCTATCATTTGGAAATGTTATATGGTAAAGAGCTTAAATAACCAATGAACATAATGCACTTAAAATGATATTATGTATGTTTTTAAATCATTTTCTTCATCTTTTATTTGGTTTACTTGATTATACTGCATGATTGTCTCTCATACTTTGCATGACTTGTCTAATATTATATCCATTTGCATATTTGCTTGTCATATAGATACATTATTTCTTGATCATACTTGCATGGCTACTTGAGCATATAGATTTTTGGGAACTTTTTTATGAGGCAAGTGATGAAACCTAGTTAGGTTCTAGCTCACATGCATTGCACTCATACTAAGGCACTAATGCTTAGAAAACCCCCAACCTAGGGCACATCTCCATGTATTTTCATCATTGCATTTTTCTCATTTATGTTCCTCTTTTATTTTCTCATATTCCTTGACCTTTAAGGTTTCAACGATCTTAATCTCTCCAAGTTAAGGGATATAGTTATTCATCTCTTGTATATCCTTTATCCTTTGAAATTTTTTCAATATTTTTTTATTTTCCCCAAGATAAAGGACATACATTCCTTCTTATATCTACTTCTCTTGTTTTTCTCACACTTGTTCTTCTTGATATTTCATTTGTTAAGGGATCCTCGTGGGATAGGGTAGATACCACATGAATATCATTTATGGTGTTCATACATCCAATAACTATCTTATGCACATCTCTTAGCTATTGAGGTTTCAAAAAGGACACATAAACACACACTACTACTTAATTTTTACTTCTCTCATTCTTCTATCTTCTTTCTGTCTAACACTTGTACACATACATATTTTTGCTATGTTTTGTTTTTTCACTCATCGTTTGCACACACCATACTCCTATTGGGTTATACTCTTTTTTGTAAAATCAATCACATCATTACACCCATTACAAGGATAGATTCATGGTCACTAGTGAGGGGCAGCCTCCATTTGGTCATTTAACGAGCATACATCCTAACGGGTATTTCTCCAACCATAGCCATTAGCAAGCATCACATCCATAACGGTTATTGCTCCACACTTGATCACTTTGTGAGTATAACACCCTTACAAGATATCTTCATGGTCACCATGAGGGGCAACCTCTATTAGGCCATTTACACGCATACATCATTATAGTGTTTTACTCCTTTTCTTTTACTTATTTTATGATAATTTGATCACACGGATATCTTGTGATCCAAGTTGATCTAAATGCCATACTCTAAGCATCATTTTTTGTTCATTTTTAACTTGTTGCTGACTATGTTCTTCTTCTTCTTCCTTTTATCCATTTTCCATTTGTCTTCTTATTTCTTCCTAAATTCATGCCCTGTCTTTATAGGGTGTGAATTTTCTCTAGTCCAAATTTGTGGTCCCTTATTACAGGGCATAAATTTATCTATGGTGCTATATATCTTTCCTTTTCTTCCTTCTCTTCTTTCTTCCATCCTTATTTTGTGTCTTAAATCCTCTAGTCATCTATTTCATTTCATTCTTGTCTTTGTTTGGTTCATGTGCATTTATGAATTTGTATTTAGGTATTCCATCATGCATTTAGGTAGTTCCTCATGCTTTAACTTAGTTTTAAATTATTTATATTATTTTGCAAATAATCATACACCCACATTTTCTAAAAACATACACAACAAAAATAATAAAATAATATATATAACAACACCTAGATGTTCTTCATGTACAATAGAGTTTGTTATTTGATATGCCACAGTGCAATATTGATACACTTGACCACCTCCCCCCCTCCCTAAGCCTAGGGATGCATACCACACTATAAAATTGACATATCACCCTAATCCTCACGCTAGCTCTATGATCCTATCTCCTCTACTATGCTCGTCAGAAGTGGTCCTAGTGGAGGTATGTTCATAGACCATGAAATAGTCCATGATCTAGACCATGACTAGCCCTATTTCTAAAGTGAGGATAATTGAAGGTACCCTCTACTTTTTTGGAACTATCTGAAAGTATAGGGTTTAGTAGAAGGTCTTCCTCCATATAGATACCTATAATATCTCCCCTACCCTCTATAGATATTCCTATAGTAGGAATATCCTCTATCCTTGTTGGTTTTAAATGATGATAATCATCCCCTTAGCTTGAGCCTATTTTTACTCCTAGTCCAACTGGCTCATCCCCCCCTAAGGTGGTCTAGCTTACCCATCATCGTGTCTTGCTCGGAGTGCCATGCTGAAGGCACTCTACAACCCCTCTATCCTCTTGGTCTTGTGCTCTCAAAATAGGTCCATATCCATCTACATGGTTGTTATCCTAGCTTGTAGTACATTTGTCTCCCTTCTTGGATCCTTTTGACCTATGGTCCCACTAGGTCCCGTTATCATCAATATAAAGGCACCCTCTACTATCCCACTTGGCCTGGTCACTATCATTGTAGGAGCACCTTAAACTTATCCCCCTCCCAATGAGCTAGGGAGAGTGATGGTCATCCTCATGTCCACCACTATCTCCACTTTAAGTTATAATCTCACCTGCTTGGATGGGTTTGAATTTCTCTATCATTGCTTATTGGTGCATCGACTAGTCCCTTGCAAGGCTAGTTACATTCACTAGGTCATGACCTAACATCGCTACATTGGTACTCTTGAGGAGATACTTGGGGGTATAATGCTTGGGTACCATCTCCTATAGTCATAGGTCTTTCTAACATTGTCCACCCCTGGATCAACATACAATGGGTCATCTAGGTCCTCCTTCATGAACCTCCCCATATTAGGATCTCCTTTAAACCCTGATGGGTCCTTCCAAATCCACCTAATCTAGTATTCAACTCAATCCAATATCTCTTATAATATGTTGAACTACCTCTAGACTTACTCAAAGCAAAATATCTTTAGCTCATCCTGGTCTATGACCACCCACCAGATCCTTCCCACCCTTGTCAAGTCCTCTCCATCCTCCATCTAGATATGGTATTAACTCTAGGGTCTCTAGATGATCTAATGATACCATAATTCATCGATCACTCACCTTACTACTAGAATAATCCTTATATATATCCTCTAGACTAGCTCAAAGTGGTGGGCTCACTTGTATGATATTGGCCACTTTAGGTTAGGTTGTGGTCCTAGAAATACATGTAATATTAAAACTATTATATGCTCCCAAAACCACACCTAGAGAAAATTCATGCACGCCATACATGTATACCACTTATACATAATATTATACAATGTCCTATATAAGCAGGCCAACACATATGCCCCCCATGCAAACCTAATCTACTAGTTGCACATATCTACCACTACCTCTATCAATGCCCATAGTAAATATTTCTTGCTAGTGTGGTATCCAAGAAGACCTACCACTGCCCCATAGAGCACAATCATTATTACCATAACTTCATATCATACAAGCATCTCAACAACATGGAGTCCACTCTGCTAGACCTCATGTGTTGGATACCCTTAATAGTCTCTATAATACCACCTATGGCACCTGTGCCCTATAAAATACCCTTCCCATGATGGTCATGTACAAGATACACCACATATTCTCTAATGTGATGGCTATCTCACTTTTTGATAACCAAAATATTGATGAGTTCGGATACCATCGCTTTGCTAGTGTTGTTAGTAATGGTTTGTCCTCCTCCACCCAGGGCATCTTATCTAGATACAATAGCCCCATTGTGTGTAAAATATACCTATCCACTATAGTAACCAACTCTAAGGACCCCTCTAGTATGCTAGGTTGCCCCTCTATGCTCTTGAGAACATCTAGCTATGAAACCACATTAAATAAAATTTTATATTAGTGATAAAAAAAATCAAACCATTGATAAGAAGATTATCATTGTCAAAATCTTGGCCCTATCAGCGGAGAATGCCTCTCGTGTTTCTTCTCCAAACCCCCCCTCCTCCTGGCTTAGAATCTGATCTAGCCAAACTTTTCAATCTGTCTAAAATCTCTGTTATGCCTCGTAATTCTGTTGACAGGTCTGTCATCAAGTGGGGTTTACCACCTATTAGGTGGCACAATCTCAATTTCAATGGTGCGGCTAAAGGCAACCTTGGAGCGGTTGGCGGAGGAGGAATTCTCAGAAACCATAGGGGAGAAATAATTTTGGCCTTCGCCCAAAACCTGGGAATTCAATCCAACAATATGGCAAAGTCCTGAGCTCTATTCCAAAGTTTGATCCTCATGGAAGGGTTGACCATCAATAAACTTATCATCAAAGGAGACTCGTTGCAATGTATCAACTACCTCAAAGGTACTTCTAAGCCTCCTTGGTCCCTTGCTTCGATTTTCCAAGAATGCAAGGCTCTAGTTGGCAATTACCCAGAATTAGTCATTAAGCATCAGCACCAGGAAGGAAACAAAGCTGCGGACTGGCTAGCTAACAGGGGAGTCAATGAATCTGACATTCAAGTGTGGTGAGACTCCTTCCCCATTGACCTAAGGAATGTTCCTACAAGCTTCAATGTTTGCACAATGTGAGCTGGTGTCAGGGGGATTGGCTGCTTGCCTGCACCTATTGAATCGCAAAAATGCAACATGTCGCGATATCGCGACACTTTTTCTCTCTCCTCCTTTGGTCGCAAAAATGCAACATGTCACGATATCATGACACTTCTCTCCTTTTTGGCCACAAAAATGCAACATGTCACGATATCGCGACACTTTTCTCTTTTTGGCCACGAAAATGCAACATGTCGCGATATCGCGACACTTTTCTCCTTTGGCCGTGAAAACGCAACATGTTGCGATATCGCGACACTTTTCTCCTTTGGCCGCGAAAACACAACATGTTGCGATATCATGACACTTTTCTCCTTTGGCCGCGAAAATGCAACATGTCGCGATATCGTGACACTTCTCTCCTTTGGCCACGAAAATGCAACATGTCATGATTTCGTGACACTTCTCTCTTTTTGGTCATGAAAATGCAATATGTCACGATTTCATGACACTTCTCTCTTTTTTTGCCGCGAAAATGTAACATGTCGCGATATCGTGACACTTATCTCTTTTTGGCTATGAAAATGCAACATGTCACGATTTCGTGACACTTTTCTCCTTTGGCCGCGAAAATGCAACATGTCACGATATCGCGACACTTCTCTCTTTTTGGCCGCAAAAATGCAACTTGTCATGATATCGTGACACTTTTTCCTCCTTTGGCCATGACGATGCAACATGTCACGATATCACGACACTTTTTCCTCCTTTGGTCGCGACGATGCAACATGTCGTGATATCACGACACCTTTTCCTCCTTTAGTTGTGACGATGCAACATGTCGCGATTTCGCGACACTTTACTCTTTCGATCGCGACGATGAAACTTGTCGTGATATCACGACACCTTTTCTCTTCTGGCCGTGACAACGCAACATGTCGCGATATCGCAACACCTTTCCTCCTTTGGCCATGATGATGCAGCATGTCACGATATCGCGATACCTTCTTTCTTTGGCCACGACGATGCAACATGTCACGATATCGCGACACCTTTTCTCCTTTGTCCGTGTCGATGCAACATGTTGCGATATCACGACACTTTTTTCTCCTCAGCTACGACGATGCATCATTTCGTGATATCATGACACTTTTTCTCCTTTGGCCGAGACGATGCAACATGTCACGATATCACGATACCTTTTCTCATTTAGCTGCGACGTTGCAACACGTCGTGATATCGCGACACCTTTTCCTCCTCAGCTGCAACGATGCATCATGTTGCGATATCACGACACTTTTTCTCCTTTGGCCATGATGTTGCAACATGTCACGATATCATGACACCTTTTCTCCTTTGGCCACGATGATGCAACATGTCGTGATATCATGACACTTTTTCTCCATTGGCAGTGATGATGCAACATGTCGTGATATCGTGACACCTTTTCTCCTTTGGCAGTGACGATGCAACATGTCATGATATCGCGACACCGTTTCTCCTTTTGCAACAATGATGCAACATGTCATGATTTCGTGACACTTCCCATATTTTGGCCTCGATGATGCAACATGTCGCGATATCATGACACTTTTCCTCCATTGGCCGCAACGATGCAATAGGTCACGATTTCGTGACACTCTTTCTCTTTTGGCCGTGACAATGCAACATGTCATGATTTCATGACACTTTTTCTCCTTTGGCCTCGACGATGCAACTTGTCATGATATCGTGACACTTTTTCTCCTTTGGCCGTGACGATGCAACATGTCGCGATATCGCGACACTCTTTCTCTTTCGGCCGCGATGATGCAACATGTCACGATATCACGACACCTCTTCCTCCTTTGGCCGCGATGATGCAACATGTCACGATTTCATGACACTTCTTCCTCCTTGCTTTCTCCCTTTGCTTTGGACCATGAAAATGCAACATGTCGCGATATCGCGACACTTTCCTCCTTGTGGTGATTTGCTTCTTCTTTGACCTTTAGCAACTGGGCTTCTTCGGACTTCTTGGAAAACATGCAAAAAGGTGGGCTCCAATTTTGGGGTACGTTGTGGAGCAACAACAACACTTCCAAATGGTGAATTTTCTATTTAAGTTTCACTTCCCCTTTTCTGATCAACCTCTGGTCAGGGTTTCCTTTAGTTAGTTCTTCTTGTTGGTTCCTCTGGGTGCCTTTACCTTAGGTGGCCCTTGCTGTTTTCAGGTTGTCTCGTTCTGCTGCCGCATTTCTTTCCCTTTGCCTCCCTCTTCGGAGGCCCATGGCTGTCTTGTACAAGGTTCAGGGACCTTTCAACACCCTTTCAACCAATCAAAAAAAAAAAGATAAAAATATATACATATAAATTAAAATCCTTTAGAACATAATTTTCTCACACCTCTTGTTTTGTTTCTTCTTGTTTTTATTTTTTGTGTTCTCTCTTTTATTATTTGAATTCATGCCCCTTCTCTTTAGGGCATGAATTTACAATTTTGTGCCTTGTACAAATAGGGTGCAAAATCAAATTTGTGATCTATCTCTCTAGGTTGTGAATTTGGCATCACATTGGGTCCAACCAAATTTGTAGTTGCCCTCTCGAATTCGCATCGAGGCCCACATTAACAATTTCTAAAAATTAATAAAATATTATTTTTTTCTAGTCTAACATAGTCTAGAGGTTAGGTTTTGGCTCTTACCCATGCCCACTCCATTGTTTTGTCCTCACCCCTCATAATGGCTAAATGGTGCATCAAAAGAGTCATCTTCTCTTTTTTATTTAGAGCTCCTCTTCTCTTTTTTGAACGATAAAAATAAATTCATTTTCACCCTCTTTTTGTCTTTTATACCTCCTTTCCTATCTCCTCTTTCTTATTTTTCCTTTCTCTCTTTTTGGTTGCTCCTATATTTTCTTCTACGTTCACATTTTTTTGAGTTTCCTCAGGAATTTTTCATTCCTTCTAAAACTCGAGGGGGCACCTTGGCCTGAGAGGCATTAAAGTCATTAGTGGCTCAATTTGCATGTAAAATTTCAAAGTGTCCAAAATAACACCATTTTTGCACCACCCCTTCTTCTAAACTAGCCACCCTTTTTGTTTTTTTTGTTCTTCATCCATAGGTGTCAACATATTTTTTTGATATATTTATTAGGCCATAAATGCATCAAAGAAGGGAAAAAATGTGGACATGGAAAATTGACCCATCAAAATGAGTCATTTTCCCTAGAACCCCTAATAATTCCCTCAAACTTACCAAGTGCAAGTTTGGGCTTCTCTTCCCCCTTATTCTTTATTTTTTCTAGCTTTTTTGAATTCGTGATCACCTAGTATGGGGTACGAATTTGGAAAATTAGGGTTTTCTCATAGAAAATCCAAGTTTTGGGTCAACCTTGAGGTCATTATCTCTCTAGGATGTGGTGGAAATATTTCATTCCCAAAACCCTAGATTTCCCTTGCATGTTGCATTTAGGTCAAAATTTCTCTATCTACACTCTATTTTTGCATTGTTTCATGTTATTGCATTTTATCTCATTCGCTTCCAAAGATCAACAATCACTTTTATTTTCAAATGGTCAGCTAAAATGACCAAGGAGGTTTGATTTTTGCACCTCCAAACTTATTCACATGGTGGCCTAAGCAATCCCCCAAACACTGATCAATTTTACAAGGGTTTTGAAGTTGATTTATATATTTTAAAGTTGTTGGATATATCAAGGTAAAAGTTAAAAGCTAGTATCAACCACCAGATCAAGTAAGTTCTCTAAATAGACTTCTTAGGTTTTTTTTTGTTTTCTTTCTACTTATTTCTATTCCATATTTAAATCATAAGTAAGAAAACTATTTAGTTCTACTTTTAAGCATTCAAAAGAGAAAAAGCATATAGTTTGCATATTAGATTCAATTTGTTTGTGCATTCTATTGAACCCCTGCTGAAAAGAAAAAGATTTACTTATTTGTAAAAATAGTTTTTAAGTTTTTATTGAAATCAAAAATCATTCTAGGCATAGTATTTATTTATTTGCATTACTATTTGCCTTGCATTGCTCTTTCATTATCCCTAGTTTATATCTAGAAAAACAAAAATATAGGTGCTTGTTCAAATAATACATCAAATATATCCACCCTGGACTTGGAGTGAGTCCTAAAATAATTCTTGGTTAACCCTTTGATCCCCAATTCCCCCAAGTGTAGAGGATATAACATACCCCCACGGTCACCTTGGCTCCTAGTGAATCCAACCAAGAATCATATGTGGTAGGGCAATTTTCCTCCCTCTACAAATATATATTTATTTAACCTAATTTAAATATATGATTAAAAATATGGTTTTAGTTTTTGAGTTAATGACTTTAATATCACTTACCTAAAAAGAAAGGAAAATAAAGTGGTTAAAACACCTAATCATAAAAGGTAGATTGTTGATATTACCACTATCAAAAAATGTTATAGAGATATTTTTTAGGAAAGCTAAATGAGAATGGAAATTATAAAAGAGTAATATTTATGCTCATGATCATTGGTATAATGCATGCTAAATAGAGTTATATAAATCTCTAAGATACAAAGATATATCTATGTGTCGGATATGGGTAATTTTTAAGCCACACGTTAGAGGAGGCACATTGTGCCCCCATACATAAGTCATCCAATAATCACCAATCTAGTGGAAGACCTAGAGAAATTATATATTTGACTAGGTCTCAAAAAGGATGCAACTACTTTTGTGGTAAAATGTTTAGAAAGCCATCAATTTAAGGTTGAGTTTTTGCACCCAATTAGAATATTTTTTTTTTGCATGAATACTAGAATGGAAGTGGAAGGTAATAAGCATGGACTTTGTGCAAGGATTTTGATGTTAAAAAATATTCATTATGTTATTTTGATGGTGCTTTATAAATTGAGTAAGATAGCCTACTTCATTAATTAAAATCTTAGAGATGATGTTCCAATTTTAGCAAATAGTTTTAAACAATAAGTTTTTATATTAGATAGAATACTAGAGAAAATCCTTTTTGATAGGGATAAATAATTACATCCATATTATATCAAAATTTTCTTGTTACCCTAGGAACAAATATGAATCCCAATCCCTCATACCATCCTAAAATAGATGGTAAAACTAAAAGAATAAACAATGTTTGGAAGACCTATAAAAGTACATATGAGAAGAATAATTATCATAAGTAAAGTTTTTTTATAACAACGCTTATCGAACTAGTTTTAGAATGGCATCGTTTGAGTTACTTTATGGTAAGAAATATTTTACACACCCCTCAGTTTGATAGACTTAAAGATAGAGCAATTCTAAGACTCAATATACTTAAAGAATGGAAGAAAAATTAATTTCAATAAGATAGAGGTAGAAGAAATCTCCAAATTAAAAACAAAATAGTTATGCAAATAAAAAAACAAATTCCAAATAATTTTTATTTAATGATAAGGTTTTACATATTTTTGAAACCTTAGATAATATCTATTATATTTGGGAAGTCAACTAAACTTGTATTTATATTTTTAGGGTCATTTAAGGTGCTATAAGTGGTTAATCTAGTTGCATAAAAACTTTTTTTAACTCATGCTTTATCTTGGATCCATAATATTTTTCATGTTTCATTACTAAAATATTACCATGTTGATGATCCATCACATATTTTGGATTGGTGGTCTCTCTAGGTTCAAAATATTGTGTATATATAGATTACAACTATATAATAGAAAGGTGCCTTGGTGTAAACTTTGGTGAAACCAATACATTGAAGATAGTGCAACCTAAGAGGATACTAAAAATTTCAAAAACTCTTCCTTATTTTTTAATGTAAATAAATTATGCTCTAGATATCTATCTTAGAATTAATAGTATGCATGTGAGTGTAGTCAAAATTAAGTAAAAAGCATGATATGAGAGTGAGTATAGCTAGAAGTGAGTGCGAGCATGAGTCGAGAATGAGGAGGAAGTGTGAGCAGGAAGTAGGAAACAAAGTGTGATATAGTTGAAGAAAATGCAGTGCGAGTTGGGAGGAAGTGTGAGCTAAAGGGTAGTTTGGAATATGACAAACACACCTTTAATTGAAAAATGGATGGTTTTCAAGTTGAGTCTAGGAAAGGTTAGGTGGGAAACTCTAAGGAAGGTATTTTTAATGGTGTGCAGGTCCTAGGGAATATACATAATAGGATTTTTAACATGCGGCCCATTCATTATTAAATATGTTGAAAATAAAGCTCAAATGAGTAGAGAAGCAATTTGATTTAATCCCATAGCAAGAAAAAAAATGTATTCCATACATCCTGGCATACCTAACGATGTCCCAAGGAGCAATGAACATAGTGGAAACTTTTATCGAGGCTCAATAAAATTTGGACACTATAATAAAATGGTCTTTGATGAAATGGTACCCCCTAGGTACATGGAGATATTTATGTTACCTAAAGGGTTCTTCATGATCAAAATTAATTACAAAAATGGGGGCATGACTTTGATCCAAATAAGCAAAGCATTCATCAAGCTTCTATTTGGTTTAGATTGTCATGTTTACCCTTCTAGTTCAAGAATGAAAAAGTGTTGATAAGTATTGCTAAAAATGTTAGCGGTCTAATTTTGACCCATCGTACAATATTAGCAAAGTTGAGGCTAGTGTATGTTAGGATAAGTGTGAATTTTGACCTAGAAAAGGAACTCCTAGCTCAATAGAACTCATTTATAAACATGGAAGTTAGGTGTAGTTTATCAAATATGATAACAATCCCTAAAGATGTGATTCTTGCAAGAAACTAGGGTATTCAAGAAACTTATTCCCTAATAGGAAGGATAGCAATCCTCAAAAAATTTTACAAAGTAAAGAGGCTTCAGATTTGAGATCCAAACAAGTTGCATATCCAATAATTCCAATGGAGAAAAAATTAAATAATATTGAGTTCCAAAAAACCTCTATTGAAGACTCTGAGACCTAAACAATAAGGAAGGGAAAATTTGGAAAAAAGTTATTTAGGTGAACCTCATAGATCAAAAATCCTCTACCATTGAGAAAGAAATTTTTCAAACCTAGGAACCCTATTATGACAAAGTTAAATTCATGAGCCATAACTCATTTGAAAGTCTTCAGAATCCAATGGTTGAAGTAGATTATGAGATCTGGAATAAAGAAACTAATCAAGAAAATATGGTCAAGCATCAAAGGGAGACATTTGATAATAAGGATGAGAGTTATCTAGGGTAAATGCCTCATCAAAAGGGGGAAATCAAAATGGAGAGATATTTAAGAATATACCAAAAGAAGAAATGGATAAAGAGGAGTGGGAGTCTTTAGAGGATACAAATATAGAAAAATTGAAGAGGATTTGAATTTATTGACTCTATTAAAGCATGATAATAAAAAATAGATGTGAGCTCTTTTGTGTCTATAGGAATTCAAAAAACTAGAGTGGTTAGATCCAGAGAGGCAGTAAAATAAGTTGCAAATGGTACTTAGAAGGTTTTAGATTTGGGTGGGGGAAGAAACCACCAAAATCTAAGAAATGAGTTTTTTGCTTGGAACAACAATAGTATGAATGCCCCTACAAAACACCAAGTACTTTGAGATATGATAAAAGAATTTAAACTTGGTATATTGTTGATTCAAGAGACTAAGGTTGATGATCAATATTTTCAATTGGTTAAAAACACCATTTGGAAGGAAGCATATATGGTGATAAATTCAGCAGTGGGAGCCTCTAGAGGTGTATGGACTTTATGGGACCCTACAATATTTTATGGTCAATGTATTCCAAGAAAATGTGTGTATCTATCCTCTTGATTTGTAAATTTATAAATGTTTCCTAGGTTGTTTCCAATGTGTATGTCCCAAACACCAGGGAAGGAAGAAAAAGAGTTTGGGAGCTCCTTAGTAATCTTCATGTGGTGTCTCAATGGCCATAAAAAGTTTTTGGAGATTTTAACACACCCTTGTAACCTAGTGACAAGAAGGTAGGTAGTTTGGGTTATTCTAATAGTATGGAGGAATTTAATGATTGTATCTCTAAATGTGAATTGATGGATTTGTATGTGAAATGGGCTAAATTCACCGAGTCTAATAGGAGGTTAGGAAGCAATTGCATTCAAATTATATTGGACAAATTATTAGCATCCTAGTCTTGGTTAACTCACTATGATAACTATTCTCTCAAATCCCTCCCAAATATTACCTATGATCCTTCACCACTACTTTTGTAAGTGTTGGAGGTGAGAAGCATTAAAGGTAGACCCTTTAGATTTGAGTTAATGTGGATGTCACATCCTTATTTAGCTCAAAATATTTTAGAATGGTAGAACATTGATATTAGGGGATCCAAAATATTCCAAGTCTCTCAAAAGCTAAAAAATGTTAAGAAAAATATAAAGGTTTGGAACAAGGAGGTTTTTGGTCATTTAAAAGATAGAAAGAGTATTCTAAATACTAGTTTGGAAGAGGTGGAAGAGCAAATTTAGAATTGGGGGTACATAGAGGGATTAGATAGAAAAGAAAAGATGATTCTAATTGATCTCCACACTTTATTAGCCCAAGAGGATGTCCATTGGAGATACAAATCTAGGGCTTTGTGGCTCATAGAAAGATATTGAAACACCTAATTTTTCATATCACAACTATAATACACAAGGAGTACAATAGAATAAGAATATTGAAGACATAAGAGGGAAAGGAAATAAAATAGGAAGAGGATATTAAAAAGGAAGCAATTTCTTTTTTTTTTAAATCTCCCCAACATGGAAGATATAAAAAATGTTGAATCAATTAACATATTTCTAAATAATATTTCCCAAGTGATGAATAGTGAAACAATTTTTTTTTGATAGCCTTTTCTAAAAGGAGGAGGTGCATGGTGTATTTTTTAGCATACAAAAGGATAAAGCCTAAGTTTTGTATGGTTTCCCAAATGGTTTATTTTAAACTTATTAGGATATTATTAAGAACTATATGTTAGAGGCTTTTCTAGAATATTAGAAAGAAAAAATAATTCTCAAGGAATGGAATTCTACATTCCTACTTTTGTTTCCAAAAACGTAAGGAATGAACATGCTAAAATATTTTTGTCTATTCAACCTATGCAATTCCATTTATAAAATTTTAACAAAGGTTATATCCAATAGAATAAATATTATTTTACCTAAGATTATCTCCCCCCAATAGAGTGGTTTTGTTAAAAAAAAAGTAGATCTTGGATGGGATAATCATTGTTCATGATGATCTACACTCTACGAGGATGAGAGGATCAGAAGGCATGTTGTTGAAGTTGGATATGAATAAAGCCTATGAAAAATTCTCTTGGGAGTTTTTGGATAAAGTGTTGTACTAGTTTTTTTTCAAAGAAATTTAAATCTTTGGATCATGGTTTGCATCTCCACTCCTTAGTATTCAATGATAGTATATGGAGAACTAGTAGGCTTTTTTCCTGGTAAAATAGGGTTGAGATAAGGTGATACTATATCGCCTTATCTATTCATAATAGAGGTTGAGGCTCTAGTAAGAATCTTAACTACAACAAAATATCCATGCTTGATTAAATAAATTTGGACAACATCATATTTAGATATAATTACCCATCAACATTTCATTGATGATACCATAATATTATTAGAGTCATCAATTGTGGAAGCTAAGAATATTAGAAAAATTCTTAAAACCTATGTAATAGCTTCAGGTTAGAAAGTTAATTTTTTGAAAAGTAGGTTGTTCTTTGTTAACACTCCTCAACTTAGAAAAAATAAAATTGTAAGAACTTTTGGTTGTAGAGTGGGCTTCCCCACTGTATATTTGTCAATGCCCCTTTTTGTAGGTAGAATGAAAGGAAAATACTATAATTCAATGCTTGAGAGATTCAATAGAAATATTGTAGGATGGAAAGGCTCTTCACTTACTCAAGTGGGGAAATTATAGCTATTGAGGGAAACCCTCCAAAACCAAACCTTTTTTAATGATATCATTATTTAAAATCCTAGCATTGATGGAGGGAGTATAGAAGAACTTTTTTTGTATTGGTGCAGAAGAGAATCAAATGATTAGTTTGGTTGCATGGGAGAATTGTTTTAGGCCTAAGTGAGAAGATGGTTTGGGTATTAGAAAAGTAAATTAGATGAACATGGCTTTAATGGGAAAAGTGGAGTGGTGGCAAATGATTGAACATGATCAATGTTGAGCTTAAATCCTCTCTACAAAATGTCTTGATAATAGAGTCCCCTTTGCCTATAGCTTAAATCCACCTTTAGGATCATCTTTGTGGAATGATTTGATCAAAACAAGAAATATCTTATGGAAAGGTTTAATATGGTAGGTGGGAAGAGGTGATAAGATACACTTTTGGGAGGATACATGGGTCATAGAGAGGCCTTTAATTTTTAATGATTACTAGAAGTGCATCATTTGGCCTTTAAAGCAAAAATATGGAAATATGGTTTCGAAGTACATTAAGGAGGAAGATAATTGTAGAGTGTGGCACATGCTGCAATTAGAAGGGGCTAATGAAATTATAAAAATTAGGCTTAATTATCTCAATATCAACTTAGAACATTATTATCTATAGCTCAGTATAGGATAATATAGGTTCTTTTGGGGTCTCAACCCTAAAGGAATATTTACTATTAACTCCATTTTTTATTTTAAAGGGATAAGGAGAATCAAAATTTTCCCTCACATAAAGTCTTGATTAAATATCTCTTACCAAAGGTGTCTTTCTTTCTTTGGATGGCATTGCAAAATTGGATATTGACAGTCGATAATCTTAGAAGAAGAGGGATGATCATTCCTAGTAGGAGTTAATTATGCTGTGGGGATAAGAAGATAATTGATCTTTTTTTTGTCCAGTGCCCTCTTTCTTTGGAGGTTTGGCATGCACTTATTCAATCACTTAAAACTCAATGACTGATAATAAAGTCTTTGGAGGCCTTATGAGAAAGTTGTGTTAACCCTTATCATAGCCCCTATTTGAAGAAAAGTTGTATCTTTGTCTTACCCCATTTAATTTGGCAAATATGGAGGGAGAGGAATAATTGAGTGTTCCAAAATAAATCTAATAGTGTACAAGTCATAATTAGGAGTATCAAAGTAGTAGTTGAAAATGCAGTTATTAGTATGGAAAACCAAATCTATGAAAATAAGTTGGAGGAAGAAATAATAGTAGACTAGGTATTGTTGAGAGATAAAGGGAATTCGAGTAGCTAGCCAAAGGGAAAGATGAAATGGACTCATCCCCACAGAGTGGGTAAAATTGAATTTTTATGGAGCCTCTAAAGGTAATCTAGGGAATGTTGTAGGGGGATGGGTTCTAAGATCTAGATTAGGGGTAGTGATATCTTGTTATGTGGTGAACTTTGGTCATACATCAAACCATGTAGTAGAGGCAAGAGCGATAATTATAAGATTAAGGCTCTCAAAAAAGATGAATGTTAAGAAGATTATAGTGGAAGGGGATTCTATGAATATCATTAACAATTTGAATGCCAAGCAAACTACTAGTTGGAGCATTGAAAGTAGGTTAATCTTAGGCCGACATAAACTTAACCTTGAGGTTAACTTTACAATAAATTAATAATGAATTACCCTTTTAAGTGAAGTTATCCATAAAGGTGGATTAACTAATACCAATAAGGGTGAAATATGAAATAAGGCTATAGAATTATGTTAACATGCACATGGTCTTGCATAATCACATGCATGTATGCTACATAAATGGTTCTCATAAACACCTCTTCATAATTTTGGCCTTGGCCTAAACAATTTTAGATTACACAAATTTCAACACTATCTGGTTGCTATAGGAAATTGGATGATCATAACTATATGGTCATTTTTTAAGAATACTTGTGTCACTTGAAGTTGGTGCTTGGTGTATACCTTATTTTTGTTTCCTAATAATTTTTTTTTGATAAGTTAAAATGTATTAAAACGGGTGTTGAAAGGATTTCGAAAATCTTGTTATAAAAATAGTATTATAGAATGTTGTGAAGAGGAACAACATGATACAGTGAGGCATACAACCTTAAAAAAAAAAACAAAAGGAGACACAAACTTGACAAGACCAATATCAACAAAACTCCCCAATACACAACCTTGGAGTCACCCTAAGAAACATCCTTGAACACATCCCTGGTAGCTTCTCCTAAGAAACATCCTTGCTACCATCCTTAGCCACTTCCTTCACCTCTTCTTTGATGTTAACTTTAGAATAAAAAAACTTAGGTTCATCAATAGTCATAGTAGATAATTATTCATGGAAAAAGAGCATGTTCAGTGAATTGTGCATATCCTTGAGAGTGGACGTCATTTGCTCAGATTGAGAGATAGTCGTAGAAGTTGTTTTAATTATTAGTTTTTGTAGCAGTTGAGAGGTAGGATCAATGTTGTCATCATCGAACAATTGATATTTTTTCTTTTTTTACCACATCATTGATTCCTTAGGGGAAATTATTGGACCAAGTAATCAAACCATTGAGGTTGACCCCTTGGTTTGCCAACACATTGGCCACCTTGTTTGCTTCTCTAAAGGCATGTTGGATTATAGATTCCTACTGATGAGAGATGAATTTCCTTGCTTCTTCGATGCAACTTCTAACCTTCCATGAAGGATTTTTGCTATTCCTCAAGTAGTTGATAATGTTGAGTGAGTCACCTTCAATTATCAACCTATTGGGATTGTGCTTGATTAAGGATAGACCTCTCCATAGAGCTCTGACCTCTATGAAATGGTTGTATTGAAAACCAAGATACTCAATGAATGATAAGATGGCATCTCTTTGTGATCTCTAAAAATACCTCCAACACTTTCTCTCCTTGGGTTACCTTTATAAGTACCATAAAAAATTATTTTGATCTAGCCAATCGGTGGGGGAATCCACTTAGTATTAATTATATCCTTGGGATGGGTGAGGGGTGGGGAATCCTCCAAGGAGATGTTCAAGGAAGAGATTAAGGAGGATTCAAACCTAGAAATAGGGGGTTTAGTGGAAGGGGTGAGTTGGGCATTTTCCTTGGCATAGGAAATGATTTTTCTAGTTAACGAGGAAGAGTCCTTACAAATATTTGAGAAAACTTTGTTATTCCTCTCGAGCCAAATTTTCCAAAGGAAATGGTGGAGGTAAAACTTCCAAATGGAGCTAAGGTAGGTATTATGGAAAGGATAGGGCCACTGGGTGAAGATATCAATGATGAAATAGGGTTTAGCCCAAAGGATGTGGAATGTGTGGAAAAGGTTGTCAAGGATGGTAGATGAATAAGCACAACCCAAGAATAGATGTTGAGTGGATTCCTAGGTAGACTTGCATAGGTGGCAATTATTAGGACAAGGAAATGCATGGTTGAAGAATAGAGTTTTTTCCCAATGACTTATTAACACTTTTGGATAATGGAATTCAAGGTTGAAGATATTATTAAGAAGCTTTAGATGTTAGTTATGGACTCCTAATGAAATTAACCATCCTTTCTTGTTTCTCAAGATAGGTAGGTAGACCAAAATTTATAATATTAGAAATATTATTACCAAATACAGGAGTAACAAGGGGAGTACTAGGGTTAGGGTTATTATGAGGAGAGAAATGAGTCATGTTAGGAGGTAAATACATGGATTTTAAGGAATAAAGAAGACACTAGTCGAAATAATTGATATTTGGAGCGTTGTGATGCTTATGAGGATTTCTAGGTTACCAAATAATTTTTCTCATACACACATACTATGATCCAATACAATATAATAAACCATTGATTTACAACCAACCAATAGGAATAGAAAGTTTGTTCATACACTAGTAACAATTGCAAAACCCAAACATTTGGAGCATGACTATAAATATATTATGAAAAATACACCTTACTTTGATTATCTTAAAGACACAATTGTAAAGAGATAGGTCTCTAAAAAGGGTCTTGGCACACTTGATGCCCAATAAAGTATTACAAGAATTAACCCTTATTTTTTCTATCTCAAAGAGATGATTGCAATGCAATAGGTCTCTCACAAGGGTATGACCACACCTAATTTTTTATCTTTTCTTTAAATTAATTTTAGGAAAATAAAGTAACAATATTGAACTCATAATATTATAGAATAAAAATGCATTGAATGTTAAGCCATAAATCTTGATGAAAAATTACCAAGAGATAGAAAGTAGAATTGTTCAATAGAGGTTCAAGAATGGTTTGCATTTCCTTTTGCCACAAATTTGCACCACCACTTGTATTGAAATAACTTCAAAAAATATAGTAGTGGTAGTATAATTCAATAATTTGTACTATACAACATGTCTACTAACAATAAATTCAGATCTAATGTTAGATAATCAATATGCAAGTAATTGGATTCTAAATTTAACTCAATACAAATCCTTATCCACTTAGAGAGGACAAAGTCTTATACATACAACAAAGATGACTAAGATTCAATGAAAGATGATTTCAACTACAACATAACTCTTCTAATTTATAGACTAGATCCACCTTTACCCTAACCCTAATACTCAAGGGCCAAATACCTAAAGCTAGGGTCTAAGATAATAAATAAATAAAAGGTAGTTGACATGGATATATTGGAGTCATTACATGTGCATCTATTGTGAGGTAAGACACCTAAAACTGATATTATCCTTGGCAACCCAAAAAATAGACTATGTATTTTTGAATGGTAATACTAAAAAATAAGTTTATATGGAACAACCATAAGGATTTTAAGTGGAAGTTAAAAAATGACATGTCTACAACTTAATGTTGATGTACAAGATATGTTGAATCAGAAAATACAAGCTGGAAACACATAAGCCATTGCTAGAAGCCATGTTGAATTAGGAAATACAAGCTGGAAACTCTAGGGAAAGACAAGATAATGAACTCCTTACAAAGGCACAATAGACCAGAGTTTGGCTAGAGGTAGAATTGGGTAAGGATATGAAGCATCTTAAATCTTCCAAGTTCAAAGGAAATGAATGTGATGACGTATTCGAAGCTTGGATGAAGGAGATAGAGACTTTCTACAATATGAAGAATTATTCCACTAGGACTCAAACGTCATATATGCCACTCTATATTTATAGGGTGTTGGTTTAGATTGGTGGAAAATTTTCAATGAGGAAAAACGCATTGAAGCTGCAGTTGATCTCAAATGGGAAGACTTTATTGTAGCTTTTAAGGAGAGGTACCTCACTAAACATTTTTATACCCTAAAATTTGAGGAATTCACCAAACTTAGATAGGGGATTAAGACTGTGGAGGTATATTATCAAAAATTTGTTAAGCTATTGAAATATGTGCCCACATATAATGAGAAAATGAAAGTCCATGAAGAACATGGACTTATACTGAGAGGGGGGGTGAACAGTATAAGACTTAACCAATTAATAATTTTAACTTTAGATAGCAGTGGCATCAACACAACATTAATCAAGATAGAAAGCATCACACATTGAAGACCCATTTTTAACGTGGTTCACCCAAAATGGTTGGGCTACGTCCACAAAACTTTTCTCTAAAAATTTCCTCAAAGTTCTTTGGGAATCCTTCCCAATTACAATATTTATGAGCCTCGGCCCAAAGGAGATACCTTCCCCTAATCATAATTTATGAGCCTCTGCTCAAAGGAGATACCTTCCCCTCTGCTCTGGAAATGATCCCTCAGAAGATCAACTACCTCTACCTCTTGTCAGCACATGGAACTCCTTTCCATCGAAGACCTCCTATCCTCAATGCTTAGCCTAAGAGACCTCTGCCTTCTATGATCACATCCATAGTAGCTCAGCAACCTGTACCAAACACAGTCAGTTGGTCTAGTACAAGTCTTCCTCTGTCTGTCAGATCTGTCCAACGCTTAATCTTGAACAAATCAATCCTCTGCACACAAGCCTTCTCAAAGACTTGCCAAATATGTCCTCAGGTTCTTCTCAAAGAACCAATGTACCTCTGTCCTCAAGTTCTCTGATAGAACTATCAAACTCAACTCACAAGTCCTCTACTAGGACCTGTCCAAATCTGCTCACAAGTCCCCATCGAAACCTGTCCAAAACTTGGCCAACATCAAAAATCACGCTATGGAGAAATTGTGCACGAATTCTAACACCACCCGCTGCATCCACTTCATGATGTAAAACCCTTTCACGTTATTCGAATGCGGAACCTCCCATTCGGGTAGTGCGCCAATAGCCTAGCCGCTACCGGTGCGCCAAAGGCGCCTGGTGAGGTTTAAACCTCACGTTGTTAGCCTTGTTCCTTCTATGCCAGGGATTAAATAAAACAACAGTGCCTCCCTTTCTTCTAACATGAACACGAAGACGAAAACCTTATGATGGATTTATGACAAATGACGAGTACAAAAAAATGAACAGCGGATTCACGAAAATGGCGAAGACACAGTCGAACAAGAAATCCGAACAACGGATCACGAAATCAC
This sequence comes from Wollemia nobilis, assembly GCA_028583015.1. Taxonomy (NCBI): domain Eukaryota; kingdom Viridiplantae; phylum Streptophyta; class Pinopsida; order Araucariales; family Araucariaceae; genus Wollemia; species Wollemia nobilis. Next base: position 2,211,506 of record JAQPPZ010001689.1, on the reverse strand, counting down.
AATGAGGAAGAAATCAAACAACAGATCACGAATTCACAGTGAGCAACTCTTTTCAAAATGCGGATGGGATGATTCTTGATTTTCATCGAGGGAGATTTATATGCATTTTTACCATAAGCTCTTGACGTCGGCGAGGAGTTTAACACGTCGACGGAGGTCTTGGCTAGCACCCACAATCTTAAAACATAGCGCCATGGGTTAGGAGAACCCATTGCAAACAATAATTTAATATTTATTTAAAAATAATTAAAGGGAACCTTAACAAGGTTTTTAATTATTTAAATAAATACTTCCTCCTAGACCCAAATGCATTAAACTAATGCATCCACCTGTAATCTTTAAACCTGCCAACTTGGGGTTTACAAAAGACCTTTGAAACTGCCATGTCGAAACCTTCAGAACCTTTTATTTGACATCAAATCAAATTCCTTCAAGAGCTTCTTGACATCAATGACAACTTATACACTTGAGCAAGGGCAATGTACCCAAAGTACCCAAAATTGCCAACAATCTCCCCCTTTGTCATTGATGGCAAACCTTTACTAAAAACACTTCTCAAGAGCCAAAACTGAAACCAACTGTGCTAACAACTGACCAACTATGCCCACAACTGAGAATCTTCCTTTGAAGTTTTGCTCCCCCTGACTTGAAGCTCTCCCCTTCACTTTGAAGCTCTCCCCCTTACTCATATCTCTCCCCCTTTGTCATCAATGGCAAAGGGTCACCTTTGGGGCTCGGGACTAAGAATGAGCCTCTTAGCTTAGTCCCTCCCCCACCTCCTGATGAGGTGATTAATTCTGGGGTGGGAGTACAACTCCCAATTTCTCCCTTAGATACTCAAACGTATCTCTTGGAAGAGGTTTGGTGAAGATATCTGCAATCTGCTCTTTAGTAGACACATACTCTACCTTGACCTGCTTGTCTTGCACTTTCTCCCTTAGAAAGTGATACTTGATGGAAATATGCTTTGTCCTTGAGTGCATTACCGGATTTTTGGAAATACTTATGGCACTTGTATTATCACAAAGTATGGAGATGGGTTGTTCATGCTTGACTTTGAAATCCTCCAAGGTGGTTTTCATCCATAAAACCTGTGTACACCCAGCCATCTTTGCTATGTATTCAGCCTCTGCTTGTAGATAAGGAAACTGAAGGTTGTTTCTTACTTAGCCAAGAAACCAAACTCTTTCCCAAAAAGAATGCTCCACCACTAGTGCTTTTCCTATCATCAATATTTCCTGCCCAATCTGCATCTGTATAAGTTGTGAGAGTGAAATCATCACCTTTGGGATACCAAAGCCCAAAGTCCATAGTGCCCTTCAGATATCTGAATATCCTCTTAACTGCTATAACATGAGAATCTTTAGGAGCTACCTGAAATCTTGCTACTAACCCAACTGCCTGCATGATATCTGGTCTGGTAGTCGTAACATATAATAAACTGCCAATCATTGATCTGTACAACCTCTGATCTGCCGTTGGAGATTCATCATCTTTACTCATCTTGCACCCTGTAATCATTGGAGTACACACTGGTTTGTTGTCCATCATCCCAAATTTCTTCAACATTTCTTTGATATACTTTCCTTGAGAGAGAAATATACCATCTTTTGATTGAGCAATCTGAAGACCTAAAAAGAATGACAGCTCTCCAATCATAGACATCTCAAATTCCTTCTGCATGGTGTTAGCAAAATCTTTGCACATCTGAGTATTATTTCCCCCAAAAATAATATCATCAACATAGACAACCATAATCAACATATCATCACCTTCATTCTTAATATACAAATTGCTATCTGCCACACCTTTCTTGAAGCCTTGCTCATGAAGATACCTGTCAAGTCTTGAGTACCAAGCCCTAGGTGCTTGCTTTAACCCATACAAGGCCTTTTTTAGTTTACACACATAGTCTGACTGTTCTGAGAGAGACACTCCTTCTGGCTGTTCTATGTAGACTTCTTCTACCAACACCCCATTTAGAAAAGCTGACTTTACATCCATTTGATATACCTTGAATGATTTGAAGCTTGAAAGGGCCAAAAACATTCTGATAGCTTCAAGACGAGCAACGAGAGCAAACGTCTCTTCGAAATCAACACCTTCTACTTGAGCATAACCTTTGCGGACTAACCTAGCTTTGTTTCTGACAATATTTCCATCCTCATTGAGTTTATTTCTGAATATCCATTTTGTGCCAATGACATTCTTGTCCTTAGGTCTTGGAACCAATTCCCAAGTTTCACTTTTCTCTATTTGATTTAGCTCTTCATCCATTGCTTTTACCCAAAACTTATCTGCACATGCTTCATTGAAATATTTTGGCTCAATCTGAGATAATAATGAAACATTTGTAGAATCATGTGAGGGAATGACTCTTCTTCTTGTTTTCCTGCTATTTGGATCACCAATGATCAAATATTTGGGATGATGTTTCTGAACATATCGTGAAGGAGTTTTGGGAAGCAGTTGTTGTCTTTCCTCTTCTTCATCTGAAACCTCTCTGAATTCTTCTTGACAAATTTCATCATTGAGTTCCTGGACTGGTTCTCTTATCCCTGTCTTTTCATCAACTGTTACATTTATGCTCTCTACAACTGTATGAGTTCTTTTGTTGAAGCATCTGTAGGCCTTGCTTCTGTTGGAATACCCAAGAAATATTCCCTCATCACATCTAGGATCAAACTTACCCAAATTCTGATCTTCCCTTCTGATGAAGCACTTACTCCCAAACACTTTGAAGTATTTTTACTGTAGCTGGTCTTCCTTTCCACAACTCATAAGGAGTTTTATGATGATTGACTCTAAGTTGGGCCCTGGTGATAATGTAGACTATTGTACTGACTGCCTCTTTCCAAAAGCCATCTGAAAGTTTTGACTCATTTAACATAGCTCTAGCCATATTTTCAATAGTTCTGTTTTTCCTTTCAACTACTCCATTTTGTTGAGGAGTTCTTGCCGCTGAATATTCTCTTTTGATTCCTTGTTGCTCACAGTATTCCACAAATTCATTTGAAGTGAACTCTCCTCCTCTATCTGATCTTAAGCATTTGATTCTCTTGTCCAGTCTCATTTTCAATCATTTCTTTGAAAGCTTTAAATTTTTCAAAAGCTTCAGATTTTTCTTTGAGAAAAGTAACCCAAGTCATTCTAGAATAATCATCTATAAACAGCATGAAGTAGCTTTCTCCCTGAATGCTCTGAGTTCTGGTAGGGCCACATAAATCAGTATGAATAAGATCCAATGGTTTTGAAGAAGTATACCCTTTTGATTTGAAACTGGTTCTCGTCTATTTTCCATGTTGACAAGGACCGCAAATGATGTTATGGGGCCTTTTTATTTTGGGCAAGTCTCTAACTGCTTCCTTGTTACTAATATTGACAAGATTATCAAAGCTCAAATGCCCCAATATTTTATGCCATAACCAACTCTCATCTTCTTGAGTTAGAAAACACTTTTCCTTTTTTATCTCACTTAGCATGTAAAGATTGTTTGGAGTCCTTGTAGCACTAGCAATGAGTTTTCCATTTTTTTCTTTACTTATCTCACATCTATCTGAAAAGAAAGATACTATGTGCCCTTGATCACAAAGTTGACTCACACTTAGAAGATTATGTCTTAGGCCTTCTACATAAAGCACATTTTCTATTTTGGATTTCCCATCCAAACTAAGAGTCCCTTTACCACAGATTTTAGTTGACCTGTTATCTCCAAAACTGACTGTTCCTCTGTTTGTTTCTTTTAAGACCAAAAACTTTTCCTTTTCACCAGTCATATGTTTTGAACAACCACTATCAAGATACCATTTCTCTACTTTGTCTTGAGCATGAAAAGCGGTTTGAACTATCATTGACTTAGATTTGATCTCATTTCTCTTTTTAGTGAACTCAAGGCTAGATCTATCCAAATTGCACATCCTTGCTATATGCCCAAAATTATTGCACTTGTAACACATGACATCTTTATTCATAAGAGGTGCAAAAGAGTTAACATTTTCCTTACTATGGCTATTCAAAGACTTATTGCAATGCATAGCTTTGTGACCAAATTTCTTGCAAGAAAAACAATAGCCATGGAAAGTATTATGTAACCTGTTTTGATGCCTTGGATGATTGTTCTTCTTGTGACCAACTGGAATCCACCGCTCTTCAGGATGAAGATTGATCTTGCTCGAAGCCCCTGTTTCTTGAATGGTGATACCATCCTTCTTTTGCTTTTCACATGGAGTATTCCGTCATGAGAGCCAACTGTTCCAACTTCACTCTAAGAGACATAACCTCTTCTTCTAGTTTCTCGCAATCAGCTTCCTTTCCTTTGAGAACCTCTGTCAGAACTTGTTCAACCTTCTTCCCTTCTTCAGCTAGAATTTTGAAGTCTATAACACTTTGAGACAATTCTGATCTTGCTATCTCTTCTTCCTGACATTGATGCTTGAGAACAGAATTCTCTTCCCTAAATTTCTCAAGCTTTCTTAAAGCCAAGAAGAATTCACCTTTGAGATCGAACTCAACCTCTTCATCTCTTTTTGAATCTGTATGTTCCTCTGATAGACCCTTCTCTAAGTCTATTAGGCTCTTTCCGGAGAGACCCGCTCCGATACCAATTGAAGAACATGGACTTATACTTGAGAGGGGGGTGAACAGTATAAGACTTAACCAATTAATAATTTTAACTTTAGATAGCAGTGGCATCAACACAACATTAATCAAGACAGAAAGCATCACACATTGAAGACCCATTTTTAACGTGGTTCACCCAAAATGGTTGGGCTACGTCCACAAAACTTTTCTCTAAAAATTTCCTCAAAGTTCTTTGGGAATCCTTCCCAATTACAATATTTATGAGCCTCGGCCCAAAGGAGATACCTTCCCCTAATCAGAATTTATGAGCCTCTGCTCAAAGGAGATACCTTCCCCTCTGCTCTGGAAATGATCCCTCAGAAGATCAACTGCCTCTACCTCTTGCCAGCACATGGAACTCCTTTCCATCGAAGACCTCCTATCCTCAATGCTTAGCCTAAGAGACCTCTGCCTTCTATGATCACGTCCACAACAGCTCAACAACTTGTACCAAACACAGTCAGTCGGTCTAGTACAAGTCTTCCTCTGTCTGTCAGATCTGTCCAACGCTTAAGCTTGAACAAATCAATCCTCTGCACACAAGCCTTCTCAAAGACTTGCCAAATCTGTCCTCAGGTTCTTCTCAAAGAACCAGTGCACCTCTATCCTCAAGTTCTCTGATAGAACTATCAAACTCAGCTCACAAGTCCTCTGCTAGGACCTGTCCAAATCTGCTCACAAGTCCCCACCGAAACCTGTCCAAAACTTGGCCAACATCAAAAATCATGCTATGGAGAAATTGCGCATGAATTCTAACACCACCCACTGCGTCCACTTCACGATGTAAAACCCTTTCACGTTATTCGAATGCGAAACCTCCCGTTCGGGTAGCGCGCCAATAGCCTAGCCGCTACCGGTGCGCCAAAGGCGCCCGGTGAGGTTTAAACCTCACGTTGTTAGCCTTGTTCCTTCTACGCCAGGGATTAAATAAAACAATAGTGCCTCCCTTTCTTCTGACGTGAACACGAAGATGAAAACCTTACGATGGATTTACGACAAACGATGAGTACAAAAAAATGAACAACGGATTCACGAAAATGGCGAAGACATAGTCGAACGACGGGTTTACAAAAATGATGAAGACACAATCGAACAACGGGTTTACGAAAATGGTGAAGACACAATCGGAGAAGAAATCTGAACAGCGGATCATGAAATCATAGTGAGGAAGAAATCGAATAGTAGATCACGAATTCACAGCGAGCAACTCTTTTCAAAATGCGGATTGGATCATTCTTGATTTTCATCGAGGGAGATTTATATGCATTTTTACCATAAGCTCTTGACGTCGACGAGGAGTTTAACACGTCGATGGAGGTCTTGGCTAGCGCCCACAATCTTAAAACATAGCGCCCACATAGTTAAGACATTTGCGCCATGGGTTAGGAGAACCCATTGCAAACAATAATTTAATATTTATTTAAAAATAATTAAAGGGAACCTTAACAAGGTTTTTAATTATTTAAATAAATACTTCCTCCTGGACCCAAATGCATTAAACTAATGCATCCACCTGTAGTCTTTAAACCTGCCAACTTGGGGTTTACAAAAGACCTTTGAAACGCCATGCCGGAACCTTCAAGAAACCTTTTATCAAAGCAAAACTTTTGACATCAAACAAATTCCTTCAAGAGCTTCTTGACATCAATGACAACTTATACACATGATCAAGGGCAATGTACCCAATGTACCCAAAATTGCCAACAATCTCCCCCTTTGTCATTGATGGCAAACCTTTACTGAAAACACTTCTCAAGAGCCAAAACTGAAACCAACTGTGCTAACAACTGACCAACTGTGCCCACAACTGAGAATCTTCCTTTGAAGTTTTGCTCCCCTGACTTGAAGCTCTCCCCTTCACTTTGAAGCTCTCCCCCTTACTCATATCTCTCCCCCTTTGTCATCAATGGCAAAGGGTCACCTTTGGGGCTCGGGACTAAGAATGAGCCTCTTAGCTTAGTCCCTCCCCCACCTCCTGATGAGGTGATTAATTCTGGGGTGGGAGTACAACTCCCAATTTCTCCCTTAGATACTCAAACGTATCTCTTGGAAGAGGTTTGGTGAAGATATCTGCAATCTGCTCTTTAGTAGACACATACTCTACCTTGACTTGCTTGTCTTGCACTTTCTCCCTTAGAAAGTGATACTTGATGGAAATATGCTTTGTCCTTGAGTGCATTACCGGATTTTTGGAAATACTTATGGCACTTGTATTATCACAAAGTATGGAGATGGGTTGTTCATGCTTGACTTTGAAATCCTCCAAGGTGGTTTTCATCCATAAAACCTGTGTACACCCAGCCACTGCTGCTATGTATTCAGCCTCTGCTGTAGATAAGGAAACTGAAGGTTGTTTCTTACTTAGCCAAGAAACCAAACTCTTTCCCAGAAAGAATGCTCCACCACTAGTGCTTTTCCTGTCATCAATACTGCCTGCCCAATCTGCATCTGTATAAGTTGTGAGAGTGAAATCATCACCTTTGGGATACCAAAGCCCAAAGTCCATAGTGCCCTTCAGATATCTGAATATCCTCTTAACTGCCATAACATGAGAATCTTTAGGAGCTGCCTGAAATCTTGCTACTAACCCAACTGCCTGCATGATATCTGGTCTGGTAGCTGTAACATATAATAAACTGCCAATCATTGATCTGTACAACCTCTGATCTGCCACTGGAGATTCATCATCTTTACTCATCTTGCACCCTGTAATCATTGGAGTACACACTGGTTTGCTGTCCATCATCCCAAATTTCTTCAACATTTCTTTGATATACTTTCCTTGAGAGAGAAATATACCATCTTTTGATTGAGCAATCTGAAGACCTAAAAAGAATGACAACTCTCCAATCATAGACATCTCAAATTCCTTCTGCATGGTGTTAGCAAAATCTTTGCACATCTGAGTATTATTTCCCCCAAAAATAATATCATCAACATAGACAACCATAATCAACATATCATCACCTTCATTCTTAATATACAAATTGCTATCTGCCACACCTTTCCTGAAGCCTTGCTCATGAAGATACCTGTCAAGTCTTGAGTACCAAGCCCTAGGTGCTTGCTTTAACCCATACAAGGCCTTTTTCAGTTTACACACATAGTCCGACTGTTCTGAGAGAGACACTCCTTCCGGCTGTTCTATGTAGACTTCTTCTACCAACACCCCATTTAGAAAAGCTGACTTTACATCCATTTGATATACCTTGAATGATTTGAAGCTTGAAAGGGCCAAAAACATTCTGATAGCTTCAAGACGAGCAAGAGGAGCAAACGTCTCTTCGAAATCAACACCTTCTACTTGAGCATAACCTTTGCAGACTAACCTTGCTTTGTTTCTGACAATATTTCCATCCTCATTGAGTTTATTTCTGAATATCCATTTTGTGCCAATGACATTCTTGTCCTTAGGTCTTGGAACCAATTCCCAAGTTTCACTTTTCTCTATTTGATTTAGCTCTTCATCCATTGCTTTTACCCAAAACTTATCTGCACATGCTTCACTGAAATCTTTTGGCTCAATCTGAGATAATAATGAAACATTTGTAGAATCATGTGAGGGAATGACTCTTCTTCTTGTTTGCCTGCTATTTGGATCACCAATGATCAAATCTTTGGGATGATGTTTCTGAACATATCGTGAAGGAGTTTTGGGAAGCGAGTTGTTGTCTTTCCTCTTCTTCATCTGAAACCTCTCTGAATTCTTCTTGACAAATTTCATCACTGAGTTCCTGGATTGGTTCTCTTATCCCTGTCTTTTCATCAATTGTTACATTTATGCTCTCTACAACTGTATGAGTTCTTTTGTTGAAGCATCTGTAGGCCTTGCTTCTGCTGGAATACCCAAGAAAGATTCCCTCATCACATCTAGGATCAAACTTACCCAAATTCTGATCTTCCCTTCTGATGAAGCACTTACTCCCAAACACTTTGAAGTATTTTACTGTAGTTGGTCTTCCTTTCCACAACTCATAAGGAGTTTTATGATGATTGACTCTAAGTTGGGCCCTGGTGATAATGTAGACTATTGTACTGACTGCCTCTTTCCAAAAGCCATCTGAAAGTTTTGACTCATTTAACATAGCTCTAGCCATATTTTCAATAGTTCTATTTTTCCTTTCAACTACTCCATTTTGTTGAGGAGTTCTTGCTTGCTGAATATTCTCTTTTGATTCCTTGTTGCTCATAGTATTCCACAAATTCATTTGAAGTGAACTCTCCTCCTCTATCTGATCTTAAGCATTTGATTCTCTTGTCAGTCTCATTTTCAATCATTTCTTTGAAAGCTTTAAATTTTTCAAAAGCTTCAGATTTTTCTTTGAGAAAAGTAACCCAAGTCATTCTAGAATAATCATCTATAAATAACATGAAGTAGCTTTCTCCCTGAATGCTCTGAGTTCAGGTAGGGCCACATAAATCAGTATGAATAAGATCCAATGGTTTTGAAGAAGTATACCCTTTTGATTTGAAACTGGTTCTGGCCTGTTTTCCATGTTGACAAGGACCGCAAACGATGTTATGGGGCCTTTTTATTTTGGGCAAGTCTCTAACTGCTTCCTTGTTACTAATATTGACAAGATTATCAAAGCTCAAATGCCCCAATATTTTATGCCATAACCAACTCTCATCTTCTTGAGTTAGAAAACACTTTTCCTTTTTTATCTCACTTAGCATGTAAAGATTGTTTGGAGTCCTTGTAGCACTAGCAATGAGTTTTCCATTTTTTTCTTTACTTATCTCACATCTATCTGAAAAGAAAGATACTATGTGCCCTTGATCACAAAGTTGACTCACACTTAGAAGATTATGTCTTAGGCCTTCTACATAAAGCACATTTTCTATTTTGGATTTCCCATCCAAACTAAGAGTCCCTTTACCACAGATTTTAGCTGACCTGTTATCTCCAAAACTGATTGTTCCTCTGTTTGTTTCTTTTAAGACCAAAAACTTTTCCTTTTCACCAGTCATATGTTTTGAACAACCACTATCAAGATACCATTTCTCTACTTTGTCTTGAGCATGAAAAGCAGTTTGAACTATCATTGACTTAGATTTGATCTCATTTCTCTTTTTAGTGAACTCAAGGCTAGATCTATCCAAACTGCACATCCTTGCTATATGCCCAAAATTATTGCACTTGTAACACATGACATCTTTATTCATAAGAGGTGCAAAAGAGTTAACATTTTCCTTACTATGGCTATTCACAGACTTATTGCAATGCATAGCTTTGTGACCAAATTTCTTGCAGGAAAAACAATAGCCATGGAAAGTATTATGTAACCTGTTTTGATGCCTTGGATGATTGTTCTTCTTGTGACCAACTGGAATCCACCGCTCTTCAGGATGAAGATTGATCTTGCTCGAAGCCCCTATTTCTTGAATGGTGATACCATCCTTCTTTTGCTTTTCACACGGAGTATTCTTTCTGAGAGCCAACTGTTCCAACTTCACTCTAAGAGACATAACCTCTTCTTCTAGTTTCTCGCAATCAGCTTCCTTTCCTTTGAGAACCTCTGTCAGAACCTGTTCAACCTTCTTCCCTTCTTCAGCTAGAATTTTGAAGTCTATAACACTTTGAGACAATTCTGATCTTGCTATCTCTTCTTCCTGACATTGATGCTTGAGAACAGAATTCTCTTCCCTAAATTTCTCAAGCTTTCTTAAAGCCAAGAAGAATTCACCTTTGAGATCGAACTCAACCTCTTCATCTCTTTCTGAATCTGTATGTTCCTCTGATAGATCCTTCTCCAAGCTGTTAGGCTCTTTCTGGAGAGACCCGCTCTGATACCAATTGAAGAACATGGACTTATACTGAGAGGGGGGGTGAACAGTATAAGACTTAACCAATTAATAATTTTAACTTTAGATAGCAGTGGCATCAACACAACATTAATCAAGACAGAAAGCATCACACATTGAAGACCCATTTTTAACGTGGTTCACCCAAAATGGTTGGGCTACGTCCACAAAACTTTTCTCTAAAAATTTCCTCAAAGTTCTTTGGGAATCCTTCCCAATTACAATATTTATGAGCCTCGGCCCAAAGGAGATACCTTCCCCTAATCAGAATTTATGAGCCTCTGCTCAAAGGAGATACCTTCCCTCTCGCTCTGGAAATGATCCCTCGTAAGATCAACTGCCTCTACCTCTTGCCAGCACATGGAACTCCTTTCCACCGAAGACCTCCTGTCCTCAATGCTTAGCCTAAGAGACCTCTGCCTTCTATGATCACGTCCACAGCAGCTCAGCAACCTGTACCAAACACAGTCAGTCGGTCTAGTACAAGTCTTCCTCTGTCTGTCAGATCTGTCCAACGCTTAAGCTTGAACAAATCAATCCTCTACACACAAGCCTTCTCAAAGACTTGCCAAATCTGTCCTCAGGTTCTTCTCAAAGAACCAATGCACCTCTGTCCTCAAGTTCTCTGATAGAACTATCAAACTCAGCTCACAAGTCCTCTGCTAGGACCTGTCCAAATCTGCTCACAAGTCCCCATCGAAACCTGTCCAAAACTCAACAAGCTTGGCCAACATCAAAAATCATGCTATGGAGAAATTGCGCATGAATTCTAACACCACCCGCTGCGTCCACTTCATGATGTAAAACCCTTTCACGTTATTCGAATGCGGAACCTCCCGTTCGGGTAGCGCGCCAACAACCTAGCCGCTATCGGTGCGCCAAAGGCGCCCGATGAGGTTTAAACCTCATGCTGTTAGCCTTGTTCCTTCTACGCCAGGGATTAAATAAAACAATAGTGCCTCCCTTTCTTCTGACGTGAACATGAAGACGAAAACCTTACGACAGATTTACGACAAATGACGAGTACAAAAAATGAACAGCAGATTCACGAAAATGGTGAAGACACAGTCGAACGACGGGTTTACGAAAATGGTGAAGACACAATCGAACAATGGGTTTACGAAAATGGCGAAGACACAATCGGAGAAGAAATCCGAACAACGGATCACGAAATCATAGCGAGGAAGAAATCGAATAGCAGATCACGAATTCACAGCGAGCAACTCTTTTCAAAATGCGGATTGGATCATTCTTGATTTTCATCGAGGGAGATTTATATGCATTTTTACCATAAGCTCTTGACGTCGGCGAGGAGTTTAACACGTCGACGGAGGTCTTGGCTAGCGCCCACAATCTTAAAACATAGCGCCCACATAGTTAAGACATTTGCGCCATGGGTTAGGAGAACCCATTGCAAACAATAATTTAATATTTATTTAAAAATAATTAAAGGGAACCTTAACAAGGTTTTTAATTATTTAAATAAATACTTCCTCCTGGACCCAAATGCATTAAACTAATGCATCCACCCGTAGTCTTTAAACCTGCCAACTTGGGGTTTACAAAAGACCTTTGAAACGGCCATGCCGGAACCTTCAAGAAACCTTTTATCAAAGCAAAACTTTTGACATCAAACAAATTCCTTCAAGAGCTTCTTGACATCAATGACAACTTATACACATGATCAAGGGCAATGTACCCAATGTACCCAAAATTGCCAACAGGTCCATAAATTTATTCTAGGAGCGGATCCTAGAATAGGGTATGAGGTGAACATGCGAGAACCTATTACTCTTTAGAAGGTCTATGACTAAAAATGTTAAAATTCTAATTTATAGTGGTGCTATAAATAGATTTTTTCCACTAGCTTAATTAAGGATATACCAAAAAGACCAAGAATCTTGGTACAAGGGTGGAAGGTTGAGTATGGATCAGGATAGACATATTCTATAGACGTGTTATTCTATAACTAAAATTATCTTACTGAGTGGTATTACTATAGGTTATCTATATGTGGCACCATTGCATGCTTTTGATATGGTCCTAGGAATGGATTGGTTATAATCACATAAGGTTGTAATCAATTTTTTAGATAGATGAATTGAGTACTCAGAAGATGGTAGGAAGGTACAAATGGTGTACAACCTACAAGGGGTATTTCAACCCTAGATCCACTCAACAATGCAAATTAGAAAAGTGATTAAGAGAGGAGGAGTACTTTATGTGGTGAAGATAAATGAGATTGAAAAATAAAATAAGGAAGAGGTGTTTGATAAACACTAAGTACTTCAAGAGTTTAGGGATGTATTCCAAAATATTTACCTATATTACCTCCAAAACATGAATTTTATTTCACAATTGAACTCCAACCTAGAATGGGGTCTATACATAGGGATCCTTACAAAATGAACCCCATTTAAATACAAGATTTAAAAGTATAGTTGCAAGGATTATTGGAAAAAGGGTCAATTAGACCGAGTGTGTCACCATGGGGTGAACCTATGCTATTTATTAAAAACAATGATGGATCCTTGCACTTGTGCATATATTACAGAATGTTGAATAAGGCAACTATCAAGAATAGATATCCTTTACCTAGAATAGCTCTCTTTTATTATCTTAGAGACGCCACTATATTTTTAAATATTCATTTGAAATCTAGTATCATCAATTGAGAATTTGTAAATAGGATACTCATAACACAACCTTCAAAACTCATTATGGACATTATGATTTAATTGTCTTCTAGCAGCATTTATGAATTTGATGAATAGCATTTTTAGCAAGCACTTGGACTAATTTGTGCTTGTGTTTTTGGATGAAATTTTGATATATTCTTAGAATAAGGTAGAGCATTACAAAAATCTTAGGATCTTGTTGGAGCTACTGAGGAAGAACGATTATATAGGAATTTATCTAAGTGTGAGTTTTATGTGTCAAAAGTGCAATACTTAGGACACATTGTATTAGAAAAAGATATCATGGTAGATCCTAAGAAAATAGAAGTTATATTGAATTGGTTGCCACCCACAAGTGTGATAGAAGTCTAGATTTTCATGCGTTTGACTAGATATTATAGGTGGTATGTGAAATATTACACCAAGATAACCTCTCAAATAATTTTTAGAGGAAGGGAAAAGACTTTTAGTGGATGAATAAATGTGAGGCAACATTTGATCTTCTCAAATAGAAACTCACTACACCCCCCATATTAAAGATACTAGACCCTCAAGGTAGTTTTTTTGTATGTATAGATGCATCATTAGAAGGTTTGGGAGGAGTGCTCTCATAGGACGAGGTAGTGATAGCTTATGGTTCAAGGAAATTGAAATGATATGAGATCATTTATGCAACCCATGATCTGAAATTAGCAGCGATGGTATTCACCCTCAAGAGCTGGTGATATTATCTGGTGGGAAGACACTTTAAGTTGAGAACAAACCATCAATGTCTAAATTACATATTTACTCAACCTCTATTAAATATCAAGAAAAGAAGGTGGATGGAATTTCTCATCAAGTATAATTTTAGCATCGAGTACATTAAAGGGAAGAAAAATAAAGTCACTGATGCACTCAGTAGAAGAAGACACGTGGTTTTTTGACTCGCATCCATGCCAATTTTATGGAACAAATCATGGGAATGCAACATCAAGATTTGTATTACAATCAAGATCGAGAAAATATGGAAATAAAACCTGATGAAAATAAGGATTTCAACATCAAGGATGATTTATTATGCTTTAAATATAGGGTAGTAGTTCCTGAGGTTGGTTATCTAAGTAAAATTATCATGAATGAAGCACATAGATCTCTATATTGTACTCAATTAGGAGGGGAAAATTGAGAGAGATTATGAATAAAACTTTCTACTAGCTAGGAATGAAGAAGGACATAACTGAAATTGTCACCCAATGACTCAAATATCATAAAATAAAGGCAAAAAATAGACATCCTACTAGTACCCTCATGATGTACCTACCCAAAAATGCTAGGTGATTTCAATGGATTTTATTGTAGGTTTACCAAATACCAGGTTCTAACATTATGCAATCCTAGTTGCGATTGACAGACTGACCAAGGTTACGCATTTTATACCCAAAAATACTAAGGATAATGTCATAGTTGTGGCTAATAGATTTGACAACTAAATATTCAGGATTCATGGTTTTTCGATTCATGGTTTTCCCAAAGAGGTAATTTTAGATAGAGACTCAAGATTTACATCTAATTTTTGGCAAGCCTTAAACCATGCCATTGGCACTAGGTTAAAAATCATTTTAGCATACCATCCAAAAATTGATGGACAATATGAAAGGGTGAATCAAGGTTATAGGACATGCTTTGTATGTATTGTATGGATCAAAAGACCCTATGGGAATATTATCTTCACCTGTTGAAATTGTCATACAATAATGGACATCATTTGAATTTGTGCATGGCTCCTTTTGAATTATTTGTATGGTAGAAGGTTTAGGACACCATTGTCATGCAGTAATATAGAGGAGTGGGTTGTGCTTGAACAAAATATGGATAGGGAAATGGAGCAGTAGATAAGGATGATCAGAGAAATATTAAAAGAAGTTTTATATCATAAAAAATGTTATGCCAATATTAAAATATCACCATGAGAGTTTTTTATGGGTGATAGAGTGTTCCTAAGGGTGAGACCAAGGAAGAGTGCTATTAAGACCACAAAATTGGGTATTCATTTTATTGGAACCTTTGAAATTATAGAGAATATTAGTCTTGTAGCATATCGACTTGCCTTACCACCTAGTCTATCTAAGATTCAGGACACCTTTCACATATCTTTACTTAGAAAATAATAATTTTGATAATGTGTGAGACTTTTCTAAACTACAGATTGTAGGCCCAAAGGCTATAGAGATTTGACTAGTAAAAATCCTTCCAAATCAATGAGGAAATGAACTTTGAGTAGTGTAAGGTCCAGTGGTATCATTACTCTAAAATAAATGCTACTTGGGAGAAAGTAGTAGACATGTAGAAGAACTTTCCTTTCTTGTTTGAGAATGATATAAATGATGTGTAATTTTTTTTTGTGTGTTTAGACTATGATGATATACAGATGATTGTATTGATACCACTGGATCTTACACTACTCAAAGTTCCTTTCCTAATCGATTTGGAATGATACTCAAGGATTTTTACTTTTCGAATCTCTATAGCCTCTTTTGTAGGAATTAAACTTTCCAAGGGTGGAAGAAATACCTAATCACCAAGATTGATATACTTTAAAAAAAAAAATGATGCGTTGGATTATCCATCTACATAGTTGAATGTTCCCTCATGATGATAAAGTTATATTTTGTTGTCTTGAATTGTTAATAATTAGGTTTCTCTTTATTGGTTTGGTGGAACTTATAATGTGTTTACCATACATAGGGTAAACATGACTTGAAAAATGAAATGGTTTCATTTTATGGTGGACATCGTTACTTTGACACCCATAAGGAAAGAGTAGCAATAGTGGGTGTTTGAGTCCCATGTTGACTAAGGTTTATTTATAAGTCTAGCTATGAATAATTTATGTTAAGTGAGCAATGTTTTATTTTATGGTAGAATAGGATTGAACTAATAATCAAATATTGCTAGTCGCACTTAAGTCTTCAGTTATGGATAGACAAGAACTAAGAATGTTCATGATCACATGAGAATTTTTTCTACCATGGGTTGTTGGATTTGATTTCATCATGGCTGAAAATAAGGAATAGGAAATGCACCATGAAGGGATAATAGCGCATCCATCATCACTATGCCATCAAAACCAAGGAAATGAAGGGAAACATAGGACACTAGAGGAATGGAAAAATAAAAAAAGGGAGTATGGAAGATGGCAAGAGGCTTTCTTTGGGCTGAAATAGAAGGTAATGGATAGAAAGGGAACTATGTCACTGGTGAATTTCTGTTGTAGTCAATTTGAATCTGCAAAGTAAGGTTACTCTTAATATTTTTTTCAAAAAATTAATAAACATAATTTTTATCTCAAATAAATGGAGGAGCAACATTATCCTTATAAACATTGGAAATAGATGGATCTTCTACTAGGTTATGGAAAAGAGTAAGGCCATTTAACTGGTATGATCTCTTTCTACTAAGTTTAGTAGTCCTGGATGTTCTTAAAATGATGACCACTTTATGCCAAAATCCACAATAAATTGTGTTATCCTTTATTTTTTAGTAAAATTGGAAAGTTAAAAAGATAAGTTGTTCCAGCTGCTTGGTTGCATAGCTAGTAAAGATCAAACCAATTCAGTGAGGTAATCGAGCAGTGAAATAGTTTTGAGATAGAAGACCTTTATGGGTAGAAGTCGTATATTGGAAAGTGATAGGTTTTGTAAGACCATAGTGAGGAGAAGCTTGTGAATTAAACTCTTTACCTTTGTATTTCAAGTAACGTGTGTTTGCATACTAGAGTAGTTAGTGCTAAGAGAGAGTTTAATGAATGCTTAACCAAATGATTTGGTTCCAGTTGCATGAGTAGTATATTATAATTATTTTGGTGTGCTTACGAGGAAAATAGACTTTTGGCTTAACCATGACACATATTGGGTTTACATTGAAATATGTTACTTTGTGAAAAACAACTTAAGACTTGTTATGAGTTGTGAGTCTTATTGTATTAGAAAAAATGTGTTTCTATGTTTTCTTTAGGATGTCAAGAATGACAAATGTCATTTCGTTCTGACTTTTACTCTTTGTTAGTTGTTGTGACATTCTCCATTAGTTTTCCATAATAGCTTTAGGAAAGGAAAAATTGAAAGAGATTTATCATGTGATTTAAATTTATTGTTTCAAGCAATAATGTGATTCTCGTAGACTTACTATTTTAACTAGAGAGAGCCTTTAGAAGGTTTGTTGTCATTATAATCTTTATAATGGAAGTTTCATTGAAGAGTGTAGAGGTTTTCCATAAGTGTTCTTTATTTTAAGGAAATTTGATTTAGATTATGACTAATGCAATTACTGAGAACTTGTAGATTAGATGTGTTGGTTATTTAAAATAAAATCTTATTATAACCTTTTAATAGAAGATAAAAAAGGAAAAATATATTTTATGTATCTCGAATTGATTTTAGTTACTTATTGATAGGTGTTCATATTGACTGGTAATCCTAGTTTAGTACGGATTATGGTCATCTGTAGCTTATTCGTAATAAGTGGAATTTATTATGATTGTGTTCATTTTGCGCCTTCATGTGCAAATAGAATGACAAAGAAAAGTTATTTTAGTGCCTTTGGGTAATGCTTTATAAATATGGTTTAGATGCTAATAGTGATTATTTAATGATGGTAAAGATTAAATTGTAGATCCATATAAGTATAAATGTTCTTATAAAATAGGAAAGGTACTAGGGTGTGCCATGGTTATGAGCTGGAATATTTAACATAATGAATAAATGTAAATGGAAACTTATATTGTGAAGAAATGATGTATGGACGTCATATGATCTTGGGATGCTTTATCCTAAGTAGCAAAGTTAGAGTGCAATTATGAATTGAAGGAACAATTTATAGTGTATATGCATGGATTTTTTGGTAAAATTCTAGTAGGATTTGGATTCATTGGGGAAGACTTCATTCCATTGTAAAGACTTTTTAATTTATGATATATAAAAAAGCAAGGATTTTTCAAGTTGGGTTTTCCCCATAGAAGTTTCTCCTACGGGAATCATGGTGTAATGTGGTTTTATTGTGTTCTTATTTACTTGGTTGCATGTTTTATCTTGTTAATAATTTTAGTAATGATCATGAATATTTTTGAAAAGTAGTTCTTAATGAGTAAATGTAGTTTGTTTATGCTTTTAAAATCTAAACATAAATCCTTGAAAATGTTATGAAGCTTGTATGCTTTATCTTGTTTCTTATATGGAACAATTGTACTTTAATAATTTTATGATTACAAGTATGGGAATGATCAGAAAATTTAATGGTCATTGATGAGTAGGCACTTCCTTATGGTTTTCTTTTACTTGGTAAAATGCCTAATATTCACTAAATGGCTAGTCTAATACAAGCATGGTAACTCTCAATATGCTATGGAAATGTATTATTTCAAATTCTTATGCACAAAGAATCTTGTTGGAAGTAGCAACTAGATAACTCAAATGATTAATGATAAATAGAAGAACTTCTTGATGCTACAAGATTAATCCTATATGAATGATTTCATTACCCAATTCATTGATTCCACAATTATGGATTCTAAGGTGATGCATAATAAAGGAACGACTAGCTCATCAAGGAGATGAGAAGGATGGTCGATCCCAACATGCTCCTAGCACCTGAATCGAAGGAATTATGAGGTGTGAGAATGATGACATGCTTCTTTCAATGGAATGAAATAAGGAAAGCTAACTCCTTGAAATATAAAGAGAAATATAGCTTAAAAATCAAGTATCTATATCTAGTACACTTGCATAGCTAGAATTATGTAAGATGTAGGGATGAGTGAACCTTGAAAAAATAGATAAGTGGAAAGTTATTAGGAAAGGGTATACTTTGTAATGGTAAGTGATATTTGGTATCAGGAGTGATAATTAAACTCAGGTCAATATCTTGATAAGGATTAGGGAAAAAACTCTCATTATTAGTTGGGAAATTTTGGGTTGTGAAAACTATCACCCCCTTTATTAAATATCCAACCCTCTTCTCTAATTATTTTAGACTTCCCTTTGAAATTTAATAGAAGAGTGAAATAAAACTCATGCTTGAATTAAAAATTAATTTCCTTTTTTTTTCTAAAAATTAATAGCTTTCAAAATGAAATTGAGTATATTTTCCCAAAAAACCAATTAAAATATATATATACTTTCCTATTATTAATTAATTCTTCCAAATAAATTAATATAATTAAATAATATACACATTTTCAATAAAAAAATATTAACAATCCATGTGTTTGTATTTTTTTTAATAAACTAATACATACATGGAATATTATCAATAAACCCCAAGATTAATTTAATCAAAAACAAGTACTAAACTGATTTTAAATTGCTAGCTTGGTATTGGCCACCTAGGTATTAATAAAATTTGTATTTTATTAATACCTCCTAGGTGATTCTATTTTTGGTGATTGATAGTTTTCTTACACCTCTAAGCATAGTTACCTTGCAAAAACCTTCATTAAAAACATCAATACCATAGACATACAACATAATCATTATTACAAATATTTTTGTATATCCAAAATATAAACTATGCTAGGAATCAAACAATAAATTAAACATCTTATTATTTTTAAATGGTCCTATCGGGATAAGTTATGACATACTCCCCCTAAGACTAAACACAATCCTCTGTGTTTTCTTTGCATCACGGTTTTACTTTCATTAAAATAAATTTGGAAAGTATCTTCTCATATCGTCCACTTTTTTCCAAGTAGCACTTTCCTCAAAGTATCGATCCCATTGAACCTTACATTATTCCAAAGTTCACTTCCTCATCACTTTGGAACAAAACTCTAGAATATTCACTGAACGCACTTCAATGGCCTTAGCATCTACCATTTGTAAATTAGAAATATCCCACACATGGTTAGGAATAGCAAAATATTTCTTAAGCAGGGATACATAGAAAGTGTTATGGACCTTTGATAGTTTACGTGGTAAGGCGAGTCTATATGCCATGGGATTAATCATTTCAATAATCTTAAATGGCCCAAAAAAATGAGGATCCAATTTTGTGGACTTTATAGCATTTTTCATGGGTCTAACCCTCAATAACATCATATCTCCCATAAATAATTCCCTTGATGATATTTTTAGATCAACATAACTCTTTTTATGTTTGAAAACTTCCTTAAGACTTAGTCTGATTATCTTATGTTGTTCTTCCATCTCCCTAACCATGTTTGATCCCAGCACAACCTAGTCTTATGGATTATCCCAAGATAAAGGTGTTATACGCCTCCTACCATACAAGGCTTAAAACGGAGTCGTAACCAAGGAATAATTATGCTTGCATGATCATTCTTCTTATATCACGTATTGTGGGTATACTCACCCTATCCTTAAAGCATAAATGGCCATCCTTGATACCAAAATCCTTTGTTTCTCTTGGATTTCTCTCCATTTTGGCTTGATTTTGGTTGCAATATTCATCTTGAGTTTGTATCTTCTTGACTTGATCCATTAGGTCCACATGGATTTAAGTTAAAGTAGCAATGTGCCTTATCCTACTTAGGGTGTCAATGACCTTATTCTCTTTCCCCATGATGTATTCAATCCCAAAGTCATACTCAACAAGGAATTTCATCCATCTTCTTTGCCTTGCATTGAGAAAAGGTTTAGTAAATATATACCTCAAACTCTGATGGTTGGTTCTTAGCTTGAAGGGTATTCCCACCAGGTAATATCACTAGATCCTAAGAGCATACATAATTGTTTCTAGCTCTAGATCATGCATAGCATAATTAACCTCATTCTTTTTAAGATTCCTTGAACCATAAGCTATGATTACTTCATCCTATGAAATTAATCCTCCTAACCCTTCTAAATATACATTTGTACCTACTAAGAAGTTACCTTGAGGATTTGAGATCTTTAGTATGGGTGTCGTGGTGAGTTTCTACTTAAGCAACTCAAAAGAAGCTTCACACTTATATGTCCACTTAAATTCCTTCTCTTTCTTCTGTAAGTTGGTTATTGGATAGGTTATTTTAGAATAATATTTGACATAACACCTATAATAACTTGGCATACCCATGAATCTTCGTACTTCAATCACATTTGTGGGAATCATCCAATTTAGGATAGTTTCTATCTTCTTTGGATCTACTACAATCTCTTCTACATATATAATGTGACCTAAATATTGAACTTCTATCACATAGAATTTACTCTTAGACAAATTCTCGTAAATTTAATTCTCCTTCAATAGCTCTAGAACAATCCTAAGATGT
Organism: Wollemia nobilis; assembly: GCA_028583015.1. NCBI lineage: Eukaryota > Viridiplantae > Streptophyta > Pinopsida > Araucariales > Araucariaceae > Wollemia > Wollemia nobilis. The sequence continues at coordinate 2,190,155 of JAQPPZ010001689.1, read as the reverse complement.
CTGTCATGTTCCTTTTTGTTTCAGAAATAAATTAAAATATCATCCAAGAATATAAGAACAAACTAGTCTAGATGCTTTCTAAATACACTATTCATTAAGTTCATGAATGTTGTTAGTGCATTTTTCAACCCAAATGACAAGAATGTAAACTCATAGTGTCCATATATAGTTTTAAAGATTGTCTTGTGAGTATCTTCTTCACGGATTCATAGTTGGTGATATCCAAACTTCAAATCAATATTTGATAATATGGTGGTATTATTTAATTGATCAAATAGATCTTTAATCCTACACAAAGTATATTTATTCTTGATGATTTCCTTATTAAGTATTATGTAATCTATGCATAAACACAAAGAATCATCCTTCTTCTTGACAACTAACATAAGTTCACCCCATGGTGATACACTAGGTTTGATCAATCCCTTCTTTAGCAACCCTTTTAATTGCACCTTGAGTTGTTGCATTTCAATAGGATTCATCCTATAAGGAGATCTATGAATAGGTTTCATTCCAGTATTTAGATCAATAGTGAAATTGAATTCACTCTCAGGAGGAAGTCTAGGTAAGTCTTTAGGAAACACATCCCTAAATTCCTATAACATTGGGTGTTTTTCAAAAACTTCTTCCTTATTTTCCTCTTAAATTTTGTTAATATTTAATACATAAACCAATCCTCCTTTCCTAAAATATTTCTTTAGTTGCATTGCTGAAAGAATCTAGGATTGAATATTTTCTTGCTTGTTATGTATTCTCAATCTTTCCTTGTCATTTTTTTGAATATTCAGTCCATATTTCTTGGTAATTGATAATGGATCTATGATCCTATAGCCATTCCATCCCTAATATTATATCGAATGTATGGACCAATGCTACAAAAATACATCTTATGGTTGAACCATTAGTTAGGTTAATATCAATCCTAGGATAATATTGATCCATGGAGTAGGTTTGACCAAAACCATACTCGACTTTCTATCCTTGTGCCAAAAATTTTAGCCTTTTTAGTATATCCCTGAATAGACTATAAGAAATGAAGCTATTGGTTTCTCAACTATTTATTAATGTATTTACTTCCTTGCCAAAAATCTTACCTTTAATAAGAAAAGGAGTGGCTTACCCTTCAAAGTTTTGATTTCTAGTTGCAGCATAGATTTTTTGAGTGGGCTCTTTTCCCTTTGTACTTGGTCCTACTCTATAAGGAAAATGATGAGAATAATGTGGACCTCCAAAATCATAACATCCATGCTTGGTTCCTAGGTGCACTCGCTACTTTTGTCCTATTGCCTTCTCTACTGGTGTTGGATTTGGTTGCCTTTGGGGTTGAGGTCTATTATTGTTGTTGTTCTTCTTAGTGTTGTTGTTACCCCTTTGGAAATTTTTCTTAAATCCTCCTTGCTTTCCATCATTCCTTTTTTCATGCTTTAAGGTATACCTAATCTTTTATTTATACTCTCTTTCCCATTTCATAAAACCCACACTATTTATTTTCTTACGTTCTTGTTGGTCATGCTCAAACAAAATTACATAGAAAAATTAAGGCTTTAGATAATATTATGCTTTCCTAGATAGGTCATAGGCCTTTTAAAGTGTTTTAGTCTCATTAATATTCCCTTCATATCCAATACTAGGGTTTTCTCCCAATATGAATTTGTGGATCTTCATCTTCTCATCGTAGGTTGGTACATATTTCAACAACTTTATAATTTTTTGGTAATAAACCTCAACTATTTTGGTTCCTTGCTGAAGGTTGGTAAATTCCTTAAACTTCTTCACATAGAAATGTTTCTTAAGGAAGATTTCCTTGAAGGCTACAACAAATTCTTCCCACTTCATATTAACTACCTCAATTCCTCATTTTTCTTGGAATGTTTCCCACCACTCCAATATGACTCCTAGTAAGTGTAAAGTGGCTCATACTGTTTGGGTTCTAGAAGAGTAATTTTTCATACAGAAGTAAGTTTCTAATTCCCTTAGCCAAGCCTTGCCTATGTCACCTCCTTCTCCATTAAACTTGGTGGTGCAAACATTCTTAAATTATTTAGCCAATTCTACCTCCAGTAGAGCTTTAGCCTCTCGTTCCCCAATAGCAATATCATTAGTTTGCCTAGCCTCTAAGTCCCTAGTCTATGAATCCTCATTCATTATGGTTTCCAATAGTTATATTTTTTTTCCATCTATTCTTGAATCCAAGTAACTACCATAGTGAGGTTCTCCACCTCTCTATTATAATTCCCTGAACCTTCATTGCAATTCCTAGCTTCAACATTATTTTGAAGTGTCTATATACTAGAAGGGGTAGACCTCCCTCTTCTCATTCCTGGTGCCATTATGTTGGTCACACATAAACGAGGAATTTTAAGTTAGGTCACAATTCCTTCCTTAAATTGTACCACTAACTACTAAGTATATTTATAATTATTGATAGATTTGGATACCAATGACACTAAACACATAATAATCCCATGGAATTAAACATACAACAATCCTAAAATTTACTCTTGCCCACTTGAAACCATGGTCAATCAAAGCACATAAATTGAGGTAATGTAGAGGGTGGTCAATCATCAAATTTATTGATAGCTTCAACTAGCATCAAGTTCAAGCATCAGCCAAGCATGTTAGGTGGGAGAGCATGGATTTATCCTCATCTACAATAGTTAATTGACATCTATGCTTTATGGGATAAAATAGGGGTCTTAGGTTTGATCTTGAATGGAAGATACCTTTGAATTTATATTTATACAAACCTTTGTTATCATAGTTATATGAGGTGCCTACGCTCGTTAAGAAGGGTTTTAAGGTAGTAATTTTAACCCTTTTAAAGGAAACTAAGTAAAATTTTCAAACTGAGTTGGAAATTATGGAGGTATACAGGCTAATTAAGGAAACACAAGTGGTAGGGTTTAAAATCCACACTCAGATAGGTAAGTTAAAAAATTTCCTCCCTCTGGGTCACAATAATAGTGTCTGCAAACATCGAACAAGACTAAGGGATGAAGTTTAATTTTGAGCTATTAACAAGGTTTTTTATTAAATAACACATATTTACTAGTTCTAGTAAAGAAGATAACTAATTTTTGCATCCCAACTAAGTCATATAACAACTATCATTGATAGATTCAGACTATCACAAATTCAATTTAAAAAATAGTTGCCCTATTCAAATAATGAATATCAAACGATGAAAGCAGAGTGAATTCAAGCAATACATTGGATCAAAAATAGCAAATCAAATTTTAATTAAACAAAACCATACAATCTTACTGGTATTTAGTGGCATCCAACATAAAACATGATTCCCAAATCCTCTATAGCTAAAGGATGACTATACCTAAAAATATAGCATAGGGTAGAGGAGAGATTAATGGTCGCAAGAATAATTAAAAGTGAGAACTAACCACAACAAGAGCCCATAAAATCATAATACATAATTAAGCTAAAGTAATTCATACACCTTGATTCAAAGGCTAGATCACAAATATTTGTTTAAGGTGATTCGTTGTCAATTTGTTCATAGACTATCATTAGCCGAGTAAGAAAAATAAGCGTCTCATCAATCAAAGATAAAGGCTTTCAAGTTATAATTTTAAATCTTGATAAAACTTAGGCCATCACAGGCTAATTTCAGCAATACACTTGCAAAAGGTTACATAGCCAACTACATCACAACATAGCTTCAATAAACCGATTCTAAAGGTCTAAAAATCATTGTTTCATTTTTGCTAAAAATAGAACTCATTATTGAATCAAAATACAAATTGGATTATGATATTGAAAGCCCCAAACTGAGCCTTCTGCATTGATGAAATATTCTTCAAAAATACCTCCTTCTGATCCTCCAATATTTCTCTCAAAATAGCCCTTAAAAATAGCCTATGGTGAGAAGATAAAGATCCACAACAATTGAGGTTTATTACCAGAAATTTGTAGAGTTGTTGAAATAAGTACCAGCCTATGATGAGAAGATGAAGATCCATAAATTCATCTTGGTATTAGACCCTAGTATTGGACATGAAGTTAATATGCATGAGCCTAAAATACTACAAAGCATCATCTTATCTAAAGCCCTATTTTAACTATGCATATTTATCTAAGCAATATCAACGATCACTTAGGAAAATAAATAGTGTGGATTTTATGAAATGGAAATGAGAGTAAAACTAGAAGAGTAGGTGTCCCCCAAAGCCTTAAAAGAGTAATTATGGGAAGTTAGGAGGATTTAAGAAAAAAATCCAAAGGAGGAACAACAATACTAATAATATAAACAACAATAACAAACTTCAACCCAAAGGCAGCCAAACCCAACACTAGTAGAGAAGGTAGCAGGACAGAAATAGGGAGTGCACCCAAGACCGAAGGGAATATGTTATGATTGTGGAGGTCCACATTACACTAATCATTTCCCTTATATAGTGATACCAAGTACAAAGGGAAAGGAACTTGTTCACAAGATCTATGATGTGATTGGGAACAAGAACTTGTAAGGGCAAGCCACTCCTTTTCTCATTAAAGGTATAATTTTTTATAAGTAAATATTTTAATAGATAGTGGAGTTATTGATAGGTTCATTTCTTCTAGTTTAGTTAGGGATATACCAAAAATGCCAAAAAATTTTGCACAAGGGTGGAAAGTCGAGTATGGTTCTAGATGAACTTACTCCATGGATTAGTATTAACCTAGGATTGAGATTAATTTAACTAATGGTTCAACCATAGGATGCCTTTTTGTAGTATCACTTCATGCCTTCGATGTCATCTTAGGGATGGATTGGCTATAGGTTCATAGATACATTATTAATTTCCAAGAAAGATGGATTGAATATTCAAAAAATTACAAGGAAAGATTGAGAATCCATAACAAGCAAGGAAAATTTCAACTCCAGATTCTTTCAGCAATACAACTAAATAAAGCTATTAGGAAAGGAGTATTTGTTTACATAGTAAATCTTGATAAAATTAAAAAAGGAAAAATAAGTGGGAAGCAAGGGTTCTTGGAGTTGGGGAGGATAAGTAGGGGAGAGGAGAGATTTTGGAGGTATGAGGAGACTTGGAGGATTCTAAGAGGTGGAATATATGATCATAGAAGATATTAGGAGTGAATAACCAGGTTGGTATTTTTATTTTTATCATTCATTTTCCTATGATTGATGCAATTGATATTCAAAAAATTTTAAAAATCCACCCTATATATATTATGGTTGATAATAAGTATTGTGTTTAAGTTTCGATCCATGCATTAGGTTATCTACTCATCATCTTTGTATAGACATCCTTGTTGGATGCTCAACCCCATATTTTTTCCATGGCTTCTTTCCCCTTGATTGTATCCAGACTTGTGTAACTCTTTGAAGACACCTCTTGATCACTTGCATGGTCAGTCTTGTTTGTTTATTAGAATATCTTCAAATTAGACAAGGGATGGATCTCTTCTTTTAATCATACAATTGTCTAAAAAATAGCAATCCATGTCACTATTTGTTACCTAAAATTATTTAAATCAAAAAATTTATTATTTATTTGACTTCCCTATGCAAATCATCCTTATGGATTTTTTCTTGTGGTCTATGTTTACTATGATCCCACTGTACCACCTATAATCTGCCACAAATTTTTGTGAATGGTTTTTGGTTTATGGAATTTTGCTTGTGATATGCATTTATTGTGACCCCATTATACTGCTTGTGATCTATCACATGGATTTTTTTTATTGACTTTTGGTTTGTGGAATTTAACTTGTGATCTACTACATGGATTATAGTAACCCCAATGTACAACATGTGATAAGCACGTGGATATTTGTTATTGATAGTTGGTTTATGGAATTTCACTTATGATCTATCGCATGGATATCTATGATTGACTATTGGTTTGTGGAATTTCACTTGTGATCTATCGCATGGATTACTATGATTGACTATTTATTTATGGAATTTCACTTGTGATCTACTGCATGGATAATTGTGACCTCATTTTTCCACTTGTGATCTACCATATAGATTTCTACATTGGTTGATGGTTTATGGAATTTTTCTTGACATATGAGTTGGTTGTTTATGACCACAATTTTTTGTATGGCCTGTTAATTACTATTCTTGTTGTGGTTGACTTGTAGTTCTTAGCAGATCCATATTAACTGTTGAAATCCTCTTTGGATAAAATCCTTTTATATTCATCTAAAAGTAGGGTCAAATATTTAAATGCTCGAATTTAACTCCAAATATATATTAGGAGATATATTCCCTTTAATGATATCAAAGCTAGGGAAATATTAAGGATGTTATAATGCTTGATTGAGGTAGATGATTATGTTTTGAAATATTAAAGGATGTTGTATTTCATGTTTGAGATAGATGTCGATGTTTTGAAATATTAAAAGATGTTATAATTCATGTTTGAGATAGATGTTGATGTTTTGAAATATTAAATATGTTATATTTCATGTTGGAGGTTGATGATGATTTGAAATATTAAAGATACTATATTTCATGTTTGGTTTAGATGATGATTTGAAAACACTAAAGATGTTACATTTCATATTTTGAGATAGATAATGTTTTAAAATGTACCAAGGATGCTAAAATTCCTTATTAGATAAAATTATGGTCAAATTGTATTATGGATGAGCTAAATAATATTTTGGAATGTATTAAGGATGAAATATTTCATGGTGGGATTATTTTGGGGAGGATTATGGGGTCCTCTCTAAATAATCCGTTATGAGCTATTTAAAAAAAAAAGATTCATTAAATTGTTAAGAGAAGCTATTCTCTAGGTTGTTTATTTCAAGGAAAGGAGATCAACATATTACGAATGAATGTGGAATTCATTTGAGGGAATTATGGGGTTCCCTCACCTAGTTTTTTAACATGAATTAAAGGAGCAATTCATGCTTTAAGAAAATAAGAACTATGGGGTTCTTATGTTTGATATTGTGTGAAAAGGGAAGTATGGGATTCTTTAAATAACTGTACTTGGAAGATAGCTTAACTTGTGAAAAAAATATTTTAAGGCTAGATTTTTCCTGTAAGGGTTTCCCAAGATAAATGATGTGTTGTGTTTATGATGATTATATTTGATTTTATTTCTTGCATATGCTAGAGCTAGTTTAATGAGATTATGCTGCTCTTTAATAAAGTTGGAATATTATTGTGATTTTGTAAATCATGCTTTAGATTTTGGTATAAATTTATTGAACTAAAATGGTGCTTTCCATAATAAATGTGGATGGTAAAATTTAAAAGAAAAAAGGTTCTCTAGTTGTGGGAAAGAAAATGTGAATGCACTCTATGTTCATGGATAACCCTTGTTATGAGAAAATATTATATGAGAGAAAAATGACATCTATTTAATATTAGTACTTGGATAAGAAACATGAAAAGTAAGACCAAGAGAGAGAGAAAGTATTCAAAGGACCTCGTTTCAAATATTTCCCTTAATATTTAAGTCTAAGTAGATGCTTGAGGATAACGAATAGTTATAGAATCTATGAATCACAATATGCTTAGTACACCTGCATAGATAGACTTATGTAGGGTGTAGAGATGAGTGTACCCTTTTGACAGACTAAAGGGATTGGCTAGTTCATCAAGAAAATGAGATAGATAGCTAATTTGCATTTGTGTTTAATGCACCTACATAGATAGACTTATGTAGGGTGCAAATATGGGTGTACCCTTTTGAAGGACTAAAGGGGTAAGTTGGATCATCATGAAGATAAGACAAATAAATTAAATGATGGGGCATTAATTCAATGAAAAACTTCATAGAGATTTTTATTAAGAGTAGTGTTAAATAAATCCTTATCAAGTGTTTATTAAAAAAAAATCTCTCTCTTGTATGGGTTGTTACATTTGGTATTAGAGCTCTAGGTACGATGGACTAGAGGCTTCCATAAATAAGTTGAATATTACTTAAAAATTGATCCTATGAAAGGTAGATTCACTTTCTTTACCAAGAGAAATAACCATAGCCATTATCAAATGAATAATAATAAAATAAGTTAGTTCGAAAGGTTAAGGAACTAACTATAAACAACTAAACTCAACTCCTTTGTAGATAAGGAGAATGGAACCTTATGGTAAATCAAGTGTGACCCAAGTTATTACTAAGAAGATAATAATGGTTGTAATCAAAATGGCACCTTGTGTGATATAAGTTTGATGGTGACCATTAATGATTTAAATTAGTTGTTGGGAAGTTATAACTAATCATTAGAAGTACAATTGAAATTAATTGTAACATGTTGTAAAGGGGGAAAACTAACCTACCATGTACAAGTCCCAAAAGTTGGATCCACAAGAGAGAAGCCTTTGGGGTGAACCACAGGGGTATATTGTTCTCTAAACTCGATGCTAAGGAGGGAAAGGTTCACTAGGAATAATTTAAGGACTCGCTCCAAGTCCTCTGGTTTTCAAGAATGTTTGATGTATGAGATTCGAGACAAATACCTAGATTTGGTCTTTCTAGATCTATGTTATAAAAGATAAAGGGCAATGTAGGAATACAAGAGCTAAACCCTAGAATGATTCTTTCTTTGAATGCTTATCTAACCTAGGGTTATAAATAGATAACCTTTAAGCAAGGGCTCAAGAAGAGATGCACAAATAGAATTAACCCTAAGTGCACACTATATGTTGTTTATCTTTAAATGCCTAGAACTTAATTAAATATATTTCTATAAAATTAGATCTAGGGTTTATAACATAACTATAAAGCACTCAACAAAAAACCTAAATACTAATCATAACACTTAGATTATCTAATGATTTATCCTTTCCTTTATCCCTTTGTCCAAAGTTATCAATAATTCCTCTTCCTGCAAGACAACTTAACAAACGCTTAGAAAATAGGATTGGCATTAGGGAGTATGCTTAGGCTTTTGTACAATAGTTCTTGAAGGCACAACATTCAAGCCCCCTAGGTCCTTTTAGCTGACCTTTGATAAATAAAAGCATAAATTGACCTTTGGAAGAAAACAAACATAATACAATATAGTAGAATAGAATGATGGAATCACAAAATAGAATATGACATCAAGCTCTAAATGCAGCCTAGAATGCAGTGGTGAAGTCTAGGATAGCAAATTACCCCTATATTTCACTCAAGAAAAATTACGCCCTATAACAGGTGAGTGCAACAATGCACAGGCAAAATCATGCCCCACAGTAGACCGGGTGTGATTTCGTAGAAATTTTATGAAAAATAAAGTATAAGTTTGACGATCTAATTACGTCACTTAGAAAATCTAAATATGCATGTAGAAGAATGAATTCACCTGGAAAAGGGTTCTAAAGCATAATAGAAGGATAGATATTTCCTGAATGGTTGATCTCTCCTTAGGGATTCAACACCAATCCATCAAGAGTGAGTAGAAGAAATCAATAATCCAAATGCAGTAGAGATCCAATTAATTCTCAAACTCCAAAGTTAAACTTACATACGAATGAATAAAAGAGATGCAGACCGAATAAGAGCACTTTACAAGAAATAGGAAATTAAATGTTAGCATGTAAGAATGTTGTATCGTGTCGTGTGTATCCGTGTGTGAAAATGAATTCAAACCCTCCTTATATAGTGGATTTGAAGGTGAGAAGTGTGGGAAAACAAAGGAGGGCTGACGTAAAACATGCCAAAACTTAAGGGTTTCCTTAAGAAAAATCCTAACAAAGGTGAGATCGTGCCCCATCAAGGCCGACCATGATTTCGCCATACGAAGTCGCACCCTATTAAGTACCAAGCGTGATTTCACATAGGGAGATAAAATAGACAAAATAAGGGGAAGGAACCTTACCCTTGCCTTAGAAAAGTCTGAGGGGCCTCCCAAAGACCTCTAGAAAAATTATCCACTAAAGTGGGTCAATTTTCCATGTCTACATTTTGCCCACTCTTTGATGCATTTAAGGTCAAGTAAATGCGTCAAATAAATATGTATACCCCTATAGGTAAGAATATAACAAGCACAAAAATAAGTGGTCAGGTTTAGGAAAAATAGTGATACAAAAGGGGTATCACAAAGGATATTGTAGACTTTCGCATTCTAAACGAGACATTACTACCTTAATGCCTCTATGGCTAGGGGTTCTCCCTCGAGTTTTGAAAGGAATGAAGATTCCTTATGAAAATTGAAAGAGGCAAGAAGAGAAAGAGCAAAAACATGAAGAACACATCAAGCAAATAAATAGCAGAGCAAAATATTATTGGGTACAACATGAATCTAATGCAGCTAACATGAAGTGCATAGATGAAAATAGAAGAAAGGGAAAGAAAGAAGAAGGGAAGATAGAAGAAGAAGAACAAGAAGAAGATGAAGATCCAAAGGTCAACCATAGAAAGTGAGAGAATTTGATCAAATAACCCTAAATGAAGGGTTTTATACCCAAAATAATGGTCCATGTGTGGAGTTAAAACTTGCTATGGGTTTAGTACTCACTAATATGGATAGATGGGTAAAATATGAAGCGTAATCCACTATGGGTGATTTCTCGAATGATAGAGTGTAATCCACTATGGATGATTTCTCTCTAGGTACTTCTATGGGGTGATTACCCATTAGGATGTATGTTGAGGTCTATTTAAAATGGCCAAGGAGCTTATCCTATAATGGGGTGTTGATCCTGTTGAGTCAAAAGAAGCATCACCTGATAGGGAAATAGGTTTTTGCTAATGTGAATGATGTATTAGCAAGTACTACCTGATAGTGATGTGTAATAATATGTATGGACCAAGTCATATGATTATAACACAATGTGAGTGTGTGCATGTGCTAGAAGAAAATAGAGGAAGAAAATAAGGAGTAATAAATTGTGCATGTGTACCCCTAGCTTGAAGTTTTAGCTAGTGAAAATTCAAGAGGGAGGAAGTGTACAAAAAAATGAGAGAAGATATATTCTTATCTGAACAAATAAGACAAAAGTACAAATAAGAATCATGCAAAAGACAAGGATTGAAGAACACAAGCTTATACTGAGAGGGGGGGGTGAACAGTATAAGACCTCTTTTTACTTTCTCTATTTAACTTCAACTTCGCAAAGCAATGAACCAATAGCAATATCAAATAAATGCATAAAGCAACACACAATGAGACACCAATTTTAATGTGGTTCACCCAACATGGGCTACCTCCACAAAAATTTTCTCTAAAAAGCTTTCTCAAAGTTCTTTGGGAATCCTTCCCAATTACAATGTTTATGAGCCTCAGCCCAAAGGAGAAACCTTCCCCTACTCAAGTATTTATGAGCCTCTACCCAAAGGAGAATCCTTCCCCTCCTCATGACTTTATGAGCCTCCTGCCCAAAGGAGAATCCTTCCCCTCCTCATGAATTTATGAGCCTCCTACCAAAAGGAGAATCCTTCCCCTCAGCTCTGGAAATGATACTTCAGAAGATCACCTGCCTCTTATTTTGCTAGCATGTGGAACTCCTTTCCACAGAAGACCTCCTGTCCTCAATGATCACCTCCACAAAAACTCATCAACCTTTACTAAACACAGTCAGTCAGTCAAGCACAAGTCTTCCTCACTCTGTCAGAACTATCCCAAGCTCAACTAATAAAGCTTGAACAAATCAATCTTTGCTGCACACAAGCCTTCTCAAATACTTGTCAAAACTGTCCTCAGGTTCTTCTCAAAGAACCACTTCAACTCTGTCCTCAAGTCCTCTACTAAGACCTGTCCAAATCAGCTCACAAGTCCTCCCTAAAACTTTTCCAAATCAGCTCACAAGTCCTCACTAGAACTTGTCCAAATAAGCTCACAAGTCCTCACTATAACCTATCCAAATAATATCACAAGTCCTCACTAGAACATGTCCAAATCAGCTCACAAGTCCTCACTAGAACCTGTCCAAATCAGCTCACAAGTTCATCAAGAGAAAAAAATTGCTTAGCATGAACCCACAAAGAGAATTGTTAGAGACCCAATGTGATTCATCAACCTCATAGAAGCATAAAGAGAATTGTTAGAGACTCAATATGTTCTATACTTAACTCCCAATATCAATCTCAAATCTCATAGATTCCCTAGCAGAGTCGCCAACCTGTTCCATGTGTTTCTTACCGAAACCAAGACCTGTTTTATCTGTTGTCCTTATTTTATCTTTAATGATTGACTTTACCTTTTTGGTGCTATCTTAAAACCTGTAAAGATTCTCCTTGTAATCTTTAGTTTCCTCTTTCAAGGAAGCCACTTTCTGTTCCAACTCTCTACACTCAAGAACCTTAGACTCTAACTTATCCTTAAGTTTCGTGTCTTAGCTATAGAGAAGTCAAGACTTTCTATAAGCTCATCTCTCTCAATACAACATTCATCCAATTTATCATTGAGTCTAGCATTCTCCTTTCTTTCCTTTTTCAAAGCACTAAGAGCACTAACAAGTTCAACTTCAATATCTACTTCACCATCCTCTATAACTTCCTCTATTTGTTTGCCTTTTGAAACATCAATGACTTTTTTATATTTCTTATCACTAGAGGTGCTACCCTTTTCTAAAGCCATACAAAGATATTCCTTACAATTTTTCGAAGCATCCTCATACATAGTATAACTATAAATCAATCCATAATTTGTGCAATCATCCTCAAGTTGTCCAAAATTTCCACATCTAAAACATTTCATAAGGACAAATCTATGTTTTTTTTCTTCTTCTTTTCTGTTAGGAACAACATCTCATTTCCAACATCACTTGAAGAACTTTCACTATCACTACTAGAACACTTACTTGCCTTGTCTAGGTAGAAACTTTTCTTGTGTTTGTGAGAGTACCTCTTTCCTTGATTGCTTTGCTCATCTTTATTCTTTCTTTGATGCTTGTGCCTTTCAGAATCCTTGCTTTTATAATCCCGTTTATCTTCATCACTTTCATCCTTGGCGATAGTACAGATTAGTACCATAATGACCAAACTTTCCACAATTGAAACACTTGACATATTTCATACCTTTGTTCTTTCTTGAGAACATGCCCTTCTTGTTGTAATATGCCTCTTCATCACTAGAAGAATCATCACTATCTTGAAGCTCTTTACCCTTGGATTTCTTGGTAGCCTTGAAAGTTGCCTCCTTCTTAACATCAACCTTCACTTGAGTTCTCAACTCAAATGCTGCAAGTATACTATGAAGCTCATCCTTTTTCAACTTATCCAAATCCTTAGCTTCCTCAATAGCAGAAATATTTTCCCTAAATCTATTTGGAAGAGACCTCAAAATCTTATCACAAATATCATTTTCAGCAAGCTCAAGACCTAGTTCCTTCATAGAGTTAACAATCTCATCCATACGAAGCATATAGTCACTAATATTTTCTTCATCATTCATCTTGAGTTTTTCAAACATACCTTTGAAGTGTCTCAACTTGGCCTTTCGGACATTTGCATCACCTGTATGAACCACCTTCAATTGTTTCCACATTTCACTAGTTGTCTTGCGGTGAATCACCTTGGTAAGATCCGCCTTCCGTAAACCCTTCAGGATTGCATTCATTGCCTTTGAATTGCTATGATGTAGGAGCCTCTCTTCCTTAGTAGAAGGACCATGCTCAGGAATGGTATACTCATCCTCAATCACTTCCCAAACTTCATTTCCAAGAGCCATAAGATGAACCTTCATCCTAGCACTCCAAAGCCCAAAATCTGCCCCATCAAGAATAGGTGCTGCATTACCACTTGTAGATTCCATTGTGTTCTTTACAATATTTTCCTTCAAGCTGTTAAACTTTTCGAAGGAACCCGCTCTGATACCAATTGAAGAACACAAGCTTATACTGAGAGGGGGGGTGAATGGTATAAGACCTCTTTTTACTTTCTCTATTTAACTTCAACTTCGCAAAGCAATGAACCAATAGCAATATCAAAGCAATGCAAAAATAAACACACAATGAGACACCAATTTTAACGTGGTTCACCCAACATGGGCTACCTCCACAAAAATTTTCTCTAAAAAGCTTTCTCAAAGTTCTTTGGGAATCCTTCCCAATTAAAATGTTTATGAGCCTCAGCCCAAAGGAGAAACCTTCCCCTACTCAAATATTTATGAGCCTCTGTCCAAAGGAGAATCCTTCCCCTCCTCATGACTTTATGAGCCTCCTACCCAAAGGAGAATCCTTCCCCTACTCATGAATTTATGAGCCTCCTGCCCAAAGGAGAATCCTTCCCCTCAGCTCTGGAAATGATACTTCAAAAGATCACCTGCCTCTTATTCTGCTAGCACGTGGAACTCCTTTCCACATAAGACCTCATGTCCTCAATGCTCAGCCTCAAGAGACCTTTTTCCTCACTGATCACCTCCACAACAACTCATCAACCTGTACTAAACATAGTCGGTCCAACACAAGTCTTCCTCACTCTGTCAGATCTGTCCCAAGATCAACTCATAAAGCTTGAACAAATCAATCTTTGCTGCACACAAGCCTTCTCAAAGACTTGTCAAAACTGTCCTCAGGTTCTTCTCAAAGAACCACATCAACTCTGTCCTCAAGTCCTCTACTAGGACCTATCCAAATCAGCTCACAAGTCCTCCCTAGAACTTGTCCAAATCAGCTCACAAGTCCTCACTAGAACCTATCCAAATCAGCTCACAAGTCCTCACTAGAACCTATCCAAATTAGCTCACAAGTCCTCACTAGAACCTGTCCAAATCAGCTCACAAGTTCATCAAGAGAAAAAACTTGCTTAGCATGAACCCACAAAGAGAATTGTTAGAGACCCAATGTGATTCATTAACCTCATAGAAGCATAAAGAGAATTGTTAGAGACTCAATATGTTCTATACTTAACTCCCAATCTCAATCTCAAATCTCATAGAAACATAAAGAGAATTGTTAGAGACTCAATATGTTCTATACTTAACTCCCAATCTCAATCTCAACTCAATCTCAATCTCAAAAGAATAAGATAGATGTAGTATGCTTTTCTCAAGAACATGAAACATAACCCAACAATTGCCAACCATGCAATATCTCATATAACAATGATACTCATGTTCTTTCCACAACCAATATATTTTCTCAACCAATTAGGGCTTTAACAACAATGCTTATAGACAAGGTTTAACCAACATCATTCAACTCAACATTAACCTTGAAGCATTCAACCAATCACTACATGAAAAGGAAACTAGTAGACGTCCTTTATTTGAACAAAACATCCACCAACATAAATCACCAATGCAAAGAATAACTTGCTCAAATCAATCTCAATGGAGTAAGCCCAAATCATGTATCAAGTAAAGCATTAACTTGATCAAAAAAACCTCTATGGAAGCAACTCAACCATCAATCTCAAAACAGCCAACTAAGGGTTTCACCATCTCAATGCAAGTAGCAAGACTTACTAACATAAACCCTAGTGCAAAAATGCTTCCTCTTCCTCAACCAGAATTATGCATTCACCCAAAAACTCATCAATGATTTTAATGCATAAACAATCTTCAATATCCAGAAAATGGAATTACACCAACAAGAATACCTAGTAGACAACCTTTTCACTCCAAACTCAATTTTAGAAAATACACCATCAACAATATACATGGAAGAAGTTGCCTATACCTTTGTTTGAGGAAGAAGAGAATAGTTCTTCAACCTGTTACCAACACCACCCTCAACTTTGCCACCAAGTTAGGGTTAGATCATAAAAGTAACCACAAAAATATTTATTCCATAAAACACCTTATGACTCCAATCCTTAGAAGTCAACTACCAAAAAATATAAAGCATACAAACAATATATCCTTTTACACCTTATTTATCCAAATTAATTAAACCTTGCTCAAGGAATAATAGCTTCTAAGCAAATCTCACTCAACAATCAAGCCAAAAATCTCAACCACACACTATCAACCTTATATCTCCAAAGAAGCATTTAACCTCAAAAATAATTTTAAATAAATCTGCCCAACCACTTCTTTAACAAAATGCAGATTTTATTTAAAAAACCTTACCAAAAAAAATGCTTCAGAAAATTGCGGGTCAACAGTGCCTCCAAAAAAATCAGAGCGCAAAAAACTCTTCTCACACTCCATGGTGGAAGTCGAACGCTTGACCTCCCTTCAAGCACCTTCGTAGAACAGTCGTTGCCACTAGGCCAACGGCGCTAGCTTGAAGGCTAGCAAGAGTCTCCTTCTCCTTAACCCTTTGGCGGTGGATAAACGTGGCGAAAAAAATGATAGTCGTAGCTTTTACTTCCCAACTTTTGCGCAATTCGAATTTCTTTCACACCTTTGCTTTGGACTATAGGTTATGGCTTATATAGCCAAACTTCCATGCTATGCACGACGTCGGCGGGAGGATAATTCGAACTTTTCTAATTAATATTATTTTGGTGCCTTCGAAACAACTTTAGGGTTTATGAAACCCTTTTGATAATTTAAAAAATAATAAAGGTATTTTAGACCTTAGACCTTAGGTGGAGAACCCATTAAATTATTAAAATAATTTAATCACTAAATCAAATAAATAATTAATTAAAAAACCTTAAAAATGTTTTATTAATTAAGTTATTTAATTAATAAGTGTCTCCAGCATTTGCACTAAGTCGAGAGTGGTTTTGAGAAAAACCCTTAATGCATCCACCGGTTTTAATAAAAACCCTTAAACCTGCCATGGTTTTGATAAAAACCTTTTCATCTGCCACATGGAATCTCTCCAAAATCTTCTAGAAAATATTCTTTGGAATCTTCAACCTTTGAAACCAATAAATCCTCTTGACATTAATGCCAGTTCCTTTTGACATCAATGACAACTCATAGACAAGAAGCTAGGATCTCAAACCCAAAATTGCCAACAATCTCCCCCTTTGTCATTGATGGCAAACCATGCTTCTCAACAAAGACTCGAAACTCAAAACTGCTGTATAGAAATCAGCTCCCCCTGACTTGAGGCTCTCCCCCTTACTCATATCTCTCCCCCTTTGTCATCTCTGGCAAAGGGTCACCTTTGGGGGTTGGGACTAAGAATGAGCCTCTTAGCTTAGTCCCTCCCCCACCTCCTATTGAGGGATTAATTTTGGGGTGGGAGTAAAACTCCCATTAGGCACTAATCTTCATCAATGTCTATAACTGCCTTACCATGTCTTCTCTTGTTCTCCTTGTCCATATTCTTGTTCCTGTTCATGTCACTGTTGTTGTTCTTGTTATCATTCTTGTTCTTATCCATGTCTTGATTCTTGTGTCTGTTCATACCCATGTTCTTGTTCCTGTATCTTGGAATTTCAGCTCTACACTGTCTAGCTATGTGACCTTCATTGTTGCACTTATAACAACTAACAATGTTATTTCTTTGAGGCATACCTGATCTTTGACTCCATCTGTACTGACCAACCTTGTTCCTGTTATTAGACTTGCAATAAACAACCTTATGCCCAAACTTTTTACAAGAGTAGCAATACCCTTGAAATAAATTACCACCTTTGAATCTGTCATTTACCTTCCTCACTTGAGTCATGCAATGTGAAGCCATGTGACCAAACTTGTGACAAGCAAAACATCTGCCATTAAACTTTCCTTTATTTGACCTCTTAGGTCCTGTAAACTTTCTCCCCTTTTTTTGATTCCTGTTTTCTGATTTTGTGCATCTATCACTCAAGGACTCTTTTTCTGAAGTACTTTCCTCATCAGAACTCTCTTCCTTTCAGAATCTCTTACTAGATTCCCTAGCAGAGTCGCCAACCTGTTCCATGTGTTTCTTACCGAAACCAAGACCTGTTTTATCTGTTGTCCTTATTTTATCTTTAATGATTGACTTTACCTTTTTGGTGCTATCTTAAAACCTGTAAAGATTCTCCTTGTACTCTTTAGTTTCCTCTTTCAAGGAAGCCACTTTCTGTTCCAACTCTCTACACTCAAGAACCTTAGACTCTAACTTATCCTTAAGTTTCTGTGTCTTAGCTATAGAGAAGTCAAGACTTTCTATAAGCTCATCTCTCTCAATACAACATTCATCCAATTTATCATTGAGTCTAGCATTCTTCTTTCTTTCCTTTTTCAAAGCACTAAGAGCACTAACAAGTTCAGGTTCAATATCTACTTCACCATCCTCTATAACTTCCTCTATTTTTTTGCCTTTTGAAACATCAATGACTTTTTTAGATTTCTTATCACTAGAGGTGCTACCCTTTTCTAAAGCCATACAAAGATATTCCTTACAATTTTTCGAAGCATCCTCATACATAGTATAACTATAAATCAATCCATCATTTGTGCAATCATCCTCAAGTTGTCCAAAATTTCCACATCTAAAACATTTCATAAGGACAAATCTATGTTTCTTTTCTTCTTCTTTTTCCGTTAGGAACAACATCTCATTTCCAACATCACTTGAAGAACTTTCACTATCACTACTAGAACACTTACTTGCCTTGTCTAGGTAGAAACTTTTCTTGTGTTTGTGAGAGTACCTCTTTCCTTGATTGCTTTGCTCATCTTTATTCTTTCTTTGATGCTTGTGCCTTTCAGAATCCTTGCTTTTATAATCCTGTTTATCTTCATCACTTTCATCCTTGGAAGTAGTACAGTTAGTACCATAATGACCAAACTTTCCACAATTGAAACACTTGACATATTTCATACCTTTGTTCTTTCTTGAGAACATGCCCTTCTTGTTGTAATATGCCTCTTCATCACTAGAAGACTCATCACTATCTTGAAGCTCTTTACCCTTGGATTTCTTGGTAGCCTTGAAAGTTGCCTCCTTCTTAACATCAACCTTCACTTGAGTTCTCAACTCAAATGCTGCAAGTATACTATGAAGCTCATCCTTTTTCAACTTATCCAAATCCTTAGCTTCCTCAATAGCAGAAATATTTTCCCTAAATCTATTTGGAAGAGACCTCAAAATCTTATCACAAATATCATTTTCAGCAAGCTCAAGACCTAGTTCCTTCATAGAGTTAACAATCTCATCCATACGAAGCATATAGTCACTAATATTTTCTTCATCATTCATCTTGAGTTGTTCAAACATACCTTTGAAGTGTCTCAACTTGGCCTTTCGGACATTTGCATCACCTGTATGAACCACCTTCAATTGTTTCCACATTTCACTAGCTGTCTTGCAGTGAATCACCTTGGTAAGATCTACCTTCGTAAACCCTTCAGGATTGCATTCATTGCCTTTGAATTGCTATGATGTAGGAGCCTCTCTTCCTTAGTAGAAGGACCATGCTCAGGAATGGTATACTCATCCTCAATCACTTCCCAAACTTCATTTCCAAGAGCCATAAGATGAACCTTCATCCTAGCACTCCAAAGCCCAAAATCTGCCCCATCAAGAATAGGTGCTGCATTACCACTTGTAGATTCCATTGTGTTCTTTACAATATTTTCCTTCAAGCTGTTAAACTTTTCGAAGGAACCCGCTCTGATACCAATTGAAGAACACAAGCTTATACTGAGAGGGGGGGTGAATGGTATAAGACCTTTTTTTACTTTCTCTATTTAACTTCAACTTCGCAAAGCAATGACCCAATAGCAATATCAAAGCAATGCATAAAGAAACACACAATGAGACACCAATTTTAACGTGGTTCACCCAACATGGGCTACCTCCACAAAACTTTTCTCTAAAAAGCTTTCTCAAAGTTCTTTGGGAATCCTTCCCAATTACAATGTTTATGAGCCTCACCCCAAAGGAGAAACCTTCCCCTACTCAAGTATTTATGAGCCTCTGTCCAAAGGAGAATCCTTCCCCTCCTCATGACTTTATGAGCCTCCTGCCCAAAGGAGAATCCTTCTCCTCCTCACAAATTTATGAGCCTCCTGCCCAAAGGAGAATCCTTCCCCTCAGCTCTGGAAATGATACTTCAAAAGATCACCTGCCTCTTATTATGCTAGCACGTGGAACTCCTTTCCACATAAGACCTCCTGTCCTCAATGCTCAGCCTTAAGAGACCTTTTTCCTCACTGATCACCTCCACAACAACTCATCAACCTATACTAAACACAGTTAGTCGGTCCAGCACAAGTCTTCCTCACTCTGTCAAATCTGTCCCAAGCTCAACTCATAAAGCTTGAACAAATCAATCTTTGCTGCACACAAGCATTCTCAAAGACTTGTCAAAATCGTCCTCAGGTTCTTCTCAAAGAACCACTTCAACTCTGTCCTCAAGTCCTCTACTAGGACCTATCCAAATCAGCTCACAAGTCCTCCCTAGAACTTGTCCAAATCAGCTCACAAGTCCTCACTAGAACCTATCCAAATCATCTCACAAGTCCTCACTAGAACCTGTCCAAATCAGCTCACAAGTCCTCACTAGAACCTGTCCAAATCAGCTCACAAGTTCATCAAGAGAAAAAAATTGCTTAGCATGAACCCACAAAGAGAATTTTTAGAGACCCAATGTGATTCATCAACCTCATAGAAGCATAAAGAGAATTGTTAGAGACTCAATATGTTCTATACTTAACTCCCAATCTCAATCTCAAATCTCATAGAAACATAAAGAGAATTGTTAGAGACTCAATATGTTCTATACTTAACTCCCAATCTCAATCTCAATCTCAAAATAATAAGATAGATGTAGTATGCTTTTCTCAAGAACATGAAACATAACCCAACAATTGCCAACCATGCAATATCTCATATAACAATGATACTCATGTTCTTTCCACAACCAATATCTTTTCTCAACCAATTAGGGCTTTAGCAACAATGCTTATAGACAAGGTTTAACCAACATCATTCAACTCAACATTAACCTTGAAGCATTCAACCAATCACTACATGAAAAGGAAACTAGTAGACATCCTTTTCCCTCCAAAGGTATTTGAACAAAACAGCCACCAACATAAATCACCAATGCAAATAATAACTTGCTCAAATCAATCTCAATGGAGTAAGCCCAAATCATGTATCAAGTAAAGCATTAACTTGATCAAAACAACCTCTATGGAAGCAACTCAACCATCAATATCAAAACAGCCAACTAAGGGTTTCACCATCTCAATGCAAGTAGCAAGACTTACTAACATAAACCCTAGTGCAAAAATGCTTCCTCTTCCTCAACCAGAATTATGCATTCACCCAAAAAATCATCAATGATTTTAATGCATAAAAAATCTTCAATATCCAGAAAATGGAATTACACCAACAAGAATACCTAGTAGACAACCTTTTCACTCCAAACTCAATTTTAGAAAATACACCATCAACAATATACATGGAAGAAGTTGCCCATACCTTTGTTTGAGGAAGAAGAGAATAGTTCTTCAACCTGATACCAACACCACCCTCAACTTTGCCACCAAGTTAGGGTTAGATCATAAAAGTAACCACAAAAATATTTATTCCATAAAACACCTTATGATTCCAATCCTTAGAAGTCAACTACCAAAAAAAATAAAGCATACAAACAATATATCCTTTTACACCTTATTTCTCCAAATTAATTAAACCATGCTTAAGGAATAATAGCTTCTAAGCAAATCTCACTCAAAAATCAAGCCAAAAATCTCAACCACACACTATCAACCTTATATCTCCAAATAAGCATTTAACCTCAAAAAAAAATTTAAATAAATCTGCCCAACCACTTCTTCTTTAACAAAATGCAGATTTTATTTAAAAAACCTTACCAAAAAAAATGCTTCCAAAAATCGCGGGTCAACAGTGCCTCCGAAAAAATCGGAGCGCAAAAACTCTTCTCACACTCCACGACGGGAGTCGAATGCTTGACCTCCCTTCAAGCGCCTTCGTAGAACAGTCGTTGCCACTAGGCCAACGGCGCTAGCTTGAAGGCTAGCAAGAGTCTCCTTCTCCTTAACCTTTGGTAGCGGATAAACGTGGCGAAAAAAATGATAGTCGTAGCTTTTACTTCCCAACTTTTGTGCAATTTGAATTTCTTTCACACCTTTGCTTTGGACTATAGGTTATGGCTTATATAGCCAAAATTCCATGCTATGCACGATGTCGGCGGAAGGATAATTCAAAATTTTCGAATTAATATTATTTTGGCACCTTCGAAACAACTTTAGGGTTTATGAAACCCTTTTGATTATTTAAAAAATAATCAAAGGTCCTTTAGACCTTAGACCTTAAGTGGAGAACCCATTAAATTATTAAAATAATTTAATCACTAAATCAAATAAATAATTAATTAAAAAACCTTAAAAAGTTTTTATTAATTAAGTTATATAATTAATAAGTGTCTCCAACCTTTGCATTAAGTCGAGAGTGGTTTTGAGAAAAACCCTTAATGCATCCACCTAGTTTTAATAAAAACCCTTAAACCTGCCATGGTTTTGATAAAAACCTTTTCATCTGCCACATGGAATCTCTCCGAAATCTTCTAGAAAATATTCTTTGGAATCTTCAACCTTTGAAGCCAATAAATCCTCTTGACATTAATGCCAGTTCCTTTTGACATCAATGACAACTCATAGACAAGAAGCTAGGATCTCAAACCCAAAATTTCCAACAAGGATATACCAAAATAGGATTGCATTCCTTGAATTTGGAGAGAAATGATGATCATTGTAAAACTTTCAAAGTCAAGGGATACAAGAAGAAGAGAGAAGAGAAGAAAAGATAAAATAAAGACGAGAAGAGAAGAAGGAATGAAAATACATGGGCCCTATATTGGGGCTTCTCTAGACATTAGAACCCTAGTGAAAAGTTCACTGCATGTGAGCTATGACCTAACTAGGTATCATCACATGCCATTATCATGAATCCCCAAAAAACTATATGAACAAGTAGCCATGAGCAAGAAGCAATGCAATTATGACAAGCAAAAATGCAAGAGCAATAGAATTTCAAGCAATAATACAAATTATGATAGGCATTCATGCAATATGAGCAAGAAAATAGATGCAATATGATCTAAACTAGATGCAAAATGTATATGATAGATAAAGCATAGTATCTTTTTAAATGCATTATATTCATAGGCTCTTTAAGTTATTTGCCATCTAGAGAAGCTAAATGATACGCACTTCAGCCAAAATTGGCCATTATGACAAAGGGCC
Source organism: Wollemia nobilis (assembly GCA_028583015.1). Lineage (NCBI taxonomy): Eukaryota > Viridiplantae > Streptophyta > Pinopsida > Araucariales > Araucariaceae > Wollemia > Wollemia nobilis. The sequence continues at coordinate 2,167,208 of JAQPPZ010001689.1, read as the reverse complement.
CTAACCAATTGGGCTAAAACTTACCTTGAATATCAATATGAGCATTAGTGTTCTTTTGGTTTTCCTTGAGGACTAGGTCCCCAACCTTAAAAGAATGATTGCAAACTTTCTTATAATAAGATCATCAAAGTCTATCCTAATAGGCTCTCAAATGCTCTAATGCATGAATGCACTTTTCATCCAGTAGCTCCAATTGGTGCAAGTGGTATGCATGATACTCATTGCCATCCTCGATATCTTACAACAAGATGCGCAATGAAGGAACCTCAAGCTCAAAATAAAACACTACCTCAGTCCCATATACCAAGACATATGGTGAGGTCCCTGTGGGAGTATGCACACTAGTATGATAGGCCCACAAGGTAGGATAAAGCTAGATATGCCAGTTGCAACTGGTCTTACTAACCAACTTTTCAAGATCATGATCAAGGACTTTTTGGATGCTTAAGCTTACCCATTACCCTGGGGGTAATAAGTAGTTGACCACCTTTGCTGAATTTTGTACTTAGAATAAATATTACAAACATCCTTATTCTTTAAAGGAGTGTCATTATCAGAAATAATATTTGAAGGAATCCTGAACCTACAAAGAATCTAGTTGAAGATGAACTTAGAAACTTGAGTTCCAGTCATCACAACCAGGAGTATGGCTTCAACCCATTTAGTGAAATACTCAATCATAGTGAAGATAAACTTGTGATCATTTGATGGCATTAGGTTAACTTTCTTGATAATGTCCAATCCCCACATGGATAATTTCCAAGAAGAAGAGATAAACTGAAGGTCTTAAGAAGGAGTATGGATGATATGATCATGGTTTTGACACTTGTTGCAGCATCAAACATAGTCACATGCATCTTCCTCCATGGAAGTCCAACAGTACCCCATTCGAAGGAGATTTTTTGCAATAGCATTACCACTGAAATGACCTTCACATGAATCTTTGTGAGCATCACTAAGAGCAAGTTGAGTTTCATCAGAGTTAAAAAATCTTTAAAGGATACCTTCAAAAGAACATCAATACAAGATGTTGTTGATTATAATGAATCAACATGCTCTTTTGCACAAAATTTTACACTGATTGGGGTCTAAACCATTAGGTACCAAACCATACTTAATAAAACTAAATATATCGTTATACCATGGCTCAGATAAAGAAGCTCCAATGGTCAAACCATATAATGGTACAAGACAAGAACCAAGCGATGCAGGTTCTTAAAGTTGCCTAATTATACTCGATGCTTGATCATCTTCTAACTCCAAAGGGAATAAGGATGCAATAGTAGCCATGGCATACGCATGGTGGTTTGAGGATCTAGGGATAAACTCTATGGTTACTTAATCAAATGAGGATGACAACTTAGTAACAATCTCCTTGTAAGGTTTGATTTTATTATCCTAATTCTGATAAATATCATTAATCTAATTAACCACAAGTTGAGAGTCACCAAAGATCGAAATAATTCTAACCTGCAAATCTAAGGCATCTCTAAGACCAAGGATCAAAGCTTCGTATTTTGTAGTATTATTCGTGTAACAGAAACGAAGTTTGAAGAACAAAGGGATGAGCTATTTTTATGGGATGACTAGAATGACTCTAGCACCAACACTCTTCATGCATTGGGATTCATCAAAAAATAAAGTCTAAGACTCTGACTCTTCAATTTTAACATTGAAGCACTCATTAAGAAACTCAACAATTATAGGATGGGCAACTTCTAGGGTAGTGAAGGCTAACTGATTAGCAACCACCTGAAATTTAATAGCCTTCTAACCTATAAAATTCAAATCAAACTCACTAAGGTCCAACACCTGTTTAGTAGCTCAATCTAAAAGGTGGGACTTAGACATCAAATAGTGCAAAGGATCAAACTTTGCAACCACCAATATCTTATGGCTAAGCATATAGTGTCTTAGCTTCTTAGAAGCAAACACTATGGTAAAGAAAATATTTTCTAAGGGAGTGTACCTAGTTTCATAGCTAACCAAGGTTCTACTAATATAGTAGATAGCTCGTTCTTTATTTTGATCATCATGTTCGACCAACATGGCCCCCAAAGCATGAATAGTGGTTGTTATGTACAGCCCTAAATTCCTATCAAACATAGGAGGAACTAAGATAGGCGAGGAAGTGATATACTATTTTATATCATCAAAAGTTTTTTGACACTCAGAATCCCATCGAAAGACCACATATTTATTAAGAAGCTTAAGAAAGGGCTAACACTTATCGACTAACAAGGCAATGAAATGATGGATAGACTGAAGTTTACCTTGAAGACTACACAGTTTGTTCCAGGTATAGGGAGGAGGCATATTAGTGATGATCATTATCTTAGTGGTATCTACTTCAATGTCTCTCCTAGACACTAAAAAGCCTAACAACTTGCCAAATGTGACTCCAAACACACACTTAATGGGTTTAAGATGAACCTTGTATTGTCGAAGCCTTTCAAATATTCATCTTAAATTGTGGACATGATCCTTTCGTTCTATGGAGTGAGCTAGAATATCTTCCACATAGTCCTAGAGAATATCATGCATCATGTCATGGAAAAATAAGTCATGGCCCATTGATTGGTAGCTCCTACGTTCTTTAGGCCAAAAAGCATGACCTTCCAACAGAAGGTTCCCCATGGAGTAGTGAATGTTATCTTAGCCTATCAAGGGTAATCATAGTCTGGTTGTAGCCTAAGAAACCATCCATAAGAGAAACCATTCCATATTTGCAAGTGAAATCTATGATCTGGTCTATGTTGGACAAGGGAAAATCATCTTTGGGACACGTGTTGAGTGGTAATTTTTCCCAAGTGAAAAGCCACACTCACCCTTAGGATTTTGATCACAAAACCCTTTCTTGCAAAGAAGTTAAAACAAAACAACTTCTCCAAGGTTCCACTATATAAGCATTGCATATGTGTATTAGTAATATCAATGAAGATATATCAATTAAATGCTAGGAATACCTTAGTTATTGCAAGTAATTGTTAACAAGGGGCATGTGTTGGTTTATTTTATCATGCTATACTAATGATTGTTCATAAAACTTAAATAAAAGCAAATGTGAATTGACCCTCATATGATCACGATGTAAAGCCTTAATTCCTTTTATCTTGGAGGATTTTAGGTAGATTTTATCTTCCTTTATTAAGTAGATTTTAAACAAGTTTTATCTTGCATTAAATCCTACTTTAAGCATGAAGTAGAAGATTAAAACCTATCTTTAAACATGAATTTCAAATGATGAAAGAATTCATTTTATGTTGCTTTAAAACCTCAAGATGGAATAATCTGGATGACCAACTTTGTAGCTATAGTAGCCTTTGATATAATAAATAAATTATCCCTCTTTGATGAAATTAATTTTCATAAAGAGAACAATTTATTATTTTAAAATAATGGCCTTAAAATGTCATTATAAATTATCCATGTTTAATGAAATCATAATTTTCATAAATAAGAAGTAATTTAATGCTTTAAAACAGTAGCCTTTGATGTAATGATAAATTACCTCTCTTTAATAAAATCAAAATTTTCATAAAGAAAATGCAATTTATTGCTCTGAAAATGGTGGCTAATGGAATGGCATAAAAATTAACCTCAATTGAAATTTTCATGAAGGGAAGTTCATTTATGCTTGCAAATAAAAATGTAAATCTGAAAAAAAAATCTGATTTACCTTCAATATCTAAAAAATGTAAAATTTCAAAATTATAAAAACCTCATAAGACAACGATTCTGAACAATTTTTATAAAATTGAAATGGCTTTGGAATGAGTTCAAATTTGTTTGGGATGAAATATTGTAGTTCATTCTTCACACCCATGTATTTATTTTTGTCATTTTAATTTTTTCCAATTTTTATTTTAATCCTCAAAGTTTAAAAAAAATCTGCAAAAGAGAAAGGTTAGAACCATAAAATAAAATCTGAAAATGGAAATAAAACACAAAAAATCCAGAAAACAATTGTTAGCAGTTTCATGCGACCCTATCCTGCAAAACCCGAGATGTGAGAGTTTTTTGAGTGTAACCCAACTTAACCGGAACTGCATTTGCACATCCCGAAATAAATTAGGTGCAAGACTCTAAGGAAAAATATAAATTCTCTATTTCTGGATATTCAACAATGCAACCATGAAATGCATTAAACATTACCTATAAATCCAAAAAGCAGAGAGAAGAAATATGGACAGTAAATTAAAACACCCAGAAATGACTCTCCTCTTATTTTGCTCACAAGGTGCAGAAATCCTGCAATGTTTGCATCAAAACAAATAAAAATATTTTTGTTTACATTCCAATTCCAGCAGCCTCCGGCCTTCCAAAAAGAACCAGCCAGGTCCTAAAAGATCCAGTCCCCTTTCTCCATCTAAAATGAATATTTAAAATCTTCCAATAAACTTTTCGCTTCCTGCTTCTTCGTTCTCTTTTCTACCCTTTCGCTTTTCGTTTCTACACTTGAGAAGGATCTAGCAAGATCTTTGACAGAGGTTTTTTTTCCTCTATATGGATGGAGTGATTTTGGGGGGATCGATGAACATTATCGCTTGCCTACCATTCTCCACCCATCTGTCATAAGACTGTCTTTCAAGAGTTGTGGTAAAGGAACAAGAGCTACCTCAAGGCTCATGGTTGAATTTTGTGGGCTTGTGGATTAACAAGAGTATCTGAGGATTTAGTCTAAGCTATGGAAGACGCAAGAGGGTTCTTGGGGGGCACGACCTGAGAAGGAAAATATTTTTTGGGAACAAGGGGGTGTTGAGGGCCATCGATAGGGAATTTATCGGCTAAATTTTCAGTTGCAGCTTCCAAATGAGAGCCATTAGTAGGGATGTTTTTCTGTAATTTTTTTAGCGGTCGCTTCCATTTGTTCCTTTTTAGCTAATTTTTTCAAACAATTTTTGATTGAGTGTCCAACTTCTCTATAGTAAAAACATGCATTAGGTAAGTTTAGGTAGATAAGAGGTTAACTAACATGGAAACCTAGCCCATTGAGGTCAAGGGAGGGGGGCAACAGCTTGGATATGTCCATTTCTACACATACGAGGGTGCACTCTATAATTAAATAATTTTTTTGACATTGGATGAGACCACAAAACCTTACCAAGAAGAGCAACAGTTATTGAGAAAGTGACGACATGGAAGAGATAAAAAGGGCAACTCTATCCATAGAGGGTATTTTGCCCTAGAGGGACCCTCTGGATGAAAATCCAAAGACCAAACTTGTAGATAACAAGTTTACCCGCAGATAGCCCAAGTTTCGTATTAGAGGGCTTTTTTGGCATGTTCGTGATTTGTAAAGGTGAATACTATGTACCCCCTTCCCAACCCTCAAATAGCCTCAACTATCCAATCTCTAGTATTTTCCCAAACCCCCCTAACCCATTTGAAAAAATTTAGCCTCAAGTGGTATCTCTCGTATAATAAAATAAAATGACAATATCTTCAAACAAGTCATTAGCTACTTCAACAAATGAACCAGGAAGAACAACTAAAAGGGGCTTACCTTGCTCTACATGTGGTAGAGGTGTTGTTGGATTAGGATTTGATGAGTCAACAGTGTAACCCTCTAGTAAGCTCCTCTTGCTCTCCAGATTTGTTGGCTTCTCCATGGAATTGTTTACAAGGTTCCCAAGGGGAGTCAAGGGGACCTGAGATTCAAGATCATTCAGGGATGGAGTTTCATCCATCATAGAAACCTCACATCTCGTGTGAACTATTTTTCTATACCCAAATGCTTCACTCCAAAGTTGGGCTTGTAGTCAGATGGCGATGATTATCCCAAATCTTTACTCTAAGCCTTATAAGATACACAACTTTCGGCAAAATCCAAAGATCGATAAAAACCCTAAAAATAACACAACAATGCCCTAATTTTTTTTCACAAATCTTTGAAATGTTTGAATATTCACTAGTGGAAGGAAAATGTCCTCATAGTAGAAGGAAAATGTCCTCATAATGTTGAAAGTTGAAACCTTGAACACTCCTCAAAGCAAAAGCAAATACAGAAGGGCTCTACGAAACCCTATTCATAAAGCAAAAGCAATAGCAAAAAGACTCTTCAAAATCCTATTCAAAAAATGCATTGTTATTCCGAAAATCTCAATTTCTAAGATAAAAACCCTAAAATTAACATAATTGTACCCTATCAAATCTTTGAAATATTCACCGCTTAGAACTGAACACTCCTAAAAGACTCTTCGAAACCTATTCAAAATATCCATTTTTTAATTAATATTTTTTTTCGCTGTACTCAAACTCTCGCATGATAATTAAAGGTCGTGTTAAAGTGGTCAAGAAAATTCTACAAATAAAAAACCCCTTAAACGCGTACAGGTGACAAAGTCTAGCATTCAAACCGGCGTTTCAAAGATTGCCATTGCCGTACCCCTAAACGAACTCATGTGTCCGGGAAAAAAGATTCCCTGAATACTATATTTCCATGATTCTATACTTTTACTGTATCAAAATTAATTCAATTAAAATTTGAATGTGTATGTGTTATATATTTATGTATATCTCGTGCAAGACATTGAATATGAAAAATAAAGTACTCCTGAATTATAAATAAGGTCAAGACACGTGGGGTTCACAAATAAACATAGTCACTCAACAATAAGTTACCTAGAAGTATGCATCTTAACACTAAAGATGTATTTGAGTTATTTATTAATTGTTTTTTATCGGAATAAATATTTTTTTAATTGTGGTTTTGCAGAGGTGTTGGGCAATGAATGGTTTATGGAAAAGACATCAGGAGAAAGATAAACAAATATGAAACAAAATTTTAATTATAAAATACATCACTTACTTCACATCATCACATAAACAAACTAAAAAATAAAAAAACAAAAACTCATATTGTTGCATCTATGATGTCTATTAATAAACGTGATAGTAATGGGAATGGAGATGGTAGTAAGGGTGGATATGATGAGCATTGTCATAATAGTGATACTGGTTGAGAGTCCTCTATAAGTGCTAGGGAAATCAAGGTAGTTGTTGATAACCAATTTGACATGTAATATAAATTATTATTTTAAAAATTAAACCTTATTTACTTTAAAAAGTATTACTTAATTTATTATGCTCGTTTTTAATATAGTATTATAATAATAATAATAATAATAATTTTTTTTTTTTTTGTGGAAAACATTCCAAAAGGGATGCCACTTTCGGGTAAGACCTAAGGAGGCAGGGGTATCCATTCCGCCAAAAATGCCTAGGACTCGAACCTGGCCTACCACCTTTGACATACTCAAAGAGCAAACAAACACACAAAACCAATTTAAAAATAAGTAAATAACAACAAAAATAATAAAATAAAATAAAAAACATGCTCCTTGAGTGTGTCAAAAACAAAAGCACAACCAAACACGCACAATAAGATAAAAGAAACCACAACACAAACCACATAGAAAAATACAAGAACCACATAACAAAACACAAACAAGTCAAAAACAACAGAACACTACAAAGACATAACCCAAAAAAAACATGAAAAATAAACACAACCAAAACCTAAAAATAAAATAAATAAAATAAAAATAAAAAACAACCAACAACAGACAATAAACAAAAACAAAAACATAGAAAACACTCACACATAAAAACACGAAATAACACAAACAAAGAGAAACCCAAGAACAAGAACGAAAAAAACACAAGAACAATAACAAAAAACATAAAAAAAAAAAACACAAGAACAACACAAAGAACACAAAAAAAAAAAAAAAAACAAAAGAACGCACCCACCTTAAAAAACTAAACAAAAAAAACAAAGAAGAAAAAAGAAAAAAAAAATGAACAAAACAATGACCTATCTAGAGCATAAGACTATTAAGACAAGAATCAACATAGGAAACAAAATAAAGAATAGAATGAGCTAGAGAACTAAAAAAAACTGAATGAACCAAAGAGAAGCAAAAAAAAAAAAACAAGAAGAAACTAGGTACCTTCAAAACTGGAGCCATCCAAAGAAATGACAGAAAGAAGAGCTTCCCTAATTTGAGAAGCCCACCATATAGGAGGGTGGCCATAACAAGTAAGATCACCTTTGTCCAAAGCCCAATTAGCTAAAGCATCAACACTCTTATTTTGATCTCTGACCACATGATTGTAATCAACTTTCAAAAATCCTATCCTGGATTAACTGAATCTTCTCAATAATTCTTTTTATTCTCCAATCCACCTTATGATTCTTAGAAGGAGTCTTCAAGAGATTAATCATAAGTTGAGAGTCGACTCAACTAACACCTTTTCCCATCCAACCTTAGTAGCCTCCTCGAAGGCCTCTCGAGGATACGATACCCCTCAACAAGGTTATTGGAAATAATACCCAAATTCTCAAGAAAAGTAAAAACCAGGGAGCCATCTGAAAGTCTACCAATTCCTCCCACACTGGCTTTTCCAGGGTTCCCTCTAGATGCTCCATCAGTATTGACTTTTCCAAAATCCTTAGGAGGAGGTTGCCAATTTCTAGTCCTATCCATATTACTAATACTCACATTCCCTTTAAGTTGGTTGCCCTTAGAAGGTTTAATATTCAATCTTTGCATCACTTGATCCCATCTATGGTGGGAGTTTTGGGGGTGATTAAGGAGTTGATGGACTGATTCAACTAAGTTGGCTATGATCTTTTGCCAAATATAGTGAATATCCTTCCTATCTTGATTAAAAATTCGGTTGTTCCTTTCATTCCAAATATTCTAGAGAAGAATGGTAGAACCCATCCAAACTAATTGCCTAATAAAATGATCAACACCCTCTTGATTAGGCCAATCCCTCCAAATATGTTCAAAAGTAAAAAAATTGGACCATTGTAAGCCAAGTAAAGTGGCCATTCTCCTCCATAGCTCAAAGGCTAAAGTACACTCAATAAAAAGATGGTTGATATTTTCTACATTCTCTTCACACATTTCACATCTAAAAGGGCCATGAAAACCACGCTTCATAAGTTGTTCACCAAGAAGCACCCTACGATGCAATAAAAGCCAATTAAAGAACCTCACCTTAGGCCAGAGCTTTTGAGCCCACAATTGAGAAAACATGTCAGAATAATGGTTGGGATTATTATGGCATAAGGTCAAATAACCTTGAGCAACCGAATACTCACCCTTAGTAGTGTTGTTCCATCCAAAACAATCTTTTTCATGGGACCAAGAGAGGGATCTCATATGAAGGATGCCTTGGATATCTTGTCTTTGCCTTTCGGGATTTGAAGAGGCCAGTACTCAATAGGGATCCAATATCTACCAACCTTTGAATTACCAGTATGGTACCGACAGTAATTAGCCACCTTTATCCAATTAGCTTGGTGAAGCTCCTCCATCCAAGGCCTCCAATGGGGAAACTGAGTTATCAAAGTCTTGTGACCATCCCAAGAATTTGTCCAAAAATTTGCATGTTGACCATTATGAATGATCCAAAATATATTTTTCTTTATCAAATCCTCACCAGTATTAAGAACTTCTAAAATGGGAGAACCTTTGGTAGGAAGTTGATAGCGAACAAGGTCTTCAGGACTTTTGTTCTCAACATATTTAACACAGAGATTATTGGCCCAAAGAGCATTAGGGTTATGCAACATCCTCAAATATAATTTAGCAGCTAAAGCTTTGTTGTTATTAATTGAAGATCGAAATCCTAACCCCGCTTCACTCTTAGGAAGACATAAAGTATCCCATTTCACCAAGGCCCAGTTTCTTTTCTCCTTAGTACCACTCCAAAGGAAATGATGACTGATTTGATCTAATTATCGAAGAACAACCTTTGGGATATTCAAAACGAAAGAAACATAAATAGGAATAGCTTGAAGGACTGATTTTACCAAGGTGATTCTACCCCTAGAAGAAAGTCACTTGTTGGTCCACTTTCCATTTTTCTTCTTGACTTTGTCCAACAACCAATTCCAATCTTTATTTTTCTGCATTTGAATATTTATGGGAATACCTAAATAAGTGATTGGAAGAGAGGTCTTCTTATATCTTAATTTATCCAAGACCATGGATTCCTGTCTAGCAGAGCAGTGAAAGAAAATAACTTTAGATTTGTCTTCATTGATCAACTGCCCAATAGCCTTAGAAAAAAAGCTAATGATTTGCTTAATATTAGAAGCTTCCTTAACTGTAGCTTTACCTAAAAGAGTAGAGTCATCCACAAATTGAAGATGAGAGATAGGTATAGCTCCATGAGCAATTGTAACTCCATCAAGGGTTTTGTTTTCCCTCTTTTTGGTTATAGTCCTACCCAAGCATTCAACAAGAATGATGAATAAATAAGGGGATAGCGGGTCACCTTGCCTAATACCTCTGGAAGCTGGGAAAGATTGAGAATGCCTACCTTTGATAAGAACTAAGTAGGAAACTGAAGAGATACATCCCATGATCCAATCCATCCAATCCTTAGAGAAACCAAATTGCCTCAAAACTTTTATAAGGAAGTGCCAATCCACTCTGTCATAAGCTTTGGATAAGTCTAACCGAATGAACATAGAAGGAGAATTTTGCATATCCATGGAATGGATGGCTTCCTGAGCAAGAACTATCTCATCTACTATTTGACGTCCTTCCACATATCCCCCTTGCTATGGGGAAATAATCTTATGCAAAAGAGGCTTCAACCTTTCTGCCATGATTTTAGTAATGATTTTGAGAAGAACATTACATAAAGCAATAGGTCTAAAAGCTGAGATATGATCAACCTCTTGAGCTTTTGGAACAAGAGTAATATAAGTTTTATTGATAACCTTCAAAATTTCTTTGGCTTTCCTGGCTTCTTCCACCACCTCTAATAAATCAACATGAAGGATATCCCAGAACTCTTGGTAGAACTCAATAGGAAAACCATTAGGACCTGGGGTTTTCCCTTTTGCATTTTAAAAACTACTTGTTGAAGCTCATTGATAGTAACAGGAGTAGTCAAAATAGAGTTCTCCTCAGAAGTGATAAGAGAAGGGATTGCTTGAAGAACATTTTGTTGTGAAGCTGAGTCAAGAGGAGTAGCGACAAAAAGATTGGAAAAGTAATCAACAACAATAGAGTTCATGCCATCCCAAGTATAAACAACATCTCCAGAATCTAATTTTAAGGAAGAAATAAAGTTGTGAGATCTTCGAGCTAGAAGAGATTTGTGGAAGAAATTTGTGTTTCGATCTCCTTCTTTGAGCCATTGAATTCTAGATTTTTGCTTCCATAAGATTTCTTCTCTTTTTTCCCATTCCTCTAATTGAGTTGTGAGTTTAATTTCATCCGCACTTCTCTTCTATGTGAGGCCATCTAAACGGATTTTCTTATTCAAATTTTCAATATAAGCAATAACTTCATGTTTCTTTTATGAACATCCCCGAACTTTTTCCAGTTCCAAGTCTTGATTTTGGATTTAATGTATTGCAGTCTTTTGGCAAAACAGAACATCTTAGTCCCATGCCTAGGTTTACCTTCCTTCCACCATTGTTGCACATGAGGTTTGAATGAAATGTCTCTAAGCCACATTAATTGAAAACGAAAAGAAGAGAAACTCACATTGGTTTTCCACATTTCCACCATGACTGGCCAATGATCTGAACCAAGCATTATTAAGAGTCTTCACTTTAGGAATGTGACCATGGATTAAGAAATTTTTAGAGAGCAAAAACCTATCCAATCTCTCCATTATATAAGCTAAGCCTTGTCTTCTGTTAGACCAAGTCATAAGGCCATTATCTGTTTGGATATCCACAAGATGGAGATTTGCAATATATTCGCTCATGAGGTCAGTGCTTTTGTCCAAATTTCTATTTCCCCCCTTTTCTCATCCAGAGAGAGGATGGTATTGAAATCTCCTCCGATCAAGATCCAAGATTTAGAAAAATGAGAGATAATATGAGTAATATCCTTCCACTGCCTTCTTTTTTCCTCCAAATAAGTTGGGGCATAAACAATAATGCAGAGCATAATCTATTTGGAATGTCTACTTTGAATAGCTATAGCCAACAAACCCCAACTGCCAACCATATGGTGAATAACTACCTCTTTTGGGTCCCAAAGACAAGCAATGCCACCCGAAGTCCCTTGGGAACTGAGGGAAACCACTTTTCCAACTGGCCAAATTTTATTGGCAATTAAGTCCATATCCTCCATTGACATCTTTGTTTCTTGAAGGAAAACAAGATGTGGATGATTTATCTAAATCATTCTTCTAATTTCATTTTGTTTTGAAAGACTCCCTTTGAGTCCTCTAATATTCCAAGTGATGATCTTCATTAATACCGGGGCTAAAAAATTTGGGAAGGGCATTAATCTTACCTTCCTCTACAAGCTTTTCACCTTCCTTTACCATATGATATTGATTGGTCTTGCGACCTACATTTTGGTTAGAATCCATCCTCAATTTTTTTTTCCCTTTTTCTTGACTTATTCCAATTGAATCTAAGATGGCTTCTAACCTTGAAGAATGCTCATACAGAGCCAAAATTTTACTAGATGGTTCAATGGAGTCTATAATAATAATAATATTAATATGATATAATTTTAATAAAAAATAATAATAATATGATATAATAAAAGATAAACTTATATTTAAGGTATTAATTTAGTTAGTTAGATTTCTCGATTTTGAATAGGACATAGAGGTTGACTCTTGCTAAGGATACATGCTTAAAATAGTTGACTTGTTGTAATACCACTTTGTGATGATGATGTAATAGAACAGGTTCTTTAAAAAGATGCAAGCTTTTTTTTATTATATAGGAGAGTTGGTAACAACCACTATTTTTAATATCTGGCTAGCATAGGGTTCAAACCATAGGGACTACTCCCAACAAACATATATGTCTCGTTCTTGTTGACTCGATATAATATGGGGACCACCGGTCACTTAGGGTTCGTACTGTCATTGTTGGTTTGACGTGCACTCAGAAGATTCAGAGCAAACTACTACCTTTGCAAAGGGTTGGCTTCCCCCGAGGTTTGAACCTAGGTCTCTCCTTGATAAGTGGTCAGCCACACTTGCACTTACAAATCCACCTAGCTCTTGGGGGTAAAGATAAAAGCTTATTACAGTGGTAAAGGTTTTGGCCTCTTTTTGAAAGGTTCAAGGTTCAAACCCCATTCAATATGAGGGGACCGAAACTCCTCATAAAAACCTATTAAACTCATTAAAAAAAATAAAAGATAAACTTATATTAATATTAACATAAGTTATATCAAATGACATTAGCTCAATTGGTTAGATTCCCCCAAAAAAAGGGAGACCAGGGTTCAAGTTTTGCCAAGTGATACATATATCCAAGCTTTGTTGCAATACCACTATGTGATGACTATGTAATATGGGTGGGGCTCGTTTCAATCCCATATAACCAATTAAAAATATATTAACATAAGTTATATGGATATAACAAACTTATAAAATAACATCATTTTAATAGCATAACATTTTTTTATTTGTTTAGTGTGAGAAACCTTTAGGACACCTCTCTTATAACAAACTTATAAAATAACATCATTTTAATAGCATAACATTTTTTTATTTGTTTAGTGTGAGAAACCTTTAGGACACCTCTCTTATAACAAACTTATAAAATAACATCACTCTAATAGCATAACATTTTTTTTTATTTGGTTAGTGTGAGAAACCTTTACGACACCTCTCTTAAGGCCAAGAGCTAAACTTATCAATATCATAATATTTTTTAATAAAATATTATTTGTAATATATTTTTTTGGAGTAATAATTCTTATACACATCCACCCCGGGGATTGAACCCGGGTCACATCACCCATACTGCAAGTGGCCTCCTTGCCGGTAGATTATTTTTAATATTACGATAACTTTATTTTATTTTTTTATGTTTTTTTGGTAAGGGTAGTGTAAGAGATCATACGAACGATGCTCGGAAGGCTGAGAACTAAATTTATCAATAAGGACCAAACACAGCCATACACACTCACCCTATCACACACTTGCTAATGTCACGGTGGTGGTGCGGTTTGAATCTTGGACCTTCAAAAAAAACAAAAAAAAATACAATAATTTTATAAATATATTAAAATTTTAATTTTTTTTTATTTGGTTATTGTGAGAAACCTCTATGAACGAGGTATAAGGTTGAGTAGTCTCCTCCCAACCATGACCTCATGACCCCTAGTAAAGTCGAGAGCTATACTTATCAATAGAAAATTTAACACAACACCTCGTGGTTTGAACCTTGGACCTTCCGAAGAAAAACCAACACATAGCCATACACACTCACCCTCTCACACACTTGCTCATGTTGCAGTGGCGGTGCAGTTTGAATCTTGGACCTTCCCAAAAAAACAAAAAAAAAAATACAATAATTTTATAAATATATTAAAATTTTAATTTTTTTTTATTTGATTATTGTGAGAAACCTCTATGAGCGAGGTATAGGGTTGAGTAGTCTCCTCCCAACCATGACCCCATGACCCCTTGTAAAGCCGATAACTATACTTATCAATAGAAAATTTAACACAAAGCCACCAACACCCACCTCGTGGTTTGAACCTTGGACCTCCCGAAGAAAAACCAAAGTCCGAAAAAAACAAAAGTCCGAACCATTGCACTGCACCCCTAGATACTTTAAAATTTTACTACGACATAAATAAATATATGAAAAGATAAATACATGTGTGATTGTACATAACCAAAAAAACAAATTAATTTAACTTAAAAAAAATCTACTAAAAACAAGAGAAGTGCATGATGATGTTAAAGTGGATATGCAATGGGGTTAGGGTTACCAGAATAACCTAACTGTGATTCACTAGGAAAAAGAAATTCATGTGGTATTAAACAAATCACTAGAGATATATAAAATATAAAATTTACCTACCGAATACAATAACCTTAGATAAGCAAATGAAAGTGCTTCTAAAGTTATGCTGCTCAAGAAATTAAGGTCAAAAAAATATATATATTTTTAAGTGACTTTCATACGATAAATATAAGGTCTTGAAGCTTTGCCCTTTTACAACCAATTCTTTTCAATATTTTAATAATTATTTTGAAAAACATTTTTTTATCAAGGTTTTAAATTTATTTGTATAGTATGATAAATTTTTATGATCAACATATAGGGTTGAACAGTGTTTTCCCAACCATGATTTATTGTAAAGCGGAAAGCTATGATTATCAATAGGGGTCTATGTGGGACACTCCCCCCACCCATGTGGTTAGGGCTTTGGGTTTTTTTTGGGAGACCCAGGTTCAAACCACCTTAATGTGTAAGTGAGTTTGTGTAAAAAAATCATAGAAAATTAACACATATCCAAACACCACAATTTAAACCTTAAACCTCTAAGAAACCAAACTCTAAATGATTATACTATATCAAAAACATTTGAGAAAAACATTTAAAAAAAGACACAACATCACCGACAAAAAATTGTTTACTAGGCAATGCAACTTACCCCACATTTAGTTAGGTAACTACTTTCAACTGTATTCTTCATTTACCCTTTGAAGTTTTTTATTTATTTATAATAAATTTATTTCTAAATCCAGCAAATGATGGCCTTTGAATTTTTTGAAAAGTCTTTCTCGCTAGATTTAGCATATGAAATACGCAAAGTATGATTTTAGTGTGAATGGTACCTACCACTTATCTTAGCTGCTTAATCACATTTATGGTGATGCATCACTCTATTTTGATTTTAATTAATTAGATTTTAGTATGATTTTAATTAGATTTTAGTGTGAATGGTACCTACCACTTATCTTAGCTGCTTAATCACATTTATGGTGATGCATCACTCTATTTTGTTTGCAACTATTCATTTCAATGTTATGTTTCACCATTAAAATTTTTAACTAATTTTTTTAATTATTATATATATTATTTAATTAGTGATTTAAATTTAAATTTTTTAAATAAAATTTTAAAATTATATTATTATCATAAGAAAGAGTTCAAAGTTATATTATTACCAGGTTTTAAAAAGATTTAAATAAAATTATAAATTATTAAATTTAATATTATACAATAATAAATTTAAAAAAAAAAATTATTTAAACTATTTATCTATATAATCGTATCCTTTTTATATTCAAATCTTAAATAGGACTAGAACCACTCAAGTTTTAAGTGTATTATTAGCTGGTTGAAAGGACGTTTGTTAACGATAAGATGTTGTTATCAAGCAACTCTGGGTGGTTGGGTGCACGGTGGTTGTTTCGGAAGCGATGAAAGAAGAGTCCGAGGAAAATAATTAATAATTAATTATACATTGTTGTAAGTATTGGGAAAAGAACTTTTAATTGGTCCGGGGACAAAGTTATGCGGCCCATATGATGTAGAGCGACATCGTACGATATGACAGTAAAGAGTGAAAGTTTTATCTTATTGTAGAGACGTCACTATTTTTTTTTGGTTTAGAAATTAGTTCGTAGCATAAAGTAAATAAGATTTGATGATATAGATAATTTATTAATCCATCTATTCCTTTGGTAAATACATTAAGGTAAGAAGGAAATATTTTAGGGTAAAGTATAAGTTTTTGAAAGAGGTTTTATTAAAATTTAGATTTAAGTGTCTTTGTATAAATTGAACTTTGATTTTTGTTAAGAAAACCCAATAATATCTTTGCTAAAACAAAACCATAAAATTTTAATAAAAATATATATATAAAATATTTTTAAAAAAATATTAATATTTATATCTATAAAATATTAAAACATAACCTATTATTTTAAAAGCGATTATAATTTTTCTAGAGCAACATTTTATTATTTCATGTACATTTGCACAAATTGATTAGGCGTGACTCTATATATAAGATCTAAGGTTAAGATTCAAAGGATGTATATTTGTATACATCTTATTTTATGTCATGTATATTTGGAGGTAGGTCAGGTATTTACTAAGAAGATACTTAGATTAAAATATCGGGGCAACTTATTTTGCAAAGGTATTAGTTTGATTTGAATTCTCTGACCGAGGATGATAGTATGAATCCCGACACATTAATGGTCCCCTTCACGCCAAGTCAACAATAACTAAGTATAATAGGTTTGGTGAAAACAGTCCCAATGGTTGTGACCAACTCTCCTATGTAATCGAAAAAAATACTTGTACAACTTGACTAGGCCTAACTCCATATGAGGTTTAAGATTAAGATCCAAAAGAGGTAGACCAGTACATATCCTCTATAAGGAATATTTCATATGACATGACCTTATAAAGGTTTTTAAAATCTTTTAGTAAAATAATCATAATAGTTCCAAGGGGGACAGTGTAAGGGTTCGGGCTTTGGTTCTTCTTCAGGAGGTCCAAGGTGTGGTGGTTGTGTTCTAAATTCTCTATTGATAAGGGTAGATGTGTGCTAAATTTTCTATTGATAAGCGTAGCTCACGACTTTACTAAGGGTCATGGTTGGGAGTGTGTGTTGATCGGTCGTAAGTGTTTCTCACACTAACCAAATAAAATAATAATAATCATCATAATAATATGTTTTAATATAATTATATTTAATAGTAAGGGTTTTGGCCTCTCAAAAGGAGATGGCTCAAAACCCACGGGATTTTTTATAAAAACTTGTGTAAACTTATTGAAAAAAATATAATTATATTTAAAATTTAAATTATAAATAATTTAAAAATTATTGCATTATATGTAATGTGAAATAACAATAAATATATTGTAACATCCTTTGCAAAGATCCTTTATATGGCCTATGACTTTATGGAAGTTAAAAAAAAATATTCTTTCTTTACTCTTAATAAGATAATCATAGGAATATGTTTTAATATAATTATATTTAAATTTTAATTTACAAATAATTTAAGAAGTATTGTATTATGTGTAACATGAAACAATAAAAAATAAATTGTAATGTCTTTTATTATGACCTTATGAAAGTTAAAAACTTATTTCTTTACCTCTTAATAAGATAATCATAATATTATGTTTTAATATAATTATATTTAAAATTTAATTTTTAAATAATTTAAGTATTACATTGTGAACAATAATAAATAAATTGTAACATTTTTATAAGGACCATTCCTTATGGTCTATGACTTCGTGGAGTTTCTCTTAAATAAAATAGTCATAGTATGTTTTAATATAATTATAAATAATTAAAAAAATTAAAATAATAATAAATAAAATTTGATACATAAGTTATTGTATAAGTTTAGTCTAAGTTTAAAATAAATTTATCGTATTTAAATTGAAAAATATTTAAAAGAATTATATAATTGAATTTTATTTATCTTATTTTATCAATGTTCTATAATGTAGATGAAATTGATTTTTATCTTCTTTTTTACTACCTCTTTGATTATAGTTATAGGGAAAATTAATAAAAAAAATCAAAATCTCTTGGGTTATGCCTGCATCTTTTGAGTTATTGTTGGCCATATGAAAAATATCTTTTAAGAGTAAGGCTCTCTTACTCCTATAGAATATGATCTCAACCATGCTTGCCTG
This sequence comes from Wollemia nobilis, assembly GCA_028583015.1. Lineage (NCBI taxonomy): Eukaryota > Viridiplantae > Streptophyta > Pinopsida > Araucariales > Araucariaceae > Wollemia > Wollemia nobilis. The sequence continues at coordinate 2,148,781 of JAQPPZ010001689.1, read as the reverse complement.
ATGCATATAGTTGAAAAGGAATGTGAGGATTTTCATGAAAATCATATTTAATGAAGAGAAATTTTAGAGCAAGTTCGAGGCTCATCTTGCAAAACTATGTGAAATGTACTATCCCCACATTCAACCATCAATGTAGGAGATGAGAATTTTAAAATTCTTAGGAGGCCATTAGAATTGTTGTAGGAAAATATCAATTAGGCTTCAAAAGAAACAAACACTTTAATGAGAAAACTACAAATCTCTCTTAGACCAAGCCTATTCAAAGATATTGGAAGCTTAGTTTTTACGGTGATAGAAGGGGGCCCAGTAAGTTATAGTTGAATCTTGGAGAATGATTATCACTTTTCCATACCCCTTGAAGGTGGCTATATTAGTCAGAACACCAACAACCTTGTTGAAGTAGAAGTTTTTGTGAGGGGTATCTTAGGCTCTTTGTGTATGTCTCACTAGGCACTTTGTATGGAAGACAATTCAATTTATCTTTAATTCTCTTAAGAAATAGAAAATTCAAGATTGGGTGTTGATCATCAAAAGCGAGAAAGCATGGAAGGCACTTGGAAAATTTTTGTTAGTTAACTTCCACCGGTGTAAAATATTTAGCCAACAAGTTGGAATGGACCCTTGACAAGAGATTTCAAGTAGAGCAAAGTATCCTTGGATATAAGATCAAGCAAAGAAATAACTTGAGATAATTTCTAGAGCAAATTCAAAACAATGTGGCTTAATTTTGCATAAATCACATGTTGCATATATGATATGCTTAAATTGGCACTTATAAAAATGTAAAGAATATCTACTAAAGGTTTTTAAAATTACTAAAAAAATAATAATGTGTATTATGTTTATTTAAATGAACTATGTATATAACTATGTACATTTCCTATGTTTATTTAAATCAAATTAAGTATTAAAGTAAAATAAAATCCGTTTTCTATTTTAAAAATCCAAACCTTTATCATTAAACCCACTTAAGCTATACCATTGTCATTATATTTAAATCAAAGTGAATACTAAAGCAGAACAAAATTCATTTTCTATTTAAAATACCCCAACCTTAACATTAAACCCATGTAAACTATATTATTGTCATTATATTTAAATCAAATTAAGTATTAAAGTAAAACAAAATTCTAGCAAAAATATGTCATTACAAAAACATGTAAAAAGAAAATGATCATAATCAAAGATCTCAAAGACTGCTATGCTCAGGACAAGTCAGATGGTTGGATGTCCTTGAACAGATTTTTGTAATCTGCTGCAATGTCTTGTATTTTGATTTTTCTGTATTAATATAAGCAATATTTTTTCAAAAAAAAAGAAGAAGACAATTATAATGACTCCTTAAAAATCAACTTGACCAACTATCTCCAAACATTTAGTCATCTAAAAAAAATTTGGCAACACAAAATTTTAAAATTCTATTTTGATATCTTTGTAGAACAAAAATAACCAATAACACATGTAATGCAATATAAAATTCTATTTTGATATCTTTGTAGAACAAAAATAACCAATAACATGTAATGCAATATAAAAATTTTAATGCAATAAATAAATATAAAAAGTTACTTCTTATTTATATTTTTTTAATTAACATTTATAACTTTTAAATAATGTCTATTTTTTAGAAGAAGAAAAACACACTAAAGAACTTAGAATGTTGATACAAGCTAATTTCAATTGTTTAGTTACGTAGGAACTTAAAGTGCCCCCAAGGGCTAGGTGGATTGGTAATTGAAGTGCCCCCAAGGGCTAGGTGGATTGGTAATTGTATGTTTGACTAAGCATTTACTTAGAAGAGGCCTAGGTTGGAGCATGCCTGTTTGTAAAGGTAGAAGTCGTCGTTGGTAGCGACCGATACTCTTCTTTATATTAAGTTATAAAATAAAGAGGTAGTATAAACTTATTAAAGACAGTGTTGTAATTTAAATTCTACACATGATAAATAAATAGTGTAGATATAACCAACCAAAAACAATAACTCTTAAAAATTTCATAATAATTAGCGAAGCCACTTAAATAAGAAACCAATAATATACATTGAATGTTGGACAAAAATAGTTGTTTAAATCCACAAGACATTGACCAATTCCACCGTTAAGAACGCCTCGAATGAAATTCATCAATTTGACTTAGATTTAAACCCAAGGTAATTGAAAATAAATATGTACTTTACATATAAAAAAATTACTTATCACATTCACACCATCCTTCAATTTTTAAACTTTCACTTCAACAAACTTAATTTAATTAATACCGTGTTGAAAGCTGTCGAGCATATTGAGTCACCATTTCTATCATTCAACGTCACATACTTATCCATGGGCCTCGTCGGAATTCCATTCCAAAAGGTTAGCCTGTCGTGGCGTGCAGGCAAAGATTAGGGCATCCAAATCTCATCCACCGCTTCTCCACACAAAATCTAGCACTTAAACGCTAAGTAGAGTGTTCGCCTTTAAATGTCAAAAGTTATTTATACTTATTTTTAACTTAAATTTCTTTAATAAAATTTAAAAATATATTTATGCTTTAAAAAACTAAAATTTGTATTATAATTATAAAGTTTGATATAATATCTAATTAAAATATATGTTGTGTATATACAAAAGGAATAGTATCCATGTGCTGTATTATGTGAGTTGAAGAGGGTAAGGCAATCCTTCAAAGGAGGTCTTTGGTTGGAATCTTCACCCTACCAAACGCACATCACATATCCAAAATCCAGTTGATAATATTAGTGTGGTCAAAGTGTAAAACCCATAATCTTTATGTCTCACAGCAAAACAACCCACAAGGGATTTTGGTAGAGTAGTTCTGGGTGACCTCAATATAATTCCCTGGTAGAAAAGGAATAGTTCTGCTGCTAGAGTAGTTATCAGTGACCTCAATATAATTTCCTAGACAGCAGAAAGAAAAGAAAAGAAAATAATAAATAATATATATATATATATATATATATATATATATATATATATATATATATATATATATTTATTTGATATGAGAGTTGGTTAAAACTACACTGTTTTTAGTATTTGGTAAGCTTAAGATTCAAACCACATGTGCTGAATACACCTAACCTATTCCACCTCATTGTTTTATAGTTCGACTTTAAATGGACCACCGGTGCTTGGGATTCATACTCTAATCGACAAATGAACCACGAGATGCTCGGGATTCATACTTCCCCAAAGTTTTGAACATGGATCTCTTCTTGGTAAATGTCAATCCACCTAACCCTTACAAATAGAAATAAAAAATAAAATTCGATAGAGGTTGAAAATATAATTTCCTAAATAATAGAAATTTACTTTGTTATACACAACAAATTAAAGTTTATAAAAATTCTATGAAAAAAAAAAGTTACTTGCATACGTATATGATGGGTCAAGAGAACGGGCCTATGAAAGGTGGGTGCTTTTCGTGTCACGTCTCTGGGTAAGGATGTGCTCACTTGGACCACCTCACACAATCCCCGCCTCAACTAAATCAAAAAAAGAGCATGTAAAACCGCAGCAGTTCAGATATTTTCTTAATAATTTATCGCTGTCACAGCCTAGGCAAAGATAGCGTGGCTTCCGTATTATATTCACCAATTCCTTGGGCAAGCAAATAACAAACGCTTATGCTTCAACTCCAAGCCATTAAAGCACTCTGGGGGCGGTTAAAGCCATGCTTTTTTTAGCTTATACGCTTTGCCCATAGCCCAGAAGCTGAAGCTCAGGCGGCCATGGAGGGCTCCATCAAGCGGCCGAGAGAGGAACCGGAATATTTCTGTGGGGATCTCTGCAAGCAGAAGGAGGCGCGATGGAGCGATGGAGGCGTGGGGGATTTTGAGAAATCCGGCGGTGGTTTGCCGGACCTTTGCCCGGTAGAGTATTCCAGCAAGGAAAATCCTTTTGGCGATACCCTGAGGGGGTGTGGAATCCGAGGGATCGCCATCAGAAAACAGTCTTATATAGAGGATTACTTTGATAATGATGAAGATGTTGGGTTGGAGCAGAAGAAGAAGAAGATGAAGAAACAAGGGGATTGTTCTGGTCTGTTTGAGGAGCTGTGGAGGCCTGAGAGCCCCCTCTGTGGAGCAGGGGATGCTCTGTTTGGGTTGGATAATGGAGATTACTGTTTCATGGGGGGAAGCTTGGTGGATGAGAGGGATTCTTCTGCTTTCAGAATTTGGGGAGGAGGAGAAGGAGAAAAAGATGGTGAGAAGCAAAAGGAGGTGTTGAATTTGAACGGGAAGGAGGAGATGTCTGACTGGATATGGGGGGCTCCGTTGAATCAGCCATTGTTTCCTGAATCTCTGGAACTTGAGGTCTCTGTGCCGTTTATTTAGATGGGCGTTTGTTTCTGGTTTTTTTTTTTTTTGGGTTTTTTTTTCTTTGGGAGGTTGTATATCTATGGACCCATTGTGGGCTGTAACTGAGATCAGATTTTGATTTTCTTCTAAAGATGCAGTGAATAATTTCGCAGGGTTTCTACGTTGTCAATGAAAGCTGTTGAATTGTCCTTTGAAGTTGGTGACTCACTTTTTTTTTAAGGTGTGCATTGAAACAAATATGAATTATATTTTATTTATGTTTGTAATATTTTTTTAAATGTGAATGATAATTAAGTTGTTGCAATACCATTATCATTTTGATTACAATGAATTCATAATAATCAAGTTATATACTATTACATTGTCATAATGCAATGCAAAAAGGTGGGTCCATTTCAATCTTTGTTACATCTTTATAAATTTATTATGAATCCAATGTATTCATAATAACTAAGTTGTTATAATACTATTATATTGGCATAATGTTACGAGGGCGGATCCATTTCAATTTCATATAAACAATTAAAAACTAAAGTATATTTATTTTTTTATATTAAACATCGTTTACAAATATAACTAGGATAATAACACGAGATATTTATTTTTTTATATTGAACATCGTTTACAAATATAACTAGGATAATAACACAAGAGAAATCGACCTCACAACCACATAGATGATAATAACTAAGCAACTGCCATTACACCAAATACCATTCGACAACCAAAGTATATTTATTGTATAAATAGTAGATAAATTTATACAACCCTAAAAAGTGAGAAATATGTTCTTATGGCATAATAAAGTGAACATTGTTTATGTTTATTTAATGTACTTCAAATTTATTTCTACATTTGCATGTCAAATTGTGGATTGTAAATGTAAGTTTTTACTGTTTGTCTTGATTTTGTAAGTGGTTTTTTCTTTCATGTAAATGTAAGTGTGCACCTCCACAAAACTTGTTTAAGGTTGTAGAGTAAGATTAAATTGTTGGTTTATATTAAAATTAATAAGTCTTTTTGCTTAACTCTTAAAGTAATTAATTAAATTAATGAATTTAAAAAGTTATTTACTGTATATTGATATGTTTTTTAATTATTTAGAAAGAAATTATAGTAAGAACACAAGTTTTTTTTTTTACAAAAGCTCACTCACATACACATTATGTTCCACGGTGGTTTGAACGTTGGTCTCCCTAAAGAAAAGAACACAAGTTTTAGATCTTTCAAGTACTATGTTTATTCATCATACAACTAATAAGACTGTTAGTTTATGTTAAACTTAACAAGTTCTTTGCTTAACTCTTAAAGTAATTAATTAAATTAATGAATTCAAAAAGTTATTTATTACATATCAATATGTTTTTTAGTTATTAAGAGAGAAATTACAATGAGAACACAAGTTTTAGATCTTTCAAGTACTATGCTTATTCATCATACAACAACTAAGACTGTTAATTTATGTTAAAATTAACAAGTTCTTTGCTCAACTCTTAAAGTAATTAATTAAGTTCTTAAAGTAATTAATTAAGTTAATGAATTTAAAAAGTTATTTATTACATATTGATATGCTTTTTAATTATTAAGAGAGAAATTACAATAAAAACACAAGTTTTAGATCTTTCAAGTACTATTCTTATTTATCATATAATAACTAAGATAAACTTATGATTTAGTAAACCAAAAATTTAATTTAGTCAAGTATCAACTTCTAAACAATAGTAGATTTAAGAGTACAAGGCAAGTTTGTGAGGTCAACCAACCTTTGAAGTCCATGCATTTGTTGTTTTATTTCCATGCAAAAAACTATTGTTTATCCCCTTGCACAATTATTTCTTGAATTGTTTCCACTAGAATTTGATTAAGCTTGAAATCATCTGGTCCCATATTAATTGAGTTGTGAATTTAAATTAGGAGAAGATAATGTGCTATTGTAACTAGCTCATGATACATTTGTTGTTGATGTATGTTGTTGATTGCACACACTTCCTACAACTTGCTAACTATATCACTTGCATTCTAAATCCACAAAGTTGTCAATTGTGGTCAATCCCACATATAATATATTAATGCCCATGGAGATTGATTGCATTAGTCGGTCAAGTATTATTACCACTCAACTTCAATAACAACTATAGTTGGAGGGCATGAAATAAAGTTACTATTGAAAGTACTTATCATATTCTACAAAAAAATTAATGTGTGTATAATGTCCATCATATATTTGTAGTAAGGTGGTCTTGTTGGCATTATAATATGAGGTATTGCCAACTCATGGGGATGTACTATTTTCAACCGTTGTGTTTTCAAGGTAGCAAATTAATTCCAGGTATAATAAGTTGTAACAACCGTCTTATTAGGGTTGGTAAAAAATAGTGTGCTTTTTTTCATAATTATAAATTCACTCTTTTGTCATTTGGCCTTAATACAATCTACTAGGTGTTAATAGTTTTACCACGCTAAATTTTGATTGTAAAATTCCAAGTATAAAAGATAAATGGTGCAGTTGTTTTGCTGGTATTTTGTCTTTATTGTTTTAATGTAACATTTTTGCTCCGCTCTTTTTATTGATTTCGCTAACGTAAATAAAGAAGGTTGATTTCATCCCTGGAAATAAACAACAAGTGTTTTGCTAGTAAAGAAATAATGTAAATCGTGGGCAAGAAAAATTGTGGGCAAATTATATAAAGGGAAAAATGTATAGCAAAAGAATGTCTAAGGATCAAAGGAGCAGCGAAAATTGTCTAAGGCATCGACAATTATTATTGAAAGGAAATCGCCAGTGAAGACAAAGAGAACAAATACGTTTTCGCCCCAAGAAGGGGGCAAAATTCATTTTTGCCCTCCCTTTGGGCGAATAACAACGTTAAGGTGATTTCGCCCAAGTGGGAGCAAAGGTAATGAAAAGCACTAAGTTTGAAGTGAAGGCAATATTTTACAAGTGAAGAAAAAGGTAAGTTAAAGTACTTTCACCCGAAATTATGCATACAAGGTGATTTCGTCCTTTTTGGGGAAAATTACTATTTTAATTAATTTCGGGGCAAAAATAATGGATGGGAGTTGGTCAAGGACGTTTTCACCCTAAGTAAGGGGCGAAAATGTTTGCCCCTATTTTGGGCGAATTGCAAGTTGAAGACGTTTTCGTAGCGCAAATGATGAGTAGACGTTGTTCGGGTGAAGGTTGCGTCGGTCAAAGTCAAAGCAACATTAAAGAAAGCGCTTGTCAAGGTAATTTCATCCCATCTTGAGTGAAAACACTGATTTTGCCTAGTTCGGAGCGAAAGTCTAGAAAAAGCATCCTCATGTGCTGGTTAAAGTCAAAGTCGCCCCAACTTGGAGTGAAAATTATTTTTGCCCTCCTTTGGGGGCGAAGTTTCATTTTTTGCCCCTAATTCAAGCAAAATAGTGTTTTGGGCAAAATTCCTAAAAGAATATGATTTTGGGGTGAAAACAACCGAACAAAGGGCAAAACTCCATTGTTGAGTGCAACTCTCAATGAAGTTACTTTCGAAGGCGCCATTGTTGCAAATCTTTTTCGGGAAGGGCTAGAAATTGATGAATTTTTTTTTTTTAATAAGTAACATTTATATACAAAAGTGGGTTTTTCTAGAGGATCCCAAAAACCTTATTACAAAAACGGGATGAACCCATTACAGCCGTGAGGTTGAGGTCTCAAAGCGGGCCTCAGACCTGAACAGAAAGACAGGAAAAAGAAGCTGCCATAGCATAGAAAAAAGAAGCTGCTCTAGCTCAAAAACCCAACCGGCCTGGAAGCGCCTAGCAAAGCGTTAGGAACGGAAAAAGAGCTGATTGCCAACTTGGGACTGCCGCCCACGTCAGGGGTGCTGACGGGTATGCCGGGGAAAGACTCACCGCAGGCAGTAATTGGATGCCGCAAGAAAACCAAACGCCAACTATCCACCTTTCCAAGAAAGCTTGACGTGTCCCACCAAGCTGATCTGGCGAGACTCATTGAGCTTTTTGGAATTCTGACGCAGCCACGTCAGCAACATCTTGAGGGATTTCAAGATCCCACGTGGTGAGTCTGCCGGAGGAGGATCCTCTGTTGGCTAGGAGGTCAGCCAAAGAATTTCCTTCCCTGAAGATGTGCTGGCATCTGTGGGTCCTGCTGCGGAGAATCCTTCGAATTTCTTCGATGGTGTTGTGGACCCTCCAGGCAGGGGTCTTATCCTTGTTCAAGTAGTTTATGATATTCATGGAGTCACCTTCAATGATGATAGCTCTGGAGTCCTCCGCAATGAGGACTAAACCTCTCCAAAGGGCTCTGGCTTCCGCGACATGGTTGGTCTGAACCCCAAGATCTTCAGAGAAAGCGAGGATGACCATGCCCCGATGGTCCCTGACCGCGCCACCAGCCCCCGCTGCTCCTGGGTTCCCTTTGGAAGCCCCGTCAAAGTTAAGCTTGATCCATCCCAGAGGGGGAGGACTCCACTTAGCAAGGATACGGGGATGAGGTAGAGGGTTCCCCAGGGGGGACAATCAGAAATATTAAGAGAAGAGAGGATACGCCCTTCCCGGGACAGAGGAGAGGGGCTGGGACAGTGAATAAGATTAGCATTTTCGGAAGCGAACGCCATAGCCCTGATGGCCACCGATTGAGGATCCCGGGAAGAGGTTCCAAAGATCCTGCAGTTTCTCTCAAGCCAGACTTGCCATATCAGGTGGTGGAGGCAGATGTCCCAGAGGAAACGAAGCTTAAGATTAGCAAAGGGTTGGGGCCACTGGTAGAAGGCACCACACAAAGACTTGGGAGGAACCCATTGGATCTGAAAGGTAGACAGGATGAACCCAAACACAGCCGAGGTGAACTCACAGTGGAGGAACAAGTGATCGGTGGATTCCCAGCCGGACAGGCACAGGTAACATCTGTTGGGAAGGGGGATGCCTCTTTTGATGAGGTTCTCAGTGGTGAGGGGTTTGTTTTGGAAGGCAATCCACGAGAAGAAGGCCACTTTCGGAATGAGGTTCTTCTTCCAAACAATATGGGAAGGGGAGACAGGGTGATCCTTCAGGAGGGAGAAGGCAGACTTAACAGTGTACCGCCCTTTGTCGGAACCAGCCCAGGCAGGCTTGTCATCTTTCTGCTCAGTGGGAATGGTAGTTGCTTGGAGCAAAATGTTGAGAGCAAAAACCTCAGGAGAGGTGCCCGCGAGGAGCCTCCAACGGGGATGACCATCCTCCCAAACTATGAAGTCAAAAACTTTCATTCCCAACCGAGAGTCAGGGACTGTTTGAAGCATGGCAAGGTCCGCTCTGCCGCTTAGGGGTTCATCCAAAAACCATCTGTCGCTCCAAAAATCAATGCTCCGACCGTCCCCCAGAACCCATCTGAGGCCTTTCTGGATGAGCGCTTTGGAATGAGTCACAGCCTTCCATAAGGCAGATCCATTGGGGTGGTTGCCAGAATCAAGGAAAGATTGGTTTCCCATGTATTTCTTACACACCAGCATGGTCCACTCCGTAGGGTCTTTCGAGATAATCCTCCAAGCCTGCTTACCAAGCAAGGCTGTGTTCATGTCTGACAGTTTTTTGAAACCCAGCCCTCCTTGCTTCTTGCTTCTGCAGACAGTGTCCCAAGCCACCAGGGGAATCTTAGCTTTGTCTTCGGATCCTGACCATAGAAACTTTTTTTGGATGCGTTCAATGAGCTTGCACACTGACTTGGGAAGAGGGAACACTGACATGAAGTAAATGGGGATGCTCTGGAGGGTTGAACTTGATAGGGTTGCTTTTGCCGCTTGGGAGAGAAGTTTACCTTTCCAGGCTGCCAGCTTGCGTTGGAATCTTTCAACAACATTGTTCCACATACTCTCTTTAGGTCTTCCCCAAAAAAAGGGGAGCCCCAGATAGGAGGAAGGGAGAGCACCAGCAGAGCACCCAAGGATCCGCCCAATCCTGCCCTGACGGTCCAGGGGGTGTGAACGAAAAATAGCTTGCTTTTGGAGAAATTCACCCGCCGCCCGACCGCTTTCTCATAGAGGGAAAGGATATGCTTGATGTTTCTAGCCTGAAAGATAGACGCCTGCGTAGAAAGGATGGTGTCATCAACAAATTGCTGGTGAGTAGTGGGAGTGGAGTTGGACGTCACTGGGATGCCAGAGATCTTCCCCGCCACTCTGGCCGCAGAAAGGGTTCTGCCAAGGGATTCCGCTAGAATGATGAACAAAAGGGGGGATAGAGGGTCTCCTTGACGGAGTCCTCTAACGCTGGGAAAAAAACCAACGGGGGAGCCATTGACCAAAGACCGAGAACCAGGCCGAGGAGAAGCAATTATGGATTAGCTGAACCCAACTGGGGTGGAAGCCGAACTTCAAGAGGACGTCCCGGAGAAACTCCCAACTAACCCGATCAAATGCTTTGGTCATATCAAGTTTGAGAAAGAGACCTGCTTTTTTGTTTCGGACCGCAGAATGAAGGGTTTCATGAATGGAAATGACTCCGTCCAGAATGTTTCTGCCTTTGACCGAGCTTCCTTGGCGGGGGTCAATAATGATGGGGAGGATGGGCTTCATCCTGGACGCCATGGCTTTGGAGAGGATCTTGAAGAGAACGTTGCAGAGACTAATGGGCCGGTAATCAGCCATAGACCGGCAATCAGGGGACTTGGGGATCAAAGCAATGAAGGTGGAGTTAACAGCCCGGGGGATGGGGTGAGATTGGAGATCACGAATGGCAGCGCAGACGTCCGGTCCTACCAGGTCCCAGCAGGCTTGGTAGAACCGGGGAGGAAATCCGTCCGGCCCGGGAGCTTTATCGGGTTGCATGGAGAAGACCACCTCCTTAATTTTTGAGTCGGAGAAGGGCTTGAGGAGGGAAGAATTGGAGTCGCCAGAAACCAGACTGGGGATGTTCTCCAGAAGGGCGGCCTTGGCAGAGGCAGAGCTTTCTGGGGAGGTTCCTAAGAGGTTTTGAAAGAAAGAGACAGCCTCAGTTCTGATCTCGTTGATATCTTCAATGCTGGAACCATCGCTGCATTGAATTTTACTAATCTTATTGGAGCCTCTGTGTCTCATGGTTGAAGCATGGAAGAATCTGGTGTTGGAGTCTCCCGCTTTGATCCATAGTTCTCTGGATTTCTGCCTCCAGAAGGACTCCTCACTGGCAAGAATGGAGTGGAATTCAGCAAGAAGTTTCCCTTCCTCCTTCCTCACGGCATCCCCGGAATCCCCTTCTTCGATCCTTCTCTCAATGGCTCGGAGTTGATCAGAAATAAGCTTCTTTTGGCTGAAAATGTTGCCAAACACCTCTCTGTTCCATCTCCGCAAGTTATCCTTGGTGAACTTGAGCTTCTGAGTTATCCTGAAGATGGGAGATCCATGGACATGCTGGCTCCACCACTGACTCATCATTTCACGGAAGTCCTTGTGATTGAGCCACATAGCCTGAAACCGAAAGGGGGTTCGAAACACAGGAGACTTGCCCACCTGGAGGATAATGGGATTATGGTCCGAACCAATCTTGGGGAGAGCCGAAAGGGAAGCATCACCAAAGAGAGGAATAGCTTCCTGGGAGATCAAGAACCTATCCAATTTGACCTGAATCAGGTTACCTCCAATTCTCCTGTTGCTCCACGTATAGCGAGTCCCTTTGAGAGGAATGTCAATGAGCTCGTTTGAATCCACAAAATTCTTTAGATCCTCAGTAGAATGGTGAGTGGCAGCCAACCCTCCCTTTTTCTCCGTTGGATACAGGGGGCTATTGAAATCCCCTGCAGCCACCCAAGGGATATTGCTGAAGGAGTCCCTCATCCGGGAGATGGACTTCCAAAATTTAGTTCTCTCGACAGGGGAATTTGGAGCGTACAGGTTGGACAGGATCCAAGACTGATTACTGGAGATGCAATGAAAGAGAATATTAATGACTCTGCTGGAGGATGATAGGAGCCTACCTTCCACTTGGGACGGGTCCCAGAAGCAAATAAGTCCACCGTAGGAACCTTGAGCGGGGCTGTGAAGAGCTTCACCTTTCCTGGAGGACTTCTCGTCACATTTTGTTTCTTGCATAATGAAGATGGAGGGTCGGATATCCTTGCGCATATTAGCAGCCAACCTAAGCTTGGCTGCACTGTTGAGCCCTCTCGCATTCCAGGAGAGGATTTTCATCTAGAAGATTTGAGAGGTTTCTTGCCTCCCTTCGCCTGCTGGAAGGGGGGTTTAGACACTTTAGGATCATCGAAGAGGGATGCGTCAGAGTTTAGGAACAGGGTCCGCTGGGAGCCGTTAGCTAAGTCATCCTCCGTTGCCCTGATACGCTGTTCAGCTGTAGAAGGTCGACCTCTTTTTCTCTCGGCTCCGAAATCCATGGTTTGCCCTTTGCTTCTGGTGTTGATAGGACTGAATTTCCCAGACGAAGACTGGTGGGGTAGGAAGTTCTCAATTTCCTGGAGGATGGGGTTTAAGGATTCTGAATTGGTGGCAGAGGCTCTGAGGGCTTCTAGGGATGGTTCAGGGTTGGCGCTAGGGTTTGAAGCAGAATCCAGAGATTTGCCTATGAGAAGCCCCTCCTGGCTCAGACCTTGGATTTTTGAAGGGACGATGGGGGTTTCCCCCTCCGGGACTGGGACTTCCCTGCCACGACTATGAACATTGAGATACTCGCCTTTACCAAGAGGGCCCTGCGAAGGAGGCTTCGAAACTCGAGCTTGGGGACATTGGTTGATGAGATGCCCTTGGGTATTGCATGCAGAACATAAAGCGGGTTTGTTTTCATAAACAATGGGCTGCTTTTTGATGAGAATGGAATCCTTGAACAGGTTAACAAAGGAAGGAAGGTCGGTTTCCAGATTGGCATTGACACACAGGCGAGCGTGGATCATGCGGGAGCGTACCTTAGTAGACGAATCTACAGCAACGAGCTCTCCAATCGTGCGGGCAATTCCTCTCAGGACTTCTTCTTGCCAGCAGTGGAAGGGTAGGTTTGGAAGCCGGATCCAAATAGGTGCCACGTTGATGTTTTGAGTGTCTGGGTTGAAGTCCTCTCCCCACCTACGGAGGAAAAGGCTTCGCCTACCTAGGAACCAGGGCCCCCCAGAAAGGATATTGCATGAATCTTCTGCATTATTTAATCTGATCGCAAAAAAACCCCTGGACAGGGCTATAAGCTGCAAGCTCCCACTAGTGCGCCATTTGCTGCTCGCCCATTTACGAATTGTTTCCATATCTGGTCTGCCTCCGATGAACTTGCCGATGAGGGTGAATTGGTCCTGAGCCGCATAGCTATCCAGCAACGCCCCTGGGATCACCAGGTCGGAGCCGTTGGGAAGCAGGGTTTGAGAGGGAAGAGGGTTTGGGGTCCCTTTAGAAACTGCGTGCGCATACGATCCCTGGGAAGGTGAAGAGGGATCGGGGGGTTTTCGAGGGGGAATTTCCCCTTCCTCAGGTGGATCAGGCTCTGGACCGTCGGGTCCAGAGGTGGATCCCGGAGGGCTCCCAGAGTGCCTCCTGCTTGCGGTCCCGCTTGCGATCCCGCTCTCTGCCATTTTTTCCATTCTCCAGAGGGAATTTAATTAGCTTGCCTAGGGGGACTTTAGTTAGCTTGCCCAAGGAGACTTTTATTTTTATATTTTCCAAGAGGACTTAGAAATTGATGAAATTTAATTCTTAAGGCAACTAAATAATATTTCCAAAATTTTTGTTGAAGAGGTAACGACGTTAAATGTTGTGGCCCTGATAGTTGTATGATCTTGTTCATTTCCAAGGTGTCATCCATTGTTTTCTCTCTTTTTCAAAAAAAAAAAGTTAATTTTCGTTGGGTCTTCCTACCAAAGATAAATTTTCAAGGCGTAATATGACAAAGTGGCAACCGAGATTTAATTCTTGAACTCTAGATTTTCATGCAACATTGTTGCATTCCAATGCATCGATGTTTGGAACGATTTTTCCATCATCCATTTCTACTGATTTCCCAGGTGCTCTCCATGAAAGAGGGATCACTGCTTCCTGAAGAATGTTCCGATTCGAGCATTGCTGTCCGATTCGAGCATTGTTGTCACCGAGGAGAGAATTTCTCTTGTTGGTCTTTGACTAGCCAACATTTTGTTTTTAAGTGTATTTAATTTTAGAGGTGGAATCCTCTATAAATACTAAGCATTTTGATGTAAAAAAAGGAGGATAGACATTCTGCTAAAAAAAAACTCTGAGTTTTAATTTTTGTCTCAATCGAAAGATGCTTGACTCTGGTTCCTAAAGCGTTTATTTGTGGAAAACATCCCAAAAGGGATGCTACTTTCGGGTAAGACCCAAGGAGGCAGGGGTATCCATTTCGTCAAAAATGCCCAAGACTCGGACCTGGCCTACCACATTTGACATACTCAAGGAGCAAACAAACACACAAAACCAAATTAAAAATAAGTAAATAACAATAAAAATAATAAAATAAAATAATAAACATGCTCCTTGAGTGTGTCAAAAAAAAAATCACAACCAAACACACACACAATAAGATAAAAGAAACCACAACATGAACCACATAGAAAAACACAAAAACCACATAATAAAACACAAACAAGACAAAAACAATAGAACACTACAAAGACATAACCCAAAAAAAACATGAAAAATAAACACAACCAAAACCTAAAATATTAAAAAAATAAAATAAAAATAAAAACAACCAACAACAAACAATAAAAAAAAACAGAAAACATAGAAAACACTCACACAAAAAACACGAATTAACACAAACAAAGAGAAACACAAGAACAAGAATGACAAAAACACAAGAACAATAAAAAAAAACATAAAAAAACACAAAACAACAAAAAAACCACAAAGAACACAAAAACAAAACAAAACAAAAGAACACACACACCTTAAAAAACTAAACCAAAAAAAAAAAAAAAAAAAAATTGAACATAACAATGACCTATCTAGACCAGAGGACTATTAAGGCAAGAAACAACAAAGGAAACAAAAGAAAGAAAAGAGAGAGCTAGAGAACTAAAAAAACCTGAATGAACCAAAGAGAAGCAAAAAAAAACAAGAAGAAACTAGGTACCTTTAGAACTAGAGCCATCCAAAGAAATGATAGAAATAAGAACTTCCCTAATTTGTGAAGCCCACCATCTAGGAGGGTGGCCATAACAAGTAAGATCACCTTTGTCCAAATCCCAATTAGCTAAATCATCAGCACTCTTGTTATGCTCTCTGACCACATGATTGTAATCAAATTTCAAAAATCCCATCTGGATTAATTGAATCTTCTCAATAATTCTTTTTATTCTCCAATCAACCTTATTATTCTTGGAAGGAGTCTTAAAAAAATTAATCATAAGTTGAGAGTCAGACTCAACTAACACCTTTTTCCATCCAACCTTAGTAGCCTCCTGAAGGCCTCCTGAGGATACCATACCCCTCAGCAAGGTTATTGGAAAGAATACCCAAATTCTCAGCAAAAGTAAAAACCAAGGAACCATCTGAAAGTCTACCAATTCCTCCCACACTGGCTTTTCCAGGGTTCCCTCTAGAGGCTCCATCAATATTGACTTTTCAAAAATCCTTAGGAGGAGGTTGCCAATTTCTTGTCCTATCTATCTTACTAATACTCAAATTCCCTTTAAGATGGTTGCCCTTAGAATATTTAATCTTCAATATTTGCATCACTTGATCCCATCTTTGGTAGGAGTTTTGGGGGTGATTAAGGAGTTGATGGACTGATTCAACTAAGTTGGCTATGGTATTTTGCCAAATATAGTGAATATCCTTCCTATCTTGATTAAAAATTTGATTGTTCCTTTCAATACAAATATTCCAAAGAAGAATGGTAGAACCCATCCAAACTAACTGCCTAATAAAATGATCAACACCCTCTTGATTAGGCCAATCCCTCCAAAGCTATTCAAAAGTAAAAAAAATGGACCACTGTAAGCCAAGTAAAGTGGCCATTCTCCTCCATAGCTCAGAGGCTAAAGTAAACTCAATAAAAATATGGTTGAGAGTTTCTACATTCTCTTCACACATCTCACATCTAAAAGGGCCATGAAAACCACACTTCATAAGTTGCTCACCAGTAAGCACCCTACCATGCAATAAAAGCCAATTAAAGAACCTCACCTTAGGCCAGAGCTTTTGAGCCCACAATTGAGAAAATATGTCAGAAGAATGGTTGGGATTATTATGGCATAATGTCAAATAACCTTGAGCAACTGAATACTCACCCTTAGTAGTGTTGTTCCATCCAAAATAATCTTTTTCATGGGACCAAGAGAGATATCTCATATGAAGGATGCCTTGGATATCTTGTCTTTGCCTTTCTAGGATTTGAATAGGCTAGTTATCAATAGGGATCCAATATCTACCAACCTTAGAATTACCATTATGGTACCGATAGTAATTAGCCACCTTTATCCAGTTAGCTCGGTGAAGCTCCTCCATCCAAGGCCTCCAATCGGGAAACTGAGTTAGCAAAGGCTTGTGACCATCTCAAGAATCTGTCCAAAAATTTACTTGTTGACCATTATGAATGATCCAAAATAAATTTTTCTTTATCAAATCCTCACCAATATTAAGAACTGCTAAAATGGGAGAACCTTTGGTAGGAATTTGATAGCGAACAAGGTCTTCAGGACTTTTTTTCTCAGCATAATTAACATGAATATTATTGGCCCAAAGAGCATTGGGGTTATGCAACATCCTCCAATATAATTTAGCAGCTAAATATTTGTTGTTATTAATAGAAGACCGGAATCCTAACCCCCCTTTGTTCTTAGGAAGACATGAAGTATCCCATTTCACCAAGGCCCATTTTCTTTTCTCCTTAGTACCACTCCAAAGGAAATGATGACTGATTTGATCCAGTTCTCGAAGAAAAACCTTTGGAATATTCAACACGGAAGATACATAAATAGGAATAGCTTGAAGGACTGATTTTACCAAGGTGATTCTACCCCCAAAAGAAAGCCACATGTTGGTCCACTTTCCAATTTTCTTCTTGACTTTGTCCAACAACCAATTCCAATATTTATTTTTCTACCTTTGAATATTTATGGGAATACCTAAATAAGTGATTGGAAGGGAGGTCTTATTATATCTTAATTTATCCAAGACCATGGATTCTTGTCTAGCAAAGAAGTGAAAGAAAATAACTTCAGATTTGTCTTCATTGATCAACTGCCCAGTAGCCCTAGAAAAAATGCTAATAATTTGCTTAATATTAGAAGCTTCCTTAACTGTAGCTTTACCTAAAAGAGTAAAGTCATCCAAAAATTGAATATGAGAGATAGGTCTAGCTCCATGAGCAATGGTAACTCCCTCAAGGGTTTTGTTTTCCCTCTTTTTTGTTATAGTCCTACCCAAGAATTCAGCAAGAATGATGAATAAATAAGGGGATAGCGGGTCACCTTGCCTAATACCTATGGAAGCTGGGAATGACTGAGAAGGTCTGCCATTGATAAGAACTAAGTAGGAAACTGAAGAGATACATCCCATAATCCAATCCATCCAATCCTTAGAGAAACCAAATTGCCTCAAAACTTTGATAAGGAAGTGCCAATCCACTCTGTCATAAGATTTGGATAAGTCTAACCGAATGAACATGGAAGGAGATTTTTGCATATCCATGGAATGGATGGCTTCATGAGCAATAACTATCTCATCTACTATTTGACGCCCTTCCACATAACCCCCTTTCTTTGGGAAAATAATCTTATGCAAAAGAGGCTTCAACCTTTCTGCCATTATTTTAGTAATGATTTTGATAAGAACATTACATAAAGCAATAGGTCTAAAAGCTGAGATATGATCAACCTCTTGAGCTTTTGGAACAAGAGTTTCTATTTTTGCATTTTAAAAACTACCCGTTGAAGCTCATTGATAGTAATAGGAGCAGTCAAAATAGAGTTCTCCTCAGAAGTGATAAGAGAAGGGATTGCTTGAAGAACATTTTGTTGAGAAGTCGAGTCAAGAGGAGTAGCAACAAAAATATTGGAAAAGCAATCAACAACAATAGAGTTCATGCCATCCCAAGTATAAACAACATCTCCAGAATCTGATTTTAGGGAAGAAATAAAGTTGTGAGATCTTCGAGCTAGAAGATATTTGTGGAAGAAATTTGTGTTTCTATCTCCTTCTTTGAGCCATTGAATTCTAGATTTTTTCTTCCATAAGATTTCTTCTCTTTTTTCCCATTCCTCTAACTGAGTTGTGAGGTTAATTTCATCTGCACTTCTCTTCTCTGTAAGGCCATCTAAATAGATTTTATTATTCAAATTTTCAATATGAGCAATAACTTCATGTTTTTTTTTATGAACATCCCCAAACTCTTTCTAGTTCCAAGTCTTGATTTTGGATTTAATGTATTGCAATATTTTGGAAAAATAGAACATCTTAGTCCCATGATTAGGTTTACCTTCCTTCCACCATTGTTGCACACGAGGTCTAAAGGAAATGTCTCTAAGCCACATTAATTGAAAACAAAAAGGAGAGAAACTCACATTGGTTTTCCACATTTGGCTGGCCAATGATCCGAACCAACATTATTAAGAGTCTTCACTTTAAGAATGTGAACATGGATTAAGAAATTTTTAGAGAGAAAAAACCTATCCAATCTCTCCATTATACAAGCTAAGCCTTGCCTTCTATTAGACCAAGTCATAAGGCCATTATCTGGTTGGATGTCCACAAGATGGAGGTTTGCAATATATTCGCTCATGAGGTCAGTGCTTTTGTCCAAATTTATATTTCCCCCCATTTTATCATCCAGAGAGAGGATGGTATTGAAATATCCTCCGATCAAGATCCAAGCTTCAGGAAAATGAGAGATAATATGAGTTATATCCTTCCACTGTCTTCTTTTTTCCTCCAAAGCAATCAAGCATAAATAGTAATGGAGAGCATAATTTTGTTGGAATGTCTACTTTGAATAGCTTCAACCAACAGACCCCAACTGCCAACCATATGGTGAATAACTACCTCTTTTGGGTCCCAAAGACAAGAAATGCCACCAAAAGTCCCTTGGGAACTGAGGGAAACCACTTTTCCAACTGGCCAAATTTTACTAGCAATTGAGTCCATATCCTCCATTGACATCTTTGTTTCTTGAAGGAAAACAAGATGTGGATGATTTATCTGAATCATTCTTCTAATTTCATTTTGTTTTGAAAGACTCCCTTTGAGTCCTCTAATATTCCAAGTAATGATCTTCATTAATACCAGGGCTAAAAAAGTTGGGAAGGGTATTAATCTTACCTTCCTCTACAAGCTTTTCACCTTCTTTTACCATATGATATTGATTGGTCTTATGACCTACTTTTTTATTAGAATCCATCTTCAGTTTTTTTTCCCTATTTCTTGACTTATCCTAATTGAATCTGAGATGGCTTCTAACCTTGAATAATGCTCGTACACAACCAAAATTTTACTAGAGGGTTCAACGGAGTCTATATTGGGACCTGTATTATTTGAAGTTTTGACATTTAAAAGATTGTTTTTCTTGTGTAATTTTTCTTCCTTTTTTCTATTGAAAACCTTTGATTTG
Organism: Wollemia nobilis; assembly: GCA_028583015.1. Taxonomy (NCBI): domain Eukaryota; kingdom Viridiplantae; phylum Streptophyta; class Pinopsida; order Araucariales; family Araucariaceae; genus Wollemia; species Wollemia nobilis. Next base: position 2,128,968 of record JAQPPZ010001689.1, on the reverse strand, counting down.
TTGGTTTGTCTCTAAGTTCTTCCCTTCATATTTAAATTGTGTTTCTAATATTTATGTTTCCATTATTTTCTCTTCCTCACTTGGGACATCATTTGTGGAAAGGATTTCAAACATATTAGCAGATGAATTTGATTGATCCTTCATAACTGGTTTTTTTCTGAGTGTTCTTCTTCTTAGGCATTTGGAAACCTGCTAAGTTTATATCTTCTTTCTTTTAATCAAGAATTTTATTTGGGCAAGCACTGGCCAAATGACCATATTCATGGCAAATTCTACAACAAAAAGGAATGTTCTCATAGTCCACTACTTTCTCCCAAGTGTCTTCCCCAAATTGTAATGTGATATTTTTAGGTAGGGGTTTGTCAAAATCCATTAAAACACAAATTCGAGCATAAATAATATGTTCAAAATTTTGAGTACAATCAACAGTCATCATAAAATTTCCTAAAGAGTTTCCAATTGAAGAAAAAATAGTAGGATTCCAAAATTCAATAGGGAGGCCAAAGAGTCTAACCCACACGGGAGCTATAGAAGGCATATCTTCTTCGGATTTAAATTTAGTATGCTAGGGCTTCATGAAAAGCCCTGCCCTTCCAAAAAACCAAGGACCCCCTTGAAAATTTTTCTCTCTATCTTCATTATTAGAAAATAAAACAAGAAAATAACCATTTGGATAAATAGAGATTTGTAACTCACCTTTAGTTTTCCAGATTTTTGCAGCCCAGACTTTGAAAGCAGATAGACTCGGACGAAAACCCATGAACCGAAAAATTAGTCCTCTTTTTTCCAAATCTTCAATGTCAGTCTGAATGTTACCCATATCAAGCTTAACAATAGGAGTTCCATCAGCTGCTTTAAGACATCCTGACTTCATTTTCCTGGGATCAATCTTAGGCATTTCTTAGAGGTTTATGGGAAGCCCTAATATTGATATTAGCATTGGGCTGAGGCTGTCCACCACGAAGGGCATCCCTAAAATTCATTTTTGGGGCTGAGTTTTCAAAATTCTTACCCTTGACAAGGATTTTCACAGTAGAATTATTTTGTGGGTGCACCTTAGCACCAGATTCACTTGAGATATGATCCATTTTTTTATCAACTACTTGAAACTTGTTTCGTGATCTCTTTAATCCTTGCCCTAGACATTCTGGAAAGGTATGGTTTTCACTTTTATTTTGTGCAGCAAATTGGAAGTCATTGTCACTCAAGTTCATAGTATGAAGATCTGTTTAAAGATAAATTTCTAACCCATATTGGATCCCCTGCAACATTTCTTGCTAAAATATTGAGCATAAACCACAAAAATATTTGCCACTAGGGCCCGAAGGCCCTAAAAACCAACCTCTGGAGTTGCTTGCACTCAACCTAGATGAAACCCTTACACAATCGCTTACCAAAAATTTTGTTCACACATAGGGATGCGCTAGGATCTATGTTGCTCCAAATGATATGAAAATTGGTTGAAATGTTCTAGGGTTTTTGAGCCATCTACCCTCAAAATTTCAACTCAATCCGAGTTTGGATGAGTGAGATATGGCCAAAAAAAGTTCGGTAGTTTGGGCAGTCCTATGAAAAACATCTTCCTAGAGCAGTTTTTGTGTGTATGTTTTCTACCTGTTATTTTCGTTAAATTCATATCTTGGTTGGATAAATTAAATTCTACATCTAAATTTTATTACTAATGAAGAGTGAATGTTGAAATGCTAACTGGAGGTTATATTTGGAAGCTATGATTGGTTTATATGTTATTCTTTCGGTTAATGCTGGTAGAACTTGATGTGGTTGCTTAGTTGTTAGTTTATTACCACCTTACGTTTATGGCTCATAGCCATTTTTTCCATTACTTTATGTTATTTCCCATATCTTTCTGTTACCCTAAGCTTATACCAATTGTTAGATTAGTATGAGAGCCAACCCTCTTTGGAGATTGGCTCGAGGGACATCTCTCTCCTTTGACCTTTCAATGTTGGTCGGGTCTAGGGTGCATATATATTTTGTACTTAGGCATATTCGTGACCAACCATTTTTGGCATGCCTAGTGGGACACTAAAAATTCCACTTTGAACAGTATTAAGGTTTGATGTTCATATTTTTACTGTCTTGGCATGCCTAGTGGGACACTAAAAGTTTCACTGTGAACAGTATTAAGGTTTTATGTTCATCTTTTTACTGTCTCATTAGAACATCTGACGACTTAGCAACTCAGTTTTACCCAGAAGCCTCCAAACGTGAAGTGAGTAAAAAGATTTAATTCATGATCACAAGATCGAAGGTCAAAAATTCCAAAGATCCTATTGAGTTTTATGATCTTGACACCCAAGTTTTAGGAGAACATCTTAGGTTAGTCGCTCTGACTATTCCATAAATTGCAACATCATCATAGGTAGTTAGTGTGTTTTTGGTTCCTTCAAGTCTTTCTAGCACATCTACTATCTTTCCTCCACCCTATGAAAATACTCCGGTATAAATGGCTCAAAATCCATCACAACCACTCGATAGTTTCTAGCATGGAACTATTCTGGAGCTTTGAATTTGCAAGATCAGAACCTGATACCACAAACAACGTTAAAAGCTTTGCCTACTTACGATGGTACAGAGAATACTGCTTATGAACATGTCCAAGATGTGGCTTTCTTTGCTACAATCCATAGCATCATAGACAACGACATCATGGTAAGATTGCTTGTGCTATCTCTTATAGGGAAGCTACTTTACTAGTACCAGTATTTACAACCTGCCACTATTACCACCTAAGACTAGTTGACCAAATTATCGATAAAAGGTTTCAACGAACAAGCGGATCTGTTCTCTCTGTTGCATCAATTCACCATCATTCATGGGCATCCACAAAAGAAATTATTGACTTCAACATTAGGTTCGATCGAACTTGGCAGAGAGTCCCTGATGGTCTCTGACCGACTCTTGAGAAGGCTATATTTTATTACCTTCGAGCCTTCAACTCCAACATCAGTATGGCCATCTGAAAGTCCAATTTCAACACATTTACTGATCTATAATTTTAAGCATAAAAGGTCAAGGTCGACCCAACTTCTATTGGTAAGATTCCATAAAAAATAGTGATCCCTATTTTTCCCAATCTTCTACAGTATTTGTATTCTAATACATCTTCTCAATCCATTTTCATGTCTCCCATGTATCTGGTCCCTTCATGGAATTCGAGTTCATCTCAAACCATGATGACAGTTTCTATCCTATAATTGCCTGCTCCATCCATTCCATATCTACCCACTCTAGTTCTATTTCTGGTACTACCATCTCTACCTGTACCATTTCCATTACCAGTTCCTCCAACACCCTCAAATATTGATCTCCAAGAGAAGTTGCTGAAAGATATGCAATGAATGAACTCAGCCATAAGAGAAATAAGAAATGAGATCATGGTAATTAAATGGAAGCAAGCTGAGAGATATTTCCAACCTAGGAGATTTCAACCTCTGTCAATCACTAGGGAGAAAATAGCTTTGACCAACAAGGTACTCCAGAGGAATCTGATCATATTGAAAAATGAAGAAGTTGGCCCATCAGACAAAGCGTACTAGTGCTCTACTTGCAATGATCCAAATGGTGAGGAGACTTGCATGGTTTGCTTGAACTATGTAAAAATGTTGGCAAAAAGCTCTTCTGGAGGTCAAATTAACATGATTACAGAAGTCGATCATAATTTCATGGTCCCTTTCGAAGAACAAGTTTTGGTTCTCATGAGAGCTAAAAGAAAGCTAGTCATAGTAGACCCAACTGAAATGGAGTCGTTGAAGGTATCCATTGACCCAAAGGCACAAAATGAGAAAAAATAAACACAAGTGAAAGCATCGGTTCCAACAACCAAGATATATGCACCTATCTTGTTAAAATATCTCTTGCCTCCATGAGCAAAATAAAGATTGCAATTGCAAGAAAAGACTTCAACTTCATAGGCAAAAGATGAAAGAGAGGAATAGGCCAGAGAAAATCTCAAATACCCATCCTTGACCAAGCGTTAGAGGGTAGAGGATACATAGTAGTATCGAAGCAAGTATGAGGATGCCAATGAAAGAAAGGAGCCCAGTGCATCTACTTACAATACTATTGAAGAGCTGAAGAAGATTCCAACCAAGGTTAATATCTATGGTGTATTGTAGTTGCCTGGACAAGTCAACTTGTTTCAAGAATCACTGAAGTTTGTGAAAGATAAAAGGAAGAATCTGACTTAGACAATGTTAACTCAAATGTTGATGACTTCTACAATGAGAAAGAATAGACCACCTCCATTTTATTTATCTCTCAGGATGGAGGGTTGGATTGTGCACAATTGCATGATTTATTCTAGTGCTGCGACGGTTTTCATGCCAAATGCAGTTTGTGAAGTTATGGGCATGGAATATACAAGGAGCGGCACTTGTGTCTTGTAGTTATATGGAACCCTTGTGAAAAAAATAGGTGTTATCAAGGATATTTCCATTGTCCTGCATAGTATACCTCATATCACTGTAATCCAAGAGGTGGTTGTGGTTGATCTGGAGTCGTATTTTAGCATGTGCCTCTCAAGAGAGTTCACTGCCAAGTTGGGAGGCTATATTTCTTTGGACTATTCCCACTTGGAGCTTCCTTTCAAAGGGAATAGAATATAAATCTATAATGACAAGCCTTCTACTTTTCATATAGAGAAGATTAAAGAATAAGAAAAATCCATGAATTCTATCAACATGATGATTGAATAATTGGACTTAATGGAAGAAATTTTGGATGAGCTTCGAATGGAAGATGAGTTTTTAATGCTTAATTTGAATGCCATGATGGATACCGAAATTGGCTATTACACCATTACCAAGCCTAAAAAAGTTGAAATGAGGGTGTCGGATGATCAAGATCCTATTCCCAATCAATTGTGGAAGCTGTACTTTGATGGCGTGATATGTAAAAACGGTGCAGGAGCAGGGATCATTCTCATTTTTCCTTCTAGCATACAAAAGACTTATTCGTATTGGTTGACCTAGAGTTGCACCAACAATGCTGTAGAATATGAAGCATTGTGCCTAGGCTTGAAGAAAGTAGAGAAGCTTGGAATTAAACAACTGCAAATTTTTGGAGATTCAGAATTGATTGTACACCAAGTAACGAACAAATGTGTCTCCACGAAGCACAACCTGAAGGTGTACCACAAAAAATTTTAGGACCTGTTTGAGGCTTACATAGCATTGAACATCCAAGTGATCTCGTAGGAGCATAACAAGCATGCCGATCTCTTGGTATCCCTTGGCACCAATTTTTATCTAGTTGAGCAAATGGTGAGAAAACCCAAGATCATAAGGTTGGTTTATAGACCTTTAATCCTAGACAAGAATATCTACTGGAAAGTGTTAAAAAGTGATGAGTATATTGTAAATTTCATGATAAGAGAAGCAAGTATTATGGAAGAAAGAACACTTGATGAGAAAGAAGCTGAAGGATTGATCCAACTAAGGAATAATCATATCCTAAAAGGAATGATTATTATTGAGAGTCTATTTGGTTAGAATGATAGAGTAGAAAAGCATAATATCAAAGTGGACGAGGAGTACACTAAACTGTATTTGGGGTACAAGAAGTCAATCAAAGTTGGCATCGATTGCACTCCAGAGGAGCTTGAACAGATCAAGGAATTGTGCCATGATTTTCTTGACATTGTCACTTGGAGTTACCATGATTTAAAGGGGTACAACAAGGATGTGATCTAGCATACCATTGAGCTATAGGAAGGAGTGAAATACTTCAGGAAAAAATAGAGGCCAGTCAACCCCAAGATTGAAGCCCTGATGAAAGCTGAATTGTTGAAAATTTTGGAAGCAAAGATTATTTACCCGATTAAGCATTCGACTTGGGTAGCGAATTTGATCCATGTGAGAAAGAAGAATGGACATATTCACCTGTGTGTTAAATTCTAGAATTTAAATTAGGTGTCTCTGAAGGATCATTATCCTTTACCTTAGATTGATCAAATTCTTCATGTATTTGCTGGTGCTCAAAGATTTTATCTGTTGAATGGATTCTCTAGATATAACCAGATTTGGATCAAGGATGAAGACTAGCATAAAATGGTGTTCACCATGAAATGAGGAACGTTTGCTTATTAGTGTATGTCGTTTGGTCTTTCAAATGTTGGAGAAACTTTTCAAAGAGTGATGGACATAACTTTCGGTGAGTTGTTAAATCACATCAGTATAATTTATCTGGATGACATGACTGTCTTCTCTCACATGGAGGAGCATAGTTTACATTTAAGGCAAGTGTTTAAGAAATGTTGAGAGTTCAACATATCCATCAATCCGAAGAAGTCCATATTTGTTTTAAAGGAAGAAAAGCTTTTGGGCCATGTCATTTCAAAAAATGGTTTGGTTTTTTATCTAGCTAGAGCTGAAGCTCTCCTAAAGCTTTCATTTCTAGTAAGCAAGAAGGATTTGCAGTCATTCTTTGGGCATATTAAATTTATTCAAAATTTTATCACAGATTTTGCCCAAGTGGTAAAACCAATGACTAATATTTTAAAGAAACAATGTCGAGTTCAAATAGACTGAGTAGAGAAAGCGAGCGTTCAAAGAAATCAAAGAAAGAATTGCTCAATCTCCGGTCCTAGTAAACCCTGATTATTCAAAGGATTTTATCCTGTATGCTGTTGGTGAATAAGAGAGTTACACAACGATGCTCACGTAAAAAGGAGATGATGGAGATGATCGACCAATTGCTTTCTTAAGCCAAGTAATCCAACCACACAAAGAGAAATACAATTTCATTTGGAAACAAGTATATGCGGTCATGAAGTCCTTGAATAAGTTTCGAAATTTTGTTTCCCAGAGCAAAATAATAGTTTATGTTGTTCATACAGATGTTTGAAGTTTCATCATATAGGGAGAGCTTGGGTACAAGAGAGCTAGTTGGGTTTCCAAAATCTAGGAGTATGACATTGAAATTTGACCAACCAAGTTAGTTCAAGGAAGAGCATTATGTTAGGAGCTTGCAAAGAGCGTTGCCTCCAAATATATGGTTTACCAACTTGAAGATTCAGTAAGCATAAGTAATTTCGCTAATCACTCTATAGTTTATTGTGATTGGACAAAGGACCTTGTCTAATATTTCAATTCAAGAAGTTGTCCTTCACATATTAATGCCTCATAGAGGAGATTCAGACTGTAGGCCCTTAGGTACGTGATGCTCCCAAATGGATTGTTCCACAAGAATGTTGATGGAGTACTTCTTAGGTGTATCAAAGAATCAAAGAATCATAAAATCCTAGCAGAATTCCATTTTGGATTGTCAAGAGGCCATTATGTAGGGAGGCCCATGGCATTGAAGATCATCAAAGGAGGTTATTTTTGGCCCACTCTTTTTGTAGATGCTTTCAAATTCAGTCAGATTTACAACAAATACCAGAGATATGTCAACAGAAGCAAGAATGCATCTTTACCCCTTCATATAATTCAAGTCGAAGCGCTATTTCTACAATGGGGTTTATATTTCATTGGGGTCATTAATCCAATTATTTTATCAAACACAATTATATCCTAACCGCAACTAACTATTTTACCTAATGGGCAGAAGCAATTCCAACCAAGAAGGTGAAAAATGCAATAATTATCTCTTTTATTGAAGGATTAATCACTTCTTTTGGCATACCATATGCAATCATAACAGACAATGGAACTCCCTTTGTCGGTACCATAATCAATGAATTCATGGGTAAGTACAAGATTTATTTAAAGACGTCATCTAACTACTATCTATAGGGAAATGGTTTGGTCGAATCCATAGAAAATAATTTTCTAAGAATTCTAAAGAGAACCCTTGGTGACAACAAGTGGAGTTGGCATCTGCTCTTGAACCAAGCATTATGGGCCGATCGTATCTCAGTGAAAAAATCCATCAAGACATCCCCCTATTCCTTGGTATACAACAAAGAAGTTATCTTGCCTATTCATATTTAATTGTTGACCCTTCAATCATGGCACTTACTAGATGGTGAAGACGATGAATTCGATCCCATGAGTTCAAGGTTGGCTCAACTTTTACAGTTGGAGGAAGAGAGGGAGAAATCATACAATGCCTTCATGGAACATGCCTGGATGACACATAAATGGTTTAGCAAGAAAACATTTGAGAAGGCGTTCGAGGTTGGTGATCTTGTGCTGAAGTGGAACGAAAACAAGGCTAAGTTTAGCAAGCATCACAAGTTTGAAGCAATATGGGAGGGTCCATTTCAGGTTTCCAGTGTCAATCAAGTCAATTCATTTTATTTGCAGGATATGAACGATTGTGTGTTGTTGATTCTAGTAAATGGTCTTCATTTGAAGGCCTATCATCATTGAAAATTTCTAGATCAAGTATGTATATATGTACATAATATTTTATATTATTTGATTTTTAGTAAATTATTAAAAAAAATAAAAATAAAAATAAAATAAAAAGAAAAGAGAAGTTGTTTTCCCCGGGAGAATTTGATTCTACCCCAAGTGAGTGTTTTCACCCCGAAAACATGACTTTACTGTGCAGAAATTGATTTCGCCCCAAAAATGCTTTTAAAAGCCTCATGGTTAATTTCAGGGCAAAAATCATTAAGAGAAAGCAACTCTTTGGCAATTAATTTCAGAGGCAAAGTCAAGTTGAATGGTTTGCTTTTTCATTAAAAGTGCCCCTATTTTTAATTGCCAAAAAAGGAGATAAAAAAAAGAGAAAAAATAATATAAAAAAAAAGCAAAAAGTGAGAAAGCAAGAATAAGAAAAAAGGGAGTGTTATTTTCGCCAAAAAAAGAAAATTCACCATGTTTTTTCAAATTTCAGGGTGAAATTCCTATTTACTTCCCCAAAAGATGATTTCGAAGTGAAATCCCAAGGAAAGAAGGAAAAAATCACATGTTTTTTCAAGAAGCTCCAATTGGCAAGATTATTTTTGGCAAAGAAGGGGGAGAAATTAATTTCACCTTGTGTTTTCAAGCAAAGCACTCTTAATTAAGCTTGCTTTTTAGCAATAATATTTTTTGGTGCAAAATCAAAAAAGATAAATTATTTTAAAAGGGCTCCCAAGCATGTAATTTCACCAAGCAAAGCAAGGAAGAGCATTTTCGAAGCACCAGTTGAATGAAGATGCTAGTTGCATTGATATTTTTGCCCAGTTGACGTTTTCAGCAAAACAGACACGCCTAATTGACCTTTTTCGCTGGCACGGGCTAATTTCGAAATAAAATTTAGTTAAAAGTATGAGGTCGAGCTAATTTTATTGGAAAAATCCTCCAAAGACATTTTTAGAATTTTAATGCAATGAAATTAATAGTTTTTTCCCTTTAAAAGTGCCCATCACTCACACGTGGCATTTATCATTCCTAAAATTAGTCGTTAAATACCCAGATTACGCCCTCCAATATTAAAAGCAACTAAGCATGGAATTCAAGGAAGATTTACAGTGCAAGGGCATTATTGGTAGTTAAAGATATCATGGAAGAGTGTGTCGGATGAGAGAACCAAGGAGCACGTTCACCCGATTTTTTAGGTGTGCCACCTACATTAAATTGGGTTTTTTTTTTTGTTGTCATTGCTTTTAAGACATGTAAATTGCTTATTCTCTTTTCAAAAGCAATTGTTAAAAGGCATATTGGGAAACTTTGGAGATATACTCTATTTATTTTCCACTCACTTCTTACAAGATAGAGGGGGGAATTCAAATTTTAAAACTCTCAGAAAAAGACATAGAGAGCAACTCAAAGGTGCATTTTCAATTTTACTCGACACCTTCTTTTGAAAATTTGGGTGCATTTTTGGTTGAACCCGACACCTATGTGAGAAGAACTTTGTGAGCATGCTTGTTTGATTATTGCATTTTTTTTCTGCAATTAAAAATCATCTACATCAAAGCATCCACTACTTCTCTCAGCACATGTTGCACAGGTTCTCCAAAGCATTTATCTCTTTGCACAGGGATCTTCATAGATCATCTACTTGATGTTCTCTCACCAACACTAATTTTCTCCTAGTTTTGTTTTTTGACTTAATTACCTCCAACTGATTATTCTTCTTTCGAAGATTCTCAGGCAGGTGTCATTAACATCTCTTTGAATGAATTTTTTACCCCCATTGCTATTGTGTTTAGGCGTAAATCCTAACGAAAGTCTTGGACTCCAAAGTGTTTAGGGGAAGTTATGCCCCACACATGCGGATTCATGACTTTCTAAGGTAGGTGCCATCAACAAAGCAATCCTTTTCAGTACTGCCTATGTTCCACGTACCGTTATGATCTTAATAATACCTATAGTCTCCCTCATGTAAGGGCGGGTATTGTTTTGTTTCAGTTCAGGTATAATTGGCCTGGAAACGATATATCAAAAAGGGGACCATTTGGCGCTATAAGGAACCCTAAACAATGGCTACAGTGCACAAGTATATTTTAGATGCCCAATTTCTCAAAGGCACCAATTTTGTGCCATGGAAGCATAAAATGAAAGCCATTCTTCAAGTAGAAAAATTATGGGATGTAGTAAGTGGCACTACCTCACGTACCACCACAACACGGATAGATCAAGATACATTTGATGATCAGGACAGGAAAGGCCTTATGTTTTTGTTACTTGCCATAATAGATGAGGTCCAACCTCATATTTGTGATGCCACGACCAGTAAAGATGCTTGGGCAGCATTGATTACTGTGTATGAAGGAAAGAATAATTCCACTATCCTTCACCTACAAACCCAACTTCACAATCTCAATATGAATTCAGGGGAAACTGTTGAACTTTTTCTCTACAAAGTGGCAGAATTGAAAGCTAAACTCAATACTATGGGAAAACCCATAGATGATGATCTTTTGACATCTGTTATTTTGAGGGCACTCCCAACATATTACAAAAGTTTTATCACTTCACTCAATGTTTTTGGCAGAACATTAACTTTTGTTGAATTGGTTAATTTGCTTCAAACTGAAGAAGCCAATCAAGTATAGAAAGATGAGGAACCTGCCACTGCTCTTTCCACCCATCAAAAGGGTCAAAAGCAAGGACAGTTGCAGAAGGGAGGGTCTTCTTCCAAAGGCAAAGGAAAGCCCAATCTCCAAAGAGATAAATATTGCAAGATCCGTGATATGAACAATCATGATACCAATAGGTGTTGATTCAAAAACAAACAAAGTAATGATCCCTCACAAAAGAAGAAAGGCCAGGGAAGCGAAATATCCCCAAAGATCGCAAACAACAAAAGGGTCATGTTGCTTATGCAGATTCCCATTCAGATGATTCTAATTCATCTTTAGATAATGACTCAGAAAGAGCACACAAGGTGGTCATGACCCATACTGCCTCTTCCAAATCAGATGTTGTATTAGAAACTGAATCATTAGTTTGCTCTTGATATTCCTGGAAGATATATAAGGTTACATAAATTCCGTTGAGGCAGTTTGAACCAAGATGGGTGTTTTATAAACTGAATAAAGAACCCTATGTACAACTCCTTTATGCTCTAACATAATGTTGTTAACATAGTTAATGTAATACAAAATATTCTAACATCCCCCCTTATTACATTAATGTTGACTACACATAGCATTGCGGAACAATTCAAATTTGACTCGAGCAAGTGCTTTGGTGAAGATGTCCGCTATTTGCTCATTTGTGGGAATGTAGTGGAGCTGGATATGATGCTTTGGAACCTCATCTCGAATGAAATGACACCTAGTGTCAATGTGTTTGGTGCAATCATGAAAGATAGGATTCTTGACAAGATTCATAACACCTTGATTGTCGCAAAATAAATGTAAAGGAAGTTTCTTTGGAAGGCCCATATTTGTGAGGATGCGACGTAACCATATGATCTCATAGACTGCTCCACTAGCTGCTAGATATTCTGCCTTAGTAGAAGAGATAGCAACAACATGTTGCTTCTTGCTATGCCAAGAGACAGGACTAGATCCAAGGTGAAAAATGTAACCTGCAGTTGATTTTCGGTCGTCTATGGATCCAGCATAATTAGAGTCCATGTACCCTTGAAGATAGAACTTGTTGTTCTTTTTGTATTCCAGGCCGATATATGTTGTACCACATACATAGTGAAGAACTCTCTTTGCTACTTTCGAGTGGCTAACTTTAGGATCTTGCATGAATCATGAAAGATAACCCACAACAAAACTAAGATCTGGCCTGGTGTTTGTGAGATAGATGAGACTCCCAATCAGTTGACGATAGAGAGTACTATCTATTTTAAGAGATTCATCGAATCGAGATAACTTAAGTCCTGCTTCCATTGGTGTGGCTTTGGGCATGCAATCAGTCATCCGATACTTATAAATTAGGGTCTTGGCATATTTCTTTTGAGTAACTTGTATGCAATGCTTGTATTGAGTTACTTCTAGACCAAGACAATAGTGAAGAAGTCCAAGATTTGTCATTTCAAAAGAGGTATTGTGATCTTTCTTTACTGTTTTGATCATACTCTCTCGAATCGCTTGTTATGATCGGATCATCCACATATAGTACTAGAATTACTATGTTAGAACCATTGTTCTTGATATATAGATTAGGATCTACAGGACTTCTTCTAAACCCATGTTGCACTAGGTGACTATCAATTTTGATATACCAAGCTCGAGGAGCTTGTTTAAGTCCATATAGAGATTTGATCAGCTTACAAACTTTCTATTCTTGCCCTTTAACTACAAAACCTTCAGGTTGAGTCATGTAGACTTCTTCTTGTAGGTCACCATTTAAGAAAGCACTCTTTACATCCATCTGATGTAGCTGCCAACCAAATTGAGCTACCATTGCACACAAAACTCGAATAGTGGTCATTTTAGCGGTAGGAGCAAATGTCTCTTCATAGTCTATGCCTTCTCTTTGTGCATAGCCCTTTGCAACAAGTCGGGCTTTATGTTTATCTATTGCACCATTTGCCTTATATTTGATCTTGAATACCCATTTGCAACCAATGGGTTTCTTTCATGAAGGCAAATTCACTAACTTCCAAGTTTGATTTTTCATTAGAGATGTATGTTCTGCATCCATAGTAGTTTTCCATTGATATTTACTGAGTGCATCTGAGACTGATGTGGGTTCTTTTTCATCTAGTATTGTCAAATAGACTTTTTCATCTTCCATATCTATATCCTCATCTTCTTCTACATTCATAGATAAATCATCAAAATGTTGACAAAGGTCATCAACATCTGTTACTGATGTTGCATCATCTGCTCTTTTGTGTTGAGTCATACTATGAGTAGAGGGTCGATCTAGAGTTAGATCTGGAAGTGATGTCAGTTTTGAATCCTGCAATGTACTAGTATACCATTTAGGAACCTTCTTTTGAGGAGGTGTTGCTTCTTTCTTAGGTTCATCTTCCTTAAGGTATACAAATGTGTTATTTGATGTGAAAGTTTCATCAAATACTACATCTCTGCTGATATGTGTTTTCTTGGTTATAGGATCAATCAACCGATATCCTTTTGAATACTCATCATAACCAAGAAATATACATTTTTGAGTTTTCTCATCTAGTTTCCTTCTTTTATGTTTAGGAATATGCATGAAAGCTTGGCATCCAAAAACTTTTAGATGAGAAATTGAGGGTTTCTTACCACTCCAGGCTTCTTGTGGAGTTTTTCCTTGTAGATCCCTTGTAGGTGCTCTATTTAGTAGGTAAGATGTTGTGTTTACTGCTTCTGCCCAGTATTGTTTTTCTAAGTTTGCTCCTTTTAACATACACCGACTCATTTCTACTATGGAGTGATTTTTCCTTTATGCAACTCCATTTTGTTGCGGTGTATATGTTGTAGTGAGTTGTCTCTTGATCCCATGTTTTTCCAAAAATGCTGAAAATTCCTTGGAAGTGTATTCCCCCCCTCGATCTGAGCGGAGGTTTTTGATGGAACAACTTGTTTCCTTCTCAACTTGTCTCTTGAACTGACAAAAGTAGAGAAGAGCTTCTGACTTGAGTGCAAGGAAGGAGACCCATATTTTGTGGGAGTAGTCATCAACAAATAGCTGAAAATACCTCTTTCCACCATGATTGGTTGGGAAAGGACCGCACAGATCTGCGTGGATTAACTCCAAGGGTTTCTTAGAGCGAGAAGAACTTGTCTCAAATGGAACTCGATGTTGTTTCCCTGCTAGACAATCTGAGCATACTGGGAGAACGGATGAAAGCTGAGGAAGCCCTTTGACCATGTCATATTTGCTTAATTTGAGTAAATACCCGAAACTGAGGTGCCCGTATCTTTTATGCCATAAGGAAGTAGCTTATGTTGTAGTGGCAATGAGGGTAGTATGGGATGTAGAAACTGTATCCAAGATGAATAATCCATGTTTGTAGGAGCCAGTGGCAATGTGTTTACCTTGGTGACTGATGAAACATCTCTTTTTTCCTTTTTCAACTTGAAAAACAACATCCATATTTCTATCTAGCATCTGTGGAATAGATAATAGATTGTTGGCAAGGCCAGGAACATAGAGAACTTTCTCTATGTCACAGTCACCATCAGGGAGAGTTACCGTAACATCCCCTTCACCTTGTACTTGATAGACCTGATTGTCTGCAATAGTGACAGGTTTGCCTTCTCTTGCTTGAAAGGTTTGAAACCAGGACTTGTCCCCAGTCATATGTTTGCTTGCTCCAAAATCAATATACCATACAACATCTGATTTGGAAGAGGCAGTATGGGTCATGAGCACCTTGTGTGCTCTTTCGGAGTCATTATCTGAAGATGAATCAGAATCATCTGAATGGGAATCTGCATAAGCAACATGACCCTTTTGTTGTTTGCGATGCTGGGGATATTTCTGCTTCCCCTTGCCTTTCTTATTTTGTGAGGGATCATTCTATTGTTTGTTTTTGAACCAACACCTGTTGGTATCATGATTGTTCATATCACAGATCTTGCAATATTTATCTCTCTAGAGATTGGGCTTTCCTTTGCCTTTGGAAGAAGACCCTCCCTTCTGCAACTGTCCTTGCTTTTGACCCTTTTGATGGGTGGAAAGAGCATTGGCAGGTTCCTCATATTTCTGTACTTGATTGGCTTCTTCAGTTTGAAGCAAATTAACCAATTCAACAAAAGTTAATGTTCTACCAGAAACATTGAGTGAAGTGATAAAAATTTTGTAAGATGTTGGGAGTGCCCTCAAAATAACAAATGTCAAAAGATCATCATTTATGGGTTTTCCCATTTTTAGAATTTTTGGGAAAACATGGGATCAAGAGACAACTCACTACAACATATACACCGCAGCAAAATGGAGTTGCAGAAAGGAAAAATCGCTCCATAGTAGAAATGAGTCGATGTATGTTAAAAGGAGCAAACTTAGAAAAACAATATCAGGCGTAAGCAGTAAACACAACATCTTACCTACTAAATAGAGCACCTACAAGGGCTCTACAAGGAAAAACTCCACAAGAATCCTGGAGTGGTAAGAAACCCTCAATTTCTCATCTAAAAGTTTTTGGATGCCAAGCTTTCATGCATATTCCTAAACAAAAAAGAAGGAAACTAGATGAGAAAACTCAAAAATGTATATTTCTTGGTTATGATGAGTATTCAAAAGGATATCGGTTGATTGATCCTATAACCAAGAAAACACATATCAGCAGAGATGTAGTATTTGATGAAACTTTCACATCAAATAACACATTTGTATACCTTAAGGAAGATGAACCTAAGAAAGAAGCAGCACCTCCTCAGAAGAAGGTTCCTAAATGGTATACTAGTACATTGCAAGATTCAAAATTGACATCACTTCCAGATCTAACTCTAGATCGACCCTCTACTCGCAGTATGACTCAACACAAAAGAGTAGATGATGCAACATCAGTAACAGATGTTGATGACCTTTGTCAACATTTTGATGATTTATCTATGAATGTAGAAGAAGATGAGGATATAGATATGGGAGATGAAAAAGTCTATCTGACAATACTAGATGAAAAAGAACCCACATCAGTCTTAGATGCACTCAGTAAAGATCAATGGAAAACTGCTATGGATGCAGAACATACATCTCTAATGAAAAATCAAACTTGGAAGTTAGTGAATTTGCCTTCAAGAAAGAAACCCATTGGTTGCAAATGGGTATTCAAGATCAAATATAAGGCAAATGGTGCAATAGATAAACATAAAGCCCGACTTATTGCAAAGGGCTATGCACAAAGAGAAGGCATAGACTATGAAGAGACATTTGCTCCTATTGCTAAAATGACCACTATTCGAGTTCTGTGTGCAATGGCAGCTCAATTTGGTTGGCAGCTACATCAGATGGATGTAAAGAGTGCTTTCTTAAATGGTGACCTACAAGAAGAAGTCTACATGACTCAACCTGAAGGTTTTGTAGTTAAAGGGCAAGAACAAAAAGTTTGTAAGCTGATCAAATCTCTATATGGACTTAAACAAGCTCCTCGAGCTTGGTATATCAAAATTGATAGTCACCTAGTGCAACATGGGTTTAGAAGAAGTCCTGCAGATCCTAATCTATATATCAAGAACAATGGTTCTAACATAGTAATTCTAGTACTATATGTGGATGATCTGATCATAACAGGCAGTTCAGAGAGTATGATCAAAATAGTAAAGAAAGATCTCAATACCTCTTTTGAAATGACAGATCTTGGACTTCTCCACTATTGTCTTGGTCTAGAAGTAACTCAATACAAGCATTGCATACAAGTTACTCAAAAGAAATATTCCAAGACCCTGATTGATAAGTATCGGATGACTGATTGCAAGCCCAAAGCCACACCAATGGAAGCAGGACTTAAGTTATTCCGATTCGATGAATCTCCTAAAATAGATAGTACTCTCTATCGTCAGCTGATTGGGAGTCTCATCTATCTCACAAACACCAGGCCAAATCTTAGTTTTGTTGTGGGTTATCTTTCACGATTCATGCAAGATCCTAAAGTTAGCCACTAGAAAGCAGCAAAGAGAGTTCTTCACTATGTTCGTGGTACAACATATATCGGCTCGGAATACAAAAAGAACAACAAGTTCTATCTTCAAGGGTACACGGACTCGATTATGTTTGGATCCATAGATGACCGAAAATCAACTGTAGGTTACATTTTTCACCTTGGATCTGGTCCTGTCTCTTGGCATAGCAAGAAGCAACATGTTGTTGCTATCTCTTCTACTGAGGTAGAATATCGAGCAGCTAGTGGAGCAGTCTACGAGATCATATGGTTACATCGCATCCTCACAAATATGGGCCTTCCAAAGAAACTTCCTTTACATTTATTCTGCGACAATCAAGGTGTTATGAATCTTGTCAAGAATCCTATATTTCATGATTGCACCAAACACATTGACACTAGGTGTCATTTCATTCGAGATGAGGTTCCAAAGCATCATATCCAGCTCCACTACATTCCCACAAATGAGCAAATAGCGGACATCTTCACCAAAGCACTTTCTCGAGTCAAATTTGAATTATTTCACAATGCTATGTGTAGTCAACATTAATGTAATAAGGGGGGATGTTAGAATATTTTGTATTACATTAACTATGTTAACAGCATTATGTTAGAGCATAAAGGAGTTGTATGTAGGGTTCTTTATTCAGTTTATAAACCACCCAGCTTGGTTCAAACTGCCTCAACGGAATTTATGTAACCTTATATATCTTCCAGGAATATCAAGAGCAAACTAATGATTCAGTTTCTAATAAGTTGGGGGCACAAATTATAAATACGGTGAACCATAAGCTTACAGATAAAGAAATATTGAGATTATTTTTGTTGGAGCAATTATCAGATTATCATTCAGTTTTCTTGTGTTGTTTCTTTGTTGCAGAATTGTCAAACCCTTGTAGTAAAGTTGTTGAAGTACGAAGATGGGAAAGAAAGTGTTGAG
This sequence comes from Wollemia nobilis, assembly GCA_028583015.1. Classification (NCBI taxonomy): domain Eukaryota; kingdom Viridiplantae; phylum Streptophyta; class Pinopsida; order Araucariales; family Araucariaceae; genus Wollemia; species Wollemia nobilis. The sequence continues at coordinate 2,111,132 of JAQPPZ010001689.1, read as the reverse complement.
CCAAAGAAAGTGCAAGGAGGCAAGAAAGCTAAAAAAAGCTAGGTAAAATGAAAATATAGAGCTTGATCCATATTATGATGCGCTGGCCTAGATTGGTGACTATGTTATTTCAAGCAAGGGCATGGAAAAATTGCACTAGGATGTGGAGATTACAATCAGACAAGGCTTGACGCTAGAAAGCCCACTCACCATTGTATATTATACACAGATTTTTGGGTACCTGTGTACACCTGTCCACGCTTGCCCATAGTTGGTGCTAGAAATTTTGAAGTTTTATAATCTTGTCACAAGAGCTATTTAGAATGCGAAGGAAGATAAATTATTCAATATTTCATCTAGTGTAGTTTGAGAAGCATTCGCTTGCAGGGTTCAACCTCTTTCTAATGTTGTGTTCAAAAAGTTACATCTCGAGGAGAAAGAGGAGAGATACCAATCAACTATGACATTGTGCAAGTTCATGGAGAATCAATTGATAAAAACTCCACAGTTTGGAGAACTATCAACTTTACACAAGCCATTAACAGATTTTAAAAATTTTGACTTATTTTCTATGTTAGTGTTGTGGCTGATCCACAACACACCCCAAAATTGGGGACCCACCTTTTTTACATGCTTTCAAAGAAGACCGCAGTGGCCCAGATGCTAAAAAATCAAAGGAAGAGCAAAATATAGCAAGAAAAAGAAAAGTGTCGCGATATCGCGACATGTTGCTCCGTCGCGACCGGAAATGAAAAGTTGTCGCGATATCGCGACATGTTGCTCCGTCGCGGCCGAAAATGAAAAGTTGTCACGATATCGCGACATGTTGCTCCGTCGCGGCCGAAAATGAAAAGTTGTCGCGATATCGCGACATGTTGCTCCGTCGCGGCTAGAAATGGAAAGTTGTCGCGATATCGCGACATGTCACGTTTTCGCGGCCAAGAGTAACAAAATGCAGCAAAATGGAAATTTGTCGTGATATCGCGACATGTCGTGAAATCGCAATAAAAACAGTAGGAAGAAGTGTTGACAAAAAATGTCGCGATATCGCGACATGTCGTGAAATCACGGTTCAAATAGGAGAGAGAAGACAAAATGAAAAATGTCGCGATATCGCGACATGTCACGAAATCATGGTCAAACCAGTCAAATAGGGCAAGGCACTAAAGTTGTCACGATATCGCGACATGTCAAGTTTCGTGACCTAGAGCAGCCAAAATGAACGTAGAAGAAAAACGTCGTGATATTGCGACAAGTCACGTTTTTGCGGCTCCAAGCAGCCAAGTGGTACAGAATGAAAAAGCGTCATGATTTTGTGACAGAAAGCAGCAAGATGGTACGAAATGAAAAAGTGTCACGATTTCGTGACATGTCACGTTTTTGTGGCTGAGTGCAACAAAACACAGCGAAGGAGAAAAACGTCGCGATTTCGCGACAAGTTGCATCCATGCGGTCCGAAGCAGAAAAATGTCGCGATATCGCGACATGTATCATTTTCGCGATGCATGATGACAAACAAGGCTGCTGACAGAAAAATGTCACGATATCGCGACATGTCTTGTTTTCGCGATACAGGTAGAGGGGCAAAGCTGCATACATAAAAACGTCGCGATATCGCGACATGCTATTTTTGGTCATGATTTACAGGGGGCCATTACGGAACATGCAGAGAAGCGTGGAACACGTGGCATAAAGGTGTAAGGGCTACAGAAGCGTTACAAGTCACAGAGAAGATCAAGCGTCTCGATGTCGAACATAAAGTCAAAAACAACGAAAAGGCGAGGAAGGTGAAACGAAGCGATCTGGGAGATGAAGCGAAGCGTCACAAGGCAAAATAGAGAGCATTGCCAGAAAGTATAAAAGTAGAGGCACATATTGGTACAAGGGTCGAAAACCGCTGCGGGCAGAGTTGCAGAGCTGAGGGTGAGATAGCCATTCTGGGCCTGCTTTGGAGTGTTTTTCTTCCCCTTTTTCTGGTTTTGAGAAAACTAGAGATTCTGTTATTGTAAAATGATCAATTTTTAATACAAAAAATTCAGAGAGTTGCACCTCATTGGCAAGAAAGAAGGAGTTATTTTCTGCATGCAGGATTAAATGTTTATCTTTCCCCTTTTCGATTTCTAGGCTTATAGGTGAAGTTTAATGCAAGTTCTCTTGGTTGCTTCATGCGAATGTCTAAATCTGAAATCACAGTTAAAACCCTAGAGACCAGCACTTGACTTATCTGGATTGTGCATGTTTGCAGGTTCAATAGGTTAGGTTGCATGCATGGAAACCTCATTAGCTTCGGTTTTGTCAGAATAGGATTGCATCACCCTGAATGCATTTCATTTTTCTTTTTGCATTTTATTTTCATTTTTTCTGCACTTTATTTTCATTTACAGGCATTAAAATAAAAAAATAAAAAACTAAAAATTCCAAAGTCCGAAAATAGAAAATTTCCATTTCAAGGCCAGAATTTCATTTTTCAGTTTTGTTTTTCATTCATGAGCAGATGATGATATTCCCTTCATAAAATTCCAATTTCATTGAAGGGGTTATGTTTTATGACATTTCATAAATTTCCATTTTTTTTGCAGCGTGGTCATACGAAGATCAAATCACATTTGCTTTATTCGGGTTCAACGAACAATCATTAAAAGTTTCACAGTAAAATAAACCAACATTGCCCCTTGTTTTCAGTTACTTGCAACCACTAAGGTGTTCCAAGCATTTTAATTGAATATCTTTATTTGAGATTATTAATACACATATACCAAATGCTAACATAGCGGAGACCTTGGAGAAATTGTTTGTTTAATTTCTTTGCAAGAGAGGATTTAGAACCCAAATCCTATCGGAGAGTGTGTTTTCACAATCGGGTGAAAATACCACTCAACAGATTGGCGCTAGAAGGAGGGCATGAAAAGGTTTATTTCATCATGATTTTAAATGCTATAGGTTTATAATTGTTTGAGAGCTTTACATTGCTAAATATTTCAAGTCCATTTGATTAGCATCTTCGGCCTCCTCTAACACCACTCAACAGATTGGCGCTAGAAGGAGGGCCTAAACGGGTTTATTTTAGTGAGATTTAAAATTTTTGTATATTTCATGCTATATTGATTGTTATCTTTAGTCCTCTAACACTCGGAAGATTGTTAAAAGGATGGCCTGAATTGGTTTACTTTATTCTATTTTAAGCAATTCAGGTATGTTGTATATTTTTTTGATTGTTCATACAGAAATAATGTGATTTGATTTAATTTTGAAAATTTTGGTTTTGACTAACAAAGTGTTGTTTCCATGCAATTACTTTTCATTTGATTTTAATGAATACATCTCTTAGTTGATGCTAACTTGATTTTTTTATACATTGCAAGTTGAATATTCAACAGATTTGGTTCTAAAGTTACATTCTAAGTTCACTAATGGCAACATTTGAGGAGCAAATTGTATCCCTAAGAGCTGAAATAGTGTCTCTAAGAGAAAGAATGGTATCTATGATGGAGGATCATTATAAGGGTTTGTCTATACATGTGATACCCTATCAAATTCCTAAAATGTTATTGGATTTTTTACGGTGTTTTAATCAAGAGGTGCCACTAGGATACTTGCAAAAACTACATGTCTACAAGAATACATTATGTCAATTCCAGGTTTTCTATGAGGAGGTAGCTTGTAAGTTATTTGCATACATTTTGGATGATAAACCATTCTTTTGGTATAGCCAACTACCCATGGAGGTTAGGACTTCTTGGATACAACTAGAAGCAGCCTATCTTTATCATTTTGGTAATCAGGTTGACTTAGAAATCTTGAAAAATCAGTTTACCTCCATATGTAAGGAGCCTAATGAATCCTTGAGTCAATTCAATGGAAGATTTCGTGAGTTGCACTCCCAAATGTGGGAAAATTTTAACACATTAGAAGAGGAAGCCATGGAAGTATACCTAGGAGCCATACACCCCACACTTGCTTCACTCATTGAGGAAAAAATGGGTGGTTTGTCTCTAGAGAAAATCCATGAGATCTTAGAAGAGATAGAACGACAAGGTCTTGAAGAAGAAAAGGCACAACATGTTCACATAAGAGATTGTCCTTCTAAAAATATTGATGCCAACCTACACCAACCATCAAATATAGCACCCTCCACTCCAATGATATCTAAGGTAAATGATCAAGGGGATGAATTTGAATATCCAAATCTTACAACCACCTTAGATGTAGTCCACGAGGAGGTGCAAATTGCTAAGCCAACATCCGCTAGTGAGGATTATGCAGAAATGATCTCATTCATAGAGATACATGATTATCCGGATGAAGGGGTTCTAAATTCAACAATGTTTGATATATGTGATAGGACGGAACCCACCATAGAATTGAATGAAGTGGTTGAAAGTGAAATTGGAAGAAAACCAATAAATAAATTTGAAGATATGATAGAATTTCACCACTTGTTCTTGGAAGATACTATTGATGAGATGTGTAAAATTAATGATCAAGAAATTCTTCACCCTCCAAATTATGATAAAATTGAATCATGGGTTACTAATTTGGATGATGATAGCCTTACAAATTTGAATTCAAGAAATGACCCACTTTTGGAAATAATTGAACCATCTAAGGAAGGTGAAGATGAATTTGATGAGAAACACATTGATGAATTGGAGGATGTTGAAGAAGTAGTTGAACATCACCACTTGATTTTGGAAGATGATTATTATGATGCTTGGAAGAAGTGGGAAGACTACACTCTCTCCAAAACTACTAATGAAACTTGTGTGCCAATTGATATGCAGGATGACATAATCGCCTACTCAAAGGAAGATATTACAACTCCTGTACAATTTGAGGATGTTTTGGAAGAGGGTTTCAAATCTCATCAAATTTTGGAAGATTATAATGATCCTATTGCCAAGGACAAAGAAGAAAAAGAATTTATGAATGAATCAAAAGATCATGCCACAAACATCATGGAATTTCATGCCATGGATTTGGATGACAATTTTCACAATGGTTGGGGGAGATATGATAATGCATTCTTTTCTCACATCCCTATAGATGAAACTCATATTTCACTTGATATGCAGGATGTTGAACTTTCTACATCATACGAAGATCTCACATTCACAAGATTTGAGAAGGTTGCAAAATTCGACCATGTTGAACATAAATTCATTGAAGATGCGGATACAAGTTTGCATGATGATTTTGAGGATTCAAATGAAGAGATACCATGGATAGTGAACAAAGAATTGGAACCAAATGACAAAGAGATTGATCAATTGGAAACAACTCAAATGAAGGATCATCAAGATGAGTCATGGGACATACACTTTGACCAAAAACATTTGAGGGTTGAAAAGGATGGGCATGTTTTCAATTGGGTGCCCAATTTTGGTATGTTTGATGAACAAGTAATCAATGAAGAATATGAAGACCATGAGGTAAAAGAGGGAGTTACAAATCCCCATCAAATTTTGGTAAATAAAAATGTTCAAAAGTTAGAATCTAACCTTTTGTGTTCAAACATCCAAGATTTAGGTGAAAATTTGCATGACCATGTTTTGAATTTGATTGATGTTTATGATGAAATGTCGTTAAAGGTGAATGAAAAACAGGGTATGATTTCTAATCACACCTTTGATAACATTGTTTTAATGAATGAAAAAGAAGTTGATGCACTTGAACTGTTAAATCAAATTCATCAACAATTACTAATTGAATCTAGGATAAAAACTTTTAATGATCCTAATTTAGTAAATATCCTAGATGCTTGTAAATTGTTGCACAAATTTGATTGGCCTACAAATTTGGAAAATGATTTGGCTTTGAAATTTGTAGAAATAGGCTCCTACTTACAAAATTGCATATTTGAAAAAGATAGCCTAATTCTAAATCAAGGAGGGAATTATGAAATTTACATTTTAAAGAATAGACATGATAAAATTGAAAATCAATCATTGTCTAATCAATTTGAAAATTTGAATCTCACCTATGAGAATACTAATGGAACTAAATTTAATTGGTGGGGTGAGAGAGGAAAGTTGAAGTGGGTTGCATTGTTTGGTCTAGTCTTGTTTTTGTTGGATTCCCACAACATTTGGCATGCATATCATGTTATATTTTTGTTGAAATGTTCTAATCATGTTTGGGATCCAGGAAAGTGATAATCCAAGCTTTGCATCATCTTGTATTATATTGTACATTTGTATATAGATTTTGGTTTTTGGGTTTTGGTTTGTGTTTTCAAGTTTTCATTTTGGGATTGCTATTTGGTTTTGGATTGATAAGTTAATTGTGTGTTGGTCCTATGGACATGTTTGGTTTTTATATAAAAAAAAAAAAAAAGAGGAAAAATTTGAGATGTCAACTTATGCCTAAGATCAGGAGTGTATGAAACATTGGAATTGTGTTGTAGAAAGCTCCACAAGTAACACAAACATTTTAAGTAATATCGTTTGAATCTTGTGATGCATGAAGTTGTCGATTTTACACATTATGGTAAAGTAGATGATATATTCCATCCACATTTCAAAAGAAGCAGTGCATTCATATCTCATGTCACATTCCTCATTGCATATACATGTCATCTCAGTTACATTTTCATTTCATGTGCAATCATTGAGAAGGTGTCGAATCCTCTTAGGGTTATTCTATAACATAAAACATAAAAAATCCTAAGGTTGGGAACTGATGCCCGAACTATCTTGAACCAAGCACATTCTATGCACATTAAAAAGAATCTTGAGCAAAATGATCAAAACCATGCTTGGAAGAAAAGGTGAGGTGAAAAGAATATTTCATGTCTGTCCTATCATGCAACATAATCCTTAAAATAGTGGTTTTTACCACTTCCATCAAGCTTAAAGTCTAAAACCAGAGTAGTAAGGATAGGGTTAAATCCTCATCGCACTTAGGTTGAGGATCCAATTCCCCAAAGCTCTGATTTGACCTTCATGGAGTAGTAAGGATAGGGCATAATTCTCATCTCGCCTAGGTTGAGAATCCGATTCCCCAAAGCTTCCATTTTTCATTTCATCATAAAGCTTGGATTGGAAGGATCGTACTACATGTCCTCTGCAAAGGATGGGTAGTCATCCCAAAGGTCCAGGAAATAAAAAAATAATATTTCCCATTTTCATCTAAATCTTGGATTGGAAGGATCGTACTACATGTCCCTAGCAAGGATGGGTAGTCATCCCCAAGGTCCAAGAAATAAAAAATTAATATTTCCCATTTCATCTTAATATTGGATTGGAAGGATCGTACTACATGTCCCTAGCAAGGATGGGTAGTCATCCCAAAGGTCCAAGAAATAAAAAAAAAGAATGAATGAAGCCAAGTCAGGGATTATGGGGTTAAGTATGCTCATGCGTGGCAACATGTCTTGTCTAAAAGCAAGACCACTGATTGCTCATATGGATAGACTAGCCTGACCATTTCATCCATAACAGGTTAAATCATTTTGTTCAAGATGAGGTAATGAACTCCAGATCAGAGTAGTAAGGATAGGGTTAAATTCCCATCTCGCTTAGGTTGGGAATCCTATTCCCCAAAGTTCTGATCTCACTTACACTTGCACATGGGTTCAAGATGGTAGTGACACATAACCAACTTTGGGATCTAGTAAATTAATTCAGTATACATATATTTGGTCCTAAGAGGGTTTGATAGTTTTAATATGTTTGTTCATGATATTAGAAGGTTTGAGCCTTTGCAAAGCAGGTTGTTATATCTCTAGCATCTTCATCATACATCAAATCCTGCACAAATCATTCATAGCCTTGCATACAAATCATAAGTGAAACTGACAATGGAATGTTGATCAAGTTCAAGCGATAGGGAATGAAAACACATTGCACACACCGAGCTGATACTTAATGATTCTGATGTTTCATGTATTTCTGATCTATCGGTATTTGTTTATCTTTTATGTGTTGACGCTTGTATCTAAGCTTGTATATTTCAGGTTGGGTTCTCACCAAAATGCTCAGGAGCATTTGACAATAGAGTCACCATTTGTTGTGGCTGATCCACAACACACCCCAAAATTGGGGACCCACCTTTTTTGCATGCTTTCAAAGAAGACCGCAGTGGCCCAGATGCTAAAAAATCAAAGGAAGAGAAAAATATCACAAAAGAAAAAAGTGTCACGATATCGCGACATGTTGCTCCATCGCGACCAAAAATGAAAAGTTGTCGCGATATCGCGACATGTTGCTCCGTCGCGACCAAAAATGAAAAGTTGTCACGATATCACGACATGTTGCTCCGTCGCGACCGAAAATGAAAAGTTGTCGCGATATCGCGACATGTTGCTCCATCACGACTAGAAATGAAAAGTTGTCACGATTTCGTGACATGTTGTTCGTAGCAAAATGGAAAAGTTTGTCATGATATCAGACATGTATCGTAAGGGAAAAGTGAAAAAATGTCGTGATATCGTGACATGTGTGTGAAATCGGTCATAGAGGAGAGAGAAAGATAAATAAAAAATGTCGCGATATCGTGACATGTCACAAAATCATGGTCAAACCAGTAAAATAGGGCAAGGCACTAAAGTTGTCGCGATATCGCGACATGTCGCGTTTCATGACTTAGAGCAAAAAGAATGAAGAAAATGATATGGACAGGAAGGAGAAAATGATTTTGGAATGATAAGGAAAAGTGATGGGAAAGGAAAAAGAGAAAAGCGTCACGATTTCATGATAGAAAGCAGCGAGAGGAAAGAGAAAAGCGTCATGATTTCGTGACAAAAAGCAGCAAGAGACAAAGAGAAAAGCGTCATGATTTCATGATAGAAAGTAGCAAGATGGTACGGAATGAAAAAGTGTCACGATTTCGTGACATGTCGCGTTTTTGCGGCTGAGTGCAACAAAACACAACGAAGGAGAAAAACGTCGTGATTTCGTGACAAGTTGCATCCATGCGGTCCAAAGTAGAAAAATGTCACGATATCGTGACATGTATCATTTTTGTGATGCATGATGACAAACAAGGCTGCTGATAGAAAAATGTCGCGATATCGCGACATGTCTTGTTTTCACGATACAGGTAGAGGGGCAAAGCTGCATACATAAAAACGTCGCGATATCGCGACATGCTATTTTTGGTCACGATTTACAGGGGGCCATTACGGAACATGCAGAAAAGCGTGGAACACGTGGCATAAAGGTGTAAGGGCTACAGAAGCGTTACAGGTCACAGAGAAGATCAAGCGTCTCGATGTCGAACATAAAGTCAAAAACAACGAAAAGGCAGGGAAGGTGAAACGAAGCGATCTAGGAGATGAAGCGAAGCGTCACAGGGCAAAACAGAGAGCATTGCCAGAAAGTATAAAAGCAGAAGCACAGATTGGTACAAGGGTCGAAAACCGCTACGAGCAGAGTTGCAGAGCTGAGGGTGATTAGCCATTCTGGGCCTGCTTTGGAGTGTTTTTCTTCCCCTTTTTCTGGTTTTGAGAAAACTAGAGATTCTGTTATTGTAAAATGATCAATTTTTAATACAGAAAATTCAGAGAGTTGCACCTCATTGGCAAGAAAGAAGGAGTTAGTTTCTGCATGCGAGGATTTAATGTTTATCTTTCCCCTTTTCAGATTTCTAGGCTTATAGGTGAAGTTTAATGCAAGTTCTCTTGGTTGCTTCATGCGAATGTCTAAATCTGAAATCACGGTTAAAACCCCAGAGACCAAGCACTTGACTTATCTGGATTGTGCATGTTTGCGGTGTTCAATAGGTTAGGTTGCATGCATGGAAACCTCATTAGCTTCGGTTTTGTCGGGAATAGGATTGCATCACCCTGAATGCATTTCATTTTTCTTTTTGCATTTTATTTTCATTTTTTCTGCACTTTATTTTCATTTACAGGCATTAAAATAAAAAAATAAAAAACTAAAAATTCCAAAGTCTGAAAATAGAAAATTTCCATTTCAAGGCCAGAATTTCATTTTTCAGTTTTGTTTTTCATTCATGAGCAGATGATGATATTCCCTTCATAAAATTCCAATTTCATTGAAGGGGTTATGTTTTATGACATTTCATAAATTTCCATTTTGAAGTTACAGCGTGGTCATACGAAGATCAAATCACATTTGCTTTATTCGGGTTCAACGAACAATCATTTACAGTTTCACAGTAAAATAAACCAACATTGCCCCTTGTTTTCAGTTACTTGCAACCACTAAGGTGTTCCAAGCATTTTAATTGAATATCTTTATTTGAGATTATTAATACACGATATACCAAATGCTAACATAGCGGAGACCTTGGAGAAGTTATTTGTTAAATTTCTTTGCAAGAGAGGATTTAGAACCCAAATCCTATCGGAGAGTGTGTTTTCACAATCGGGTGAAAATACCACTCAATAGTTAGCTTGGATTGTTGGTCTTCCTACTGAATCTGTAGTGCACAAATGGCAAGAGACGCTAGTACAATGCATTTAATAGGTAGAATTTTATGTTCCCACAATAATGACAAAAAACACGAATCCAACTTTCTTTGACTAGGAAGATTACGTATCTCAAAGGATGCACATGCAGTTAGAGAAGATGCAGAGTGAAGGAGCGGTATCGTTCAAACACACTTCATTTTTGGCCTGGCATTTCTTCTTCCACATGCACCAGCATTTTTATTTCATAGCCATCAAGTAGGTTGATGAGGTAGATAGGAAGTTGCCAGTTTATTTGTGGACTCCAAGCTTGTCTAGGAAGGAGTCATTTTACAATTTTAATTGCATGTTTTTGGGCCCCACACTTGAACTTATTTTTAGCACATGTGAGAGAGTGCCAAGGGCGATAAGGGAGGAGGTTGTTGCGAAGGATAAAGGTGATATTTTCTTGTTGATTCAAGGCATCGTGGTATAAATTTTTGGCTTCATTGGCAAGCTGTTTCTCCTTTCATATTTTACTACAGAGCACATTTTTGCGTTGGAAGTTGTTTGCCAGAACAACTTCATCAATGACGTTTATGGGGTAGGTCGAGGAAATAAAACTACATGCACCATGCTATTTAACTTCGATGATATTAGGTCCGAGGTGTAGACCAATTGGTTCATACAAACCCCATAAGGGGGGCAGAGGTCCAAGGTTCAAATATCGGGCCTCATCGGACTGAATGCTTGTCCCTTTCCTGGTGCTTTCAGCGATGTAAAAGGTTTAAAATGATTATGGCATGGTGGTTATAGGGGCGAGCTGTGCAAAGATATATGTGGTAGCTTTTGGGGTGGACAACACAGAATATTATGACGGCCATAAAATCTAGATAGCCTACCCATATTCATGGTGGCTACCGATTCCACCATGTAAATTCAAAAAAAAAAAATTGACGATATTGAACTAGACTAGGTTGGCTATAATAAGTTGATTAAAGAAGCTCTCTAAAACCTCGGTATGGTGGAGTTACCCTAGTGGTGGAAATACGACCCTTTGGATCATTTTGCGACATTGATCAAAGAAAATAGTTTTCATTACTTCTCCAAACTAGATATTGAGCAACACAAAAACAATCCGAAGGGGTATGATCTTGAATGACATGTCGATAATATGATATCGCTCTGATCATTGCACGATTTCTATGATATGGAGGTTGAATATAACCATGAAGTCCACAAGCACCATATCCCTCCTCCAAGCTTGTTTAGCAAAATGAAGGATCAATTACCTACTTGTTCTGAGGAGAAAATAACCAACTGGTGGGTTATGAGGGCACACCAAGGAAAAATTGGGTCAGCCTATGGCTTGGCGATGGATGATGCATTTTTGGATGTATATAATGAATATTATGATAGTTACCAGCCAATTTACTTTTCTAAAATTGTACCTCAAATATTTTAAAGATTTGACAATGAAGAGATTTTGGTCAAAGGAGAGCAACATGTGGTTTAGAAAGCACCACTTGTGGAGGAAGAGAAACAACCATCACTAAAATAACAACCGCATCTAGAATAGAAGTAAGCAAGAGGCACTTTCTTTCTCAAAAATCTCCAAGAAGCTGAGGACTGGTGTTGTTTCTTCATTAGTGTAAACCTTCCTCCTAGAGTTGAAGTCGCATAGGCTAACATTTCATAGAATCCTCCTTTGGTTCAGGTAGAAAAACTTGGTTAACGTATGGAAATTATATATCTAGAGAAGGAGACGAAGGAGGAATAAAACAAGGGAGAACCAGTATCACAACTGCCCTCATCATCAGCTCAAATGGTGTCAGAGCCTGAAAGTATGTTTTCTCTACCCTCTTCCCTTGCTCTTGAGCATTTGGTGATGGCCACACCACTTTCTGCAGTTGTCACTTCCATCTCATCCCTGTTTGGTATACCTTCCACTTCCATTTCACTTCCTATCTCTCAGCCACCAGTCACCAATGCTCCCTCTTCTTCTATTCTCGTTTCTTCTATTTCCCTTTCTTTTAGTTATTTTGCATCCAGGCCCAATCTATTTTTTCTCCCTTCATCCTCCATTCTGGTAATTTCTACTATAGCTATAAGTACACAAGCTCCTCCTTGAGTGAGTATAATTGTAGCCAAACCCCTCGCTTCCATTCCCTCAACCGCTTTCGTTCCACCAACCGTTCCTATTTCTACTTCCATTTTCGAGCTAAGCCCTCAGCAGGATTGTTTCCCCTCTACTCCATTTATTGAGTTGTAGGTGCTACTAGAGCTAGATATGGATATTGTGCCAGAGCATCCTGTTGTGGCAAAAATAAGTTGACCCCGTTAGAGTTCATCACATTGGATGAAAATATGTAAGAAAAAAGAAGCTCAAGCACCAGCAAATATGTTGAATAAGGTCACTTTTGACCTTGAAACTATGGAGTCCCACACTGTAAAAATGATCCTCTAGGTCCAGAAGCCCCAAGGAGAAATTACTACAAGTGATTATGCTTATGAAGTCATTACAGAGGACTTGACGAAGATTGATACTATGGTGAAAATGGGGAATATTTAAGTGGATATGTGCTCGCTTTAACTACATGGTGAGCATTATAAGAAGAGATTTTTTGAGGTTGAGACAAATATCATTGAGTTGGAAGAAGCTCTGGCCAAAAGTAGGGCACAATAGGAGACATTGAGAATCAGAGGTAGAGTGTTTGTGACAAAAGGCGAAAGGTTTGGAGGAGGTAGCAAAAGAGCATCAAAAGGTACAAGAAAAAGCAGAACAATAGGTGCAGGTATTAATTGCTCAACTAGAATATTTGCAAAATTAGCTAGCTAAAAAGGCCACCCAATCAATGGGCTTCTCCAAGAATAAAATTAAGGAATCTCATTGTCGATTGACTGAAGATTGTGTAACAATGGCAACAAAAGCACTCTTGGTTTTGTTGTATATTCATGAGGTTTGGATAGTAATTTTCCTTTGTGATCAGACTTTAGAATATATCAAGGAGTAGATAGAACCCAAGTTGGATATGTCACTGAATATTTAGGTATTAGCTCAGTCTAACTTCCAAATTAAACCAATAAGCGGTATGGATCGAGCTTGGTCCAATGCCAAGATTACATTATGCAACTATTTTTCTAGATTGTAGCTGGCTAGAGAGGGCCAAAAGCTGGATACTATGTTTGAATAGGAGTGTTACATTTCACTTGTTTATTTTTAGGCTATAGCTGATGTCGATTTTTTGAGCTTCATTAATGATCAGGGGGAGATTTTGCTGAAGTGAGAGTTGGAGATAGCCTGGAGAAATTTTATAGAAGATACCTCAAAGATCGATAGTTGGATGGAACCAATTACAAAGGAATAAGTATTGCCATTCATGAAGAGGCTCACTTGGATAGAGTCATCCCTATTGGAGCTAAGTTAGAGAGCCAATCATATCATTTTGGACCACATCTAGATATTGTGCTTCGTCATTGATTCACTCCAGTATCCTTTGAAGCTCGATGAAGATTCCTGGGCTAAGGTGATTACAGTGTATGAGACTACCAATGCGAGTCTCGTAAAGCAGGAAGAATAGGCATGGGTAGAGGCAGAGAAAAAACAAGTTGCTAAATTAAAAGAACCATATGATGCAGCCAGTGGAGGTGAAAACTGAGCCCAATGGATGAAGGCCTAGGGTCAATTGCATCCAGATGAACTGAATACCCCGAGAGCCACCAAAAGTGTTGGCAGTTTTGCCATGCTAAAATTTGATTGTAAAATTCCAAGTATAAAATATAAATGGTGTAGTTGTTTTGATGGTCTTTTGTCTTTACTATTTTAATATAACATTTTTGCTCCCCTCTTTTTATTGATTTTGCGAACGTAAATAAAGAAGGTTTATTTCATCCTTGGAAATAAACAAGTGTTTTACCGGTAAAGAAATGACGTAAATCATGGACAAGAAAAAAAATGGGCAAAATATAAAGGGGGAAATGTATAGCAAAAGAATTCTAAGGATTAAAGGAGCAATGAAAAATTTTCTGAGGCATCGACAATTATTATTAAAAGGAAAAGCGTCAATGAAGACAAAGAGATCAAATATGTTGTCATCCCAATAAGGGGGTAAAATTCATTTTCACCCTCCCTTTGGGTGAATAGCAACGTTAAGATGATTTCACCCAAGTGGGAGTGAAGGTAATGAAAAGCACTTAGTTTGAAGTGAAGGCAGGATTTTACAAGTGAAGAAAAAAGTAAGTTAAAGTACTTTTGCTTGAAATTATGCATTCAAGGGGTGAATTACTATTTTAATTAATTTCGGGGTGCAAATAATGGATGGGAGTTTGTCAAGGATGTTTTCGCCCTAAGTAAGGGGTGAAAATAATTTTGCTCTTCTTTTGGATGAATTGCAAGTTGAAGACATTTACAGAGTGCAAATGATGAGTGGACATCGTTCGGGTGAAGATTGCACTGGTCAAAGTCAAAATAAAATTAAAGAAAGCATATGCTAAGGTAATTTTATCCCATTTTGAGCGAAAACTCTAATTTCATCAATTTGGAGCGAAAGTCCAAAAAAAGCATCCTCATGCATCGGTTAAAGTCAAATTCACCCCAACTTGGAGCGAAAATTATTTTCACCTTTCTTTGGGGTTGAAGTTCCCCCTAGTTCAAGCAAAACAATGTTTTGTGTAAAATTCCTGATAGAATATGATTTTGGGGTGAAAAAACCGAACGAAGGGCGAAACTCCATGGTTGAGCACAACTCTCAATGAAGTTACTTTTGAAGGTGCCATTGTTCCAGATCTTTTTCGGAAAGGATTGGAAATTGATGGAATTTAATTCTTGAGGCAACAAAATTAATATTTCTAGAATTCCTATTGAAGAGTTACCGATGTTAAATGTTGTGCTCTTGATAGTTGTATGATCCTATTCATTTCCAAGGTGTCGTCCATTGATTTTTCTCATTTTCAAAATAAATTTAATTTTTTTTGGGTCTTCCTAGCAAAGATAAATTTTTAAGTTGCAAGATGACAAAGTGGCAACCGAGATTTAATGCTTGAACTACTAGTTTTTATGTAACACTTGTGCGTTCCAATGCACTGACGTATGGAACGATTTTCCCATCATCCATTTCCACTGATTTCCCTAGCACTCTCCATGAAAGAGGGATCACTGCTTCCTAAAAAATGTTCTGATTCAAGCATTACTTCCATCGAGGAGAGAATTGCTCTTACTGGTCTTTGACTAGCTAGAATTTTGTTTTTATGTGCATTTAATTTCAGAGGTAGAATCCTCTATAAATACTAAGTATTTTGATGTAAAAAAGGGAGGATAGACATTCTACTGAAAAACTCTTTGAGTTTTAATTTTTGTCTCAATAAAAATATGCTTAACTCTGGTTCTTGGAGCAGTTTTTGTGTTTATGTTTTTTGCTTGTTGTTTCTATTAAATTCATATCTTGGTTAGATAAATTAAATTCTACATCTAAATTTGATTGTTGATGAAGAGTGAATGTTGAAATGCTAATTGGAGGTTATCATTACAAGCTGTGATTGGTTTCTATGTTATTATTTTGGTTAAATGCTAGTAGAACTTGATGTGGTTGCTTAGTTGTTACTTTATCCCCACCTTACATTTTTGGCTCATAGCCACATTTCCCATTACTTTGTCATTTCCCATATCTTTCTATTACCCTAAGCTTATACCTATTGTTAGATTAGTCGATTGTTAGATTAGTACGTGATGCAACCCTATCTAGAGATTGGCCCGAGAGACATCTCTCTCCATCAGCCTTTCAATGTCGGCTGGGTCTAGGACACATATATATTTTATACTTAGGCAGATTCGTGAATAACACTAGGTAATACCGACATCGTTAATCTTCAAAAAAATTAAATTCATATGCTTTAAAATCCTTCATCCATACCATGACTCAGGTCCCCATGAAATTCATTAATTTCATCAATTTTAACTTAGAGTTGAAATTTACTTCATCTAAGTTAGAAATCCATCACTCAACATAAATTTCTTATGTTGAAAGTTCTAATTTGGTTTCCCCTAATACTAAGGTCCTACTATGGTTATTAAGCCAAATTTTGTAGCATATAACACCCTATATTGTCATCCAAATCAACATTCCATAATAATTGTTTTTTGCTTGATAATAAGGGGTTGTACTTAGGTCCCCCACCCTTGAAAAATTACATCTCTCTTCTTTAGAGCTTGAGAGTTTACAAATATATACACTTCTAATCTCAATTGAGATGCTCTAGCTAGAAACCTGCATCATTTTACATAAAATATTTGACTTCTTGATTTTTATTTTTTGGATCTTTTCAAATCTCTGTATGAATACAATTACTCCAAAATTTAGAATCTTTCTTGGCATTTTCCTATAACAGCCTTCACAATTCCAAAATTCACCTCTACTATCTATGCCTTGCATATTAGTAGAGTAATATTTTCAAAATATTTCACTATCATAGTCCACTTTACAAAATTTTGATTGCTAGTTTCCTTCCTGAAACACAAGTGCAACCACAAAAATTATAATAAATAGTCTAAATGAAAATGCATTATTGTTACAGAGAAAAAATAGATATTACCAATGGAAAATATTAAAGTAAATCTTAATCATTAATTGATTTAGGCAATCAACATTTTTTCAGCTTCAACTAAACTTTCTATTTCCTCTAACCATGGAAAGGAGAATTTAACTTCACGATCCTCAATAAAAACCCCTCTATTGGCTAGTTTATATGTACATTTGTTTCCTTCCCTTAATATATGTGTAAACCTAATTTCTCTAAACTCTTTAGCAAGATCTTGAATTTCCATAATTATCTCTTGTATGTTCCATGGAGCCTTTGCTTTCCTAAAAATTGCATTTATTACTATGAGAGAATCACCTCCATCCATACTCTATTCCATTTCATTTGTTTACATATTTTTAACCCTTCTAAAGTTGCCCAAGCTTCAACTTATTATTTGTCTTAAATCCACTATTGAAAGTATAATTAGACAAACCTCTCCTCTTTTATTTCTAATTATTCATCCTCCTCCAGCTAGTCCTGCATTTCCTTTAGATGCTCCATAAAAATTTAATTTAACCCACTCCACATCTGGTGGTTTCCACTTTAAATTCTTTACCTTATTTTTGCTTCTCTTGTACCCAACATCATATTCCACTTAATGACTTGACTCCATCTATCAAGACTCTTTGCTTCCAAATTAGGAATTGGGTGAGTTGATAGGGTTGGTTTAGACTCCTCTATGGCTAAACATATCTTCTTTTTCATTACCTCTAAATTGCTTTCCTTTCCTTTAAATATTCTTCTATTCCTTTCTAGCCATATAGTCCAAAGTATTGTATCTTTTGATATATCCCATATTTTTTGTAAAGCCTCACTTTTATAAGTGCTCTACCATTGCTTTAACCAATCTTCAATTCTACTATTCATCACCATGCATTTACCAAACATACTAAGAATCCATTGCCATAGATTATAGACTATTGAGAAATGTCCCAAGAGATGGTCAATACTCTCCTCCTCCTTATTACAAAAAACACATTGAGAGGGGCAATAAAATACCTTTTCATAAGGTTATCCTAGGATAAAATTCTTCAATGACCTACTAGCCAAACAAACATTTTGACTTTAGGAATTCTTGGGCTATCCCAAATATCTCTCCATATTCTAGTGATATTATTATTATGTTGGTGTTGAGAATTATATTCACTTCTTGTTGTGTATTCTCCTGAGCTATTCAACTCCCAAATCAATTTATCGTTGGCACCCCTCAAAATAATCATATTTGTTATATTTCTACTAAATTGCCTCCTAGCATCAATGTATTGTATACTTGTAAAAAATCTTCTTTCCATTTATATATTTCTTCTTAATCCTTATACAAAATGTTTGAAACCCTATCACCGTATTTATCTTGAAGCAATCTCATCCAAGGTTTCAAAACTAGATATAAATTGAGTGGTTTTTTATCACACCAAGTATCCATCCAAATAGAATTTTTTTCTCTAGTTTCCACCACCCATATTAAACCTTTAATCATAAGATAAATAGATTTTTTTAAACCATTCCAAAGAGTAGAACCAATTGGAAGAGAGAATGCTAATAATATTAAAATTGGGTCATTGGGATCAACATACTTAGAATAATTCTTGCCCATTGTCTTTGACTCTCTTTGTACAATATCCAGATAACTTTTCCCCTAAGAGCTAAGTTTGCATTTGTAATAGCTCTTAAACCAAGACCTCCCCTAGTTTTGTCATCATAAAAATTTCTCCATTTCACCAAAGAAATTTTCCTTTTATCATGTAAACTTGACCATAAAAAAGATCGCATAATAAATATTAAACTTTTTTCAATAGATTTTGGCATAGAATACAATGACATATAATATGTTGGAATGGCTTGTAAGACTGACTTAATTAACTGCACTCTTCCTGCTAATGATAACCATCTACCTTTCCAAGCTGGAAGTTTATTTATAACTTTACAAATAACTAGATTCCATAAATCTATCCTCATTTTCCCCTCAAATAAAGGCATCCTTAGATAAGTTGTTGGAAAATTTGCCTCCTCCATTTGAAGCAACCCACAAATTCTTGCTTTCATATTAGGAGTGTTAAGGAAGTAAATTTTGGATTTTGATGTGGAAAAATAATCAAAAGCACTCTCAAGATAATTTTTATTTCACGTATTTCCTAAGGATGTCAAGGAAAGTGGCAGAGACTTTATAAAGACTACAAAATTTTTTCTTATGGAATGGCATTGAATGCAAAAAATGTATACATCTAGTAGCCTAGAATACCTGTTGCCAGCATTTACAGAATGGGGGTTTTGATCTAAGGAAATTGAGAGATCTAAATAGAGCCCTTCTAGTTAAACATGATTGGATGCTTTGCACTGGAGCATCAAAAAAATGGGCTAGCATTATCCAAAACAAATACTTGGAGGGCAGAAACCACTTTATCAATTGTTCTAATCCTCCACGCGGGTCTATTTTCTAGAAAAATATAATCAATAGCAGGAAATTTCTATGGCAAGGTCTGAAATGAAGAGTAGGTAGGGGAGACAAAATTAAATTTTGGAAAGACCCTTGGATTCAAGAGGAGCCTTTAGCAAACTATAGAAAGTTCAAAGATATTAAAGAACATTTAACCAAAACCTATGGTAATAAAATTAATGGTTACATTCATACGGTGAGTGATTTTCAGGAGTGGAAAATTATGCAAGAAGATATGCAAGGCCTAGGGGGTAAATATCTACAAAACATCCTAAGGAGTTATTATTTAGGTAGAGGTTTAGAGGAGGATCAAATAATTTGGAGAAGAAACTAGCAAGACCAGTACTTTGTGAAGGATGGATATAGAGTCTTGGGTAAAGTAACTTCAGAGAAATCAGAGCTTAAAATAATTTGGAAGTTAAACATAATCCCTAAGGTTGCTATATTATTTTGAACTGCCATTCTCAATAAGATCCTTACAAAAGACAATATGTTCAAAAGAGGGATTGTGGTTCCAACTGTTTGTCTTATGTAACAACGCAGATGAGTGTGTGGACCACCTTTTTGTAACTTATGATTTTTTTTGTGATATCCTAAATATGTTATTGAGAGAAGTTAATATTTCTTGGGTCATTCCAAATTCTCTAATTAGGATTTAGGAACAGCGGCACTTAGGAGGCAGTATTTTTTGGAAAAAATGCATTCCACATATTTGTTGGGGGATTTGGTTGGAAAGAAACAAATGAGTGTTCAAAAATAAAACCAGAGGAATAATTGGGGTTTATACCAAGATAAAAATAGCCCTATTGGAGGATTGTATTAAAAACATTGTTGGCTAGGAAAATCCTGCAATGATCCTCTCTAAATAAAAATACATCTTAGATATGGAAAAAATCAATAAGGTGAGACTAGATACTAGATGGGAACGCCCCCACAAAGACTAGGTAAAAATTAACTTTGATGGAGCTGCAAAATGTAACCCAGGTTATACTGGTGGGGGGGGCATCATTAGGAATGACAGAGGTCAAGTAGTGGCTGCATATGCTGAGGATCTAGGAATTACCACAAATCACCAAGCTGAAGCAAGGGCAATGCTTACAGGCCTCTGAATTGCAATGAATTTAGGTTTTAGGAGAATTGTTCTAGGGGAGTTAAATAATTCTAGCATTTTTCAAATTATTATAGATGCGAGGACTATCTTGGAAAACCTATAAGAAAGTCAAGTTAAACATATTTATAGAGAGGGAAACAAAACTATCGATAAAATGGCAAATATGGCAATTAAATCTGA
Organism: Wollemia nobilis; assembly: GCA_028583015.1. NCBI lineage: Eukaryota > Viridiplantae > Streptophyta > Pinopsida > Araucariales > Araucariaceae > Wollemia > Wollemia nobilis. The sequence goes on along the minus strand of JAQPPZ010001689.1, from coordinate 2,090,501 downwards.
GAATTTCAAGGTCTGGTCATATGCCCCCATGGAGTTGGAAGAGATTATAAGAAATGATAATTAATCTAGTAGATAAAGAGGGTAGAGCAAAGCAGAAGCACACTAAATTACATTATTATCAGCAATTTTCTTATCAGCTATGTAAAGCATTGAGAACTGCATCAACCATGTTAAATAGAAGGATAGCGGTAGGAATACTATTTCAGCTTCTCCATCAACAAGTTTAGCCCAGGTTTGTTTGTTTTACTAAGATAAGACTATCTTTCATTTGTATGATCTTCTCTTATTTTTTTCTTGTACATCTTTTGAGCTTTTTGTAAAGGGTCGGGGCCCTCAACCCCTTTTTTATCAATACAAAAAAAAAAACAATCGCAAGCACGAGGAAAATATGACAAACCCAAAAACTATTTTTCATTGATAACCAAAGGCCTATAAATAGGTATTACAACACGGTATTACAACACATGTTAAGGATACTGATCATTAAATAATAATGGTGCACTTATCCTTATCAAAAACTAACATTAAACAATAACAACCATCATTTATTAAAACACACCTAATTCATATCCTAATCCCTATCATTCCTCCTCACAGTAAAAGAATTGGCCTCCAATGCTTTCAAAAGGTAAGGAATATGGTGTGACTCCCTAAGACTATGGAGATGATCCAAAATGAGGTTCCATGCCAACATGAGTGTGGATGAATGGTAGTGTCCAAGATACCATCGAATGCTGAAAGTCCTGCAATGTGAAGGAGGCAGGATGCAAAATGGTAGGAACCAAAAGAAGATCTGGAGGAGGAGCTATAGCTAGAGTAGGATCAACATGAAGATATGTTGGTGCAATGACAGGAGGTATGGGAACCACAAGAACAACTTCTAGAATAGGAACAACTATAGGTACAACAAGAAATGAAGGTACAACAAGAACTATAGGTGCAACAGGAATAGGAGCCCGATGTAGGTGTTGTGAAGTGGACAAAAGAAATCATGGTTGAACATGCTACTGTTGTGGGGTGTTAAATAGCAAAGTAATGGATCGTGTTGTCTACAAAGTAGTGCAAGCTCGATGTGTAGTGGGTGGAACACTACAAACAAGAAAGGATTTATTCTCATGTTGCAAAGTGTATGTATTCTGATAGGCATCATAAATGGTATGCTTATCATACTTATGTAGCTTGCGCAACAATAACCCACAACAATCCATGTGTGTCACATCACAAGTGACCCTATATGTGAAGTTAGGACCAAAATCAAAGGCAATTGATCACGTGTGTGTGATATCTAAAGTGTTTCTATCATCCTTCCACCCAAGAGTGTATGGAAATAGATGAGGTGTGGTGGGAAGTTTAAGCCAATCAACAACAGACTACGCAATCAAATATTTTTGTAAGCCATTGTCAATGATACAGTCTACAGCAAAATTATGTGGCAAATGTGCACATGTTACAAACAAATGATCATGATCATAGGTAGTGGCATGATGCATCAATGTGACATCATTCGAATTTCCCATCAACTCCTCATATATCACTACCTCACCAGTAGCCTTGATGGGGTTATCAAATGTTCCCTCATTAGACTGTACAATGAGATTCTTCTTGTGAGATTTTTGTAACTTGGGGCATGCAGATTTGTCATGGCCATGTCTTTTATAATATCGACATAATTGTAGAGAAGTAGAAGAAGAATGAAATGTTTTCTTATAAGCATTGGAATTATGAGAAGAAGAGGAGAGAGAAGAAGAGGGCCTTGGTGCTTGGTGTTGTTGATGAGACTCATTTGTGGATCCACCAGACGAGTATCGAGGACCTCGGCACTGTGCAATCAACTTTTTCTCTGCAAGATGAGCATGGTTGAACTCATCATTAAATGTGGCGCATGAAGTATATTTCACCTCCTGAAAGTCCTATTAGTTTTTACCTTGAAGCTCTTTCGTACTCTTTTAAAAATTTATTCAAAGCTCTAACCTCATTTATTTGTGCCCTTCCAAAAAGGGTTTTATCATATACAAACATTTGATGGGTGATGTTATCAATGTTATTACTAACCTCAAGTCCTCTTATAAGCCCATATTTGTAAGCCTTATTTAATTTCATACTCAAAAATATTGCCATAATAATAAACAAATAAAGAGAGAATATATCCTTGTCTAAGGTCTCTCTTGGCTTTAAAATATTCTGCCACTAACCCATTTACCAACACTAAATAAGAAACTGTAGATATGCAAGCTTTAATCCATCAAAACCGTTTCTTCCCAAAACTAAATTTATCTAAAACTATAAAAATAAAATCCCATTTAACCCTATCATAGGCTTTACTCATATCAAGTTTTAATATCATAGCTTTCCATTTTCTTGAAGCTATTGAATGTATATCTTCATGAGCTACTATGATCCCATCCAAAATTTATCTCCCTTCACAAAATCTCCTTGCTCTTCTGAAATAATTTTGTCTAACAATGGCCTTAATATATTCACCATCACTTTGAAAATAATCTTATAAGCCATATTACATAGGCTTATGGGTCTAAAAGAATCAAACAATTCAACATCCTTATTTTTTAGAATTAGGATAAGATAAGTTGCATTTATTTTATAAGGAATGTATTGTTTTACCCTAGGCTGTTCCACTGCCACCAATAAATAATCCTTCACTATATCCCAATTATGTTGATAAAAAATTGTAGAGATTTTATTTGGACCTGGGGATTTATCCTTAATAAAAGATAAAAGATCTAAATGAACTTCTAGAGTAATAGGCTCCATCAGTTTCCTATTGTCTTCATTTGTTATAAATGAAGGAACATCTTGAAGAAATTTATCATTAAGAACTTTGGTCTTCTCTGAACCTAGAATATTCTGATAAAACAACCTTACTCTTTTCTAATTTCACTCTGATCTTCAATCCAAACCCCTTCTATTGATTTAATTCTACTAATTCCAGAAGATGATCTCTGTACTATAGCCATCATATGGAAAACTTTGTATTTTTATCTCCTTCTTTTAACCAAGTCTGTCTGGAATTTGATCTCCAGGTTTTCTCTTCCTTACTCAAAATATTATGATATTCACTAAGAAACTCCCTTTATTTTGAGCTTGTATTATTTTCATCACCTTTTTGTAATTTTGAAAGTTAAGATTTTAGTTCTTCTTTCTTCTCAAAAATATTTCCAAAGGTGTTCTTGTTCCATTCTTTTGATATATATGTCATAGCTTTAATTTGGTTTGGAATAGAATACAACCCACCATTACCTAAAGAATTCCATGTTTGAACTATCATATCAAAAAATTGAGGATTGTCTTCCCACATCTACTCATATTTAAAATATGATCTTTTTTAATTCACTTACCACCATTTTAACTCTTATTGGCCATTTATTTGAACCAATCCTTGTTAAGGTATTAATTTTAGCACAAGTTCCTTCATCTAGCCAATGATCTAAGAGAACGTGTCTATCTATTTTTTTTTCAATTAGGTTCTGGCCTCTCCTATTTTTGGTCCAAGTATAGTTTTCTTCTTCAAACTCAACTTCCCATAGATTGTTTTTTTGAATAAAAGCTGAGAAATATTTCATACTTTCGGTCAATTTCCTAATTCCCCCAAATTTTTTATTCAACTTGGTTATGGCATTAAAATATCCAATGATCATGAATCAGGTTTCTTGGTATTTACTTCTCATAAAGGCTTCAATCCAACTCTAAACTTCTAATATACCTGACTGAGTTGTAGGTCCATATACATTAATAAGGATTAATCGAATATATGTAAAATAACAAGTGACTAAAGAGGCTATCCAATGCCTATTTTTATGAATGGTTACACAAGAGGTTCTATAAGGATTCCAATAAGTTAGAATTCCCCCTGCTCCTCCTTTAGAATCCATAGCATCCCATTCACATCTTGCCCAAATTTCTTTCATAGTTTTTGAAACTTCTTCTTTTGTCATTTTAATTTCCTGGATACAGAGAATATCAGGTTTATTACTTAAACATAGGTCCCTAATACACCTATGCTTTGAGGGGGCATTAGCACCCCTTATATTTCATGAGATGATAATCATGTCTTATTAGGAGCTTTTGGCCCCTCTTGTGTATTACCAATATCATTTTGTTGTTTGGTAAAGAGAAGTTCAACCAACTTAGTTTGTGTTCCTTTCTCTATGTTAGCTCTTGCTTCCATGGATCTTGCTTTATAATTTAAGGGTTTTCCTCTTTTTGCCTTGCCTATATCAAGAGTAGGTCTTATTATTCTATTCCTCAATATTCTTTCACAATTTTATCTTTCAACATATTTATCCTCTCCTAGCTGTATTATAGAATTTTTTGACTTATCCTGCTCATTTTTTGGTATTTCCTTATTAATGGCAGAAGTATTAACTTCTACAACTACATTTTCTTTAGAAATTATTTTCTCCTCAATGGTGCATGGTACTTCAAGAGAGTTCCTCAAAATCTTATGAGACACATTCCTTAGGTTCATCAAGAACGTTCTTCCTTAAATTAGGATCATACTGAATAGACGATCCCTTGCTAATATGTTGAAATTGTTGTATTGTGTCCTCTAAGTTTTGATCTACTTTTTCTTCATAGGCTAAAGCCTCAAAAATTTTGGAATTTCTTCTATTATCCTTTTGTATTGGTCTCCACTATTCATTTTATTTTATTTTTCTAGATCTATTTTTTGGAAGTTGAAAACCATCTTTATCCATAACCATTTGTATTTTTTTTTATGATTTTCTACAAATGATTCTGCTAGGCTCTTCTTAGGGCATGATCTCCCAATATTTCCCACCTCATGACATATTCTACATATAAAAGATATGTTTTCATAATATATAGTTTGTATCCACATCTTATCCCCATACTTAAGAATGATTGATTCTGGTAAAGATTTACTCATATCAATCATGACCAATATTCGAGCATAAATAGCCAAAAATCTCTATTTGGTTGTATCTAAAATCTTAAGGAATTATACTAGAGTGTTGCCTATTGCCTTGAAGGTATCTATTTCCCAAAATTCAATGGGTAAACCAAATATCCTAACCTAGACTGGTACTAGGGATAGATTTACATTTTCAGGTGAAAAGCCTTCATACCAGCGGGTAAGGAAGAGCCCTACTCTTCCCATAAACCAAGGACCCCCTTTTAGGATTCTTTCTCTTTCTTCCATAGAAAAAAAATTTCTAGGAAGAAACCTTTGGGAAGAAATGATATAATCACTCCTAGAAACTTCAAACTCCTATCAATCCATTTTCTCAAGGTTGAGCCCCTAGCCAATACCCATTAAATTTATCAATCCCTATCTTGGATTAATGAGGATCTCTTGAGGTGCGCTCACTAGCCTCTATCAATATGGATGATTCTAAGGATTTAACTATAAATTGATCCATGGAAAGGAAACTAAAACTCAAAATCTAATGAAATTTATCTGAAATTCCTATAGCAAATATAATATTTGATAAAAAAATTATAAATTTTTCATGCACAATTTCTACGATAAAGAAAGGGGAAAAAGCACTTTGATAAAAAATTATTTGTTCTAGATAGAATGTCTTGCCTCTTTGGAGTCCTATCCCTTCATTGCTCTTCCCATTGTTCGAACCCTAGTTGGCAAATATTAGCAATTCCGTTTTTCATGACTTGAAAAATCATCACTGCTCTTTCCTAAATGGTTGAATTCACAGGGTTGTATCTCCCTCAATATTGTTTCGATTTTTGCATATGACCACTCATTTTAAAGCTATTTAAATTCTACACAAGTTAGTCCAAGAATCAGCTGAATCGGATAACTCTTTGTGAAGATATGGTTCCTAAAAGATGAGACAATTTTAAAGAAAAAACCCTAATCCTCCTCACTTTGCAATTTTATTTTTCGTGACTTGAAAAATCGTCACTGCCCTTATAATAATATTTTGTATTAAAATTCCATAATAATTCATTATATATTTTTTTTCAACAATTTAGTTAAATGAGAAATCACATATTCCATTTCATAAGCCAACCATTCAGCACATTCCAATATTCATCTCATGCAATGCGAGGATGCTTCATGAGATTGTACAAAGTTATTTCTCATGTTATTTTTAATGCAAATTGTTAAATTATATAGGGACAAAAAATCAATATCCTTTCATTGCATCTAATAAAAAAATCAATGTTTAACAATGTCTCTTCAAACAAATTTTAATTGTCTTTGTTCATATTTATAACTATATGGAAAATCTGTTACAACATAAAAAAATTGAAACATCCATATGCAAATTTAAACTTTCTTGAATTCATAAGGATCAACAACACTAGTATCTCATGCAAGACTTGAGAGACAAGTCAAATTTGGGTATATAACTGATTGAAACACACTACAAGCATTCTTGTCATAAATAAGTCACAATATCATGCAATGCATTTTTGGTACATGTCTAATTGAAAAACCATCACAATAGTACTTTCATACAAAGTGTGATTAGTCCTTCCAACTCAATTCACTTTGCATGGTACAACCATAAAATTGCATAAACATTTACAGAAAATTATCCATATATGCAAGTTTCTATAAGGGTACATGCAAAGACTTGTCTAATATTCTAAACACATTAATACATGCTCACTTTCAAAGTCAAATTATCCCAACTTGTTAATACATCAATAAACAAGACTATTTAATAGTTTCAAGACTACATTATACAAGGTTATATATGTTGTTCAATTGTTTATATTTTCAAGCTCTACAAGGAATTTCCCATACAAACAACAAACATATTATCAAGAATATTTAGAATAGAATTTTCACATGAAATCTACCATTAATTTAACCTATTGCAACTATGAATAATGGAGAGTATCTTAATTAAATTTGTGGGAATTATAACCCTCTAACAAAGGGTAAATAGAAAATATTAATAGGACATAGAAGAGCACATCGTGTAGTAATGGTCTATCTTCACATAGTTCTCATACAACATGTAGCTCAACACTATAGAGTTCATCCTTGTACATGAGTAATATAAATATGTATCTTAACTTAGATAAGCAAAATGATTACTAAAATCATAGCTTAAGCCAACGTATTTGTAATGAATTCTCACTACACTTAGGGGGAGTAATGCCTTGGCCAAAAGGCTATGGTGAGAGACAAGCTACATGAAATCTAGAAGAAAGTAGAGGCAAGTGCATGATTTTGGTAACCAAAATTTTTAGATCAAATTTGACAACAATGAGACATAAATGGAAGCTCGATGAAATCTTGAAGTAGCGATATGCATAAAATAGTTATAGCCAAAAGGAAAAATACCTTGGACACGCATGTCCAATTTAAACATCTGATAATCGTAGGCTATGAGAAGTAGGCCTAGAGAAGGGCCAATCAAACCAAAAATGCATAATATCCCTAAGTCTATAATTCCAATCGAAGGATAAAAGGGAAGTTGTGCACAAAAGAGCAATCACTCAGATTATGGTCAAGCCTCCACCACCTAGGCTGCAAATGTTTAGGACATTGTGTTGGGATGTTCAGTCTTTCAGGGTGTACGATATTCCCCCTACCAAAAGGTACAACATTAAAGAAATCATTGTGGAACCTACCAAGAAGTGACTATGTATTTGATAACATTAATGGTAGAAGATCTCTATATATAATCACTATATATTTTTAGCATGGGAAGCAAGATGTCACACGGATCTAGATCCAAAGATCTTGGGATTGTGCAACATAAATATGGGAGCCCTTGGGTAGGATTTTTAAAATGGAAATTTTAAAATTTTGGAAGGGAAAGTTCCTTATTTTTGTCTATAAATACTTATATTTTATTCATTGTAAGGCATCAAAAGCTAGCCATACCCATGCCTAGTACCTAGCCTTGTATGGGTTTTCCTTTACCGTCTCTTGTATTATGACCTATCTCGATACTTGGGTCATTTAGGTTGATTGCCTTCGAGCCTCTTTCTCTAGAATGTATGTAATCCATCCATTATACATATGAGAAGTTGTGACTTTTTTTTTTATCCTATTCTTATGTGTGTGTGTTTGGTGTAATTTTTATTTGGGGGGATAGTGTTCCTTGTGTTGTTGACCATGACACATGTGTTCATTCAACCTATCATGATGTAGAGAATTTTAGATCTTTGATGCATTGTATCCTTAGAGTAGTTTTCATTTACCCATTGTTTACTTTTTATCATTTACTAATTTTTTCTCTAACCATTTTTCCTAGCAAGAATCTGTTTAGACTAGGCTAGCTTAGGAGAAGAGTGAAGCATCAAATATCACATCCAAAAAAGGATTTGACCTTGGTAAAAAACCTAGAGGTCACCCAAAAGATTCATGTCCCATGCTTCCAAAATTATTAGACTAGCACTTCATGCGAGGTGCAGGCATTAGACACATAGGTGGTCACAATGCCTGGAGTGTGAGGACCATATTTGGTTTGCAATTGTATTTTTCATAACCTACTCAATCTATACTTGGGATGCAATTGATTATAAAATTGTGTAGGTACATATTCATGCTTAAACAAAAGTATGTTTCTCTTTTCTTCAAATACTTAACGACCTGATTGCCACCTACTTTATGTAAGAATTTATGCCCAACCCTTATCTCATGGTATGGTTAATCCCATTTCCCAATAAAAATTTTAATTCTTATAAAATCAAGAAAAAACATTGCATACACCATGCATACAAACATGTTTTCAACCATTAGCAACAAATGCTTAAGGCTTCGTGCATACCAAAAACATTTCAACCAACAAGTGGTGAAAGATCCATGCATACAAACACCTTTTTATGGATGTGGTTAATCACCTTTCTTAAAATAAATTAGAAATATAGATACACACTCACTATTTTCTTCCATAGAGTGTAATAAGTGATATTTTGTAGGTCACATGCAAAAACCAATACATATTGCATTGTGGTGTTTCTAATCAAAGTTTTAATATTGTGTAAGTATCCATTAAATGCAAGGAACTACAATTGATGCATAACCCACTATTTTCCTTTCAAAATATAAGTATCCTTTTTATCTAAGGGCAACTTACTGGAGTTCAATCCAAAACCACAAATTTAATTTTACCCAAGAATACAACATGTCAAATATTTTCTTTCAAGAAATGGATGATTCCAACTCCAGAAGTAGGACATTTAAACATGGATATTCTAATGCCATCATACTAGGAAATGGTTTCTCATAGATGTATGATAAACAAGTATTGAAAATACAATACATTGTTGGAAAAAATCCTACATTCAAAGTTAGTACTAAAATATGATTTCATTAATTATTTACATATAATTTCTAGAACGTCCATAAGTCAAAAATACTTTACAATAAATCAATTATCAAACAGTACTTCAAATCATACACATATTCAACATAGTTGGATATAAATGTAAGCATAAAACAAGTAGAATATAATCCATCTCATTCACTATTTAAGTATAAAAATCCCCTTTTATATATCTCAACGAGGCTTCTAGAAAGTGACCCAAAAGTTATCATAATTAATCTTATAGTCCTTGTGAAGGCAATAAAATAAAAACTTAGATACTCAAACATCCATCATGTAAAAAAGTGCATTCATATATAAAAATAAATATGAAAGTCTTTGCCTCTTTTTAAAGGTGTCCAAAATGGAATTTAACCCAAAATACAAAAACTAGACTAGTTATCCATATCTAAGTAAAAGGGTTTTACCATATTGTAGAGAGTTTACATTACACTCTTGTTTTTCTTTTAAAGATCTACTCTGGGGTTTTCCAAGGTTCCTTGGAAAACATTGAAACCAAGTTCAAACAACAAAAAACCTTTTCAATTTTTTAATATCAAAATATCCACAATAAGATACAATAAATATGCATGCAACTAATAAATTCCTTCTTGAAAATGTTATTTCAAAATGCAATGAATATATAAAATTCAATCTTCCTTTCCTTTCCATAATAATAGAAGAAATACAAAATTGTGCTCTTTTAAAAAGAAGTGCAAATAAAAACATAATATTTTCCATACAAAAAATTTATATCAAAACCAACAAAATACATCTATATAAAAGAGTACCTAGTAAAAGGTTTGAAAACTAAAATAATTTCAAATAAGTTCTCCCAAATTTTGTCTAGCTCCTCTACTATGTTTACGTATTCATGATGAGGTCTAAGTTTCAAATGGTCAAAAATATATTCATTGAAATGACACATTTCTAACCTCAAAATATCCCCCAAAATGGCATATTTTCTCCATCTTACTCAAATCCAAGAGTGGGTAATGCATTGAATTCAACAATATTAACAAATTTAAAGTGGTTTTACTACTATTTTGCAATACCTTCATTGTTTCTACTAGGTGGTAACACCATCTCTCCATGGTCTCCCTAAGGGTCCCTCCACTAAATTCTAACCAAGGTAAAACTAAAGTGTTGCAATACTTCATGCTTTATTTAATGGTTGGGTTAAATCCAACTAATCCCTAGTTAGAGAACTCATGTTTTTCTTACCTTCTAAAATAATGATTTTATATTTTTAATATAATTTTGGATCACATGCCACCAAGTTCCTATGACAAGGGTTCTAACACTTCACAATTTACCACCTTAACTAAAGTTCCACAAAGGAAATGATAACATTAAAATTTGCACCATGGCCTAATGGTTTTTAATTCCCACATTGGACTATAACACCTTAAATTGGGTCATTAATTTTTCAAACCATCACTCATGCTAATGGGACATTTATGCTATCTAAAAACATCAAGAAAAAGATCCTATCACATAATGGATTCCAAAGAATCACAAAAAAAATCATAGAAGTTAGTCTTGTTACAAAAGATAAAATAATTAAAGTGATTTATATAATCAAATAGAAGTGTTGATTTTATAAAAATAGAAAAACATAAATCATCATAATATTTATGCTATTATATAAACTAATAAATAAACAAAAAATTAAACACCATTCTAATGTTATGCTACTCAAAATAGAAGATGAGTCATGACAAACACGTCAACACATTATTCCATCATATGGTGAAATTAAAATGCTATAATTAGATTTATAAAATAGAGTCATAACATCCTTCCCCTCTAGAAATAATCATTATCCCAATGATTACTAAAATCTCTTATATAACCTAAGGAGTCACAACATCAATTAAATTATGCAAACAATATGCAATAAGAATAGTTTACACTACTAGCTACTTCTTAAACAAACTCATCATATTCCCTTTTGGACATACCTTGCAAATGAACCAAGCATCTAAAAGTCTATAATCACAAGCAAATATGTGTTCAAAGAAGAATAATTCATCCACATTCCAAGTAGCAAGCAACCCATACACTATAAGTGTTTAGATCATTTCCATAATTTTAGTTGAACACCAATTTATTTTTAATATTAAAAAACTCAAGTTATCACTAGAAGTAATCTCACTCTTTTATACAAGTGACAAGAAGCCCTTCATTCAAAAAAACCAATAACTAACATAAAATTATTTTTTATTTATTTTTTTTCTTTAAATAACAATATCCTATAATTCACTATCTACTTAGTATTTTGCCTAGATACAATCTACTAACAATTTGAAAGACATTAAAATTTAAATGTTAGTCAGTCATACATGCCTAAAAGTATCCATCTATGTTGATACTATTATGATTATAGTTGATAATTTCTTGCAATATATCACTCCTAATCTTTAGGGATTATTGTTTCATTAATTTATAGCATCCATGTTACTCATTTCCTTGGTACACAAGGTTTGAAGTCATATGGTACACCCACCTACTCAATTCATTAATAATATGAGAATACAAATTTATTTCATTATATATCGAATTAGGTTTAGTAAGGTACCATATCTCATTAATAGGATTTACCTACTACATGACATTTTACATTCTTGGATATTATTTCATAAGATGATATCACATATGATAGATTATCCTCAACTTTCAAACACATAAAAGTTTTAAAATAAGCTTTTACTTGCACTAAGAAGTGATTGAACCTTACTACTTTTTTCTCATTTTATTAAGAAAACACCTTGAAATGAATATAAATATATTTTATGAATCAAAGGCTAACTAAATATTTATATTTGTATCCCTCATAAGATGGTAATATCATATGGTCCATTTACAATCCTCAAATCCCTAAGAGTTCAACTTAGTTTAATGGAACTAGATTAGGAAAAGTTCATCTTTTGTTTTGCATATATACATATACAATAGTTGTCCTTTATACAATCATAAGGAACAATAATTATGATTATGATCTCTTTATTGGATTCATAAGAATTATAAATGATAATCAACTATAAATGTCTCATAAAATAGTCAAAATTCATGATATTATTCCATATTTTTAAGAATTAACACCATCTTGGTTCATCATCAAGCAATCAAACTAAATTTGTAACTTTACAATGTCCATTCTCAAGACAACAAGAAATGGTTATAGACATAATTTATTGAGTTATCCATAGTATAAAATTCCATCAATACATTGTCTATCAAATGTAAAGAGTTTATGCATGAAGTCAATAATCTTTCTCATTTTCTAAATTTCAAAGTAAAAAGTAGCCAAAATGTATTGAAGTACCAACTATACATGCAAGTGAATTAGTTGATTTTATAAGAGAATATTTCAAGTCCCATTTCATGCTTCATATAATTATTTGCAAGTTCATTCTTTCTACAAGTTGATTTTATAATTTCACATCAACTCCAAGAACAATTCTACTTAACTTTTTAGGATCCTTGGAGAAGATGAATTAATGCATGTTTGCTTCTAAAAGCTACATTTTTATTTATTAAAAGAGAGATGGCTAATTAGTATTTACAGAAAAAGTAACTTCAAGAAATAGTTCTTGTGACAAATAATGATCATATACAAATCTATTTTTTAATGGTTTCTAAACTAAAATACCTTTGGTAGGAAACACAACAACATATATAGCATTATGGATTAGATATTAGCACTTTAGGTCTATTTTAATATGTATGACTTTATAAATTTATACACAACCTTCCTAAGATTCCTTAAGAGCATAATAAACTACTCTTTTTAAAATGCTTCAAGAAGACATGGAATATAATTTATTATCCATTAAGCATAGAATAGTAGAGTAGTCTCAATTTTTTTTATGATACTCTTGAAAACCTCTAACTTGGATTGTCTTTCAAAAAACATCTAGCTTAGATTTTTGCAACTAATTTTATACATAATAATCAACATAGGTATTTTCAATATAGCTTTAGCCACTAGTGGAAATAATAGAAGGCCATTATAATGGACTAAACTATAGCCACACTATTGTATTTCTTGGCAGAACAACTAAGATGATATGGAACTCTTTTTGCTTCCATTTTTTTGTAGAATAAATAATATGACATGGAACTCTTTCCACTTCCCTTTAAAGTCCTAAAAAAATACTAGATTTGTTTAAAAATTCAAGACTAGGTAGATACATAATACATATGTTATTCTTGATCACATTTGACCAAATGTTATTTTACATAAAATAGAATGAAATACATACACACATATTTCCATAATAAAGGAGGTTTTGACATTTTATAGAAAATAAACCCAACACTTTTTGCTCAAAATATTTCCAAAAGTAGCAGCACTATTTTCTCTTTCTTCTTCTAGCAAGAGAATGATTTAATATGATTGTTTCCAATCATTGCACAACATAAAATTAAACTATTTTTATTTTTATTTTTATTTTAGCATTAAAGTATCAAGAAAAAAACTTATTTTCAAATATAATTATCATTCTAAGTATAAACCCAATGGTGGATTATTTTCCATACCCACTATGCAATAGACAAGTTCTTCTTTTAGACAACACATAATAAATGGATGATATGCCCATTTGTTCTTTTTCATCATAAAAAACAACTATATGTGTTTCTTTTTAGATTCTCAAACAACATAAGCAACACCAAGTGCATGTTTTTTAAAATTAAATTTCTCTCTTCAACAAGGATCTTCACTTTCATAAAGTTTCTAAAAATATATATTCCATACAAAAAATCCCAACATGGCTTTTATCATGACCAAGAAATGGTAAAAACATTAATCAACAACATTTTCAATAAACCTAATATAATTAATCAAGCATGTAATAATTCTAGTTTGTGGTGTGTTCTTAATTCCTTATGATTTTCCTCCACTTGAGGGGATCCTTGACCCTTGCCCTATGCATTTTAGTCATTTGAGGGTCCTCATTATTAGAATGGGGATTCCTATCCTTGTCCTCTACTTCTGATCATTCCTAAATTTCCTATATTGGAATGGTTATTGTATCCCATGTTTCATTCAATAGGATTATAATTTGACCCATTTTTAAAAATGTACCACCACTTTTACCATTATTGGCTAAATGGTTCATATTTATTGGCCTACACATTTTTCTAGTTTAATAAAACATGTAGTTTAGCATGAGTAGGATCTATAGGTCCTAGCATTTAAGATGGGCTCTAACACCACATATAACATCCCTCTTACAAATATTGGTAGTATGTTTTTTCATAATTATAAATTCACTTTTTTGCAATCTAGCCGAAATACAATATATTAGGCAATAATGATTTTGTTAATTTAAAAAAAAATTAGATGCATTTGCTTTAAAAGCCTATATCTATGCCATGGCTTAAGTCCCTATGAAATTCATTAATTTCAGCAATTTTAGCCTAGATTTTAAGTTTACTTCACCTAAGTCAAAATTCCATCATTCAACATAAATAGCTTATGTTTAATGTTTTGATTTAGTTTACCCCGATACCAAGGTTCTACTATGGTTCTTAAGCCAAATTTTACAACATATGACACCTCACATTGCCATACAAATCAATAGAATCTTCATCAATAGAGTTGTTTTTCACAATTCAATTAAGAGAACACTATGAGGACAACTTCTATTTCATTCAATGCATTTCATTTTTATCTCATACAATGTAACTAGGTTTATGAAATGGTACAAAGTTATTCCTCATGCTTTTTTTCATACAAATTGTTAAACCATATAAGGATAACAATTTAATGTTCCTTTATTGCATTTAACAAAAAAAATCAACGTTTAATAATATCTCTTAAATTAAATTTTAAATTTCTTTGTCCATATTTATAACTATATATTAAATCCATTAAAATACAAATATTACAAACACTCATATGTAACTTTAGATTCTCTCAAATTCATAAGGATCAATAGCACTCTAGTATCTTATATGAAACTTGAAATATATAACTTATATTTAGGTACAAAATTGATTGAAACACATAGTGACCTTTATTTCCATAAATAAATCACAATATCATGCAATACATTTTTGTTATAGTCTTATTGAAAAAACATCATAGTAGTAATTTAATGGAATGTGCCAACAATCCTCCCAAATAAAATTAGTTTGTAATATACAACCATAAAATTGCATGAAACGTTATTTAAAATTTTCCTTGTATATAAGTTCTTATAAGGATACATGCCAACACTTGTTTGATATTCCAAAGATGTTTTTTTTTTTTTTTTTGTATTTACATGGTGGAATCGGTAGCCGCCACGAATCCGGCAGGCTGTCCAGCTTTTTATGGCCGCCACAGTATTTTGCGTTGTCCGTCCCAGAAGCCGCCACACAGATCTTCGCGTAGTCCTCCCCTATAACCACCATGCCACAATTGTTTTAAACATTTTACGCCACTGAAAGCACCAGGAAAGTGACAAGCGTTCAGTCCGGCGAGGCCCGAGATTTAAAATATTCCAAAGATGTTAATACATACTCACAATGAAGTTTCAAATATAGATTATTTCAACTTGTTCATACATCAATAAATAATACTAATTAAAAGTTTCTAGAATGTATCATATTTGACAATTAATTATGCTCAAGTGATTTCATTTTTAATTTATACAAGGAATTTCCCATACATGAGTATATTGTTCATATGAACAATAAACATGTTGTCAAGATTACTTGAAATAGAATTTATTATCCCTACCATTCTTTAGCCTATTGCAAGTAAGATGGAGAGTAATCATTGGAAGGACTTACTGCCAAACCTTAGAACTTACCTAGTAACCCCGTCAATTCTCTAGATGGGAATTCCAACCCTCCAATGAAGGGGTAGATACGAAATACTAGCAGGCTATAAAAAGACCACATATTGTAGAAATGAACTATCTCCATTCAATCCTCATGAAGCATGCAACTCAACACTATAGATTTAATCCATCTACATGAGTCATACAAACATTTAACTTAGATACATAAAATGATTACTAAAATTATAGCTTTGGCTAAACTATTTTTTTATACAACCTACCCAATACACTTGGAATACATATGGTTATACAATTATGTAGCCACCACTTAAACATAAGCATACCTTCCCTTTGTTCATCCACTTAATGACTTGATTTCCACTTCCTTTGTGCAATAATCCATACCCATATCTTCTTTGGTTGTGTGGTTAATCCCCATTTCATAATAAATAGCTCCATTTTTGTACAAGTGGGATAAACCATTGCATAAAGTATACATAAAAATAACTTTTCAACCATTAGCATTAAGTGTTAAGAGGTCCATGCATAGAAATAAATTTTCAACCAACAATAACAAGTGCTTAAAGCTCCATGCATACAAAAAGTTTTTCAACTAACAAGTGCTTAAGTCTCCATGCATATAAATAGTTTATCAAGGATGTGATGAATCACAATCTCAAAATACTTTAGACTTTTAAATGCATACATATTGTTTTCATCCATAGAGTGTAATAAACAATATTTCTATAGGTCACATGCAACAACCAACACATAGTGTATTATGATTATTTCAATTAAAGTTTTAATCTTGTGCAAGTAACCATTAAATGCAAGGTTTTATAGGTGCTATATAAGCTAAAAGTTTCCCTCTCAAAAAAGAAATGTCTTTTTACCTAAGGTATCTTATTGGAGTTAAATCCAAAACCACAAATTCAATGTTACCCAATAATACAACATGTATAATGTTTCCTTTAAAGTAATGCAAGATTTTAACACTAGAAGAAGGTCATTTAAATATGGAGATCTTAATATCATTAAATTAGAACATGGTTTCTTATAGACACATGAAAAATAAGGATGGAAAATACAATATGTTGTTGAATATATCATGTATTCAAAACTTGTACTAAAACATGATATCGGTGGGAATGTGCTGAAGCTGAATTCGGTGCTTTGGAACTTCCTCTCGAATGAAATGACATTGTGTGTCAATGTGCTTTGTTTTTTCATGATGGACTGGATTCTTGACGAGGTTCAGAACACCCTGATTGTCGCAAAACAAGTGTATTGGAGATTTTGATGGATGGCCCATACTTGTTAGAATGCGACGTAACCATATCACTTCGCACACAGCTTCACGTGCGGCGCGATATTCTGCCTCTGTTGAAGAAATAGCAACCACCTGTTGCTTCTTGCTGTGCCAAGAGACAGGACCGGATCCCAGATGAAAAATGTATCCAGAAGTTGACTTGCGATCATCAAATGATCCGGCATAGTCGGAGTCCGTGTATCCTTGCAAGAAGAATTTGTTGTTCCTCTTGTATTCTAGGCCATATTCTATAGTACCACGGACATAGTGAAGAACACGTTTTGCTGCTTTCCAATGAGTAATCTTAGGCTCCTGCATGAACCTCGAAAGATAGTTTACAACAAATACGAGATCTGGCCTAGTATTGGTCAGATATATGAGACTCCCAATCAACTGTCGATAGAGAGTGCCATCTACCTGGGGTGAGTCATCATATCGCGATAACTGAAGTCCATTCTCCATAGGAGTTGCCATTGGCTTGCAGTTAGTCATGCGATATTTATCGAGCAATGTCTTGGCATACTTTTTCTGAGACACTTTGATGGTGTGCTCCTTCTGGCTGAATTCCAGACCAAGACAGTAATGGAGAAGTCCAAGATCTCGTCATCTCAAAATATTTGCACAAGTTTCTTTTGACAAGTAGAGATCAAATCTTCGAACTCCCCGTAATGAGCAGATCATCCACATAGAGTACAAGCAACACTATCTCAGAACCATGTTTCTTGAAATAGAGGTTTGCATCTGACGGACATCTCTTAAATCCATGCTGCATTAGGTGATTGTCCATTTTTATATACCAAGCTCGAGGAGCTTGTTTCAGACTCATACAAGGATTTAACCAATTTGCAAACTTTCTGTTGTTGGCCTTCCACTTCAAATCCTTCAAGCTGAGTCATATAGACTTCTTCTTGGAGATCACCATTAAGAAAGGCACTTTTGACATCCATTTGGTGAACTTTCCACCCATATTGTGCTGCCATAGCACACATAACCCGAATTGTGGTCATCCGAGCAATAGGTGCAAAAGTTTCTTCATAGTCGATGCCTTCCTTTTGAGCATAGCCCTTTGCAACAAGACGGGCCTTATGCTTATCAATTGTTCCATCTGCCTTGTACTTGACTTTGTATACCCATTTGCAGCCAATAGGTTTCTTTCCATGCGGTCGATCAACAAGCTTCCAAGTTTTATTCTTCATCAGAGACTCATACTCTATATCCATAGCGGCCTTCCACTGAGGCTCACTAAGAGCATCTTGCACTGATGCAGGTCCAAGACTATCTATGGTAGACATGAATGCCCTGTCATCATCAATATCCATATCCTCAACTTCTCTACTTGGAGTCACAGAAAGTTCCTCAAAAGATTGACAAAGATCATCAACCTCACCAGTTTCTCGGCTTCTCTTTCCTGTTGAGCCATACCGCGTGTACGAGGTCTATCCAAATTCAAATTGGGAGGAGTGGATAAATTTGCATCTCTGATTGTATTTGTACACCATTTAGGATTCCGCTTCGGTGGTGGTGAAGAAGATGTAGAAGGACCTCCTGTCTGTGTTGACGAAGGAATCTCCTCTTCCTTTGGTTCCACAATATCCTGGTGTACTCGTAGATGTGCTCTGTGATGTGAAAGCTTCATCAAAGACAACATCTCCGCTGATATGAATTTTCTTGGTCAAAGGATCTATCAACCGATATCCTTTAGAGTGCTCATAATATCCAAGAAAAATACATCTCAGTGTTTTCTCATCTAGCTTCTTCCTTTTTTCTTTCGGTATGTGCATGAAAGCTTGACACCCGAAAATACGTAGATGAGATATGGAGGGTTTTCGACCACTCCATGCTTCCTGTGGAGTCATTCCTTTTAGGGCCTTTGTGGGTGCCCTATTCAAAAGATACAACTGCAGCTGGTGACAGCTTCTGCCCAATATTGTTGCCCAAGAGTTGCACCCGTGAGCATACAACGAACCATTTCCATGATAGAACGGTTCCTTCTCTCAGCAACTCCATTCTCTCGAGGAGTATAGGCAGTTGTTAACTGTCTCTTGATCCCATGTTTATCTAGGAATGCAGAAAATTCATTAGAGGTAAACTCTCCCCCTCGATCTGAGCGGAGGGTTTTAATAGAAGCCCCTGACTCCTTCTCAACGGATTTCTTGAACAGTTGGAAGAATGCGAAAGCTTCAGATTTCAGCTTTGAGAAAGAAAACCCACATCTTTCGTGAGTAGTCATCTACGAATAACTGAAAGTACCTCTTCCCTCCAACACTGTTGGGTGTGAAAGGACCACATAGATCGGTGTGAATTAGCTCCAGAGGTTTTTGTGCTCTTGTAGAGCTCTTCTCAAATGGTACTCTATGTTGCTTTCCCGCCAGCGATCGAGCACACCGGCAATGTGGCGTAAAGGGAAGGAAGACCCTTTACCATCTCATACTTGCCGAGCTCAAGTAAGTAGCCGAACTAAGATGCCCATATCTCTTGTGCCATAGGGAAGTTGCCTCCTTGGTAGAGACAATCATGGCAACATGTGGAGTAGAGATAGCATCTAGTGCAAATAAGCCATGCTTATATGAAGCTGTTGCAATCTGCTTACCCTTCCTGGTAATTGTACAACACTTCTTTCCATTCTCAACATGAAAGTTGACAACCATATTTCTGTCCAGGATTTGTGTCACTGACAACAAATTGTTGGCCAATCCCGAAACATAGAGGACCTTGTCAATATGACACTTGCCATCAGGAAGAGTGACTGAAACTGTACCCTCTCCCTGAACCCTGTAGGTTTTATCATCAGCAATGGTGACAGGTTTGCCCTCCTTGGCCACAAATGATTCAAACCACGATCTATCGCCAGTCATATGTTTACTAGCTCCAGAATCGACATACCAAATAGGATCCCTCCGAGTGGAATCTGTGGTAGTCATGAGCACCTTGTGTGCCCATTCGTAACTCGAGTCGGATTCTTCAACAACAACATTCGCTCGGGGTTGCTTGTTTTTATTTTGTGGTTTGTTTTGGCCTTTTTGCTTGTTCTTATGCCAACACTCGTTGGTGTCATGGTTGTCTTTCTCACGGATCTTGCACCACCTCTTCTTCTGTTGAGGTTGCTTGCCTTTTCCTTTCGTATCCTGTTGAGAATTTCCTCCTTTCTGAAATTTGCCTCCTTTTTGCCCATTACCTTTCTTCCTAGAACCCTGCCTGTTGGTGTATAGGGCTGTATTGGAAGAATCATCCTTGTGAAGTTGGCGTGCCTCCTGTTGTTGAAGCAGATTGACCAACTCGATGTAGGTAATTTGTCGTTGGGACACCTGGATGGAGGTTATCAACATGTCAAATGAAGAAGGTAAAGCTCTCATCACAATTGAAATGAGAATTTTTTCATCCACAGTATCTCCTAGAGAACTCAATTTCTCTTTCAACTCAGACACTCTGCACAGAAAGAGTTCAACTGTTTCACCCTGTCTCAAACTCAGGTTATGAAGTTGTTGTTGAAGATGAATAATGGTGGATTCATTCTTCCCCTCATAGATGGTTCTAATGGCATCCCATGCCTCTTTACCACTTGCTTTATCAGCTATATGAGGTTGCACTTCATCTGAAACAGCAAACAAAATGAGCACCTTTGCTCTACTGTATTTCTTGTCAAAAGCAATCTGATCTCGTCGAAGGACTCGTGGATCCCGTTGTTGGTGAATGCCTAGTTGCTACTCCAGTAACAATATCCCACAAATCTTCCATTTGGAGAATAGCCTTCATCTTATGTTTCCATGGTGTATAATTTGGACCTTTCAATAACTGATGCGGATCAGTCATCAATTTTGCAACAGTGGCCATAGTGAAGGTTCCTTATATCACCAAATTGGTCCCCATTTCGATATACCTTTTGCTAGGCCAATATACCGTACAAAATACCCGCCCTTACGTGAGGGAAACTATAGGTATTTAGAAAGATCAACAAAAATCACCCGCCCTTACGTGAGGGAGACTATAGGTGAATTTTAGAGATCATACGATACGTGGAACATAAGCGGTACTGAAATGGAATCGCCTTGTTGATGGCACCTACCATAGAAGATTCTTCTCATGCGTGGGGCATAACTTCCCCTAAACACTATGAAGAATACTTCATCAGGATTTACGCCTAAACACAAGTGCGATAAAGGGTAGTGGATGGAGTAAAAAATGCAAAAATGGCGTACTTATTCCTCCCCGACGATTTATAGAGAACAAGCTTAGACGTCGTTATAGCAGCTATATTAGGCGGCGGATACAGTAGCCAAATCACGACAGCTTTACCTGTAAGTGCTGGCCAGAGGTATCGCAAATACCGAACGCTGCAGTGCAAATAAATTGCACAGATGGGTTTTATATTCCGGGGACTTTAGGGAGTGTTAGATTTTAATTTTTAATGTTATAGTGCAAAAATGAAATATGCAACATACAACAAAAAAAATGCCCACTAGAATAACCCACAAGGTGTCGGTCACAGCCGAAAATGCACCTTTTACAATGCCAAATTGCTATTTTTCATAAAAATTACTCTCAATCCCCCTTTGATTTTTTTGAAAAAAATCCCCCCTTAAAAGGCTTTCTTTGACAAAGCATTTTTATAATTATTATCAATTCTAAAATTAAAATAAATAATTTTAATTTCTATAGTTTTAAACTTTAGAAAAAATAAATTAAAATTAAATTTAATTTATTAAAGTTTAAAAACTATATTAAAAAAAAATTAAAATTAAAAATTTTAATTAAAAATAATAATAATAAAAAAATGACTTTGACAAAAAAAATTATACCTTGGGGGAGTCGGCGGGATTCGAACCCCCGACCTGTAGGCTCCCTGAGCCTTACCGCACGGCTCACGACCACGTGAGCCAGCGGGCGATCCGAAAAGATCAGCAAGTCACCTCCCTTTTCAACACCCTCTGCAGCAGCCTCCGGCTCGGCTTCCTCTCTGCAAGTCGCAGCGAGAAATTTTTTTTTTTTTCTTCGGCCCGGGGGGCTTACGTCTAACCGCCCTTTTCCGCTCTCTGCCCGTTGTTTTTTTTTTTTTTTTTTAAATCAGGGCCAGCCCCGCGCGCAGGGATTCGGGCTAGAGGGCCCTCGGCCCTTCTGCGCAATGACTGCGTCTCACGGACGCAGTCCCGCGGGGGGGTTTATACCCCCTCCGATTTCCCGCGCGGGCGAGAATTTGAATTCCCGCTCCGCGGGCGGGGGAGTGGGGGTGGGGACGGGGGGGGCCTCCTCGGGAGCGCGCGCGTGGATTGCGCGTCGCGCGTGGGTGGGGAGGGGGGGCGGGGGGCCGCGAGCGCGCGCGTAGATCGCGCGTCGCGCGTGGGTGGGGAGGGGGGGGGGCGGGGGCCACCTCGGGGAGCGCGCGCGTCCGTTGACGCGTGACGCGTCCTCCCTCCAACGTGCAACGTTTGCGCTGCGCGGGGGTATTGGGGGGGGTTCTCCCCTCATCGACTGCCACGCGCGGGTCCGGCCCGGCAGGCCTGCTCGCACGCTCTGTAGTGCGTGGCCGCGTCGTGGCCTGCAGAGCGCGGGCTCGCGCTCGATCATCGCGAACTGGACGCGCGTTCGGCTCCTCCCCGCTCTGCGCGAGGTCCTGCACGTCCCTTTTTTTTTTTTTTTTTTTTTTTTAAACGCACGGACTGCGAGAAAAAAAACGCGCCCGAATCAAAAAAAAAACGCACTCTGCTCCTCACCTCGCCCCTGGCTCTGATGCCATGTAAATGTGCGAACTAGAAAATATTATTCAGAGTGCAGTTTAAATAATAGTTACAATGCCGGGAATAGCACACCGGCGTAAACTGAACTGTTACAGGAGTTGTAACAGTGAGCTAAATAATGAAATAGAGACAAAATATGTTAAGTACGCTAACAACTATGGCATTGACATACAATTTCTAAAATATCCATAAGCAAAAAACACCTTACAATAGGTTTATTATCAAATGATAAATGGATATAAATGCAAGCATAAAACAAGTGGAACACAATCCATTCCATTCACTATATAGGTACAAAAAGCCCTTTTTGAATCTCAACAAGCCTTCTAGAAAGTGATCCAAATGTCTACACATAGAGGGTTTATAAAATTCTATATAAATAATGAAATCATGTATTCCTTTTGAAAACAACAAAATAAAATGTCAATAATGTACTCAAGCATCCATCATACAACAAAGTGCATAAATATACAATAATAGAGATGAAAGTCTTGGCCTCTTTTTAATGGTATTGTCTAAAAGGGACTTTTAACCCAAAATATAATTATTAGAATGGTTCTCCTAAAGCAAAAGGGTTTTACCATATTATAGTCACTTTACATTACCATATTGTTTTTCTTTTTAAGATCTACACTAGGATTTTTACAAGGCTTTTGGAAAATATTCAAACTAGGTTCAAAAAATAATAATCCTTTCATTTTTAAATATGACCTAAGAAATATTAAAATACTTATAATTGAATATAACAAATTGAAATCCTTGTCTTATAATATAATGAATATGCATACCAATATTAAACTTTCTTTCCTTTCCATAACAACTAAAAAAATGTAGAATTATGCTCTTTTAAAAAAGTGCAAAAGAAAACACAATATATTTAACACAAAAAATTCATGTTGAAGCCAATAGAATACATATATAAAAGGGTACCTAGTAAAACATTTGAAACCCAAAATAATTCCAACCAAGTTCTTCCAAATTTCATCTAACCCCTCTATCATACTTAGTTATTTGTGATGGGGTCTAAGTTTAGAAGGTCAATCATACATTAAAATGACATACTTGTAGACAACAGTTCGAAGCAAAAATAAATCACTGAGTTGTCTGACAAATAATGGTCCTATGGAGATTCACAATTTTGACTATGTACAGCAATTTTGGTAATGTATGAATCATTTAAATGATAAAGTTTGCAATGTAAAATCAGCCGATCCAATGAATACGGCTTGATTAGTATAAATGCACAAAAGGACAAACACAACCATCTTTGTGTTAAGATGTCCTGATTAGTTAGACGTCTAGATTAGTTAGACATCCAACCTAACTAGTCAGACATCTGGACTGTTGTGTTAGACATCTAAAATAGTATGTTATGCAGTAAACGAATGTTCAAGCAATAGGTGGTTGGGACAGTTGAGACGGGTTAGTTGCAGTAACTACCTGGGCTTACCTATAAATACCCCCTATTTCATTTTGTAATCTATCCATACTTGTCTATAATGCAGATCTGTTGTGCAACAACCATTGTTCTGGAATGCGTGTTGTATGTGATTGCATCTGTGTTATAGTGTTGTGTTGCAGGTATTGATCATAACTTGGTACGAGAAGGAGTATTGTTGTGTGTTGTTTTGTTATTACAGGAAACATTAAGGAGCATTCAAGATTGAAGATGAACACTCCAATTGTCGACATCTAGACCTATGCAAACCCTCTATCATACGCTCTAGTCTAGCCATCTAACCTATATGTCTACCTATCCAAACATCTAGCCATTTGTCCTATACGTCTACACGTCCAAACGTCTAGCCATCTGTCCTAGATGTCTACCTATCCAAATATCTAGCCTACCTATCCTATATGTCTACTCGTCAAGATGTCTAGCCCATATCTCTTAGACATCTATCCATACAGACGTCTAGCCCATCTATCCTAGACGTCTATCCTTCTAGACATCTACTAACATGCTCAGACATCTACTAGAACTTGTTTATCCATAATTATAGAGCATGATGACTTGTGTAACCAGGTTTATCACTCCCTCCTAGCTTCTTGTCATTCCCTCATCTCGGGAAAGCACTTACCCTTGTCTACATTTGGTATCATTGCCTAAAAATAAACTTTGGGTCAAGAAGTATATGTGATAAGGCAAAGAGGTGAATGACACATCGTAGGTCACAAGGTAGAAGAGGAAGGAGTCCAAGACAGCCAAGAAGAAGTGCACGACTAGCGAACCAAAGAACACACGACGAAGAAGAAGTTTCACAACCTAAAGTGGAAAGAGTGTGGAATCCCATGGAAGACGAGAATTCGAGAGTAGAGATGCTATTGGTGATAGTAGAAGATGAAGAGCAAATAGTAGAGGAAGTACCTATTATTGAAAATGAGGATTGGATGGTAACACCCAAACCAGTAGAGAGGAGTTGGCCGACGGATACAGAAGTAGGAGACTTTGTACCGCAGCAACCATGCATCGGTTCATGGGGAGGAAGACCAGAACCACATCTCATTTATTCATGAAGGAGGTCATGAAGTGGAAGCTCACGAGAGCTAGGTAGAAGGCTATTTGACCCAAATTTTGCACCATCAATAGTAGAGAGAGATCCGGATAGAATTCCACCATGCTCACCACCAAGAAACCCGCCTAGTGGGATAGTCCCAATGGCGCATACTGCTACTCAAGAAGATAGACAAAAATATCCACCTTTCCATGGGGAAGGAAAGGAAGACCCAACCCATCATGTGGGAACTTGTATCACCATTTGGGGATCAAATGGGGTAACACAGGATACAGAGTGGTTGCGATTGTTTCCAACCACTTTGCGGGGAATGGCTATGGATTGGTATTTAAAATGATAGTGTACGCAACCATTCACCCAATGGACCCCCCTGAAGGATGCATTCATTGAAGAATTCTGACCATTAAGGGATGACACAGAGATCATCACTGAAATATTCACCACAAAACAAAAACCAGAGGAAGATGTCAAGAGCTACGATAGGAGACTGAGGTAGCTAACAGATAAAATGGAAATGCCACCGACCAATGGAATGATAAAACATTGGTTCTTGGATGGATTACTACACAAATATCGAAAGAAGATGAAAGCAGTACCATCCTCGACATATGCGGAAGCCCTCGAGAAAGCAAAGAACTTTGAAAGTGAGGCTAAGCAAACAACTGCAAGAATCGGTGGACAACCAAAACGCGAAGAATATGATAGTGATGAAGAAGATAAAGTTCAAAGTGCAATACACTCCTTTCGGAAAGAGTTTGATAAAATTATAAAAGAAGTCAAAGGAGAAGTGAGGAAATATAGGAAGGATATTTGGTGTTCCGACTGCAAAATGGAGGGACATGCCAATACCAATTGCCCAAAGAAAGTGTATTGCAACATATGTGATATTGCAGGTCACCCAGTAGCAGATTGTCCATTCAATCTAAAGGGAGCAAGGCACCAAACATTAACAATCCAACAAGGAAGTCAACCTGATACTTCAAGAAATGGATAGGGTGCAACAAGCGACGGATACAGGAACAACCATCGAGGGGGAAGACAAGGAGGATAGAGTCGACTGCAGTACGACTCTGAAGGGAGACCTGTAATTCAGTGTCAAAATTGTCAAGAGTGGGGCCACTTTGCGAAGAGCTGCCCCAAGCCTCAGAATACAAATAATGCAGGTGGTAATAATGCTACCCAAATGTGTAGGTGGTGTGGTCTAGGGAACCACAAAGAGGCTAATTGCCCAAATAAGGCAAGCTCCAATGGAACACAGAATGTCAATTTGATTGACATTGGTGAAATAAGTACAATGATGGAAAGGGAAGATGAAGTCCTAGCCATAACAAGAACACAAGCTAGGAAGTTAGAAGAATACCCAAATCCTGCCAAGGAGAAAGAGCGATGGCAGGAAGCTCAAGAATTGATAAAAATAGAACTAGACAAAGGAAAGCAGGACAGACTAGTTCTAGAAAAATCTCTAAAGAAGGTGGAGATCACAAATGATAAACAAGCATCAATAGAGGGGACAGGTGTTGAATACGATGATAGAAGTGAAGGTAGCAGTCTATTCAACATAGTACCTAAGTTATATGCTACGGTGGGAGAAGTCATAAAAACAAAGAAGAAAGAAACCTGATAGGTAGCACACATCAAGCAAAGTCAGTTCATTGATCCAATGATACTGATGATCGAGGTAGGGAAGAAGCCAACTTTGGTTCATATGGAGATACTGGACCATAAGTTGAATCAGGTGATCGTTGATGGAGGATCAAGCGTGAACGTGATGCCTAGAAAGAATGTGGTGGAGTATTGGTCAACCCACACTTAGATCTCCAAACTTCAAATTGTATGGAGTAGATCAATATGGCATCGAGACAATAGGCGTACTAATGAGCTAGAAAGTGTGCATAGCGGAACAAGATTTTATATTGGATTTCATTATAATTGCCATGCAAAAACCAGCATATGATGCATTGTTGGGATGTGGGTGGTTATGAATGATGAAGGTAAACCACAACTAGGAGAAAGAGCATCTGACCTTCAAGAAAGGCCAACATAGATATTTGATTAATTTAAAGAACTAAGTGGTAAGCCAAGAGATTGCAAGTTTTGATGATTCAAGAGTTTCTTCCTTGGATGAAGAGTCAAGATATGAACCAGATGAAGAGGGAGTACTACACCTAGAAGATTGTATAGAGGATGAGTACAATGAAGACAAGGGCTTACTCCACTGGCAGTAGGAAGATTATGAAGTATTCTCCCCCAGTGTTTTTGCATTGAAGTAGGAGATGAAATCTAGAAGGATGAGAAGAAGGAACCAAAAAAGAGGAAAGTAGTAAGAAACAGACAACAATAGAGAAGGATAAGGAGAGAGAAAAATGGACATTCCCCAAGAACTTTGCAGAATATACGATGGGAGATGTAGTCATTGAAGATAAACCAGCCCACCCCATCGATGTTCTTAAGGCAGTAAATGAACCTGAGTCCATTAAATATGAAGGCCCTAGAATGATTCAGGTAAACTTGGGAGAAGATGGCAAGGAGAGGATGATTAAGTGTGGAGATGATTGGGATCCAGTGCTAAAAGCGATAACATTTAAAATCTTTCTTGAGTATAAGGATGTCTTCGCTTGGATGTACAAGGACCTGAAGGGAGTTCCACCAGAACTCTACGTACACAAGATTCCCCTGATTGAAGGTGCACAACCAGTTAGAAGGCGACCATACAGGATGAATCCCAAATACGCAGCTCTAGTGAATGCTGAAATTGATAAAATGCTGGATGCAAGCATTATTTTCAAGGTTACGACAAGTGAGTGGGTGTCACCGATTGTGATCACCTTGAAGAGGGAGGTTGATAAAATTTGAATTTGTGTAGATTTTTGAAGCCTCAATGTCGTAACCATCAAGGATCCCTTCCCGATCCCTTTCATAGACTCCATCCTGGAAGAAGTAGCAGGCCATGAGATCTATTCATTTTTGGATGGGTTCTCAGGGTACAACCAGATTAGCATCGTAGAGGAAGATAAGCTGAAGACAACTTTCGTAGTTGAAAATGGAATATATGCTTATAATCGCATGCCATTTGGTTTGTGCAATGCACCAACTACTTTTCAAAGAATCATCTTATATATCTTTGATAAGATGTCCATAGGAAATTTCAAAGCCTTCCTAGATGATTGGTCATTGTATGGGAGGACACAGGAACATTTGAAGGCATTGGAGGAATGCATGAGCTTGTGTAGGCGAGCTCGGATATCACTGAATCCAGGAAAATGTGTCCTGATGGTACCATATGGAAAGCTGCTGGGGCATATTGTATGCCAAGAGGACCTGAAGCCCGATCCGGATAAGATTCGAGTGATACTATTGATGGAGGAGCCACATGATGTGAGCTCGGTGAAAACCTTCTTGGGAATAGTGGGATACTATAGAAGGTTCATCCACAACTATGCATTGACTTCTCATCCATTAGATGCTCTTACACGTAAGGGTGTTCCTTTTCACTGGGTAGAGGAGCATCAGGGAGCTTTTGAGAGCTTGAAAGCACATTTGGTGAAGGCACCTATCCTGGTTTACCTAGACTGGGAGAAGGAGTTCCATGTGCATGTTGATACCTCAAATTTTGCTATTGGTTGTGCATTGGCTCAAGAAGGTCAATTTGGGTTGGATCAACCCATCTATTTTGCAAGTCGATTGTTGTCTCGAGCTAAGAAAAACTATAGTACAATAGAGCATGAAGCACTAGGGATGGTGTACGTAGTATAAAAGTACCGACACTATTTGTTGGCTAACCCTTTTGCTTTCTATGTAGATCACTAGGCACTATTGTACCTGATCAACAAGCCAACAATCTATGGATGAGTGAGTCGATGGCTCATCACTCTGCAAGAATTCATGTTTTGGGTGGTAGTGAGACTAGGGAAGAAGCACATTGTGGATCAACTATCAAGGATTCACTCAGGAGAACCTGCAGAAGGAGGGATACCAGATGAATTCCCTGATGCATAGTTGTTCATGATAAGTGTGATACCCACATGGTATAAACATATTGGGGATTATCTATCGATAGGAGAGCTACCAAAGGAGATGATGGTAGCTGAACAATGGAAGGTGATTATGAAGTCAGCACCCTTTACCTTGATTGCAGGATTGCTATACAAGATGGGGGAGGACCACATTCTAAGATGATGCATGATGGAAGATGAAGTGCAACAGACCTTGAAGGAGGCACACGAAGGATTGGTCGAAGGACATATGGGACTTGACGCAATAACAAGAAAAGTGTTGTTGGTGGGCCTATGGTGGCCTACCCTTTTTCATGATGCCAAGAACTTTGTTAAGGCATGTGATACATGTCAAAGAATAGGGAAGCCATTGAAACGAGACTTCATGCCACTGCATCCATCGCAACCTCAAGAACTCTTTGAGAGATGGGGGTTGGATTTTGTGGGTCCACTGAGAACAAGTCATAAAAGGAAGTGCAAGTACATCGTAGTCGCAACAGAATACTTAACGAAATGGGTCGAAGCAAGGGCTTTACCTGATAATTCTGCAAGAAGCATGACTCACTTTTTGTATGAACAGGTTATCACACGGTTCGGCATACCTCTTCAATTGACAAGTGATAGGGGAGGTCATTTCGTTAATGAGATTATCCAGAATTTGATGAAGGAATTCAGGATCTTTCACTCTTTGTCAAGTCCGTACTACCCCAGAGCAAATGGGCAAGCGAAGGTGACAAATAAGGTCCTGGTTTCTATCATGTATAAAACATGTGCAATCGAAGGTACAAATTGGGAGGAGCGCTTACCAGTAGTTCTGTGGGCATACAGAACTACCTTCAAACCAACCACAAACCACACACCCTTTCAATTGATGTATGGATAGGAGGCGGTAGTACCAGTAGAATTTCTGGTACCAAGCTTGAGGGTAGTTGTTGAAACCTACCTGAATGAAGAAGAAAGCATGGAGGAAAGACTCGCAACACTGGTACAATTAGGTGAGAAAAGGGTGTTGGCATAGTGGGCAATGAAGATTGCTCAACAACGATGGAAGTACTAGCATGACAAGCATCTCCAAAAAATGAACTTGAAGGTTGGTGACTTAGTACTCAAATACAATGAGAAAAGAGAAATCAAGCTAGGGAAGTTGAAGACCCTATGGCTTGGACCCTTCCAAGTGGAAGAAGTACTGGACAATGGGGCTATCCGATTGAAGAAGTTGGATGGAACAATTTGCCCCAAAGTAGTAAATGGCTCTAAGTTGAAGGTGTACAAGGCACAGGCACAGATAAATGTAATCAACTTAGAAATTAAGGAGGACACTTCTGGTAACTCAAACGAAGAAGCACAACCAGGTATACGATCCTACGAACATGGTGGGCCAAGTAATGTTGTTCGGGAGGATGAACCTACCAACCTGGAATGGTTATTTGGAAAATAAGAAGAACCTATAATCGAACGAAGGGAGTTAGAACCTAATGTATGAGTTCTAGAAAGTGAAGTAGAGAATCGACTTTGAAACATTTCGTATCTAGCTTCACAAGGGCAAATACCAGAAGTGGAAGAATATGAAGGTCAAGGAGTAGAAGTTCTGCAATGGATGGCTTGGGAAATGCAACGATTGCAAGAGGAGTATGAGACTCTTCACCAGTATAATGCACGATTGAGGGAACAGGTCATTCAGGAGTTGGATGGAACTATGCAACGAATGCATCAACGATAGGAAGCACATAGAGTAGAATGGGCTGAAAGAGATCAGGGTGATTTCAAGGGGAGCTTAGATGGCAATTCATCAAAAAGTAGCTTATTCTCGGTGGCTCTAGATCATTCACCCTCAGCACCAAGCACAATACACTCTCGAAGGCAAGAGAATCGAAGGCTGCAAGGATGTGGATTAGAAATAAGGGAGAATATAGGAAACAATGCAGGACCTTTGGAGAATAATGCAGTTTCCTCGGATAGTTCATCCACAGCTACATTAAGAATCCTCCTGAATACTGACGACTCCTCAAAAGCGACTTCACCATTAATCAGGCATCCTCGACGATTCCAAATATCACTAAAGTAGGGTGAAGCAAGAGAATTACATCAAAACTTGGCTACTAATAGTGAATATCAGATGAGTTGAGAAGAAGCAACTAAGATTATATGGTGGGATGTCAAAGAAGTACCCAAATGACCAAGGTATGAAGGATGGCTGAAATATTCAAGCGAGGATGAGAATCAACCTTGGGATCCTGATATACCATATGCCAGTCCCAACCCAGATCGTCGGAGACAAAGGGATGAAATCCGAAGTCAGCAAGCAAGGGTCAGATTCCTCGAGACTACACAAGTAATTGAAGATGATGAGTCTCTAAGCCCACAAGATGAGGATAATGGAGGAATAAATATTCAGTCAGATAATGAAGATGCGGTACCTGGAAGACCGATACCACGTGAGTGGAGAACACCATATGAAGGAGCTATGAGACGTCCGATTGAGCATGAAGAAGTGGCTAGGTATCGTATGGCAGTACTCGACTTATGACAACATCGAAGAGAAGTAAGATGATTGCAACAACGCATTCAAGAAACCTCGAAATGGCCAATGAACACTGTAGGAGAGGGAAATGACTCAAGCATAGATTCAACTTTCTCAGACCAGTACCAAGAAGCCCTAACTCACTGTGCACCACAATGACACTTTGAAGAAGCAAGGTGGCGATGACGATTGATAAGGGCTGATAGGAGATTGAGAATCTTGCACCAACTAACACCTATCAATCAAACACATGCAGAACCAATTTCACGAGCACAATTGATAGACCATGCCCAAAATAGAGGTGACTTGGGCAATCTTGGGAGTTCATCAGGACTTCTGGGTAACCCAAGCTTGCCTAACCAAGGGAGGAGCATGGTTGGCCTCCATCCTAGTAGCTTGAGAGGAATAAATTCCCCTCCTACTACCCATAGGTCGACTAGTCCATGGATTGGGCCACAAGGACCATCTGAGGACATAGTCCAAGTCAACCCATCACTACGTGTTCCTGAGAATAGACCCTTGGGTCTACCTCAACGAGCTCATAGGAATCGAAGATATCATCAAGAATGATCGAGGGACCAATCGAATCTCGGGTAGCTAGGAGTACGATAGCCCCACATCAGGGAGATTCGACCGACAAGGGGAAGAGGATGAGTCACACCGGCTCATGGAAGATAGGGACCTCGGAGTAGGAATCCCTATCAGGACTAGCTAGACCAAGGATGGGTAGTCATCCATCATCATATCGATAGACTTCGAGGTCGAGGCCATGGAATGGGAAGACTCTATCACAACATTGGACAAAGAGGGAATCATCCTTCCAATGATCAGATGACCAACCATCAAGAGCAAGAATGAACTATGGTCCATTACCTTGATGATTGTGTGATAATCTAGTAGGGAAATGAAGAACTGAATGAGTCTATCTTGAAGAAGAATCAACCCATATGGACCCTGGTAGCACCCATCTGGATGATGCAACCACACGTTTGGATGATGGAGGAAGTCATCTGGTAGGAAAGTACACGTCTGGCAGCTGAGGCAAGTTAGGATGATGTTAGGAGAAGCAGACATCAAGCAGAAAATATTCAGATATCTAGGTAGGAAACACGTCATCAACCAATAGAAGAGGAGCAACTAGATTGGTGCATTATTCCATGAAGGATGAGAAGATGCGATGAACAATCTCAGATGAAAACTCCCTGTAGCCAGAATAATCATCGTAGTCTTCAATTGATGGAGGAACAAGAAAATGGTGATGGTTTCAGTAGTTTTGGAATTGGTAGTCATCATCAGGAAGATAGTGCATCGAACACTTTTGAAGTATGCATCGGCATTGCCGTGCACTTCACTCGATGACGTTAAAATGAGAAGACACAATTTTGAAAAAAAAGAAAAAGAAAAAGACAAAAACAAAAATAGGAAAAAGATAAAAATAGCAAAAATATGAAATAAATATAAAGATGTTAGATGTCTTGTCCATGCAAAATTGACGATGTGGCAAGTATATAGATGACTGGGATTTAGGTGGCGGTTAAGCAAGAAGTTACATGGGTGGTATATTTTCTATAAATTGGAAGCGTTGGGTATTCTTTGTTCAATTGCTTTCAGTTTGTGTAGGAGAAAGGAGCGCAGGAGATTTGGAGATGAAGTAGGGTTGATAGTGCACCAAGATTTATTCAAGATGAAGCATAGATGTCATTCAGCTTGGCAGTTGCATTGCTTCATGGAAAATCTTTCTTTCTCAGTGCAAGTGCAGTAATCCTATCTTCAAAAATTTGTAGGTAAACATATAGACATCAATTCTTGACCATTTTTCATTGTGAGGTATCCAAATCTGTCAAAACTTGTCAAGAACAACCACCTAGGGCATCTGTTTGGATAATTATCATTGAAGCTACCAAACCAGCGGACACTGGTGAGAGGAGTAGACATCTTGGAGGAAGCAGCCCAACCATCTAGTACATAGCAACCATATGAAGGGAGAAATTTCTAGCAGATCGAATTAATGGAGGCAAATATTGTTTAGTTGTCTAGAAAAGAGAAGTCTGATAAAAGAGACGTCTGGTAGTCTAGATGTCTAAAGGAAGAAGTTGTCTAGAAAAAATAGACCCATTAGAAGAGGATATAACTAGTTGATAGATCTAGACATCTACAAGGATTGGACGTCTAGCTAGAAGATTTGATGTCTAAGCCATAGCGTTCTCTTGAAACCCTAACATCTAGTAAGATTGAGCCATCTAGAGCAGTCTATCATTTGAGTGCAAGAGACGTCTAGGAGGGAAATCATGAGTCACTAGAAATATGAACAACCTCCAATCCAATCCTGAAGTAGGACCCGAGTCGATTGTGGCTAAAAGACTCCATCATCATCAAGAACATAATACGATGCATGGACAAGTGCCAAGCCTAGACAAGGGGTAGACTCAAGGAAAATGAGAGGCGGTACAAGTAGAAGAATCTACTCAGATAACTAGAGAAGTCCAACAAAGCAGCAAGGATCAGATCCTGATTGATGAAATCACTTGGACTTGCCCTACGGGTGATTTTTATGGTAATGGTGGGCAAAGACACCAACAAATAGCCCAGTAAAGA
The DNA here is from genome assembly GCA_028583015.1 of Wollemia nobilis. Classification (NCBI taxonomy): domain Eukaryota; kingdom Viridiplantae; phylum Streptophyta; class Pinopsida; order Araucariales; family Araucariaceae; genus Wollemia; species Wollemia nobilis. The sequence continues at coordinate 2,055,791 of JAQPPZ010001689.1, read as the reverse complement.
AGAACATCCAAGCCGTAGGAGTAAATTTTATTTTGCAGGTCCCAAGTTTTGACAAGGAATTTTTCAAGGGGTACTTGGTGCAGATGTTGCAAACTTATAATGCACCTCGGAATACCAACATTGTATGTGTTGGTGATCGAAACTTGGTAGTCAAATTTTCTCCTGACGCATTCAGATGAACTTTCGGACTCCCAAGGAAGGGTATACCTATAATCAATGAATGGGTGGACCCCAAGAAAACTCGGTAGTTGATATTGGGAGTCACTACTCTAACAGAGGAGGATGTGGAGAAAATGTTAGCAACCCATGACAACAGGGGAGTAAAACAACCACAACTGAGGAATAATGGTTTGGAGTGTATTATGAATGTTCTAATGGCTAGACTGTCAGGTGAACAATGAAGCTCAGATCTTCCTATCTAGTTGATCCCATACTTGCTCGGGATAGAACAAGGAGTGGCTTATGACTGGGCAACCCATTTGGCGCTTCGTATCCAGAATTTTCTGATGCGAACCACGAAGAATTTTTCAATGGCATTTCATGCCATTGGATTACTTTTGGATGCAGCTTCCAAGGCAAAAGTGCAGATTCTAGACTTTGACCCACCTCAGCAGTTTTCGGATTTGGCACCAACCATCTTGCGTTGGAAGAATGCCAAACCACAGGTGAAGAAGTCGACATCGGTGAAGAAACAATACGTGAAATAGATCTCCCACAAGTCATCATGTCAGGAGAATATGGTGACTGATTCAGAAGGGGAGGATACGACACCACCCTTGGCTGAGGTGAAAGGGCCCAAAAAGCAAGTTGTTGCACCATCACCAAAAATGCCCAAGCCAATGAGGAAGAGACGACGATTTGAATCCCCACCCCCTTCATCTACCCCAGATTCGGTGCAAGGGATTGCAGCGGAGAAGATTGCTCGCAGTCGAGAGGTAGCTCGAAGCCTTGAGCAGTAGATGAAAGTGCCTAGGGAAGTTATTAACTTTGAAATCCCCTTGACTCTATAGAATACTATAGTTGGGATGAGTATTGCTAGGTTTGTGGGACCTAAGGAATATTTGGTGGAAGCTCATGTTCGGGCCCATGCGATGTCGCCAAATGTATCTCTCGAGCCCGTATTTACAACAACTTCCTTTGCAGCTTCCCTATAGGCTATTTCCTTTATAGATATTCTCATAGCTGAAGAGGCCAGAACAATAGTACCCACAGATATTCTAGCTGAACCCATAGTCAGGAGGGTAGAGGAAGTTTTACCTCCTCCTAATGTTGAAAATCCAACATTAGGGATAGAACAACATCCCATTTTAGATGAAGTAGTCTCTTTGGAACATGAGACCAATGTAGAGAAGGGAGAGCAGCCCCCACAGACAAATGTGTCTCAGCAAGCTGTTGGGATAGAAGGTGACAACAGTCAGGTTGTAGTGATAGAAGGGAAGGCAGCCAAAAAGCCTATCGACCTCTCCGGGAAGGGGAAGGAGACGTTGCAAGAAGAAGAACAAGAGGAGAAACATGAGGATGCATGGTCCAAATGTTTTCTGGTGCAACTACCCAATCTCATGGATCCATCAGATAATATGGATCAACAAGCGGTAGAATGTTTCTCCAAGTTAACCAAGATAATGAAAAACTTGTGGTTGCAGTTTGATATAGCTTGTGTTGGCCAATGGAAGAAGTGGCAGTCTATGGTAGAAGAAGAGTTGAACATATTGGTGAAATGGGCCACACAAGGTCCTTGGTGAGCAGAGATTTCTAGTATCTATCAGGCCCAGCCTTGGATGATGCCCACTACACACTTGTCAACAATGGAGGGAATGGAACAACTGGCTGAGAAAATGCCCACCCTCTACTTGGAATCAGCACAGGTGTATGTTTGTGGCCACAACACTAATCCTTCTTCTCAACAATCCACAGAACAAGGATCACAGGTGGAGTTAGCACCTGAATTACTGCCCATGTACCGATAGTATAACTTCTTAGCCCACTTGTTGTGTTGGCTAGCAGAAGGAATTAAATACTTGCATTCAGCCAAGCAAATGGTAGATAGTGAATTGCAAGTGGTACAGGAAGCATTGCAATGGAAGGAGCAACTTCTCGAAGAAGGGATTGCTCGTATGAATGAGGTCTCACAACAAATTCAGATACAACAATAGGATTTAAAGAACCTTAGCACTCAACTGGAAGAACGAGGACAAACAATTCTTAAACTCGAAGCTGAAGTGTTACAGCAAAAGCAGGCTAAAGAACTACTGGTCAAGCAAACTGAAACATTAGTAGCTCAAAAGAATCAGAGTGAGCTAGCTTGGCAATAGGAGATGAAATAGTGTGAAGAGACTTGGCAGAAGTAGTTGGCAGCCATGCAAGAGGAATTGCTACAAGCACAACAATGTGAGGTAGCTTTGAAACAAGAATTGGCACCAAAGGCTTCATCTTCATCCACAGTGTCGACCTCACGAATGAAGGAGCTTTTCTTACAATGAGAGGCTGAACTGTTGGCTAGACTTGAGGAAATAAAAAATCGTGCCAATACCTTGGGAGTTGAATGGGGTAAGTACTACAATTATGCCAAGCAACTTAAGGATGAATGTGATGCTCTGCAGATGCAATTGGATGAAGCACTACAAGCTGCAACTCACAAGGATGTTGAGACTCCTTAGAGTGAGCAAAGAAAGTCACTGAGGACATCGACTTCTTCAAAGGGGAGGATAGATGTAGACAGCAGTTCAAAGCAGAAATAAATTTCTAAGTTGTCTGACAAGAATGGTCCTATGAAGAATCACAATTTTGACTATGTAAAGCAATTTTGGTAATGTATGAAACATTTAAAATGATAATTTTGAAATGTAAAATCAGTCGGTCCAATGAATACAACTTGATTAGTATAAATACACAAAAGGACAAACACAATCATCTTTGTGTTAATATGTCTATGATTAGTTAGACGTCCAACCTAACTAGTCAGACATCTGGACTATTGTGTTAGACATCTAAAGTAGTATGTTATGTAGTAAATTAATTGTTAAGCAATAGGTGGTTGGGACGGTTGAGATGGGTGTAGTAACTACCTGTGCTTACCTATAAATACCCCTCTATTTCATTTTGTAATCTATCCATACTTGTCTATAATGCAGATCTGTTGTGCAACAACCATTGTTCTGGAATGCGTGTTGTATGTGATTGCATCTGTGTTATAGTGTTGTGTTGCAGGTATTGATCATAACTTGGTACGAGAAGGAGTATTGTTGTGTGTTGTTTTGTTGTTGCAGGAAGCATTAAGGAGCATTCAGGATTGAAGATGAACACTCCATTTGTCGATGTCTAGACCTATGTAAACCCTCTATCATACACTCTAGTCTATCCATATAACCTAGACGTCTACCTGTCTAGATGTCTAGCCATTTGTCCTAGATGTCTACCTGTCTAGAAGTCTTGTTAGGATCCCATACTAACATTATTTTGTAATTCTCATTATTATGTAATGATCCACTTTCAATGTGGGGGATCCCATCTATAATGTTATTTTACAATATTTTGTAATGTATGTGGTAAGTTAGGCTCCTAGCCAAGTGGGGCCATTTGATGTAATCGTTATCAAGATTGTAATTGATGTTTGGTAGAAGATTCTAGCTTGAGTGGCATTTTGCATGTAATCCGATTCTTGAGCTTAGGGTTAGGATTGCATGAAGTCTTTCTTTAAAATCTATGAAGCCATGTACGAATGTATCTTTTTGCAAACTAATGAAATATTGAAGGAGGTTGCCCCCTCGAAGAGGCCTATGATTTTGATTTATTTGTGAGATTGTTTTAATTTTACAATTACTTTATGCATAGTGTTATTTTGTTATTGCATGTATTTCAATTATCTTTTAGTATTTTGTATGTGTGAGCTTTATTTCAATAGTAGGTTCCTTACAAGTGGTATTAGAGCATTTTATAGGGTCGATTTTTTTTGTGACTACGATAATTCTTGCTCAGCCATTTCCGCTTGTTAGGTATAATATTCTTGTGTTTTTCATTCTATTTTAATTTATTCAAAAAGCCAAAAAAAAATACAAAAACTCAAAAAAATACAATTTTCTTTTTCGTAGTTGAGTAGGCTAGAAACTTTGTGCCAAGGTTTTGAAAATATCGTAAAGGAGTTGTCGTTATTGGCTAAGATAGATAGCCCATAAAGTGTCTAGTGAAGTGAGGAGAGATTAGGCTCCAATACCCAGGCCTCAAACAACACTCACGCATGGAATCGAGCTCCCATGCATCTTCGGGTGTATTGGGAGACCATTCTAGGTTGAATACAATTTTATCCAGTAGGAAGCTTTTTGACCTTGTATCATCCATAGTCCATGGGACACAACATCCCAGATGATTACCCTCTTGTATTGTGAGAGAGGTAAATAGTGTGCTCAAGGGTATGTGTGGAATCCTCCTTGGGTAGTGGCCTAAAATATTGGTCCAAACACTATTTTTCATCACGACAGTATAACAGAGGGCCTATGAGTGTTACATACTCCTCTACCTAGCATACCTTGGTTCTACTAAAATTCTCAACATGCAAAAAACTCACATCTCCTTGTTTTGTTGAACTTGTATTCACGATCCCAAAAAGTGAGCATACAAATAAAGACTTCCTTATAACAAAAGAACATACTTTGCATGCACTAGCAATTAGGATAGAGTCTACAAGTGCCTATAGTAGTCTAAAATATTCTAGTACCATCCAGATGAGAGGAACTAATAGTAGGGTTAGTGACAGTACCAATTAGGTCAATGATAGTAACAGTCGGGTTAGTGATAGTACCAATCGAGTCAATGATAGTAACAGTCAGGTCAGCAATAGTAACAATAATAGTTGATTGTAACAATTAGAAAATACAGGTGGTCAAGGTCAAAAATAGAACCATCAGTTTCAATAACTGTAGTACATGTGACAATACAGTGATAGGGTGGTTAGTTGAAAAAACACATAGATCAGAGATAGTTTATCCAGTTTTCAACTTTGAATTGTAGCTCCAAATAAAAAACCGATTACATGAGTAGACTCGTAAAAACAATCATGCAAATTAGATATATAATGAAGAAGTTATATTGGTTTTATCTTTACTCTATTTTGAGTATTTTTTAAACCAAAAATTAGGAAAAATAGCACTAAAAAAGTCATAAAAATCCCTAGACACCCCCAAAAATCCTCAAATTTATTTTGTTATCTTAGTTAGCCCCTTCTACACCTCTCATAGAATTTTTGAGTCTTAACTCCCTTTTTTCTTGAAATTTCTCAAATTTATCATTTTCCACTAGCCCTTTTTGGCCAAATATTCCACAAATACAAAATCTGAGTCTGGGGTGCCCAAAAATCCATGTTGTGGAATATAGCTCATTGTGACCATATTTTTGAGCTGATCATCTTGATATATAACACCCAAGCAAGTTTTTGGACTCCTTACTAAAAATAGTAACTCCTACAACCACACTTCTATTTTTAGTAATTTAGTAAAAAGGGTTCAAGGCTATCCCAAATGGCAAGTGTCACTCGTGGACATCAAAAAGAGGTAGAGCATAACACCACTACAATATTGGATAACCTAATGAGTGTTGTTACTAACTTGTAAAACACAACTCAAAAACTTGATGATGGAATTTCAAACTTTCAAAACTGAACAAGATATCTCCAAAGTTCACTTAGAAGACCAGCTTACAGAAGTTGAGTCCAAATTACAAGGTGTTCCAAGCAAGTTTGAGTATCGTACTAAACACTCCCATTTCAATCAAGGTCAAGGAAAGGGAACATATGACTCCTACCTTCATTTTGATCGTGATGTTACCTTTAAGATGCTAAAACTAGACTTTCCTAAGTTAAATGGGAAGGATGTGGATGGGTGGTTATGTCATGTTTCTTAATTATTTATACTCCATGATGTCCCCATGTATCACCGAGTTCAAATGGATTCTTTCAACTTGGAATATGAAGCCTTATAGTGGTACCAATGGTTGCAAAAACTCTCCCTAATCCTTCTTGGGTAGAATTTGAGTCTCAATTACTCACTCGCTTTAGCCCTAGTTCGAGATTACCAAATACAATTTGAGAGACTGGACAACAAAACTACAATAATGAATGAAGTATTCTTTATGAGTTTATTTTTTAGTGGGTTGAGGTAGGATCTCCAAGATGAGGTCACGATGTTTAAACCACAATCCATGATGTAGGCTATCAAGTTGGCTCATTTGGTCGAGTCCAAATTTTTAGCTTAGAGGCGGATATCTAAATTTCCACAAGTTAAACCCTCTTTTCCTTCTAGATTCCAAAATCAAAATGAACAAAAACCTATTGTACCCATTGCTGCACCCAAACATCTAACCACTTCTGAAATGGATGCACGACGCACCCAAGGGTTGTGCTACAATTATGATGAATTTTTTTCTCATGGGCATAGGTCCACCCAAAAGTTGTTCCTCATCAATGTTGATGAGCCTGACACCAGTGACCACAGTGATGATGACATTAAATCAGTAGAGGAACCATCCAAACTGGAGGAAGAAAACCAGGATGAACCATAGGCTAAAATTTATGTTCATGCTCTTGCTGGTATTACTACTCCCTAAACCATGAAAGTTGTGGGTTATTTCAAGGGCATACGTCTTACCATATTGATTGATTCTTGCAGTACACAAAATTTTATTTATCCCTGCATTGCATAGTAGGCAGATTGTTACGTACATACATGTAATTCCTTTGAGGTTATGGTAGCAAATTTTGGGAACTTACCTTAAAAAGGTAAATGTTGTAATATTAAGGTCAATATTGGGGACTATGATTACAAACAATATATGTTTGCACTTCAACTAGGGGGACATGTTGGGAGCTCAATGGTTGGGCACATTGGGAGTCATATCATGGCACTTTGCTGATATTTGGATGTGATTTTCATAGAATGGATAGTCCTACACTCTCCATGGCTTAAAAATAGGGCCTTCATAGATTATCAATTCCAACTAGATGGAGAAGCTAAAAAAATCATCTCAGGGTGTCATATCTTATATTTTTGTGATCCAACCTCATCCTTCATAGGAGTATGTTGTTCCTAAAGATTTGCAACTCATTTTGACTAAGAACAACTCTATTTTCACTGAGCCAATAGAATTACCATCTCGCCTCTCTTATGACAATGATATTCCCTTGTTACCTGGCCATGCACCACCCAAAATTCGACCGTATCAGTATCTTCATGCTCTTAAGTTATAAATCAAGAAGTTAGTAAATGAATTATTAAAATACAGTGTCATTCGACCAAGCAATATTCCTTACTCTTCTCCAATTTTAATGGTGTGCAATAAAGATGGGTCATGGCGGTTGTGTATTGATTATTGAGAGCTCAATAAACTCACCATTAAGGATAAGTTTTCTATTTTGGTGGTGGATGAATTACTAGATGAACTTCATCGGACTATGTATTTTTTTAAACTTGACCTTCACTTGGGGTACCATCAAATATGGCTCAAGGATGAGGATATTTCCAAGACTACTTTTCGTACTAATGAAGATCATTATGAGTTTTTTGTAATTATATTCGGATTGACTAATGCCCCTTCCACTTTCCAAAGCCTCATGAACAACATTTTTCATCCATTCCAAAGTTCATCCTAGTCTTCTTTTATGACATTATGGTGTATAGTCACTCATAGGAAGAGCATATTATTCATGTGAATTAGACTCTCTAGCTGTTAGCACAATATTAACTCTATACTAAGCATTCCAAGTGTTCTTTTGGGTTGACAGAAGTAGAATATTTGGGACACATTTTCATTAAGGAGGGCATCAAAGTTAACCCCAAGAAGATCCAATCGGTTCAAGAATGGCTAAAACCTCACACTCTCAAATATTTTAAGGGATTTTAGAGCTTACACATTATTATCATAAATTTATTCGTAACTATGATAAAATTGTAGCTCCCCTCACTTCCATGTTAAAGGACTCTCTTACTTAGATGGGACCCACTGAACAGGCTTTCCTAGAATTGAAGCATGCTATGACCACTACGCCTATTTTGGCCATGCCATATTTCTCTAAATCATTTGTCATTGAAAGCGATGCTTCAAGTTGTGGTATTGGTGCAGTGTTGATGCAATAAGGGAGACCCTTGACCTTCACTAGTAAAGCTCTCTCCAGTCATAATTTTGGAAAATCCACTTATGCCAAGGAAATGATGGCAATTTTGCATGTAGTAACCCATTGGCGATTGTATCTCATCGGGTGTCATTTATCCATTAAAACAGACCATCAAAGTCTCAAATGCTTTTTGGAGCAACGGGTTGCCAACTTTGAACAATAAAAATGGGTCTCTAAACTCATGGGCTATTATTATGATATCACCTATAAGAATTACAAGGAGAATGTTGTGGTCGATGCTCTCTTTCATAAATTTGAGGCTCTTAGTATGTTGTGTGCCATTTCATTGTCGATTTCCCAATGTATTGTTTTCTTATGCCAGGAGGTTTAGGATTCTAAGTTACAAACTTTTGTTGCTTTCCTAAACATCGAGCCTACTTCATGTCTAGGCTACACTTGGAAATGGCTAGGATTTGCGTTACCACCAATGCATTGTTATTTCCCACAAATAACCACTATGGGAACTTCTCATGACAAAACTACATCCTGCCCCATATTCCAGCCATTTAAGATTTCTCAAAACATATGAATGAATTAAGCACACTTTTTTTGGAAGGGTATGAAAAAAGGCATTCAGGATTTTGTGGCAGCTTATCCTATATACGGATGAAAGGTGAAACGTGCATTCTCCAGGCACTTTTCAACCCTTTCCCATTCTTTACCAAGTTTGGAAAGATATTTCTATGGATTTTATTTAAGGATTACCTAATTTTGGAGGAAAAAATATCATTTTTTTGGTAGTGGATCATCTTTCAAAATATGCTCATTTTTGTTCCCTATCCCATCCTTACACAACATCCACCATTGTCCAAAATTTTCTTGATTCCATATTTCACCTTCATGGTCTGCTCTCCTCCATCGTGTTTGATCGTGATCCAACATTTACTAGTCACTTCAGGTAATAATTGCTTAAGTTTTAGGGAACTCATATCAAAATGAGTTTAAATTATCATCCACAAACAGATGGCCAAACAAATATTATCAACAAAAGTTTGCAAACCTACCTTTTTTGCTTTACCTTGGATCATCCTACACACTAGGTAAAATAACTTCCTTTGGCCGAGTGGTCATACAACACTTCCTATCACACAACCAATGTTACCCACACCTTCCTCCTACATTCCAAGTAGCTCCAAGGTCCATGCGATCGACACTACTCTCAGTCAACATGTTGATGTTCTCCATCAACTAAAGATGATTTTGGATGTTTCCTAGAATCAGATGCACCAAAAGGTTGACCAACACCATTTTGAGAGTATTTTTGATGTAGGTGATATGGTTTTTCTTCACTGGCAGTCATACAAACAGTTATCCCTCCAGCTTCATAGATTTTAGAAACTTGCCACAAAATACTATGGGTTCTACCAGGTGTTATAGTGGATTGGTACCACAACCTACAAATTGGCCCTTCCACCTACATCCAAGATCCATACTATTTTTCATGTTTCCTCTCTCACAAAGGTGGTGGGTAATCAGGTAAAAGTTCAATCTGCACTTTTGGAGTTAGATGAAAAAGGTTCTATCTTGCTTTAACCCGAAGAATTGTTGGATCATCAAACTCACATTCTCTCCAACCACACCTTAACTAAAGTCCTTTTTCAGTGGTGTGGACTCCATATAGAATATGCTACATGGGAGTCTCTCCATAAGCTCTAGCACCAATTTATATTAGAGCATAGGCATAGGTGAAAAATCATTGAAAATATTATTGAATAGGTAAGTTCTTAAATAATAATTGAAATAGTCTATGAATAGCCTAAGCACTAATGTAGCTAACAAAAATGCTTTGACATATAAAGCACTAACTAATAACAACACTAAGTTATAGCGTGTGCAAATAACCATAATATATTTGACATGAATATCTTCATGGTTAAGTAGAAAGATAAATAAATCAATCTAACCTAGTAGGTAATAATGTAATAACCTAATGGTAAAAAAGTAACAAATTACTTTTTACCCTAACATCCCCCCTTATTACATTATTTGGGTAATGTATATAACTATCCCAATATAGTGAAAAATATGCTAATATGCTGGCACTTGCTCTGGCTTGGGCTCTGTTACAGTGCTCTGGCTACTCCAAGCAAAAAGTGGGTCATTCCTCACTTTGTTTTCACATCAATGAATGTCCTTATTTTAATCTTGTCATCCAACCGGATTGCATGGGTAACTAACCACTGCAACCACTAGGTGTACTAGAGTAGATTACTACATATGAGGTTCATTCAGTTACAATATAATTTTGTAAAATTTTTGATAAGGTAGCTAAGGTGTTAGTCGCTACTAAAAATGCACCCTTATAAGTTTCCCCCTTGTTGCAAAACATGTTGTAATGGAATTTCTACAAGAAGTGTGACTAAGGTGTCAGTTGCTATTGAAAATGCACCCTTATAAGTCTTCCTCCCTTTTTACAAAAAATTGTGTGAAGTAGGAAAGAAATGTTTATCCCCCATTAATTGCAAAAGATATGCAATTCATGAAGCTTGTTAAGGCTTTTACAAAGATTACCTCCTAGGAAAATTTTACACCAAAAAATACTCCCTTTTATTACAAGTAATTCAAACAAAAAAAGTTTTTTATTTATGAAGCCTAAAAGAGGTACAATCACCCCTTTCTTGCAAGTACTTAAAATAAAAACTTATGCTATTTATAAAGCCCAAAAAGAGAGTGTAGATGGTGCTTGCCTAGGTTGACAAATGTGTTTCCCTTTACAATGTTGTTTTAGCCATGAGCACTTTGTGTGCTCTTTCTGAAATAGAATTAGAATCAAAATCAGACACTTCACTAGCAACATTGCCTCTTTAACCATTTTACCTTTGTGATTTTCCTTTGCAATTTTTGTTTTGCTTATTTTTAAACCAATACCGATTGGTGTCATGGTTGTCATTTTTACAATTTGTGTAAAACTTATTTTGAAGTTGCTTTCCCTTATATTTTGAATATGATCCTAAATATGATCCTCCATTTTGAAAGTTTCCTTTCTTCTTTCCACCCTGATTGTTCGAGTAAAGTGCATCGCTCAACACTTCATCGCTTTGGAGCTGATTTGCTTCCTCTGTTTGAAGCAAATTGACTAACTCCACAAAGGTGACTATTCTTTGAGATAAATTAAGGAAATTTATTAACATCTTATAGGATTCTGGAAGACCCGTCAATATTACTGAAGTCAGGATAGTATCTTCTACTTTTTCTCCTAAAACATTCATCTTTGACTTCAGTTATGCCACTTTATAGAGGAATAGCTCTATTGTTTCTCCTAACTTCATATGGAGTGTATGAAGTTGAGTTTGAAGGTTTATAATAGTCGATTGATTCTTTGTTGGACATTTTGAGTAGATAAGTTGTCATTGATGTCAAGCTTTCAGCACCAGTCAGTGGCAGTTCAGTAGGCAACATCAGTTTCAGGTTCTCCAGTTTCAATTGATCAAGACCCAGTTTCAGGAGATAAGATGTGGACCAAAGTGCAAAAGAAGATGCCCAAGTAAATAATATTATAATATTATAAAAGGAGGTTTTAAATTTATTATAAATTAATTAATATAATTTTTATTATAAATTAATTTATAATTTAATTTACTTAACCTAGGTTATGTAAATTAATTATTAATTAGTTTTAATAATAATTATAAAGTTAATTTATACTAATGTTTTAACCCAAAGGTGGGTTATTAAAATCATAGTTTGAATTACTAAAAGCACCGACATGGAAGAAAAATTAAATCGTGTATAAAAAGGGGGATCCACCCACCTTAGAACTTACCATGCCTTCATTCAAAAATTAATGTGAATTGCTTGCGACGCATGCTACAACGAAGTGGAGAGAGTAGTGGACTTTGAAGAAGTCAAAAGGCGCATGAGGCATAAGGTGGAGGAAGTGATTTTTCCTTCATGTGGGGACTATAGCCCATGTGGTGGGCTCCCAAGCACTAAGACGCTTAGGCCTTAGGGAGACAATGGATCAAATCATTCCGAAGTCCATTTTTTGGGGGAAAGCAAGGTATGCATTGGAATTTAGGCACCAAAAATTTTGGAAGTGGTTGTTGAAAAATTAAAAATTAATTTTGCATTATATTTGGTTTATAAGGTTGCATGGGGAGTTATAAGGGTTATGTAAATTAAATTTTTTGATGTCCTTTGCTTTAATGGTTGGAAGGAGTTGTAAGGTGTTTGTGAAGTGTTGGATATTATTTTAAGTTGGAGTTTATAAGGTGTATCAAAGAAATTATTTTTTCATGTATGGTATGATGAGTGTTATTTTTAAAAGGAAGCAACAAGGCATAAATTGAGTTGTGATTATTTTGTATCTAAGAAATATTTTTGAGAAAGTGTTGAAGTGATATTATTGTAGACGGGTTTTTTCTAAAGGCACCTTTACATCCAACAAAATGTATGGGCATATTCTTCCTAGTGAGTGATTGTTGAAAGTTGTGAATGAAAAGTTGGAGTGAAAAGGATTGTTTGATCAAGCATTGTTGAGTATGTTTTTAATTAATGCTTCAAGGTTTTCTAGAATTGAGAGTTGTTGATAAAACCTTATTTTATAAGCATTGTTGTTGAAGTGATTAAGTTGAGTGAAGAACTTGAACTAGGGTTTGCAAAGAATATGAGTATCATTGTTATGTGAGATTGGTTGATAAGCATTGTTGGAAATATTTGAGTGAGTGTTTATATGTTTGGACTAGGATTTGTGAGCAAGGATTATTTCATTGAGTGATTGATTGAGTAGATTTGGTTGAGCCTAGTCAAGTGGATGTGTGAAGTGATAGCTCAAGCTCTATGAAACAAATTGTTCTATATTTTGAATTGATTTGATGGAGAGGTTGAGTATAGGTGAATGTGAAGCATATTGATTATCTAAAAATTCTTTATATGTTTCTATTCTAAAAGAGTGAGTGAAAGTGATTGAGCATTGAGGTGAATGTGAAGCATATTGAGTCTCTAAAAATTATCTATATGTTTCTATTCTAAAAGAGTGAGTGAAAGTGATTGAGCATTGAGGTGAATGTGAAGCATATTGAGTCTCTAAAAATTCTCTATATGTTTCTAAAAGAGTGATTGAAAGTGATTGAACATTGTGATGAGTGTGAAGAAAATTGAGTCTTTAACAATTCTCTATATGTTTCTAAAAGAGTGATTGAAAGTGATTGAGCATTGTGATGAGTGTGAATCATATTGAGTCTCTATCAATTCTCTATATGTTTCTAAAAGAGTGATTGAGCATTGTGATGAATGTGAAACATATTGAATCTCTAAAAATTCTCCTTGTATTTCTATGATATTGGACAAGTTCTAGTGAGGACTTGTTGAGCATATTTGGACAAGTTCTAGAGAGGACTTGTGGATAAATTTGTGTGAGCTTTTATGGAATATTACAATATAGATTGAGAGAAGAGTTGGACGAGTTCTAGTGAGGACTTGTTGAGCATATTTTGATAAGTTCTAGAGAGGACTTGTGGATAAATAGTGTGAGATTTTATGGAATATTACAAGGCAAATTTGAGACAAGTCTTTGAGAAGACTTGAGAGCAGATTTGACTGATTGATTTGTTCAAGCCTTGAGTTAAGGTTTGGGGCAGATCAAGCAGAGTTGATTTGTAATTAAGTCAAGCTTTGATTTAAGGCTTGAGGATAGATATTGAGGACATATTTATGCTAGACTGAAGGATTATGTTTAGTGCAGATCAGAGGACAAATATTGAGGATAGATTTGTGCTAGATCGAAGGACTGTGTTTAGTACAGATTCGAGGATATATTTTGGTCTAGATTTGAGGACAAGTTTGTACCAGACTAGAGACAAAGATTGATCATATTTGTGCTATACCAAAGTACTGTGTTTAGTGCAAATTTGAGACAGAGCTTTAAAGGTGATAGAGTATAGAGGATGACAATCTCTAATGGATAGAGGTCCATTAGCTAGGACAATGAGGATAGGTGTCTTCAGTGGATAGAGATCCATTATCTATAGTAGTGGGGGCAATAATTTCATCTATAATATCACCAGTTGGAGCTAAGGAGAAAGGAGTTATCCTGTGGATAGAGATCCATAAACTTGATTAGGGGATTGGTGTCTCCTTTGGATAGAGGTCCATAAATATTGTAACAGGGAAAGGATTCCCAAGAGATTGATTAAGAAAAATTTAGTGAAATATTTTCTTCGTGAAGTAGCCCACATTGGATGAACCATGTTAAATTGGTGTTTCTATTGTGTGTGGTTATTTATGCATTACTTTAATTATTGTTGTTGATATTGCTATCTTTATATTGTATGATATTGATTGGGAAGGAAAAGTAAAAAGTGGTATTATACTATTCACCCCCCTCTCAATATAATCTTGTGTTCTTCATTCTTGCTTTCAAAATTGGTACTTAATGCATCCCATGCATCTTTACCAGTTTTGGCTTCACTTATGTGAGGCTAGATTTCATCAGTAGTAGCTAGGAGAATCAACATGAGAAGATGTTTGTTCTTTTTTTCCATTCTTTCTTATCTACTCTTGTTGATGTGGGTCTTATTTCAGTGACATCCACTAAATCCCATATTTACTCTATAGTAAGGATGGATTTCATCTTGGTTTTCCATGTTGAATAGTTAGAACCTTTAAGCAATTGTGTATCATTTAGATATTTATTGATAGTTGCCATGAAGGTTCTATAATTTTCACCAAGATGATCTTTCTTTCACTCTTAATTAATATTTAATGGCACCTGCCTGAAAACTCTTTTTGAAGAAAGATGATCAGTTTGAGGATATTTAAGCCAAACAAATAATAAATGGGAGAGAATTCACTCAAATAGATATTTAATGGCACCTGCCTTAAAATTATCCTAAAGAGGGATAATAAGTTTGAGGAAATTGATCCAAACAAATAAGAGTGAATTTTAGGGTTGTACGGAGAGAATATCAAATTTAAAAATGGCTTTTACTTGTGTAATGAATTACACAAAGCAAGTTATATTTCTTGAACACCCCCATTCAGAGGCAAGGAAGGATTGCAAAAATTTTAGGGTGTGATATAGCAAACCTACCCATTTCATATCTTGGTTTCCCTCTTTTCATTGGTTCTTCGAGAGAGTCAATGTAGGACAGGGTTATTGAAATAATTCAAAAAAAAACTTGTTGCATAGAAAGGTCATCTTCTATCTCAAGCAGGAAAGCTGACCCTCACAAAGGCCTCTCTTCAGAGCATTCCAGTCTATTTCCTCTCCATTTTCAAAAACCCTATGAAGGTTTTCCAGAAAAATTGAGAAACTCCAAAAAGAATTTTTATGGACTGGATTAGAGGAGAAAAAAGGATACACCTTGTAGGATGGACCAAAGTGTGCAGACCTAGGGAAAATGGGGGCTTAGGTCTAAGGAGAATTGCTCATATGAATTTAGCTTTACTAGCTAAGCAGGTGTGGCACCTCATTTCTAGTGAAGAAAATGAATGGACAGCTATCATCAAACAAAAGTATCTTCAAAATATGGAATTTCTAAGTGACTCAATTCCAATCAGAGGTTCTACTTTTTGGAAAGCAATTCTCAATTGTAAGGAAATAATAAAAAAATATTCAATATGGGTTTTAGGCAATGGTAAGAGGATAAATTTTTGGAATGACAGGTGGGCTAAGGATGAACCACTGATGCAATATCCTAACTTAGCCCGAATCAGAGATATCATGGAAGAACTCATTGGTAGAAAATTCTTCGATTATATGGTTGAGGATAGAGGCATAATGAAGTGGAAACAAATAAGGATTCAGTAATTTCAAGCGGAATCAAATGATCTTTGTAACATTCTTGGGTAACAGTTTATCCCCATGAGATCCAAGGAAGATCAAGTGACCTGGGATCCTACGAAAAACAGGCAGTTCACTATTAAATTAGCTTACAAGCTTCTGCTTGATGATGAGGATTTTGTCCTCCAAAAGGACTTAGTTTGGATAAAAAAATTAATTCCAAAAATTGCAGTCTTTTCATGGCTGGTTATCCAAGGAAGAATTATAACCATTGATAATATGATGCATAAAGGTATTTGTATCACTAATCATTTTTATCTGTGCAGGGCTAATTGGGAGACCATATATTACATTTTCCTTGAGTGCCCTTTTCCCTTGACTGTCCTAAGTGGGGTTTTTTAGGCCTTCAATATTTCCTGGGTTAAACCAACCATCGTACTTGATTTTTTCATCCAGTGGCCTTGCCCCTTTTCAAGCCAAATACTTAGATACATGTGGAAAATTTGTCTCAATCATTATCTTTGGTAGGTGTGGTTAGAAAGGAACCATAGAGTCTTTAATGAGTCTATCCATGATCATCAAACTATCATTATCAGGATCCTATCCTTTGCCAATGAGAATGTGAACCTTATCCCTTTTGATGGTCGTAAACCTCATCTACAGGATATCACGATTGCTCAATATTTAAGTTTAACCTTGTTAGATGAGTCTGTGCCTAGGGTAGTCAACCCCAAAGCCAATGTTAAGTGGTCCCCACCTCCTACGGGTTGGTTTAAGCTTAATTTTGATGGAGTGACTAATGACAATTCTGGCAGAGCAGGCGCTAGCGGCATTGTGCGAGATCATAATGGGAATATGATGCTTATGTTTTTTGAATATTTGGGAACAAGGATGAACAACGAAGCTGAAGCTAGAGCTATGTGGAGAGGCCTTAAAATGACTCAAGACTTAGAAGGCAATTTTATCATAGAAGGAGACTATATGCATGTTATAAATCTCCTCAATAATTGGAAAACACCTCCTTGGAGGACTAAAATAGTTGTTGAAGAGGCTAGGATCATTTTCCAGGGAAGACAGGATAGAAAAGCCCAACATGTCTTTCGGGAAGCTAACAAAGTTGTTGATAAGTTGGCCAATTTGGGTGTCGATGGTGATGGAATTTTTAAATGGGAACACAGTATCCCGAGCAAAGTAGAGGAGCTTATTCAACAAGAATACCAAGAATTATAGTCGAATTTACCAACAGGGAAGGCACTGTAAGTTCGAAGGCTATGAGTATTTCCGTATCTTTTTTGAAATGGACTCACAATAAAAATTATCCGAGTTGTCAGTCTTGGTGGATGCTACTTGGAAATACCATAAAGACTAATGGGGATAGTCACATGTTAGATAACATGGCTCCTAGTTGTCTTAGTAATTTGAGGTTGGTTGATAATCACAAGGTAGGAAAGAAATGGCAATATAAGACTTTGAACCAAAGCCACGTGGACCACCAAATAGCCACCGCCATAAATCTAGCCAGCAGGTTCACTTCTCCAAGGCTGATTGGCCAATACGGGATGTGGTCCCAAAGCATGTCATATACGAAAGAAAGCAATTACCAAAGAATTATTAAGAGTAACTATCAATACAGAGCTTGTGGGAGTTTTTTTTAGTACTCTGCTATGTGTGTCTGCAGCTTTTTGTTTCTCCACTATTTCAAGGAAGGGATTTGTGTCTGTTTATTTTTTGTAATTATGATGCAGGTGTGTTTTCTTGGGGTATACCCAAAATGTTGTATGGGAAGTTTCTTTTTGATAACAGGCTATGTGCCTTACCGGATGTAATAGCTTTGGCGGCATGTAGATTTTACATATATAGGATCCTTAGTAAGGACATGTTCATCAACAACCCTGGGCTGAATTTTTAAAAGGTTTTGGGTCAACCTGTAAAACCCGGTATTAATGCTATAGTATCTTATCTACCAAAAAAAACAATGACACAAATTATTGTAAAATTTTGGGGTTTTGAGAGCTCTTGATTTTGATGACTTATAATTGCATAAAATAAGAAATTAAATGCAATAATCAATCAAAGAGTGCCCACAAAATTTTTATCACTTAGGTGTCGGATGCAACCGAAAATGCACCTAATTTTTCAATTTGAAATAAAATTATCGAGTAATATCGAAAATACACCTTATTACCAACTTTTGCAACAAAATTTTGATTTGTGTTGTGCAAAAAATTTGATATTCATAGTCTGCTCTTGTTTTTCAATTTTGCAAAGAATGTGGCATAAAGCAATTGTCTTTCCTTTTTTATTTTGTAAAATAAACAAGTTTTGATTTTTAAGTGCTCCTCACTTTATGTTACAATTTTGTAAAAAAATACAATTTCTTGTCTTCCCCCCATGGATTTGTAAAATTAACAAAGTAGCACTCCTTTCAATTCAAGTCAACACACGACCTACGTTTGAAAGTCTTTCCAGAACCAGTTGACACACGACGTGGTTTTAGTGGACCCAAGGTCTTTAATTTCTTCTCAGGTTTACAAAAAATATAATGTGTAATTTATTTTTTTATATTCCTCCTTGGAGAAAACAAATAGCTTTGGATTTTACAAATTTTGTGTCTCCTTGTGTTATAATTTGGCAAAAAAGAATTCAAGTTTGATCCTTTATTGTTTGCAAAAATAACAAGGGTTTTGAGAAGATTTTAGGCTCCCTAATTTTGCAAAAGAAATGGTGACCTTTATTTGTCTTATATTCCCCTCTTGGAGAAAACAAAAAAAAAAACAATTTTTTATCTTTTGCAAAAACAAAATAGGCCTAAAATTATCAATTTTAATGCAAATTTTTAAAGTTCTAGCATAAATTTAATAATAAAATATTTTTCATAAAAAATAACTTGATTATTAAATAAAAAAAGTATTAAATTATATAAAAAATACTTTAAAAATTAAAAAAATACAGAAAAAAATCATACCAATTTTACCTTCGGGCGTAATTTTGAGTAAAAATATTATTTTTGAGACCTTGTCGAGAGTCGAACTTGTGACCCCGTAGGTGTTCATCCTCGGTTGGCTAGCTCAAGCCAATTGGGCTAAGATTATGACATGGCAGCTAAGGCACACGATGTGCACCTTGTTCCTTTACGTACTGAAAAAGGAACAAAAAGCAAATGGGACTTTAGTCCCACATTACTCCTGAGGGCAATGTTTTACACTATATTAGTGTAAAGTCACCTCCTTATTATTGACTAGCTATGGGCGGTTGGTAGAAGACTACCTTTTGCCATGTTGACTAGAGGATGGCTCGCCATATGGTGCAGGAGGACCGCCACGCAGCCGATCAACCCTCCCACATGTATGCAGGAGAAGGTGCCACCTCAACAACAATTTTACACCACCATATTAGCACCAGCCATGTCAGATTGCTTCGTAGGATACCACATCAACTATCCTTAGGATTCATGCCATGGAGTCTGCACCACGTCACCCGCCAGGTGTCTCACCATGTTAGCCCTTGGGCATGCCATGTTAGCAACTACTCATATGGGTTTGCCAGCTTAACATTGCCATATCATCTAGCTAATTAGATGGGTTTGCCATCTTAGCACCACCACGTTAGTGCTAGGTGGTCCTCAGGATTTGTGCACAATTAGGTTGATTTTAGATCACCAATTTCTATGATTATTCAATATTGCATGTAAATTTATGAGATTGAGCACCTCAAAGTACGTGCACCTTGGATTGAGGGTCTATTTGTTGTTAGGTAGCTTGAGGTCAGCGCTTGAGTTTGACAGCATCTAGTCTTCAACAATTCTACTCTCACTAGCTCCGATGGAGGACAGTGCCTGACAGCTTGTTAGTTTGTCTACTAGTTATCAGCGTAATTGGCAATGTGCTTTATAGCCATCCTCTAAAGGCTATTGGGAGTTAGTGTGGATCCAGTCTTCCAAACAGATCGGTCTAGCAATGCATGAGATTATATGATGTTAGATCTGATGTAGCTCTCAATGAATTTTATGTCCAATCAGAAATTCGTGAAACAAAAATTTTGTGTGGATCCCATAGAAAATTTTGAGCATCACTTTGCCTTGATTTTTGCATCGATCCCTGAGAAATTCCATGCCAAGAAATTATTACCTCGGGTTATGTGCTACTCAGGATCCACGTTGGGATCCGTTTAGAGTAGCAGGGTGCTAGAGGGTTCCCATATTGGGAATTGTACCCATGTTATCCAATCACCTCAAAAAACGTGTCGAGTATGCTCAGGTAAGAGAAAATCTCTGATAGCAATGTTAGAGCATAGGCATAGGTGAAAAATCATTGAAAATATTATTGAATAGAATAATAATTGAAATAGTCTATGAATAGCCTAAGCACTAATCTAGCTAAAAAATGTGCTTTGACATATAAAGCGCTAACTACTAACAACACTAAGTTATAGTGTGTGCAAATAACCATAAGATATTTGACATGAATATCTTCGTGGTTAAGTAGAAAGATAAATTAATCAATCTAACCTAGTAGGTAATAATGTAATAACCTAATGGTAAAAAAGTAACAATTTACTTTTTACCCTAACAATTTCATCACCTTCAACTTTGAGGACAAAGCTTTTTGAAGGGAAAGGACATGTTAGGATCCCATCCTAGCATTATTTTGTAATTCTCATTATTATGTAATGACCCACTTCCAACATGGGGGATCTCATATATAATGTTATTTTTTAGTATTTTGTAATGTATATGGCAAGTTAGGCTCGTAGCCAAGTGGGATCATTTGATGTAACCGTTATCAAGATTGTAACCGATCTTTGGTAGAAGATTCTAGCTCAAGTGACATTTTGCATGTAAGCCAACTCTTAAGCTTAGGGTTAGGGTTGCATGAAGTCTTTATTTAAAAGCTATGAAGCCATGTACAAATGTATCTTTTTGCAAGTTAATGAAATATTGAAGGAGGTTGCCCCCTTGAAGAGGCATGCGATTCTAAGTTATTTGTGAGATTGTTTCAATTCTACAATTACTTTATGCATAGTGTTATTCTTTTATTGCATGTATTTCAATTATATTTAAATATTTTGTGTGTGTGATCTTTATTTCAATAGTAGGTTCCTTACATGTTTAGCTCGTCTGTCCTATATGACTACTCATCCAGACATCTAGTCGTTTGTCCTATATGCCTACCCATCTAGATGTCTAGCCCATATGTCTTAGATGTCTACTCATTCAAACATCTAGTCATCTATCCTAGATATCTAGACATTTATCCTATATGTCTACCCATCCAGATGTCTAGCTTGTCTATCTTAGACATCTACCCATCTGGATGTCTAGCCCAACTATCCCAGACGTCTATCCTTCTAGAATTCTGCTAACATGATCAGATGTCTACTGCTCTAGATGTCTACCAGAACCTGTTTACCCATACTTATTGAGCATAATGACTTGTGTGACCAGGTTAATCACTCCCTCCTAGCTTCTAGTCATTCCCTTATCTCGGGAAAACACTTACCCTTGTCTACACTTGCAACATTGAACTTCCCTCCAAAATGAAATATTCTCCATCTTACCTAAACTCAAGAGTGGTAAATACTCAAAATATAGATATATTGAATGATTTGGAGTGATTTTGTTTCCATTTTTTGGTGCCTTTATTGTTTCTACCAATGGTGACACCACCTTTCCATGGTCTCCCCAAGGTTTCCCTCCTCTAAACCCTAGCCAATGTAAAGGGCATTATGATACTTTGGGGTGTTTTGGATGCTTAGGTTAAGTCCAACTAATCCCTAGTGAAGGTGCTCATGGTTTTATCACCTTCCAAAATAATATTTTTGGCTTTTTAATCTAATTTTGGATCTTATGCCACTAAGGTTCATGATAAGGGTCTTAGAACTTTTTTACTGTCCACCTTAACTAAAGTTCTACAAGTGAAAAAATAACACTAGTATTTGAACCATGTCCCAAGGGTATTTAAATTCTACATGAGATTATAACACCTTAAATCAGGTCATTAATGATTCACACCATTGGATTGGATAAGTATGTATTTTAAATTTAAATGAAGCAAATACAATTTATGAAACCATCTCATATGACCAAACAAAATCATTAAAATAATTTAACCACTAATTTTAATCATTGAAATATAACAATCAACCATGTATAACATGAAATAAATATGCATATGCAATTCATGGTTTGTACATATTCATGATGTCCATGTCCTTTAGCAAGTCACTATCCAACATCTAAAAGCTCCTCTCTAATGATACCCTCCCTTATGTATCTTGATACTATCCAACATCTACAACCTTTCTCTTCAAGAGAGTAATTTGTCTTGCATTTGTATGTTAGATAAATTGACTCATTACTTTTGGAGATAATACCCACCTCTACATGTCTTGTTAAGTAAATGTCTTATTATGAGGCTTTATTTAGAACTTGCATGTTCATAAGCATTTCTAATAGAGAAGTCTTATGAGTTAATAATGCAAAGGATACTTAGGAGGATCTCTTTAATATAATCAACTACCTGTTCATTCTCATTATACCAATTATCTATCTTTATATCATTATTGCATCTCTTATTTATGGATCAAAGTGTCTTGTTCCTATTTTGATATTATAGCATATCGTCTATTCCTCACTTGATTACCTTGGAGTGAAAAAATACTCCATTTTTAGAGTGATCCTCTTAAATAGAGTGATAATTCAGTAGAGCTAGTCTTGCATAATGTAGGGGACTAGGAGGAGGCCTCTGAGTACCCATACAATTGGTGAACCTTTCATATAGAAATAAGTGTTAATAGGTACATCAAAACCTTAAAAAGAAATATCCATGTGATTAAAAGAGTAAAACCAATTACTAAATCTTGTTGTAAAATTATTCATGGAAAAAAATAATCACATTGAATGAGGCAAATGAGTGTAGTACAATGTTAGAATATTTTGGTGATCCAAAGTATTACCATGCAAATTCAAAAATATGGATTGCAAGCTCCCATTTAAAATTAAAATACTTCTAAAATATGGATATCCTCATCTATCCTACATAATTGGGCATCCTATGGAGGTTGTTAACATTGTAGGTTTACACCATGGATAAAAAGGATATTCTTTGATTTAAAATCACATGAAGAAAATTAATTCACAAAAGTAGAAATTATTGGAAATCTATAGTCCTAGCTAAATAAGAACTTCAACATAGTTCATACATAGGAGTCTCCTTATGGTTAACATGGTTAAAGTGAGTGGCCAAGTTGTATAGGAGTCTAGAATTAAGCAATATCACATTAGAAACACAATTTCCCATGATGTACTAAAGTGTTTCCAAAGATAATTTATCCTTGATGAACTCAAAAATATTACAAGTTTGTAGTTTAACTTTAACAAAATAAATGTAAAAAATCTAAGGAAAATGCATGTTTATGATCATTTAAAAATAATAGTTTTGCATATTAAATTTAGGTGCATGTAATTATTTATAAGGCCATCCCATGACATTAACATAGAGAATTGAATAATTTTAAAATATCAAATAGTGCCTTGAGTCTAAATATTGATACCTTCCTTAGTGAAGAACTATCATTATTCAACTATTTATTATTATTTAAAATTAGTTCTTCTCGAACTATCATTATTCATATATATTTATTTGTTTAAAAATACTAATTATTGGACCATATTATTCACACATTATTTGACTTGCAATAAAATTTAATAGACCATCAAATTTTAGTTGCACACTTCTTGTGCCCTTCTTACACATCCAAATCAAAACACAATCCACTCTAGATGCATTCTTATCGATGAAAGAGAACTTGTGCTTGTGCTCCATATTTAGTGATCTATCCACTTTAAAAATATCAAGACTTCCTGGTTTCTTTACAAAAAATTATAGCTATATCTTTTCCATTTAAGATATTTTTAGGGTGAAGAAATGAAAAGGTAAATCATAGCAGTACACTAGTATACGAAAGGAGCAAAACTTAGCAAAAAAATATTTTTTTATCAGAAAAGAAATTTTAACTTAATGAAAAAATAAAAAAATACAAACATGATTACAAAAACTCAAATGCTTTATAAACGTATTTTATACCTACATGCTCATTAGTACGATTGATTGAAAACTTTTACAACCACACTTGTATGTATAAAAAGGATTGCAATCACTTGTGGTCTCCCCATGTGCCTGAAATCCTTTTTATACATACGAGTGTGGTTGTAAAAATTTTCATCAAACTTACTGATGAGCACATAGGTGCGAAATGCGTTTACGGAGCATTTCGAGTTTTTGCAATCATGTTTGTAAATTATTTGTGTATTCCACTGTGTTAAAATTTATTTTCTGATTAATTTTTTTTTTGCTAAATTTCTCTCCTTTCATATACTACAGTACTATTGTGATTTACCTTTTCATTTCTTCACCCTAGAAGGGTTCACCAAGAACGGTTTTAGGACTCGCTCCAAGTTCGGGGTGGAATGTTTTGATGTATTCAGTTCAAGACAATCACCTATGTTTGGCCTTTCTAGATCTAAGCTATGAAAGATAAAGGACAATGCAGAAATACATAATGCAAGAAAACAAGAGCTAACCCTAGAATGATTCTTTGTTTGAATGATTTCTAACCTAGGGTTGCAAAATGAAATCCTTTTGAGCAAGGGTTCAAGAGAAGATGCACAAACAATTTTAAAACCCTAAGTGCACACTATATGTTGTTTATTTTCAAATGCCTAGAAATTAATTAAATATCTTCCTTTTTTATATCAAATCTAGGGTTTTAACAGAAATAAAAAACACTCAACAAACAACCTAAAGATTAACTAAGGCACTTATCTTATCCGGTGGTTGATCCAAGCTTTTATCTTTTATCCAACAATATCCAATGATCTTTATTCCTACAAAATAACTTGGCAAACACTTGAAAAATATGATTAGCGTTAGGGGGCCTACTTAGGCTGC
Source organism: Wollemia nobilis (assembly GCA_028583015.1). Lineage (NCBI taxonomy): Eukaryota > Viridiplantae > Streptophyta > Pinopsida > Araucariales > Araucariaceae > Wollemia > Wollemia nobilis. The sequence continues at coordinate 2,030,962 of JAQPPZ010001689.1, read as the reverse complement.
TATGTATAGCAATGCTTGGAGGCACAACAATCAAGCCCCCTAGGTCCTTTTAGCTGACCTTTGAAAATAGAAGCGAAAGTTGACCTTTGGAAGATGAACATGCACAATGAAATGCAACAAAATAGATTGATAAAACAGAGCACATAATGCACTAATATGGTCTAAATGCAACATATAACATAGATCTAGGGTTTGGGGGTAGTAGGTTACCCCCAAATATGGTCTATGTGAAATCATGCCCCACATAGAGCGACCACGATTTCACAAACCGACGAAATCGCACCTCGAAATGATCGGGCACGATTTCATAGAAGCGAAGAGAAAAACTCAAAAATTATGAATTAATAGATGCATAATAAAAACTAATTAAAATGCATATGCAGATAAGTGAAAACACCTGGAGAATAGCGAAAAAGTAGGCAGAAGGGTTAAGACCTCCAAATAGTTGATCTCTCCTTAGGGCTTCAACACTTGTCCACCAAGATCCATGACACACAATCCAATGCAATAGAAAATAGAGCTTCAACATATTATATTTCACACTTGCGAGTTAGCTTACTTGTAGAAGAAGGAAATAGATTACTTAGAGAGCACTTCAAAATCATTTGAAGAAATAACTAGTGTAGAATCACTTGGAAATTTGGTTCTGGCTAAGAAAGAAGAATGGGTGGGAAAACTAAGACAAGCCGACGTAAAATAATATCAACTTTGAAAATTAGGGTTTCCTTAAGAGAAAACCCTAGAAATGCGAAATCGCGCCCCGTAAGGGCCGACCACGATTTTGCAATAGCTAGAAAACCTTAGGAATGCGAAATCACGCCCCTCAAAAGTGGACCATGATTTCACAATAACAAGACCCCTATGCAATTTTAATGCACTTTGGAGGACCAAATAGAGTCAAAATGGGACAAATCATATACCGTTGGAAAGCTCTTTCTGAGCCCGATCCAATGATATAATATTTGAGGGGAAAGAAGAAGATTTGGTAGGGGAAAATTTGGCTCAAAGATGACCCTACTTTCCCAAGGAGAAAGCAAGGGATCTAGGGAAAATGACTCACCTTAGTGGGTCAATTTTTCGTGTCTACATTTTCCCCCTCTTTGATGCATTTATGGCCAAGTAAATGCATCAAAGAAATATGTAGACTCCTATGGGAAAGAAGGCAACAAACACAGAAAAGGGGTGGCCAGGTTTGGACAAAGGGGTGGTGCAAAAGGGGTATCACGATGGATACTCTAGAATTTTGCACACAAGGTGAGACATTACTACCATTAATGCCTCTAAGGCTAGGATGCCCCCTCGAGTTTTGGAAGGAATGAAAAATTCCTTAAGAAACTCAAAAAAGGTAAAGAAAGAAAGCAAAACACAGAAACACAAGAAAACACAAGCAAACAACAACATGGCAAGGATTACTGGGTACAACATGAATCTAATGCAGCTAGCATGAAATGCAATCTATCTAATATGAAATGCAAGGATGAATAGAAGAAAGGAAAATAAAGAAGAAGGGAAGAGGAGAGAAGAAGAAGAAGAAGAAGCACATCTCCAAAGAAGGTCAACGAGATAGAAAGTGAGAGAAACTGGTCAAAAACCTTGGATGAAGGGTGTTATGCCCAAAAGGATGGCCAAATATGGAGTGAAAACCTGCTATGGGTGTAGCACTCGCTAAGATGGACAAATGATCAAATGATGGAGCATGACCCACTATGGGTGGTTGCTCACTAAAATGATCAAATGATGGAGTGTGACCTGCTATGGGTGGTTGCTCGCTAGTGACTATTGTGGGGCGATTACCCGCTAGGATGTATGTCATGACCTACTAAAATGGCCATGGAGCTTATCCTATAATGGGGTGTAGTGCCCATTGAGTCAAGAGGAGTGTAACCCGATAGGGGTGTAATATTACTATTGATGTGAATGATGAATTAGCAAGTACCACCCGATAGAGGTGTGTAAGAATATGTATGAACCAAGAAATCTGAGCATAACACTATGTGAGTGTGTGCATGTTCTAGAAGAGAAGAGAGAAAGAAAGAGGGGATGAAAATGCATGGACCCTAGGTTGGGGACTTTGCTAGGCATCAGAGCCCTAGTGAGAGTGCAATGCATGTGAGCTACGACCTAACTAGGTGTCATCACTTGCCATTGTCACAAAATCCTTAAAAGTCTATATGATCAAGCAGTCATGAACAAGCAACCATGCAATTATGACAAGCAAAAATGCAAGAGAAACAGAATATCATGCAAAATATGATAGGAAATATGCAATATGAGCAAGCAAACTAAATGCAGTATGATCTAAGCTAAATGCAAAATGCAATGCAAAAATGAATCATGCATAATATCTCTTGAGATGCATTATATTCATTGGTTCTTTAAGTTCTTTACCATCTAGATAAGCTAAATGATAGGCACCTGAGCCAAACTTGGTCATTATGACAAAGGGCCCTAACCAATTGGGTTGAAACTTACCTCAAAGATCAGCATGAGCATTAGTGTTCTTCTGGTTTTCCTTGAGGACAAGGTCCCCAACCTCAAAAGAATGATTGCAAACTTTCTTAGAGTAAGATCATCGAAGCCTATCCTGATAGGCTCACAAATGCTCTAAGGCATGAATGCACTTTTCATCCAGTAGCTCCAATTGGTGCAAATGGTCTGCATGATACTCATCATCGATCGAGGCATCTTGCAACAAGATGCACAATGAGGGAACCTCAAGCTCAAAAGGAAACACTACCTCAGACCCATATACCAAGACATATGGTGAGGCACCTATGGGAGTACACATGCTAGTGCGATAGGCCCACAAGGTAGGATAAAGTTAGATATGCCAGTCATGACCGGTCTTACTAACCAACTTTTTCAAGATCTTGATCAAGGACTTGTTGGATGCTTCGACTTATCCATTACCCTAAGGGTAATAAGGAGTTGACCACCTATGTTGAATCTTGTACTTAGCACAAATATTATGAATATCCTTATTCTTGAAAGGAGTGTCATTGTCAGAGATAATCATCGAAGGAATCCCAAACCTACAAAGAATCTGGTTGAAGATGAACTTAGAAACTTGGGCTCCAGTCACCGTAGCTAGGGGTATGGCTTCGACCCATTTAGTGAAGTACTCAGTCACTATAATGATAAACTTATGACCATCAGATGACATTGGGTTAACCTTCCCTATAATGTCCAATCCCCACATGGAGAATGGCCAAGGGGAAGAGATAACCTGAAGATCTTGAGAAGGAGCATGAACAAGATGGTCATGGCATTGACACTTGTCATAGCATCACACATAGTCACATGCATATTTCTCCATGGAAGGCCAATAGTACCCCATCCGAAGGAGATTTTTGGCAATAGCATTGCCATTGAAATGACCTCCACATGAACCTTCGTGAGCCTCACTAAGAGCAAGTCGGGCTTCATCAGAGTTAAGACATCATAAGAGGATACCTTCAAAAGAATATCGATACAAAGTATTATCGATTATGATGAATCAACATGCTCTTTTGCACAAAATCTTATGCTGATTATGATCTAAACCATCAGGTATCAAACCATCCTTAAGGAAATTAAAGATGTTGGTATACCATGGCTCAGATGGGGAATCTTCGATGGTCAAACAATCTAATAGAACAAGATAAGAACCAAGTGATGCAGGCTCCCAAAGTTATCTAATGATAATCGATGCTTGATCATCTTCCAACTCTAAAGGGAACAAGGATGCAACAACGACCATGGCATCCGCATGGCAGTTTGAGGATCTAGGGATAGACTCTATGGTTACTCGATCGAATGAGGACAACAACTTGGTGATAATCTCCTTGTAGGGCTTAAGTTTATCATCTCGAGTCTGATAAACATCATTGATCTGATTGACCACAAGTTGAGAGTCACCAAAGATCAAGAGGACTCTAACCTGCAAAGCTAAGGCTACTCTAAGGCCAAGGATCAAAGCTTCATACTCTACAATATTGTTTGTGCAAGAGAAATAAAGTTTGAAGGACAAGGGGATGAGTTGTTTTTGTGGGGTGACTAGAATGACTCCAACACTAGCACCCTTCATGCATCGAGCTCCATCAAAAAATAAATTCCAAGACTCTGGCTCTTCAACTTCAACGTTGAAGCACTCATCAAGAAACTCAACGACTAAAGGATGGGCAACTTCTAGGGGAGCGAAGGCTAACTGATCAACAATTACCTGACCCTTGATAGCCTTCTGACCTATGAAATTCAGGTCAAACTCACTAAGGGCCAACACCCACTTAGCAGCTCGACCTAAAAGGTGGGGCTTAGACATCAAATAGTATAAAGGATCAAACTTTACAACTACCAATATCTTATGGCTGAGCATGTAGTGTCTTAACTTCTGGGAAGCAAACACTATGACAAGGCAAAGCTTCTCTAGGGGAGTGTACCTAGTTTCATAGCTAACCAAAGTTCTACTGATATAGTAGATAGCTCACTCTTTGTTTTGATCATCATGTTGGGCTAGCATGGCTCCCAAAGCATGAGTAGTGGCTACTATGTAAAGCATCAAATGCCTACTAGGCACAAGGGGAACTAAGATAGGTGGGAAAGTGAGATACTATTTGAGGGTATCAAAAGATTTTTGACACTCAGAATCCCACTAGAAGACCACATATTTCTTAAGAAGCTTAAGAAAGGGCTAACACTTATCGACTAACTAGGCAATGAACCGATGAATAGCCTAAAGCTTACCTTGTAGGCTACACAGTTTAGTTAGGGTGCGAGGAGGAGGTATGTCAATGATAGTCACTATCTTAGTGGGGTCCACCTCAATGCCTCACCTAGAAACTATGAAGCCTAACAACTTGCTAGATGTGACTCCAAACACACACTTAGCGGGTTTAAGATGAACCTTGAAATATCGAAGCCTTTCAAAAATTCATCTTAAATCATGGACATGATCCTTTCATTCTATGGAGCGACCTAAGAGATCATCCACATAATCCTAGAGAATATCATGCATCATGTCATGGAAAATATAATTCATGGCCCATTGATAGGTAGCTCCTACATTTTTCAAGCCAAAAGGCATGACTTTCCAACAGAAGGTACCCCATGGAGTGATGAATGTTGTCTTGGCCTGATCTTCAGGGGTAATCAAGATCTGATTGTATCTTGAGAAACCATCCATGAGCGAAAGCATTCCACATTTGGTGGTGAAATCTATGATCTGATCTATGTTGGGCAAGGGAAAATCATCCTTGGGACATGCTAAGTTAATGTCCTAAAATTCAGTACATACTCTGATTGTTCCTTCCTTCTTAGCTATAGGAACGATATTGGAGATCCAATCAGAATAGTCGATGGCTTTTATAAAACTGACATCAAGGAGTTTTTGGAGCTCCTCCTTGACTAAAAGGGTGACCTTAGGATGCATATTCCTAAATTTTTTCTTAACAATCTTGGCACTAGGCTTAACTACCAAATGATGCATAACAAGGGAGGGATCAAGCCCTGGCATGTCGGCATATGACCAAGCAAAAATATCTTGAAATTATTTTAATAAATTGGTCAATTGCTCCTGCTCATCCATGGACAAGGCTTTACCTAGCTTAAGGATTCTAGGGGCTTCCTCAGAACCTATGTTCACATCTATGGTCTCCTCGATGAGAATGGATAACTCATCCTCAAGAGGAGGTGGGGTAGGAATCACTCCTAGTTGCTCAAGGTCCTCGGGAGACATAGAACCAAAGTCCACTTGAGAACTAGAAGACTCAACCTACGCTACATAAGGGATAGACCCATCAAAGTAGATATCATTATGAGGTAGATCCTCATCTGTGGTATACTACTCTGGGGTTGAGACCAACAAAGGAGGAGAGGGTGACCCCTCATCCTCAACACTCCACTCTAAACCTTGATGAGATTCATCTAGAAGAGGCTCTTGATGAGAAGGATTGTCTTGATCCTAGGATGAGATTTTGGTTAATGATTCCTCTCTTATATTAAAATTTTCAAATTGCTTAGTTATGTTAGATGAGGAATCTGATAAATGAAATTGAGCTAGATCATCTGGTGAGCAATATTCAAATGGATGAGGATCACCCAAAATAGTAACAAGTTGGTTTTTAAATTCAAATTTTAAACATTGATGAAAGGTGGAAGGGATGACCTTCATTGCATGGATCCAAGGATGTTCGAGAAGCAGATTAAAATATGAAGGGCAAGATACCACATAGAACAATGTATCTAAAATCTTAGGTCCAACCTTAAGGGGAAGAGATATGGTACCACAAGCTTCTTGGGACTCGTTGAAAGTTTTAATGATATCACCAGATTTAGTTAAATCTTCCTCTTTTAATCCAAAATTTTGAAAAAATGATATGTGCATAAATTAAGGGAAGAACCATTATCAATCATAACTCTCTTGATAAAAGTATCCCCAATAAATGTGGTGATGTAAAGGGAAGAATCTCCTTGCAAATCTGAGGAAGAAATATCATCATCCAAGAATGTGATATGATGTATCCCAAGAGAACTTACAATATTGGCCATATCACTAGGGGAAATATCTGGAGGAATAAATTGTTGTTTTAGAACATTCTAACAAGGCTTCCTCATGAGTAGGAGAAGTTTGCAAGAGTTTTAAGATAGAAATATTAGTTGGAAATCATTTCCTATTGAGAAGGCTGATTTTGCATTTTTTGAACTGAAGTCGTTGCTATCATACCAACCATATTGCCATAAGGAGGTGGCACATTCTTATAAGATACTTGATTAGCTGTCTATTGACCTTGCTTAGGTACATTCTGATTAACCATGGACCCTTGTTGACCATTTGAAGATTGAGAACTTCCTACATCAAGATGTCCTGCATCAATCAAATCTTGAACCACATGTTTCAACTTCTTACAAGAATTTGTCCAATGTCCTTCTACTCTGTGATATGCACAATGTTGACCTACCTTGTACCAGTTAGTTGTAGTATCTGGTTACCTTATGGGAGGTAACTCAATCATATTAGCTTCCAAAAGTTGTTGTAGAACTACTTCCATGGGTATGCCAAGTCTTGTGAAATTCCTCTATGGAGGTTTTTGAAGTATTATCTTTTGTAGAGTGTTAGCAATGCTATTAACATGCCTACTATCCGTTACACCATCACCTACCACATGCTTATTCTTATACTGTGACTTAGTAGATTTTTCTTCTTTTACTTTGAGTTGTCCTCTTCTGATAAGAGCCTGTTCCACTTTCTTTGCTAACTCAATTGCTTGTTCAAAGGATGTGATAGTAGTTGTTTCTAGTGCATAGGATAATTGTTCTTGCAAATTTCCAATAAATATTTCAAGCATATCTCGAGGAGGTAAAGTATATCTTAAGCATCCAACTAGACTTCTCCAATGAGATAGAAATTATGAAAAACTCTCTTCTTTACCTTGTTTCAAATTATAAACATCTTTCATGGTCACATTCTTCTCAACATAAGCACTAAATTGTTGAACAAATAATTTTGTTGTTTCTTCAAAATTCCTCAAGGAATAATTAGGTAACCGATAGTACCACTCCAATGCCATGCCACCAAGACTTTTAGGGAATATTTTTAGTAACAACATGTCATCATATATGAGATCATGGCATGTTGTTCTAAATCTTCTTAAATGCTCTATTGGATCTTTTGTTCCCTTATATATAGGTAAAATTGGCATAGGAAAGTGCTTAGGATAAGGTCTAGCAGCAACAATGGGGTCCAATGGTTGATTGCACATCTCTTTATAACTATAAGTGAAACTGGAAGGCTGAATCATCTCCACTTTTGAAACTAACTATTTTACCATATTTGTCAAGCTCTGCACCTCTGGATCATTTCTATGCAATGCCCCTAGATTCCCTAAGGGAGGTTGTTGAAGGGATACTTGGCCCAAGTTGGAAGTATTGATATTATTGTGATATGTGGTATCTTGTTGGGGAGGATAATTAATAATTGGTGGAACATAAGCAAAATTGTTGAGATAAGTGGATTGAGGAGGAAATTGAATATAATTTTGAGTGACACTACTAGTTGGAGGATCTTGTGGATTTCCTCCAACATTGGTGGTTATAGTAGTGGCATAAGTTGGATGATGGACAAGATTACCATGATTCAAAGATTCACTCAAGGAGTTATTATGAACATCTTAAGGAGGGACAATTTGATGATGAGATGTTCTAACATCCTCGAGTAGGGCTTCCTCTTCTAGAGCCATATCCAAGGTATGCTTGTGATACTTGTAAAAGCTCCACATATGTTCAAAATATTTAAAGGTAAGGTTCCCATTGGGTCCCCTAATAGGATCAAGACTATTATCAATTTCTTCATTTTCCTCTAGATTATGATTTTCTCTATCAATCTGATCATTTTCTTGGAAAATATCATCAAGCCTTAAAAGCCTTCACCCATTCCCAAGGTTGGAAGCCATTAGGAAAGGAAAGAAGGGTAGAGTGGAAAGGAAGAAGACCAATGAAAATAAGTAAAATATTTTATATAGTTTTTAAATATTTTTTGATCTAAACAAATATAATTAGTGATCTTGTTTAGAGTTTTCAAAAGAAAAGGAGGTGTTCACGTCGGGTTCACCAAAGAATGTAGAGGGGGAAAACTACCCTACTACATACGATTCTTGGTTGGATCTGCAAGGAAGCCAAGGTGACCATGGGGGTATGTTGTTCTCTACACCTCGATGTAAAATAGAGGGGAAGGGTTCACTAGGAATGGTTTTAGGACTCGCTCCAAGTTTGGGGGTTTAAGAATGTTTGATGTATTTAGTTCAAGATAATCACCTATGTTTGGCCTTTCTAGATTTAAGCTATGAAAGATAAAGGACAATGCAAAAATATAGAATGCAAGAAAATAAGAGCTAACCCTAGAATGATTCTTTGTTTGAATGATTTCTAACCTAGGGTTGCAAAATAAAATCCTTTTGAGCAAGGGTTCAAGAGAAGATGCACAAACAATTTTAAAACCCTAAGTGCACACTATATGTTTTTTATTTTCAAATGCCTAGAAATCAATTAAATATATTCCTTTTTTATATCATATCTAGGTTTTTAATAGAAATAAAAAACACTAAATAAATAGCTTAAATATTAATTAGGGCACTTATCTTATCCAGTGATTGATCCAAGATTTTATCTTTTATCCAATAATATCCAATGATCTCTATTCCTACAAAATAACTTGGCAAACACTTGAAAAATATGATTAGCGTTAGGGGGTCTACTTAGGCCATTGTATAGCAATGCTTGGAGGTACAATATTCAATCCCCCTAGGTCCTTTTAGCTAACCTTTGAAAATAGAAGTGAAAGTTGACCTTTGGAAGATGAACATGCACAATGAAATGTAATAGAATATATTGATAAAATAGAGCACAAAATGCACTAATATGGTCTAAATGCAACATATAACATAGATCTAGGGTTTGGGGGTAGCAGGTTGCCCCCAAATATGGTTTGTGCAAAATCATGCCCCGCACAGAGCGATCACAATTTCGTAGACCAACGAAATCGTGCCCCAAAATGATCGGGCATGATTTTGTAGAAGCAAAGAGAAAAACTCCAGAAATTTATGAATTAACAGATGCATAATAAAAACCTAATTAAAATGCAGATGTAGATAAGCGAAAACACCTGGTAGATAGCAAAAAAGTAGGTAGAAGGGTTAAGACCTCCAAATAGTCGATCTCTCCTTAGGGCTTCAACACTTGTCCACCAAGATCCATGACACACAACCCAATGCAGTAGAAAATAGAGCTTCAACAGACTATATTTCACACTTGCGAGTTAGCTTGCTTGTAGAAGAAGAAAATAGATCACTTAGAGAGCACTTCAAAATCATTTGAAGAAATAACTTGCATAGAATCACTTGGAAACTTGGTTTGTTAAAAAGAAGACTTCAAACCCTCCTTTTATAGTGGATTTGAAAGAAGAATGGGCGGGAAAACTAAGACAAGCCAATGTAAAATAATGTCAACTTTGAAAATTAGGGTTTCCTTAAGAGAAAACCCTAGAAATGCAAAATAGCGCCCCACAAGGACCGACCATGATTTCGCAACAGCTAGAAAACCTTAGGAATGCGAAATCGCGCCCCTCAAAAGTGGACCGTGATTTCACAACAACAAGACCCTTATGCAGTTTTAATGCACTTTGGAGGACCAAATGGAGTCAGAATAGGATAAATCATATACCGTTGGAAAGCTCTTTTTGAGCCCGATCCAATGATATAAGATTTGAGGGGAAGGAAGAAGATTTGGTAGGGGAAATTTTGGCTCAAAGATGACCCTACTTTCCCAAGGAGAAAACAAGGGATCTAGGGAAAATGACTCACCTTAGTGGGTCAATTTTTTGTGTCTACGAGATCAATAATGCACTATACCAGTTGTTCTTAAAGAATTTTAAGGTGCACTAAGTATTTTAAGTTACAATGAAAATTAGTGCATATTTCAAATTACTTTGATAGTTCATCTACAGGATTAATAAGGAGAAACTATTATTGAACTATATTAGTTATTCAAAGTTCACGAAGGATTTTTAGTTAAGGTGAATATTAGTGCAAAATTAAACCTCTAAAATTAGCTGCATGGTTAAGAGCTTAGATTCATTGGTGCTAGAATTATCCAAGTAAAGGAGTTAGATGTTAGTATTATATAATAAGAAATGCAATAACACATTGCTCTTAAGGATTAGAACAAGTAATTACCATATCTAAGAAGAAAAGGAAAAGCTTCAAAAATCTATCTTTATTTATCCTCAAGCTATACGAGGACCCACCATATCAAAGAAAAAAAGTAGCATAAAAAGGAGACAAGGAACTCTTAAAAATTTAGTGTAAAATAAAGTATTTTATTTACGTTACACTGATACACCATATCTCTCTTAAATAGGATGAAATATAAAGTGTCTCAAGACACTAAGGTAGCAAGTATCCTATGTCCACAATTGGTTGAATTGTTGAAGAAAAAAGTGTAAACTTTAGGTAGAGAAGGTGAGCTAACCTAGGGTGCATAAGCATCAATTTTGGGTGTATAGAGACACCATTTTTAGCACCTTATCCAATGCCTATGTTTGCATCAACCTTCTACATAAATACCTACATAAAGATAAAGGTGAGGGCAACAAATAACAAGCAGTATAACAAAGAAGAAAATGAAGGTGCAATACCTAGTAAGAAAGTCGAGTGAAAGCACCACATTCTACCATTAGAGCTCCATAGAACTGTCACTCCATCGTCCTTGGTACCTCATAGTTGGAGCCAACCATCATCCTTAAATAGAACAACTTGCAAGAAGGAAATTATTTGTTTTAAAAGGAGCGAAGCAAGCTTACAAATGGTTGGAATTAATTGGCATTGAGAAGGTCTTAAGGATAATTTGTTGATGCATTGAAGAGAGCATGCATGCAAATAAGATATCTACACTTGTATTTAAAGAGAAAGGAATATTGTACCACTTGGCACAAAGGGCATCATCACCCTCTTATCTCCAATGCTCAAGAAAGGTGCTCATTCACGTAATGATTTTCATCATTGCCCTAATGTTCAAGGAATTTCAATGCTCAACAAGGAGAAGCTAATCCAGTGCCACACGATTAAATGCTCCACAAGGTCCAATGAAGCTTGAGAAAGAGACATAAGTAACACCTACCGCCATGTGGTCCCCACTTCAAGAAGAAGAAGCTTACATATAACCGCCAAACAAGAAGCGCACAATGAATGGAAGTGAATTCATAGTGAGCATTAAGTAAGAGCATATTCAAAGCCTAAAATAAAGGAATCAAAGGTACATTTAAGACTATCATAATAGGATGTTTGTTTATTTTTTCATAACCAGTAAGAAGATACCGACGCTCACAATCAATGCTCAGGTTCAATACCAATCAGCATGAGTTCAAAGGTATATTTACACTTACTACTTGGTTTCATTAAATTTTAAAAGGAGGTATAAGGAAACATATATTTCTAAGGTTAAAATAATTAGAGTAAATATAACTTTAGAGAAAGCAATCAAATCAAAAGTGCATAATCTTAATGGTTAATTCAAGGAGAATTGTATTTACAAATAATTAAGTAGGATAAATAAGGTTCCTACTTTAGACACTTAGAAATTATATGGTAAATATTATTGACTTCTAATATTCTAAAATTAGGGAGTTATAAGGTATACTTCATCAAACATAGATAATTAGAATTTAGAAATATTGGATATTAAGGGATATAAAAGGAAGTTCATTATTTACTTAAGGAGTTGGAATTATATACTTACACTTGTCTCATACTCATACTAAAGGGACAAAAGAAATCCAACCATAGAACTTCAAATTAAGTGCATAGTTCATTAGGAGAGATAAGGTGAAATAGGAGTTGATTATTGTTATTTACAAAATATTACAAAATCAACCCAAAAGGTTAAATATTACTTACTAAGCACTTTATCAAACTTATGGCACATTCCAATCACTAGGAAGACATAATGAATCCTACAAAATCTAAGTCTAGAAAGGTTTTATCAAATTGGTTCATATACTCTAAACTGAGGAGCTATAAGAATGTTTACTCCAAATAACACATTAAATAATATAATTAGAAAAGGAGCAAGAAAAATACCAATATGGCTTAAAAGCATGATTGATGATTCATAAAACTCAATGGATAATAAAGAAGATGCAAATGGAAGAGAAGAATCAATAGAATTTAAAAACTCACAAACTAATAGTTTTGTGAAAGTAGATTCTTCAGGCATATCTTCTAATGAGGGAGTTGATGATAATACTGAAGATCATATTCAAAAGGTAGAAAAGAACATTATATAGATCTATGAAAAGGGTAAATATAGAATAGCTTCAATTGTACACACATGGTTCAACTATTTCATCAAAGAAATAGATAAACATGATATTTCTAAAATAGATAACAAAGACATCGGGATATCTTTACTATGCACCTACTATGACAAATTTGGTCATGAGAAGGCTAACTACTGGAGTTTTCATCCATGTAAATATTGTGGAGGAAAATATCATCCATATTACTGCTATTACAACAAAGACAAATACTATAAAATATTTAAGGAGAAACTAATGTTCAGATTAAATTGTTTCTTCCAAGCTCTTATTTCAGAAACATCCACTAACAATGAATTCAAGCTTGATTTTTATGAAGATCAAGGAAACATGTCATACAGAAAACCAATGAACAGAAAAGGAAGCAATTATGATCTGCTTATGACTTGCAAAATTATGAGATCACTAGTCCATAAAGGATACCTAGAAGACTACAAGGTCAAATATTCTTCCAAACACTCAGAAACAACAAAAGGCAGTGGAATAAAAAAGACAAGAAGAAACAACACAAAAATAGAAGCAAAAGAAGAAGAAGAACCAGACCAAGTTGAATATTATTCTAAAGATGATCCATATTGAAGACTAAAGTCTTCAATACCCAAATAATGTAATACAAGGGGGGTGTTAGAGTATATTACATCATTTGGGTCATGTAAATGTACCACCTTTGGTACATAACTAGAGTAGGATTTTACTTTAGAGTAAAGTTAGTTACTTCAAGTATTGTAATAAATGCACAAGTATCAAATGTGCAAGTTGTAAATGTACAAGGAGTCAACTTGTACATCAAGTAGATAGGTAGAGTAAGGGGCAAGGAATCTAAATTCCTATATAAAGACCCAAGGTTATCCATAGTGGCTATTTGTCACCAAATTGGCTAAAATTAGGATTTTCAAAATTTGGAATTGGTCGCCGGATTAAACGCTTGTCCCTTTCCTGGTGCTTTCAATGGCATAAAAGGTTTAAAATGATTATGGCATGGTGGTTATAGGGGCATACTGCACGAATATCTGTGTGGCAGCTTCTAGGGCGGACAACGCAGAATACTGTGGTAGCCATAAAAAGCTAGACAACCTGCCCGGATTCGTGGTGGCTACCGATTCCACCATGTAAATTTAAAAAAAATAAAAAATAAAAATAAAAAATGGAATTGGCTAATATTTGGGACCCTTGACCAAACCCATTAGCCAAAAAATTTGGGTGCAAATTTTTTTTTGGGTTGATTCATCCCATTTTTATAATAATTTGACCATTTTAAGTTTAAATTTCCAACATTTCCCCTAATAATAGTGAACCTTCTACATGCATTTGGACACTATTCGCCTGGATTTCAAAACTGATTTGCCAATTTTTTATAAATACATTTTGGGGCTGACCCCTTACACATAACCCTGTAAAGACCTCATAGTGAGTGTTTTGATAGAGCAACATATGTAGGAGTAAATATATAGAGTGTGTGGTAGTATGCTATATTTTAGTCCTTTCATATCCTTTCATGGAGTGTTCATGTCCTCCATTATATAGCATTGTACTATTTTCATGACTTTCATTAATGGTTTATTTCTAAGTTATTTGCAGATGTTCATCTCATTATTTTGTTACATATTATTATACCATCAGTTTATAGTTATCTCATATTAGTTATCTTGCATCTTGTGGTTGTATTCCATGTACTACCGTCCCATGAAAAGCTAACAATGATAACATCTTCAAAACATTCATTTATACATTTCTTAAGAATCGTAAATATAATATTTTTATCTTCTCTTTGAATAAACTGAATATGTTTTGTTATTTCTTGATAATTAGAAGCATTTCCTTTTTCTTGAGAATTTTTTCCTTTGTCTTTTTTCCATGATTTCAAAGTTTTCAATTTCTTGAAATTTTTATTCCTTTGGAGTAGAAAACCTTATTTCTCCAAAGTTTAATTCAAAAAATCAATTCTCTCAAATAGTCTATTTTTTCAAATTTGCAAATAATAAAATTCTCCAATAATCATATTCTTTCAATCTTCAAATTTGCAATTTTAAATCTTTATGCAAATTTGATAATCAAATTTTCTTTAATCAAATATGTGAATTCAATAATCAATAATCAAAATTTTCAAATCTTTTGACACCTTTGAAGTAGAAGAAAAAAATATATAATTTTATCAAATTTGTAAATTCTTCAATCAATCAAATCTAAAAAATCTCAAATTTCATTTGGAGTAGAAATCCTTATCTCTCCAAAATTTAATAATCAATCAATTTTCAAATTTTCAAAAATCAAGTTTTTGAAATCAATTTGCAAAATCAATTTTGCAAATATCAAATATCAAATTTTCAAATTTCAAAATTTTGTAATTCTTCAAAAATATTTTGGATTTGAATTCCTTTTGACTCCCTACTTAATTTTTACTTTTCAATTTCAAATTTTCCTAAGTCTCCAAACTCAAATTTAAATAATCAAATGACTTAGATCTTTGGTTTAGTGCCCAATATGAAATATAAAAAATTTAAGGTAATATCTCTTACCTTAATATTCTCTAGCCTGCCAAATTAAGTCATGTCTATTCTACTGACTTCATGCATTTATGTTGCTTCCAGATATTAATCTTTTCTATGCCACGTATTTAGTAATATATTTAGGAAGATAAAACAACTTTGCACCCTTGGTGTCCTGACATTGTAATTCTCAAGTCTTCTCCAATTCTCATGGATGGTTATTCACTGATCTTAGGCACTCAATTCTAACATTACTCTTAGGTGTAATATTCTCATGCACTGGATTCACTCTCAAGTAGATGCAATATCCTCAATAAAAAATAACTTTTCTCTCAATGAAATGCAACGTCTCCAAAGCAAAAACTATTAAATTTTTACTTCCTTTGTTAGATATCAAATAGGGTAACTTATTAACTTCTAGTTTTATAGTAGAATGGTAATATTCAGCTTTATTTACTAGACTTTGGATGTCTTGGGAAGCTTCAATGACTCCCTCTATTCTTTATCTTGTACATCTTCAGATATAGGAAGGTTCTAATGGCTCCCTTTCTTATCTTGTCCTTCTCCTGGAATTTTTGTTTTTGATGTCTCTTTTTATTTAATATCTACTCTTACTGTTCTATGACCACCATTCTTTGACTTATAAATACATTGACTCAATACAAGACTCTACCCTATTCAAATATTTTCTTTTATCATTATGCAAACTCTTGATTTACAATAATCAATCAATATGGACCTACGTTTCCTTCACTCTTCTAGATTTAATCTTTAATTCAAATAAAAAACTTTCTTTTATGCTAGATTTTGACCTAGAACTTATCACTCTAAATTCCTTTAAATATTTACACAAATTATTCTAATGCTATCTTTAGAGGCTACTTGAAGTAGCTCTAGTACCACCATTGGATTTTTAGCCAGATTATCTCAGGTCCCAATATTCAAGATCTCAAGTAGACTCATACAAATGCAATCAATATATTAAATGATCCAAATAAATGAATATAACATTCATGAAAATGATAATAATATGAATAAAATGGTCAATATCAATGATAATATGCAAGTACAAACTTACAATATAATTACTCAAAATATTGCATACAAGCTTCAATATTCTATTATGAGTCTTCTATTACAATATTATTTTTTTATGATTGTTCCATATAATACATGGATCTTTGTATCCATTATATAACCTTTAAAGGTAACTCTTCGATACTTGACTATTGTAATCCTCACATATCTAGAAGATGCAACCTTTCTTATTCCATACATAAGATAAATCTCACATGTCCCTTGGATTCACATATTGCCACTTGTATACATGACTCTTGACTCTCTATTTACTTGCATATTTTACCCTATGGAAATTGCACACTCCTACATGCATACTTTCACACTTTACTATATGACACTTGTATACTCCTACATGCATACTTGCATTATGACACTTGTAAACTTTCTCACTGTATACACTTGCACACATAGTTAAATGACACTTGTGCACATCTTGCATATAGATGCATACATAAAGGGGAAATACAATTCAAAATCCTAAACTATAGACTCAAACCATATTCTAATATTTACATTATACCATAGGTACCTGTTAGGATTAAATAATAAAACATGAGCAATAAATAAATGTGGAAATAAAATACAGAAGAATAAAGCAATAAACAAGACATAGATTTACGTGGTTCACCCAATGTGGGCTATGTCCATTGATAAAATAACTAGGTCTTTTATTCCATCCAGAAAAACCATGAAGGGATACAACCTACAACAAGTCCGATATAACTTCCTCTTCGCTCTATCGTCGTCAATTACAATTACGTACATCGTGCATTACAATACATTCAGTCGTCATACATCATCCATATATATAAAAAATGCTTTACAATTTTAGGATTAAAAATCCCACCTAAAATCCACCGTTCGATTTGTGACCTAATAATAAATGGTCCAGATTGACATAGAGAAAAAACATCTATTTTTGGCTCCAGGGGTGTTACCCCCAAAACCCCACTAGGAGGGGGCCATGACGACACAAGTAGGGGATGTGTGGCTGCCCCTACACCCCTTGTTTATGGAGTGGATCCAATTGTGGATTAAAACAAGGCCTTCAAATTAATTAGGCTCCACAACCAACAATATCCCACTTGGAGACTTATCACAATAACTCCATTGCTACTGCACCTGTTGGACTATGTTTCAACTTTGGACCTGGAAATTTTCTCACCTTTACTGTCATACTTGAATATAAACTAAAATTGAACAAGAATTGAGTTTCTATTTGGTTGTTGTCTTTTTTAACATGTTTGCATTATTCTAGCTAGTGTGTATCTTTTCCAGCTTCAACTGTCCATTTTCCAAAACCAATCGTATGAAATGGTACTTGGTCTATAAATGTTTAGTCTTGGAATGAAAGACCGAGTTCTTTTCAATATGAATGACACTCTAACTATCACTATATAATATACTATTCTCATACTTCTTTCTCAATTCCTCCATAAATATTTGTTACCAAATCATATCTTTACTAGCCTCTGTAACAATAACATACTTTGCTTCCATTGTTGAAAGTGCAACAACCTTTTGTAATTTTGAAATTCAACTTACTGTAGTTCCACCTACAGTAAATACATATCCTATGGTATTTATTCTACTATCTATATCACCTACCATATCTGCATCAATATATCCCTGTAAAATAGTGTTAGTACCTCCAAAATATAATACTTGAGTGACAGTACCTCTCAAATACCTGAGAATCCACTTCACTGCATTCCAAAGCTCTTTTCCTAGATTTTTCATAAACCTACTCACAACTCCCATTGCATGTGTTATATCTGGCCTTGTACACACCATCGTATACATCAAATTGCCAACTACCAATGAATAAGGAACCTTGGACATGTATTCTATCTCCTCATGTATCTTAGGACACATATTTTTAGTCAATTTGAAATGATTGGCCAGAGGTGTACTAACAGGTTTTGCATCCTGCATATTAAATATTTTCAATACCTTCTCAATGTACTCACCCTGAGATAATGTTAATTTATAATTTTTTTATCTCTTGTTATTCTCATACCAAGGATTTGTTTTGCAGCACCCAAATCCTTCATTGCAAATGAATCTTCCAATTTTCTTTTGAGCATATTTATATCCTACATGTTAGACCCTACAATAAGCATGTCATCTACATACAATAACAGGATACTATAGTTACCATTATCCAATCTCTTAAAATAAACACAGTGGTCAAAATAGCATCTACTATAACCTTGTTCTAACATAAACCTATCAAATTTCATATACCACTGCCTTGGAGCTTGCTTCAGGCCATACAAGCTCTTTTTAACCTGCATACTAATTCCTTCTTCCCTTTGAACTCATACCCCTATGGTTGTTGCATATAAATCTCTTCCTTCCAATCCCCATGGAGAAAAGCTATTTTTATATCTAATTGTTCAAGATGAAAATCCTCTACAACCACTAGGATTAAAATAATTCTAATTGAATTCATTTTTACAACGGGAGAAAAAATTTCATCATAATAAATACTTTTCTTTTGTGCAAACCCCTTTACAATAAGTCTAGCCTTGTACTTATTTTTCCCTCCATCTTCTTCCTTCATCACGTAAACCCATCTATTCTGCAATGCTCTTTTTTCTGCAGGAAACCTAACCAAATCCTAAGTCTGGTTATGTACCAAGGAGTCCATCTCCTCTTCCATGCCTTGCTCCCACTTATTTTTGATTTCTACCTATATTGCTTCTTCATATGTTTCTGGTTCACCAAAATCATTCAATAATACATAATACAATGAACGATAGTAACAATCAGGGGGTCTACTTAACCTGGTATATCTTCTAACAGTATTTGTAGGAGTTTGAGGTGCTTACTACTACTATTTATTTTCTAGCGCCTTTGGTATTTTATTTTCTTTGATTTCATCAAGTACTGTGTATTTTGTGTTTACCTTTTCTTGGTTCTTTCCTTGCAATTGATCTTTATACATGACTTTCTCATTGAATACCACATATCTACTCCTAATAATTTTGTGATTTTCATAATTCCAAAAGTGATAACCAAATCATTAAATCAATATCCAATGAAAGTATACTTCTTATACTTTGCCTCAAGTTTTGTTCTATATTATTTATTAATATGAACAAATGCTTCACAACCAAAAGTCTTAATAAATGAATAGTTAACAGGTTTACCTATCTATGGCTCTTTTGGAATACCACCATCCATGGAACTTGAAGGTCTTTTGTTAATTAAGTAAACAACAGTATCCACATAATCTACCCAAAATTGTAAGGGTAATACTACATGCAATCTTATACACCTAACATGTTTCATGATTGTCTTGCTCATCCTTTCTAACATACCATTTTATTCTGGTGTTCTTATAACCATATTCACTCTATGAATCCCATGGTATGAGTAGTAACTATCAAAATCCTTACTATAGTATTCACATCCATTATCTAATCTGAGACACTTTAACTTATTTCTTGTCTCATTCTCAAAAAAAGCTTTCTATTTCTTAAACGTATCAAAGACATCAGACTTTCTTCGAATACAATAAACCCAAGTTTTTCTAGTTGCATCATCAATAAAAGTAATATAATATTGAGAGCCACCAAGATATGATACCTGAGCTGGTCCCCATACATCTATATGTACAAGCTCTAACTTTTCACTTTTATTTTCCTTCCCAACTTTGATAAATCTGACTCTTTTCTATTTTTTGTAAACACAGTGCTCACAAAAGTTCAAATCAACCTGCTTCAAACCTAGCAACAATTCCTTTAGTGGAGAATTTGCATCCCCTTCTCACTCATGTGCCCAAGCCTATGATGACATAAATTTGTATTTGCTCCTATATAATCTAAAGCAATAGAAATATCAGTATTACCAGTACATACATACAATGTACCTTCCTTCTTTCCTTTTGCTGATATTAGTGATCCTTTAGAAACCTTCCATAAATTTTTTATGAATGTAATTGTACAACCTTCACTATCCAAATACCCTATTGAAATTATATTTCTTCTCAAATTAGGAATATGCCTTACCTCTTTTAGCAACCATTGGTTTCCATTTTGTAATTTTATCTGTATCTTACCCATTCCAACAATTTTGCATAGTCGATCATCACCCAAATAAACCTATCCAAAATCACCTTGAAAATAGTCTACAAAATATTTCTTATGAGGTGTGGCATGATATGAAGCCCCTGAGTCTAGCACCCAGTACTCATTGATATTATCTAATTAAAGGATTAAAGCATTTTGCAACACATCACCTACTACATTTACTTCATTATTATTATCCTGTTTTTCATCTCCTTTTTTTTTTCTTTTTGAGACCAAAAATCTCTTTTAAGGTGTCCTTTCTTCCCACAATGCCAACATTCCAACTACTTCCCTTTGGATTTGGATATGCCTTTCTTTTACTTTCCATGATTCCTTGGGATTTTTCCTCTCTCCCTTTGTCTCCCCCTGTTTTGCATAGTCAAAGCATTACCCGATATCTCACCCATGCTTTTTTGTTATATTTCCTTGCTAAGGATAACACCAATAATATCATCAAACTTTAAAGTATTTAAACCAGAGACAGAATTACTCAAAACCATTACCAAGCCATTTCAACTTTCTAGCAATGAGCACAAGATCCAAAGAGCCCTAACCTCATCATCAAAGTCTAATTCTACAAAAATTAATTGATTAGTAACAATGTTAAACTCATTTAAATGATCAGTAACAGATCCACCTTTTAATATCTACATATTAAATAAATATTTCATAAGAAATACCTTGTTCTAAGCTTATGGTTTTTCATATAGTTTATCCAACGTATTTATTAAACCCTCTGTTGTCTTTTCCTTTGAAATGTTGAATGCCACTGATACTTCTAGACATAGTCATATTATTCCTAATGTATTTCTATCAAGAACCTCCCATTCTTCATCTAACAACTTTGATGGTTTCTTTGCTATTCAACCTAATGGTAGGTAAAGATCCTTCTGATATAGATAGTCCTCCATTTGTATCTTCCATAGCTGGTAATTTTTGCCATTAAAATTATCAACTTTAAACCTACCTTATTATGCCATTGCTCCCGCTCAAACCAGGAAACCCTCCTTTCAGGTGCATTTTTCAAACCCTAGGTTCTGATACTATTTGTCAGGATTACATAATAAAACATGAGTAATAAATAAATGCAAAAATAAAACGCAAAAAATAAAGTAATACATGAGACACATATTTGCATGGTTCACCCAATATGGGCTACATCCATAGAGAAAATAACCAGACCTTTTATTCCATCTAAAAAAATCATGAAGGGATACAACCTACAACAAATCCGTTGTAACTTCCTTTTCGCTCTATCATCATCAATTACAATTATGCACACCATGCATTACAATACATTCAGCTACCATATATCATCCATATAAAAAAAAAAATGTGTTATAATTTTAGGGAAAAAAATTCCACCTAAAATCCACCATCCAATCTGTGACCTAATAATAAATGGTCCAAATTTACATAGAGAAAAAATATTTATTTTAGTCTTTGGGGGTGTTGCCCCTGAAAACCCCCACTAGGGGGGGCATGATGACACAAGTAGAGGGGGAGTTGCTCCCCCTACAACTCCCTTTATGGAGTGGGTCCAAATGCGGCTAAAAATAAGGTCTTCAAATTAATCAAGCTCCACAACCAACAATACCATGGGGGTACATTAGCATGTACCAAATAATGTAATATTCTCCAACACTACATTCACAAAGAAAACTTTTATGTTTTATTGTTTTTTCAAAGTCTTGATCACACTTTAAGATGATATATA
Source organism: Wollemia nobilis (assembly GCA_028583015.1). NCBI lineage: Eukaryota > Viridiplantae > Streptophyta > Pinopsida > Araucariales > Araucariaceae > Wollemia > Wollemia nobilis. The sequence continues at coordinate 2,008,762 of JAQPPZ010001689.1, read as the reverse complement.
TGACATTCCTAATTGTAAGTATGGTTAATATACTAGGAAATTATCATCAATACAATAAGATTACTTAAGGATGATATGAAGTGATTAGAATCCTTTTATTTCTCAATAATTTTGGGCTTGTCAAAATATTTTACCTAGAGATTTACTCATGGTATTATATAGAAAATGTGAAATAAAATCTCATTGTCTCAAGAATCATGAAGAATTGAAGAAACATTCTAGTGAACCCATAACTAGAACTAAGAATTTGGGAGTTGAATAAAGTATCTGCATACATTTTATCAATTCTAAAGAAAACCCAAATGTTACAAGGACTTTTTTTAACTTTGAAAATCAAGTTCATTATAGTCTTTTGTTATAACTAACTTAAGTATTTGTTGGTCATGAATATGCCTAAGTACAAAATATTGTTTGTGCGCACTAGACCCGGCCAACATTGAAAGGTTGGAGGAAATAAATGTCCTCCAAGCCAATATCCAAAGAGGGCTAGTTCCCATACTAAAACTAATGATCAATTGTAAGCTTAGGGTAACAAGAAAGAAATGGGAAATGACAGAAAGAAATGGGAAATATGGCTGTAAGCCATATATGAAAGGTGGGGATAAACTAATAACAAAATTCACAGTAAATATTAGTTAGCATATAACAAAAAGCAAGGCACAGAAACCACTCGTAGTTTGCCAAGATAACTTCCAAGACAACATTCTAGTATTCACTCCCTCACAAGTAGTAATTAAATCTAGATGCAGAATTTAAAATCAGCAAATAATGGACATGAACATAATCAAAAATACCAAGTAGAAAGAGATCAAACACAATACTACTCAAGGAACCAGAAGTCAATATCTTTCTATTTATACAGAAAACTTAAAGTGTTTTTCTGCAGAGTGTTTATCCTCCCTTCATTACATCAAAATGCTTAGTATTTATAGAGGATTTCATCTCTAAAATTAAATGCATATTAAAACAAAATGTTAACTATTCAAAGACCAGCAAGAGAAATTCTCTCCTCGGTAGCAGCAATGCTTGAATTAGAATATTCTTCAAGAAGCAGTGATCCCTCTTCCATGGAGAACACCTAGGAAATTAGCAGGATTGGACAATTGAAAATCATCTCAAACATCGATGCATTGGAACTCAACAATATCGTGCGACAATGAGGAGCTTGGATATTAAATGCTAAATACCATTTCATCACTTTACACCTTGGAATCTTACCCTCATAGTGGAGAGCCAACAAAAATTAACTATACTTTGAAAAGCAATGAAATCAATGGACGACACCTTGAAAATAAATAGGATCACACCATAATCTGGGATGTAGCATTTAATTTTGGTATCTCTTCAGTAGGAATTATGGAAATATCATTTTCATTGCTCTAAGAATTAAATTCCACCAATATTTGATCTTTCCCAAAAAAATATCAGTAGCAGTGATGCCTTCAAAAGAAAACTTTTTTGAAGGGAAGAGGAAAGAATTGATTTCACCCATCAATACGCTTTCACCCTTTACCTGATTAATTTCACCCAAAAAATAGCATGAAAACATCTTCTACAAGAAAATGGGTGAAAATGATTGATTTCACCTCGAAGAGGGGCAAAAATTATTTTCACCCCACCCCAGGGGTGACTTTGACTTTGACTGGAGCATAAAGATGTTATTTCAAGATTTTTGCTCCAACCTGGGTGAAATTATTGTTTCTACCCAAAATGAGACGAAATTACATTGGCAGACGCCTTCTTTAAATTTTCTTTGGCTTTAACTTGAGCAAATTTCACTTGGATGACATCACTTCATCATTTGCACTTCGAAAAGCATCCTCAACTTGGATTTCATCCCAAAGAAGGGCGAAAGTGATTTTTGCCCCTCCTTAGGGGTGAATTTGACTTTGACTTCACAAGGCACACATTTCACTTGATTTTTGCCTCAAGATGCCTTCAATTTAGAGATTCACCCTGAAGAAGGGCAAAAATGATTTTCGTTCCCTCCTAGGGGTGACTTTGACTTTGACCATTTCCTCATTTATTATTTTCACCCCAAAAGTTCTTGAAAATGGATTTTCGCCCCAAAAGTGCCTGAAAATTAGATTTTCATCCCAAAAATAGATTTTCGGTGGTACATCTTCTCGAAGCCATAAATTTTGATTCATTGATTTGATTGTCTATTGTAATATATCATTGAACTGATTGTCCATTTCATCCATTTTCATCCTTCTACGGGGCCTTCAAAGTCTCATATTGTATTTTTAAGTTGTGCTAGAGAAATTTCTCGGGATGAAAACTTTAATATCTCTCAATCCATTTAGGATATTGGGGTGATTCTTTCACCATAAGTCTAATTTTTCAATTCCCCTCCTTTGGATAAATTTTCAAGTCCATAGGTATCCATTTTGGCTGATTTTCCAAAAATGATCGCTTCCCAATTTTCACCTTTTTTGACTTCTAACTATAGTGTGGTAAAAATACCAACACTTTTGGTGGCTCATAGGGTATTCAGCTTGTTTGGATCCAATCAACCCCAGGGCTTTTATCAATTAGGCAACAGAGTCATAACCACCTGCAGCAAATCATTTACTGCTTGCACTAGCTTCTTCTGGTGATGTCTGATATTGTTCGGCTGCCTATTTGTATTTTTCATCCATTGCGAGGAACTGCGTCGAGCTCAGTTGATTTTCTCTATTTCAGGATGCTCTGGAAAGACTTCGATATCTGATAACACTAGCTCCTGTAATCCAAAAAATGGAAAAAATAAAAGGGAACAGAGGCTGTTAAGGGTTTGGCTCAATGAAAGGAGCAAAAATATATGGGACCATAGTTACACTTACCCTTGATGGGGTTGGTGTACTTACAGCAATGATGTGATTAATAGGGGTGGAAGATGAGGCATATGATAGTGGAATAGAAAATGGGTTAGGGATAGAGGTCAACAAACTAAAATATGGAGGAATGGAAGAAATGGGAATGACGAAAGGAGCATTGGTGATTGATGACTATGAAATGGGAAGGGGAACAAAAGTGGTGGGTACATCGAATGAAATTAAAGTGGAAGGAGGTATTGCAGAATGAAGGGAAATGGTAACAAAATGCTCATGATCAAGAGAAGAGAAAATGCATACTTATAGGCTTTGACACAATTTGAGTCAATGACGTGGGTGGTTGCAACCTTAGATTTTTTTATGATCACACCATTTAGTGCCCTCAACACTTTAGTTATTAGCCGGTCTATTTACACTATTTACACAAAATTTTGTGATATGATTAGCATGACGCCACCACAAACATGGCTTGGGTGCTTATCTAGTGAATTTGTAGTGTCCAGACCAGATCTTATTGTACTTCAATTAATATTTGAAGTTCGGTTGGCCTCTTACCAAATTTTACCAGGTTGCAAACAAGATGCAACATGGCAGTTTATCATGCATGCTAGTAATCATACAATTAATGAATAATGTGGTGAAGAGATTGACCATATGATAGCCTTCTTCAAGTACTGGTTGTGATGATGGCTAGATCTAATACTACCACTTTAGAGATGTTGAGCAAGGTGCAATAACAGTATTGTCATTTTTTTCAACACAGTCAGATAGATCTGTTGATGTAGTGGACAGGAAGTTCAAAAGATATTCAGATGCAGAAGACAGGAGTTCAAAGGTTATTCAGAGTATGTACAGTGATTTTCCAAGAATACCGAAGTGGCCCATATGCAAAAGATCAAAGAAAAAAATACAAGTAAGAAAAGTGTCGCAATATCACGACATATACAACAGGCAAGAAAAACTGTCGCGATTTCGTGACATGTTGGAAGAGAGAGAAAAAGCAGGAAAAACTGTCACGATTTCATGACATGTTGGAAGAGAGAGAAAAAGCAGGAAAAACTATCGCAATTTCGTGACATGTTGGAAGAGAGAGAAAAAGTAGGAAAAAATGTCATGATTTCACGACATGTTGGAAGAGAGAGAAAAATCAGGAAAAACTGTCACGATTTCGCGACATGTTGGAAGAGAGAGAAAAAGCAGAAAAAACTGTCACGATTTCGTGACATGTTGGAAGAGAGAGAAAAAGGCAAGTGGAAAAACTTTCGCGATTTCGTGACATGTTAGAAGAGAAAGAGAAAGCAGGAAAAAGTGTCACGATTTCGTGACAAGTTCAAAGAAAGAGAACAAGTAAGAAAAGTGTCACGATTTCGTGACATGTCGCATTTTCACGACTAAAATAGGAGAGAGAAAGTAAGTTGGAAAAGTGATTTTTGTGAAAAAAGAAAGAGAGGAAGCGTACGAAAGCAGAACTGTCGCGATTTCATGACAAAAGCAGAAAGCAAGACTTTGAAAGCATAAGTGTCATGATTTCATGACAAAAGCAAAGAAGTAAAAGTATAAAAGCAGAAGTGTCGTGATTTCACGACAAAAGCAGAGAAGAAGACTTCGAAGGCAGAAGTGTCATGACTTCGTGACAAAAGCAAAGAAGCTAAGTACAAAAGCAAAAGTGTCGCAATTTCATGACAAAAGCAAAAAGCAAGACTTTGAAAGTAGAAGTGTCGTGATATCACGACAAAAGCAAAGTCGAAGTCTATGGAAGCAGAAGTGTCGCGATATCACGACAAAAGCAAAGTCGAAGTCTATGGAAGCAAAAGTGTCGCGATATCATGACAAAAGCAAAGATGAAGTATACGGAGGCAAAAATGTCACAATATCATGACAAAAGAAAAGACGAAGTCTACGAAGGTAGAAATGTCGTGATATCACGACAAAAGAATAGAGAAAGCGTACGAAGGTGAAAGTGTCATGATATCGTGACATGTATTTTCGTGGCAACAACAACAAAAGAAGCTATAGAGGCAAAAATGTCACGATTTCATGACAGGTCGTAAATGCACAAGTCAAGAAGGAGAACCCGACTGAAATGAGAAGTATGATAGTGGATCGACATCACTACGACATTTACAGGGGTAGTTATAGAGTGATTTCATACTGCTGAAATACGAAGAGTGATCAAAAGTCAGTATGGTGGTTACAGGGTCTATCCAGAATGAAATCATCAAGTGATGGATAAACCGAACATCTTCTTGAGTTGAAGCTGACGAAGATCAATGACAATTGACTAAAATTAGGGTTTATAGTTGTTATGAAAGTCGACTAAGATTAGGATTTATAACCGACTAAGATTAGGGTTTTCATCATAAAAAATATTGTTATAAAAGGAGGGTTGTTTGGAGAATTGAAGTGAGTCGAATGTGTGTGAGATACGGTCATTGTGCGTAGAGAGCAAGTCGTGTCGAATCATGCTAAGTGCAAAATTTGCAAAGAGAGCAGAGTGCGCAAAAGGGAGAAGACGATCATGAAGTTCAACTATAACGAAGCAGAGTGTGCAAAGTGATTGCACAAAGAGAGCAGAGTGTGCAAAGAGCAAAAAGGTTGAAGTTTGACCAGGTGCTATTGTGATTGCGTAGAGAAAGCAGAGTGCGTAGAGAACACAAAGGTGAAGAATACCAGTCAGGGTCTTGCAAAAGCAAAGGTATCTTACTGACAAACTTATAGATTCAAATTGAAGTCCAGTTTGGTGCTTGGTATCAAGGGTTGGTGCTCCTTCCAGTTGGTGCTGGTAAATCAAGGGTTGGTGCTCCTTTCTATTGGTGTAGATAAATCAAGGGTTGGTGCTCCTTCTAGTTGGTGCTGGTAAATCAAGGGTTGGTGCTCCTTTTTGTTGGTGAAGATAAATCAGGGGTTGGTTCTCCTTTCTATTTGTGTAGATAAATCAGGGGTTGGTGCTTCTTTTTGTTGGTGTAGATAAATCAGGGGTTGGTGCTCCTTCCAGTGGGTGCTGGTAAATTGATTGTAAAGTTGTTGCTTTGCAAAGGCTAGATTTGGATGGTAGTCCAAGCAGTAAATTTTTGAGGAGTAGCCACATTGGTGAACCTCATTAAATCTTGTGTTGTGTGATGCTCTTTTGTTATACTTTTTGTATCTAGTAATAAGTTTTAATTTCTATGGTATTAAGAGCTGTAAATTCAAGTTTAAAGAGCTACACTGATTCACCCCCCCTCTTAGTGTCATTGTAAGACTAATAATTGGTATCAGAGCTAAGTTCTTGTACAAGCTTAACCAGCTAGGGTGATCTTGGAAGTAACACAATGGCAGGAGGTGAAGCTCTTTTCATGGCATTTGAAGAAGTAAAATCAGAAAAGGAAGGAGTGAACTCTGAAGTATGTGGTGAAAACCCTGAGGCTGAAGTAGATCTAGAAGGTGAGTTGATCTCTGCACTTGAAGAGTGGAAAATAGAGAGGAAAAAGAATAAGAAAATTTTAAAAAAACTTGAGGATGCAAACGAAATCATAACCAGTCTGAAAGTACAGACAGAAGAATACAAGAAAATATCTAAAGATCTTGAAGTACAAATTACCATGAAAATAGATTATTGCTGCAAACTAGAAGAAGAGAATGTTGGTTTATGGACGCAAATAGAAGAGATGAATCACAAAATTAGTTGCTATCACAAACGTGAAGAAAGTTCTATGAAGCTAGATAAGATTATAAATGACCAAAGGCCTGCAGGCATCAAATTTGGTTTGGGTTTCGTCGAAGGAGAATCATCAAATGGATCAAAGGCCAAAAATGTAGAATCCATAAATAATGAAGATAAGAAACAGGTTGATCAAGGAAAAACATCTCATGCAAAAAGAAATCAATAATGCCAGACACAAAAGGAGAATTGACAATGATGGATTCACCAATGTCACACATCAAAGAAGAAGAAGACCTATGGCTCCTATGGCAACATGGCAAAGACCATCACCCAGGTTCAATTATCCCTTTTCTGGTTTCTTTTTTAAATGCAATGGCTATGGACATAAAATCTCATACCTGCAAATATAATGTAAGACCAAGGAATTTCACCGAGTAGAAATGTTTTTTCTCCTTTGATGAATTATACAGTAGAATGTTATAACTGTCATAATTTTGGGCACATTGCAAGAAACTGTAGAAGTACATTTGCATCAAATCAGTTTCAAGGAAGAAAATTTCAACAAAATAGGATGAGACAAAATAGAAAACTTCTCGAAAAACATGCACAAGCTATTGATAAGGGAAAGGCAAAATAAGAGCCCAAAACTACTATCAAAATGAAGTGGAAAGAAAAAGAGCGACTTAAGGAAGAAAAGGAATCCTTAATCATACAAACAACATTTAAAGCACAAAATAAATATGTACCATGGATACTTGATAGTGGATGCTCCAGTCATATGACGAGTGACAAACAAAAATTTGAGAAGTTACAGAAATGTGAAGGTGGTTCAAGTAAAGTTTGGAAATAATGATGGAGCTAAGATAGTTGGCAAAGGTTCAGTTAAAATTAGTGACGGAAAAATTAAGTCAAAAGAAGTCTTGTTTGTGGATGGTTTGAAACATAACTTGTTGAGCGTAAGTCAGATTTGTGATAAAGGTCATGAAGTAGTTTTTAAGAAGCAGGGTTGTGAAGTCAGAAAAAACAAACAGTGGAAAATTGATAGCAATTGGATCAAGGACATCTGGCAACTTGTACACACTCTCAAAGACTTCAGAAGGAGCTTGTTTTATTGGATAGGAAGAAGAAAATTGGTTGTGGCACAAGAGACTCGGTCATATCATTTTTGATAATCTAGTAAAAATCAACTCAAAAAGGGCAGTGAGAGATATTCCCACCATCGAGAAACCTGCAAACAGCATTTGTGCTTCATGCCAAAAGGGGAAGCAAACTAGAGTCACATTCAAAACAAAAGAGTACTACACAAGCAAACCTTTGGAACTAATACACACTGATTTATGTGGACCCATGAGAACACAAAGCATAAATGATGACAAATATTTTATGTTGTGCATTGATGACTATTCCAGAATGACATGGATATTTTTCTTGAAGCATAAATTAGAAGCTTTTGAAATGTTCAAGATTTTCAAAAACTAAGTTGAGAATGAAACAGGAAAGAGGATCAAATGTTTAAGATCAGATAGAGGAGGAGAATTCATTTCAAAGGAGTTTACAGAGTACTGTGAAAAATACGGTATTAGGAGATAATTCTCAGCAGCCAAGACACCTCAGCATAATGGAGTGGTAGAAAGAAAGAACAGGACAGTGCAGGAAATGGCACAGACTATGTTGGCTGAAAGCAGAGTAGCAGATATATTTTGGAAAGAAGCAGTCCATACTACGGTGTATATCCAAAATAGGTACATGCTGAGAACACATGAAAGCAAAACTCCTTATGAGTTGTGGTTCGGTAAAAGGGCAATAGCAAAATACCTCAAAGTTTTTGGCAGCAAGTGCTACATCAAAAGAACTAAAGATAATCTTGGTAAGTTTGAAGATAGAGCGGATGAAGGTATTTTTTTTGGTTATTCATCAAAAAGCAAAGCTTACAAATGCTACAACAAGAGGCTAAAGAAAATTGTGTGCAGTGCCGATGTTAAATTTGATGAAGGTAGAGAACGAGTAATTAGCTATGAAAAGAACTACCCAATTTATGAAGAGGTTATTGAAGGAGATGAGGAAAACAAAACGAAAAAGATACAAAAAATTGACTTTGATGATTTAAGTTGTGATTTAGAAGTGGAAGAAAATAAGAAATTCAAAACAGGCAGCTAGCAAAAAAATCATCCTAGAGAGCAAATAATTGGAGACCCCAAAGTTGGTGTTTAGACAAGAAGAAGAGTAGTAAGTTACTACTCTCTATTATCCAGCATTGAGCCCAAAAATGTTGTTGACGCAAGCAAAGATGAAAGATGGATGAAGGCAATAAATGAAGAATTAGATCAGATCGAGAAAAATGAAACTTGGGAGTTAGTACCTAGACCTGCAAATAAAAATATAATCGGGACTAAATGGATTTTTTGAAAAAAATTGAATGAAGATGGATAGGTAGTCAGAAATAAAGCAAGATTGGTATGTAAGGGTTATGCACAAGTTGAAGGCATTGACTTTGAGGAAACTTTTGCACCAGTAGCTAGACTAGAGGCAATTAGAATGTTTTTGGCTTTAGCAGTCTACAAGAATTTCAAAGTTTATCAAATGGATGTGAAATCAGCATTTTTGAATGGGAAACTTGAAGAAGAGGTTTATATTGAGCAACCGAGATGGTTTCCAACTTGGTGATGATCCCAACTTGGTTTGCAAGTTGAAGAAAGCATTATATGGCTTAAAACAGGCACCCCGAGCATGGTATGCAAGGCTAGACAACTATCTCACTCAACAAGGGTTTAAGAAAGGTATGGTGGATAGTAATTTGTATGTCAAAACATAAAATGGGCATCTTATTTTTCTTGTTGTATACATAGATGATATCATATTTGGCAGCAACAAAGATGAGTCGTGTAAAGATTTAGCAAATAAGATGCAAAAAGAATTTAAAATGTCAATGATTGGTGAACTTTCGTATTTCCTCGGGTTGCAAGTTAATCAAAATAAGAAGGGCATATTTATTTCTCAAGTTAAATATGTGAAAGAGATGTTAAAAAAGTTCACAATGGAGGATTGTAAGCTAGTTAGCACTCCCATGACGACAGGTTGCAAGTTGAGCAAGGATGAAAAATATCCACCTATTGATCAAACCATGTACAGATCTATGATTGGGAGCTTATCGTGCACTGACGACTACCAGACCAGATATTTTGCAGGTAGTATGCATGGTAGCACGATTTTAGGCTAATCCCAAGGAGACTCATGTGATAGCAATGAAGAGGATTCTTCGGTACCTCAAAGGTACTATGGAGTATGGGTTATGGTATCCGAAAGGTAAAGACTTCACCCTTATTTTGTATTCAGATGCAGATTGGGCAGGAAGTGTCGATGATAGAAAGAGTACCAGTGGAGGTGCATTCTATCTTGGAGACATATTGGTCACGTGGCACAGTAAGAAACAAGAGTCAGTTTCTTTATCGACAGTAGAGGCAAAATATATTGCAGCGAAAACATGTTGTACGTAGGTATTATGGATGAAATAAACCCTAAAATATCTCGGTATTAGCTTCAGTGAGCCAATATCAGTTAAGTGTGATAACACCAATGCCATTAACATCTCCAAGAATCCGGTTATGCATTCATGCACAAAACACATTGCTATCAGGTATCACTTTTTGAAGGAGAAAGTTGTGGAAGGTGAGGTTAAGTTGGATTTTTTTCCAACTATAGAGCAAGTAGTATATATCTTCACAAAACCATTGCCCAAGGAAGTTTTTGAGTACCTTCGTAATAAATTGGGAGTGGTCACACTTCCCAAGAATTGACTAGCTACAGGGATCACATTCTCAGGGGGAGCATTTAAGTATTTGATTATCTTTTTGCTCATGTTCATGATTTTTGCTAAGTGTAATAAATTTTGCCTAAGAATGTTGTGCATGGACTCAGGGGGAGTCTGCAGTAGCCCTTTGGTATTATTGTCAAAGGGGAAGAAGAGTTACAAGAAATTGCACGTGTTGCCAAAAATTTCAAAGGGGGAGATTGTTGAGCAAGGTGCAACAACAGTATTGTCATTTTTGTCAACATAGTCAGATATATTTGTTGATGCAATGGACAAGAAGTTCAAAAGCTATTCAGATGCAGAAGACAGGAGTTCAAAGGTTATTCAGAGTATGTACAGTGATTTTCCAAGAAGATCGAAGTGGCCCATATGCAAAAGATCAAAGAAAAAAAGACAAGTAATAAAAGTGTCACGATATCGCGACATATACAACAGGCAAGAAAAACTGTCGTGATTTCATGACATGTTGGAAGAGAGAGAAAAAGCAAGAAAAACTGTCACGATTTCACGACATGTTGGAAGAGAGAGAAAAAGCAGGAAAAACTGTCACGATTTCGTGACATGTTGGAAGAGAGAAAAAGCAAGAAAAACTGTCATGATTTCGCGACATGTTGGAAGAGAGAGAAAAGGCAAGAAAAACTGTCGTGATTTCATGACATGTTGGAAGAGAGAAAAAGGGAAAAACTGTCATGATTTTGTGACATGTTGGAAGAGAAAGAGAAAGCAGGAAAAAGTGTCGCGATTTCGCGACAAGTTCAAAGAAAGAGAACAAGTAAGAAAAGTGTCACGATTTCGTGACATGTCGCATTTTCGTGACTAAAATAGGAGAGAGAAAGTAAGTTGGAAAAGTGTCACGATTTCGCGACATGTCGCATTTTTACGACAAAAGAAAGAGAGGAAGCGTACGAAAGCAGAACTGTCGCAATTTCATGACAAAAGCAGAAAGCAAGACTTCAAAAGCAGAAGTGTCGCGATTTCGTGACAAAAGCAAAGAAGTAAAAGTATGGAAGCAGAAGTGTCATGATTTTACGACAAAAGCAGAGAAGAAGACTTTGAAGGCAGAAGTGTCACGATTTCGTGACAAAAGCAAAGAAGCTAAGTACGGAAGCAGAAGTGTCATGATTTTGTGACAAAAGTAGAAAGCAAGACTTCAGAAGCAGAAGTGTCGCGATATCACGACAAAATCAAAGTTGAAGTCTATGGAAGCAAAAGTGTCACGATATCACGACAAAAGCAAAGTCGAAGTCTATGGAAGCAGAAGTGTCGCGATATCACGACAAAAGCAAAGACAAAGTATACGGAGGCAAAAATGTCGCGATATCGTGACAAAAGAAAAGATGAAGTCTACGGAGGTAGAAATGTCGCGATATCATGACAAAATAATAGAGAAAGCGTACGAAGGCGAAAGTGTCACGATATCGTGACATGTATTTTCACGAAAATAGCAACAAAAGAAGCTACAGAGGCAAAAATGTCATGATTTCATGATAGGTCATAAATGCGCAAGTCAAGAAGGAGAACCCAACTAAAATGAGAAGTATGACAGTGGACCGACATCACTACGGCATTTACAAGGGCAGTTACAGAGTGATTTCATACTGCTAAAATATGAAGAGTGATCAAAAGTCAGTATGGCGATTAATGAGGTCCGTCAGAATGAAATCATGAAGCAATGGATAAACCAAACATCTTCTTGAGTTGAAGCCGATGAAGATCGATGACAACCGACTAAAATTAGGGTTTACAGTTGTTATGAAAGTCGACTAAGATTAGGATTTACAACCGACTAAGATTAGGGTTGTTATAAAAGGAGGGTTGTTTGGATAATTGAAGTGAGTCGAATGTGTGTGAAATATGGTCGTTGTGCACAGAGAGTAAGTCGTGTCGAATCGTGCTAAGTGCAAAATTTGCAAAGAGAGCAGAGTGCACAAAAGGGAGAATACGATCGTGAAGTTTGACTAGAACGAAGCAGAGTGTGCGAAGTGATTATGCAAAGAGAGTAGAGTGCACAGAGAGTGAAAAGGTTAAAGTTCAACCAAGTGTTGCTATGATTGCACAGAGAAAGTAGAGTGCGCAGAGAACGCAAAGGTGAAGAAGACCAGTCAGGGTCTTGCAAAAGCAAAGGTATCTTACTGACAAACTTATAGATTCAAATTGAAGTCCAGGTTGGTGCTTGGCATCAGGGGTTGGTGCTCCTTCTAGTTGGTGCTAGTAAATCAAGGGTTGGTGCTCCTTTCTATTGGTGTAGATAAATCAGGGTTTGGTGCTCCTTCCAGTTGGTGCTGGTAAATCAGGGGTTGGTGCTCCTTTCTGTTGGTGTAGATAAATTAGGGGTTGGTGCTCCTTTCTGTTTGTGCAGATAAATCAAGGGTTGGTGCAGATAAATCAGGGGTTGGTGCTCCTTCCAGTGGGTGCTGGTAAATTGATTATAAAGTTGTTGCTTTGTAAAGGCTAGATTTGGATGGTAGTCCAAGCAATCAATTTTTGAGGAGTAGCCACATTGGTGAACCTCGTTAAATCTTGTGTTGTGTGATGCTCTTTTGTTATACTTGTTGTATCTAGTAATAAGTTTTAATTTTTGTAGTATTAAGAGCTATAAATTCAAGTTTAAAGAGCTACACTGATTCACCCCCCCCTCTCAGTGTCATTGTAAGACTAATAAGAGATTCCACTGGTTGCGATGTCTTGGGTGCTTGCTCCTCTGACTCCTTGATGTGATAACAATATTTTTGGTGATAGCTCCACTATTAGGATATCCTCAAGACTACCCTCTTGATGAGGCATGCTTATTAGGTCTCAACTGAGTACTTGCATGCTATGCTCAGGGATATAAAAAAGTGTAAAATTGTACCCTCTTTGTAGTCAAAATCTTCCACTTGGGCCTGTTCCCCTTCTTGGTCAATCTCCTGATGGAAACTGCAAGTAACCATATTGTTCATTGTTGGAGTAGTGCTTGCATATTCCCTTCATTGGCCTTGGATGAGATCCACCTCTTGTGCTCCACATAGTTACATTCTAGGTATCCACACAGTTTGAGGGAATTGACATTGTGAATATTGTGTGAGACAAACAAGAGAAAAAACTAACAGAGAGTGATGGAAAGGCAGTTTCTCTCCACTATAATTTTCTTTCTTGGAGCAGGAGTCACTCTCTTGTACTACTTTCTAAAAGACTTAAGGGAATCTCTGTTTCCCATATTGTAGTAGGAGGAGTCTTATGTCCAGATGGAAATCTCAAACATAGTAGAGGTGGGCTTGGGTGGGTGAAAATCGAATTTCCTCTATATTTCTCCTCCAAATCCTCCAAAATTAGACATTGAAGTTCGTGATGCTCTCTAGAGGTGCTCTCATGATGGTGGAGAGTTGCATCAAGAGTTGAAAGGGATCCCGAGAGCTATCAAATGTCTCAACAAGTTCTCTCACTAAGTCATCCCATAAGCATATACTCTTACGGCCGAGCATTATATACCACTACAACACCCTTCCCTCCAGAGACAGGACCAAAAGTCTGATCATGACATATTCATGGGTTTGCCATGGATATTTGCTAGAGCAACATCTTCAAGGTGCTCTAAGGCCATTCCCTTAGTGTTATTTTATATTGTTAGGGTCTTTAAGGTATTTTTGGGAATATCATACCGACTTTGGATATTTAGAGGGCCAGGATCATCCTAGTTGGAATAGCATATTTGTGTCATTATAGTAGTGGTCCTCAGAGATCACCGTCTATGTTGTTGAGTCGGAGTCACCAGGTGAACATTATTTCTTTGCTTGTGAGGTCAAGGCTGCTCACCAAACCTTGATTTCTCTAGGGTGTATTCTTTTAGCATAAAATATATCCATCGATCATGAGATTCTGATATTCAATTCAACGGAGTCACCAAGTGATTTTACCATATGAAGGCAAGCCAAAGATTCACAAAACTTAGGCTCCCTTAAAATACAAAGACTATTTGTCCCACTAGGCATGCCAAAAATTGTTGGTCATAAATTTACCTAAGTACAAAATATTATTTATGTGCCCTAGACCCAACCAACATTGAAAGGCCTAAGAAAAGAAATATTGTTGGTCACGAATCTGCCTAAGTACAAAATATTATTTGTGTGCACTAGACCCGGCCAACATTGAAAGGTTGGAGGAAATAAATGTCCTCCAAGCCATTATCCAGAGAGGGCTAGTTTCCATACTAAAACTAATGATCAATTTAAAGCTTAGGGTAACATGAAAGAAATGGGAAATGATAGAAATAATTGGGAAACATGGTTGTAAGACATATATGAAAGGTGGGGATAAACTAACAACAAAATTCACAGTAAATATTAGTTAGCATATAACAAAAAGTAAGGCACAGAAACCACTCATAGTTTGCCAAGATAACTTCCAAGACAACATTCCAGTATTCACTCCCTCACAAGCATCAATCAAATCTAGATGTGGAATTTAAAATCAACAAATAATGGACATGAACATAATCAGAAATACCAAGCAGAAAGAGATCAAACACAATACTACTCAAGGAACCAGAAGTCGAATATCTTTCTATTTATGCAGAAAACTTAAAGTGTTTTTCTACAGAGTGTCTATCCTCCATTCATTACATCAAAATGCTTAGTATTTATAGAGGATTTCATCTCTAAAATTAAATGTACATTAAAACAAAATGTTAACTAGTCAAATACCAGCAAGAGCAATTCTCTCCTTAGTAGCAACAATGCTCAAATTGAAACATTCTTCAATAAGCAATGATCCCTCTTCCATGGAGAGCACCTAGGAAATCAATAGGATTGGATGATTGAAAATCATCTCAAATATCGATGCATTGGAACTTAGCAATATCGCACGATAATAAAGAGCTTGGATATTAAATACTAGACACCATTTCATCACTTTACACCTTAGAATCTTACCCTCACAGTGGAGACCCAACAAAAATAAACTCTGCTTTGAAAAGAAATGAAATCAATGGAGGGAATCTTGAAAATAAATAGGATCGCACCATAATCTGGGACGTAGCATTTAATTTCACTATCTCTTCAGTAGGAATTATGGAAATATCAATTTCATTGCTCTAAGAATTAAATTCCACCAGTATTTGATCTTTTTCAAAAACATATTAGCAGCAGTGACGCCTTCAAAAGAAAACTTTTCTGAAGGGAAGAGACAAGAATTGATTTTTCCCATCAATAAGCTTTCACCCTTTACCTGATTAATTTCACCCAAAAATAGAGAATTTCATCCAAAAATGGAATGAAAACGTCTTCTACAAGAAAATGGGTGAAAATGATTGATTTCACCCCCAAGAGGGGAAAAAATAATTTTCTTCCCACCCCAGGGGTGACTTTGACTTTGACTGGAGCATAAAGATGCTATTTTGGGATTTTTGCTCCAACCTAGGTGAAATTACTGTTTCTACCCAAAATGGGGTGAAATTACATTGGCAGGTGTCTTCATTAAATTTACTTTGACTTTGACTTGAGCAACCTTCACTTGGATGACATCACTTCATCATTTTCACTCCGAAAAGTATCCTCAACTTGAATTTCACCCCAAAGAAGGGCAAAAGTGATTTTCACCCCTCCTTAGGGGTGACTTTGACTTTGACTTCACAAGGCACACATTTCACTTGATTTTCACCCCAAGATGTCTTCAATTTAGAAATTCACCCTGAAGAAGGGCAAAAATTATTTTGACCCCCCCAAGGGCGACTTTGACTTTGACCAATTTCCCATTTATTATTTTCACCCCAAAAGTGCCCGAAAATGGATTTTCGGTGGTACATCTTCCCAAAGCCATAACTTTTGATTCGTTGACCCGATTGTCTATTGTAATATATTGTTGGAAAGCTTGGGAAGATATCTACAGTACAAAAAATTATAGGACATCCATTTCATCCATTTTCATCCCTCTATGGGGCCTCCAAAGTCTTCATATTGTATTTTTAAGCTTGGAGAAATTTCTCAGGACAAAAACTTTAATATCTCTCAATACGTTCAAGATATTGGGGTGATTATTTCACCATAAGTCTAATTTTTTAATTCCCCTTCTTTGGGTAAATTTTCAAGTCCATAGGTATCCATTTAGGCTGATTTCCCAAAAATGGTCGCTTCCCGATTTTCACCTTTTTTGACTTTTGACTATAGTGTGGCAAAAATGCCAACAAGTATCATGCCTTATAATTATTTTAACAAAATAGAAGAAATTGTTTCATGATCCATGATATTTCCATAAATAATTGATCATTATCTAATAAATCCTTCTTGTTCCTTTGAAAATATTTTAACTAAGAACCATTTTCATCTATTTATATCACCTTTAATATTATTTTCCAGATTATGTTGCATAGTGCCTAAAGATTTCCTATTCTTCCTAGATTTGGACAAGCTAAGAAAAACACTATAACCTATAGGAAAATTCAACACAATGTTAATAAAAACCTAGTTAAAATTATAGATGAAGATGAGGGAGGTCGAGTCAGGATCTAGAATATAGTATACCTAAAGTGGTGATCTAGTTTACAAGACAAGTATAGTAGAAGTATAGATAAGATAGAGGTAAAATTTAACTAGTAGAAGAAATGAAAAGCAAACAATTGACCCAATATAATACAATAACCTAAGTAAGATGTAACAAGAGGGAGAGAGGTTTACATCAAATGTCCTGAGATGTATTTGTATAGAGGACAACTCATAAAACTAGTTTGTGGACCTTACAAGTTATGGTTAAAGTTACACTTCAAGGGAGCAAGGGACATGTGTGTTCTCTCATTCAAAATCAATTAAGAAAGGTACCATAAAAAAACAATAAATAGAAAAAATGATAATTATGCAAATGCACTATATAATATAAGGCTCTTGTATTAACATTAATCAATTGTAGAAATTTTTAATACAAATGTGCAACATTGTAGAGTATAGGACTCTTTGTTCTACTAAGATGGAAAAAGATAGCCAATGGAATAAGTCTATAGAAAAGGAATGATAGAAGAGAAATAAAGAAGAGCTTAGGGACCAAGAAGTTAAGGAGAAAAAAAGGAGTTTCCACAATAAACTATATTCAAGTTTTATAAAAAATCTATAAATCAATGAGAAGACAACCTGCTTCAAATTTCAACTATTCAAGAAATAGTTTTAGAAATAGTTTACAAACTATTTCAACTTCCTCTACACTATATTTTTCTCATTGGATGAATAAATGGATGAAATTATCCACTACAAAGATGTATTATACATCAAGTATTTTTGAATGATCTATTATGCTATTATTATATTATGATAGGTCCAATTGGTGTCGTGGCTTCATTATTTTTAGACATGGGTATTAAAGTGGTTGGAACCCTAAAGTTAGTGCTAAGGAATTCATGGTTCTAAAAGAAGACTTGGAACTAGCTTATTTGGTGAAGAGCCCATATAGATGTTAAACTCTACAACCTATGTTAGTATTGGAATCATGATCCTTGGGACTTTGAGCAATCTTTAATTTTCTAATATTATTTGTCCATCCTTGGGAATCAATGGTCCCCATTGCAAAAAAAAAAGACATAATATATCTAAGCATGTTCCATTTTTCTTGTGCTATAAAATACCCATATTTTCTAAACCTAGATAGGTTGTGTCCCTTGGTGAATACTCTTATTAATCACATCAATAATCTAATCTATTTTTATAGGCTACAACTATGTTAGATCTAAATTTACTATGTTGTACTACCATTAGATCTAGAAAAGGTAAGTATAGATTTATGAGCTTTGCATTAATATATGCATCCTAAATAAATATGGAGAACCAAGAACAAAATATTTCTCACCTACCTGGTGTTGAATGGCATAAGGACTAAAGCATAGTAGGTTGAGTTTTCAATGAGGACTAGAAATTGTTACTTTGTTAGATTAATCCAAATTTTATATCCAACCTGAAATTAGTATGGTATCATATATTGATCATATTGATATTTATACTTTTTCTATTGACACTACAAAATCTACTAAATTTGAATTTTTTATACTACAAATGTTATAAAATTTTCTCAACCTTTTTTTCCACTTTGACTTGAGTTGGTATCATAGAACCATTTAAAATACAAAATGTAATGTTCAATAGGGTGCTAGGCTGAAAACACACACATACCTAAAAGGCGTTGACATATGGAAGAATTAATGACCTTATCGTAAGAATTCTAGATGTAAGATAGACTCTCACCCCCTATGCTATGATGATTATGATTTAATATCCTAAGTAGATGTACTAGAATCATGTTAACCACATCTATTTTTCCATAAATCTATAGATAGAATGTAGTGGAATGTTAGAGATATGTTTCTATGAGGTTTTAGAGATAGTGCCAAAAGTTATTGAGAAACCTACCTACACTATTTTATACAACTAAATTGGGTAGGATAAAATGAACCTAGACTTACTGAAATAATAGATAAGTTGTGTCTAAAGCATTAATGTTTATGTTGTAGGGTGTCATAATAGCCATCTTGTTGAAATTATCCATGATAAAAAATGCACTCATGTTGGAACTTAGTGGTCATTAACCCTTAGATAAAATCCATGTTGATGGATTCCCAAGGCTTAAAAGAAATTTTCAAGGGTCTGTATGATAGAATATTCCTACTTGCTAGTTTGACAATGCTACAAGGAGCACAAGAGCAAACTTACATCTCCACTTCCTAGCACATGTGTGGTAGATAAAAGAATTATTATAGAATCACAAGTGTTTTTTTGACATCAAAATATCTAACTACCTTGGATTAATGTTCCTTTTATATTAGTACCTTATGTAATACCCCTTGTTTGTACACAAAGCTTTCCAAAATGGTACAACAACTCATCTTGAAGTTTATACTTTGGTATTAGCTTGACTTCTATAAACTAATAATAAATATCAACAAAATTGTTACATGAGAGATACAATACCTAATACTCATCAACACCATTTTTGTATTGTAATATATCAACAATGCTTATATCAATAGGTAGCTTAGACAATCTACTAGTTGGTTCAACTTTCCCTTGTGATGTTTGATCAAAATTGTTGGCAATTTTGGGTACTTTGGGTACATTGCCTTTGCTCAAGTGTATAAGTTGTCATTGATGTCAAAAGGCATTTTTGTGTTGATATCAAAAAGAGTGTGATGTCAAAAATATCTTGAGAAGCTTCATAATGTTAAAGGGTTTTTATTAAAACCATGGTGACAAGGTTAAAGGTTTTTCTTAAAACCATTTGGACTCATTAAGGGTTTTTATTAAAACCAAGCTTAACTTAATGCAAAGGTTTTTACTTCTTGAAAAACCTTGAAGGTCCATGTTTATTATTAATAATTAAATTAACTCAAACCTTTGACAAGGGTCTAAGTTTAATTTATTATTAATAAAATAATAATTATTATTATTTTAATTATTATTAAAGGGTCTTTCAACCCTTAAGCGACGGAGAAAAAAGAATTCTTTCGCCGATGTGTTGCCATCGTTGGAGGAGCGCCGACGTCAAACAGTTAAGGAGAAATGGCTATATAAGTGGGGATGATTTTCTAAAGTGATTGTAACTCCGAGTAATGAAAATCGTAGCTCTGTGATCTTCGAGAAAGCGTTGTATTTCATTGAGAGTTGATTATCGATATTGAGTTGCCCAAGTAATTTCTTGCATTTTCAGTTTGCGCTTTGACATCCGACGATTGCGCTTCACCTACAATTGTTGGGACTGCACTCGAATTACGTTTTTAGTTTGCACTTTGACATCCGTCAGTCTGCTTTCACCTACGATTGATTGGATTGCATGAAGGATAACAGTTTTTGTTCGCACTGTGTGGATGATTATTTATGTTGCCCAGTAAGTTACGTTTTGGACAGCGCTCACCAGTTTGCATGTGGCTTGTGGAAGACATTTACGTTTTCCAGATTCTTGGCGTCAAAGGAAGATAAAATATAGGGCAACACTGTATTTCTTCATTGGGCACTTGTGACCCAACGGCGGTGGCGTTTAAGCGAAGGCGCTAGAAGGCAGAGGTGCCGAGTTCGATTCTCTTCGTGGGTAATTTTCTTTTGGTCGCGGTGTGCAAAGGATAGTGGTTGTGAATGCATTGGAGGTATAAGGTTAAGGTATCATATTTGCTTTGACATTGTTTTATTGATGCTTAATGTTTATGTGGAGTAATAAGGTGTAAAGAGGTTTTACTTTGTATGTATATTATACTTCTGGTGGTTTTTATTAAGTTGGAGAAATAAGGTGTTAATTTGGATCTTTATTATTGTATATTGTTGTATAGTTGCTAACTCTAATTGGTGGCAAATTGAGAGTTAGTGTTGTGACAGATTTTGAGTTCTCCTTCTTCATCAAAGTAAAGGTATGGGCAACTTCTTCCATGTATATTGTTGATGGTATATTTTCTGAAATTGAGTTTGGAGTGAAAAGGTTGTCTACTAGGTATTTTTGGTGTAAATCCTATTTTTTGGATATTGAAGATTGTTTATGCATTAAAATCATTGATGAGTTTTTGGGTGAATGCATAATTCTGGTTGAGGAAGAGGAAGCATTTTTTGCACTAGGGTTTATGTTAGTAAGTCTTGCTACTTGCATTGAGATGATGAAACCCTTAGTTGGCTGTTTTGATATTGATGGTTGAGTTGCTTCCATAGAGGTTGTTTTGATCAAGTTAGTGCTTTACTTGATACATGATATTGGGCTTACTCCATTGAGTTGATTTGAGCAAGTTATTCTTTGCATTTGGTGATATTGTGTTG
Source organism: Wollemia nobilis (assembly GCA_028583015.1). Lineage (NCBI taxonomy): Eukaryota > Viridiplantae > Streptophyta > Pinopsida > Araucariales > Araucariaceae > Wollemia > Wollemia nobilis. Next base: position 1,987,753 of record JAQPPZ010001689.1, on the reverse strand, counting down.
GTGGTTGTTTTGTTCAAATATCCTTGGAGGGAAAAGGATTTCTACTTGTTTCCTTTTCTTGTGATGATTGGTTGAATGCTTCAAGGTTGATGTTGAGTTGAATGGTGTTGGTTGACTAAACCTTGTTTGATGAGCATTGTTGTTGAAACCCTAATTGTTGGTAAAAATAATATGAGTATCATTGTTATATGAGATATTGCATGGTTGGCAATTGTTGGGTTGTGTTTCATATTCTTGAGAAAAGCATACTACATCTATCTTATTCTTTTGAGATTGAGATTGAGTTGAGATTGAGATTGGGAGTTAAGTATAGAACATATTGGGTCTCTAACAATTCTCTTTATGTTTCTATGAGATTTGAGATTGAGATTGGGAGTTAAGTATAGAACATATTGAGTCTCTAACAATTCTCTTTATGCTTCTATGAGGTTTATGAATCACATTGGGTCTCTAACAATTCTCTTTGTGGGTTCATGCTAAGCAAGTTTTTCTTGGTGAGCTTGCTGAGGTTTTTGGACAGGTTCCGATGGGGACTTGTGAGCAGATTTGGACAGGTCCTAGCAGAGGACTTGTGAGCTGAGTTTTGAGAGTTCTATCAGAGAACTTGAGGACAGAGGTGCATTGGTTCTTTGAGAAGAACTTGAGGACAGATTTGGCAAGTCTTTGAGAAGGCTTGTGTGCAAAGGATTGATTTGTTCAAGAGTTGGACAGATCTCGACGGATAGAGGAAGACTTGTACTAGACCGATCGACTATGTTTGGTACAGGTTGCTGAGCTACTGTGGACGTGATCATAGAAGGCGAGAGGTCTCTTAGGCTAAGCATTGAGGATAGGAGGTCTTCGATGGAAAGGAGTTCCACGTGTCTGGCAAGAGGTAGAGGCGGTTGATCTTCTGAGGGATCATTTCCAAAGTAGAGAGGAAGGTATCTCCTTTGAGCAGAGGCTCATAAATTTAGATTGGGGGAAGGTATCTCCTTTGGGCCGAGGCTCATAAACATTGTAATTGGGAAGGTTTCCCAAAGAACTTTGAGATAACTTTTAGAGAAAAGTTTTGTGGACGTAGCCCGGGCATTCCGGGTGAACCACGTTAAAATTGGTGTCACTTTGTGGATGATATTGTGCATTGTTTTGATATTGCTTTGGGTATATTGCTTTACTATTTTGAAGTATAAAGGAAAAAGTAAAAAGAGGTCTTATACTGTTCACCCCCCCTCTCGGTATAAGCTTGTGTTCTTCAATTGGTATCAGAGCGGGTGCCTTCGAAAAGTTTAACAGCTTGAAGGAAAAGCTAGTAAAGAACACAATGGATTATTCAAGTGGCAATGCAAGCACCTATTCGTGATGAGTCTTCTAGTGATGAAGAGGCTTAGGCAAGGAAAGAAAAGTTCTCTAGAAAGCAAAAATGAGAATGTTTCAATTAAGATGTTTCATAAGTATGGTCATTATGCTACTGACTGTTTTGTTCCCAAGAATGAAAGTGATGAAGATAAACAGGATTCTAAGAGCAAGGATTCTGAAAAGCACAAGCATCACAGGAAAAACAAAGATGAGCACAACGAATCAAGGAAAGAGGTATTCTCACAAGCACAAGAAGAGTTTCTACCTAGACAAAGCAAGTAAGTGTTCTAGTAGTGATAGTGAAAGTTCTTCAAGTGATAATGAAAATGAGATGTTGTTCATATCAAAAAAGAGGAAGAACCAAAACATAGATTCATTATCATGAAATGTCTTAGATGTGGAAATTTTGGTCACCTTGAGGATGATTGCACAAATAATGATTTGGTTTCTAGTATGTATGAGGATGCTTCAGAAAACTATAAGGAAGATGCATGTATGGTTTTTGAAAAGGGTAGCACCTCTAGTGATAAGAAATCTGAAAAAGGCTTTGATGATTCAAAAAGCAAACATATAGAGGAAGGAGAAGTAGATCTTAAAGGTGAACTTATTAGTGCTCTTAGTGCTTTGAAAAAGGAAAGAAAGAAGAATGCTAGACTCAAGGATAAGTTAGATGAATGTTGTATGGAGAGAGATGATCTTATAGAAAGTCTTGACTTCTCTATAGCTAAGACACAAGAACTCAAGGATGAGTTAGAGTCTAAGGTTCTTGAGTATAGTGAGTTAGAACAGAAAATGGCTTCTTTGAAAGAGGAAACTAAAGAGTACAAGGATAAGCTTCACAGGTTTCAAGATAGCTCCAAAAAGGTTAAGTCACTCATCAAAGGTCAAAGAAAGACAACGAGATAAAATAGGCCTTGGTTTTGTTAAGCCTCACAAGGAACAAGTTGGAGAGTCTAGTAAGAGACTCCAAAAGGAAGAGAGTTCTGATGAGGAAAGTATTTCAGATCATGAGTCCTTGAATGATAGATGCACAAAAAAAGAAAACAAAATTCAGAATGAGAAGAAGAAGTTTTCAGAGCCTAAGAGGTCAAATAAAGGAAATTTTCAAGGCGAGATGTTTTGCTTGTCACAGGTTTGGTCACATAGCTTCACATTGCATGGCTCAAGTGAAGAAGGTAAATGACAGCTTTCAGAAGTGGTAATTTCTTTCAAGGGTATTGCTACTCTTGTAAACGGTTTGGGCACAAGGCAGTTTATTGCAAGGCAAACAACAGGAACAGGTTTGGTCAGAACTGGTGGATTCAAAGAACAGGTATGCCTAAAAGAAATAACATTGTTACTTGTTATAAGTGCAACAATGAAGGTCACACAGCCAGATAGTGTAGAGCTAAAATTCCAAGGTACAGGAATAGGAACAGTGGCATGATCAGGTCCAAGGATCAAGGCATGGATAAGAACAGGGATGAGAACAAGAACAAGAACAGTGACAAGAACAAGAATATGGACAAAGAGTTCAAGAGAAGGCCCGACAAGGAAGTTATAGACGCTGATGATGATCAGTGCCTAATGGGAGTTTTACTCCCACCCCAAAATTAATCACCTCATCAGGAGGTGGGGGAGGGACTAAGCTAAGAGGCTCATTCTTAGTCTCGAGCCCCAAAGGTGGCCCTTTGCCATTGATGACAAAGGGGGAGAGATATGAGTAAGGGGGAGAGCTTCAAAGTGAAGAGGAAAGCTTCAAGTCAGGGGGAGCAAAACTTCAAAGGAAGATTCTCAGTTGTGGGCACAGTTGGTCAATTGTTAGCACAGTTGGTTTCAGTTTTGGCTCTTGAGAAGTGTTTTCAGTAAAGGTTTGCCATCAATGACAAAGGGGGAGATTGTTGGCAATTTTGGGTACTTTGGGTACATTGCCTTTGCTCAAGTGTATAAGTTGTCATTGATGTCAAAAGGCATTTTTGTGTTGATATCAAAAAGAGTGTGATGTCAAAAATATCTTGAGAAGCTTCATAATGTTAAAGGGTTTTTATTAAAACCATGGTGACAAGGTTAAAGGTTTTTCTTAAAACCATTTGGACTCATTAAGGGTTTTTATTAAAACCAAGCTTAACTTAATGCAAAGGTTTTTACTTCTTGAAAAACCTTGAAGGTCCATGTTTATTATTAATAATTAAATTAACTCAAACCTTTGACAAGGGTCTAAGTTTAATTTATTATTAATAAAATAATAATTATTATTATTTTAATTATTATTAAAGGGTCTTTCAACCCTTAAGCGACGGAGAAAAAAAGAATTCTTTCGCCGATGTGTTGCCATCGTTGGAGGAGCGCCGACGTCAAACAGTTAAGGAGAAATGGCTATATAAGTGGGGATGATTTTCTAAAGTGATTGTAACTCCGAGTAATGAAAATCGTAGCTCGTGATCTTCGAGAAAGCGTTGTATTTCATTGAGAGTTGATTATCGATATTGAGTTGCCCAAGTAATTTCTTGCGTTTTTAGTTTGCGCTTTGACATCCGACGATTGCGCTTCACCTACAATTGTTGGGACCGCACTCGAATTACGTTTTTAGTTTGCGCTTTGACATCCGGCGATTGCTTTCACCTACGATTGATTGGATTGCACGAAGGATAACAGTTTTTGTTCGCACTGTGTGGATGATTATTTATGTTGCCTAGTAAGTTACGTTTTGGACAGCGCTCACCAGTTTGCATGTGGCTTGTGGAAGACATTTACGTTTTCCAGATTCTTGGCGTCAAAGGAAGATAAAATATAGGGCAACATTGTATTTCTTCATTGGGCACTTGTGACCCAACGGCGGTGGCGTTTAAGCGAAGGCGCTAGAAGGCAGAGGTGCCGAGTTCGATTCTCTTCATGGGTAATTTTCTTTTGGTCGCGGTGTGCAAAGGATAGTGGTTGTGAATGTGCTGGAGGTATAAGGTTAAGGTATCATATTTGCTTTGACATTGTTTTATTGATGCTTAATGTTTATGTGGAGTAATAAGGTGTAAAGAGGTTTTACTTTGTATGTATATTATGCTTCGGTGGTTTTTATTAAGTTGGAGAAATAAGGTGTTAATTTGGATCTTTATTATTGTATATTATTGTATAGTTGCTAACTCTAATTGGTGGCAAATTGAGAGTTAGTGTTGTGACAGATTTTGAGTTCTCCTTCTTCATCAAAGTAAAGGTATGGGCAACTTCTTCCATGTATATTGTTGATGGTATATTTTCTGAAATTGAGTTTGGAGTGAAAAGGTTGTCTACTAGGTATTTTTGGTGTAAATCCTATTTTCTGGATATTGAAGATTGTTTATGCATTAAAATCATTGATGAGTTTTTGGGTGAATGCATAATTCTGGTTGAGGAAGAGGAAGCATTTTTTGCACTAGGGTTTATGTTAGTAAGTCTTGCTACTTGCATTGAGATGATGAAACCCTTAGTTGGCTGTTTTGATATTGATGGTTGAGTTGCTTCCATAGAGGTTGTTTTGATCAAGTTAGTGCTTTACTTGATACATGATATTGGGCTTACTCCATTGAGTTGATTTGAGCAAGTTATTCTTTGCATTTGGTGATATTGTGTTGGTGGCTATTTTGTTCAAATATCCTTGGAGGGAAAAGGATTTCTACTTGTTTCCTTTTCTTGTGATGATTGGTTGAATGCTTCAAGGTTGATGTTGAGTTGAATGGTGTTGGTTGACTAAACCTTGTTTGATGAGCATTGTTGTTGAAACCCTAATTGTTGGTAAAAAGAATATGAGTATCATTGTTATATGAGATATTGCATGGTTGGCAATTGTTGGGTTGTGTTTCATATTCTTGAGAAAAGCATACTACATCTATCTTATTCTTTTGAGATTGAGATTGAGTTGAGATTGAGATTGGGAGTTAAGTATAGAACATATTGGGTCTCTAACAATTCTCTTTATGTTTCTATGAGATTTGAGATTGAGATTGGGAGTTAAGTATAGAACATATTGAGTCTCTAACAATTCTCTTTATGCTTCTATGAGGTTTATGAATCACATTGGGTCTCTAACAATTCTCTTTGTGGGTTCATGCTAAGCAAGTTTTTCTTGGTGAGCTTGCTGAGGTTTTGGACAGGTTTCGATGGGGACTTGTGAGCAGGTTTTGGACAGGTTTCGAGTGGGGACTTGTGAGCAGATTTGGACAGGTCCTAGCAGAGGACTTGTGAGCTGAGTTTTGAGAGTTCTATCAGAGAACTTGAGGACAGAGGTGCATTGGTTCTTTGAGAAGAACCTCGAGGACATATTTGGCAAGTCTTTGAGAAGGCTTGTGTGCAGAGGATTGATTTGTTCAAGAGTTGGACAGATCTGACAGACAGAGGAAGACTTGTACTAGACCAATTGACTGTGTTTAGTACAGGCTACTAAGCTGCTGTGGATGTGATCATAGAAGGTAGAGGTCTCTTAGGCTAAGCATTGAGGACAGGAGGTCTTTGGTGGAAAGGAGTTCAACGTGTCGGCAAGAGGTAGAGGCGATTGATCTTCCGAGGGATCATTTCCAGAGCAGAGGGGAAGGTATCTCCTTTGAGCGAGAGGCTCATAAATTTAGATTGGGGGAAGGTATCTCCTTTGGGCCGAGGCTCATAAACATTGTAATTGGGAAGGTTTCCCAAAGAACTTTGAGATAACTTTTAGAGAAAAGTTTTGTGGACGTAGCCCGGCCATTCTGGGTGAACCACGTTAAAATTGGTGTCACTTTGTGGATGATATTGTGCATTGTTTTGATATTGCTTTGGGTATATTGCTTTACTATTTTGAAGTATAAAGGAAAAAGTAAAAAGAGGTCTTATACTGTTCACCCCCCCCTCTCAGTATAAGCTTGTGTTCTTCAATAATGTAAAATTGTTGCATTAGCAGCTCATGTTATGCCCCTTTTTTATATATAAAGATTTCTAAAATGGTACAAAAACTAATTTTGAAGATTATAATCTAGCATTGACTTGAATTCTATCAACTAATGATAAATATCAACAAAGTTGGCACATGAGGTATGCAATACCTAGCACTCATCAACATTGTTTTGGCATCACAAACTATCAACAATGTTTGTACCAATAGGTAGCTTAGATAGTCTAGTAGTTGATTCTTCTTTCCCTTGTGATGTTTTATCATAGTAGCATTCTCTAGTTTGCTTTATTAGTGTAAGAATTATTAATGCCTATGGCCTAAATGAACAAGTTACTTACCCATAATATAGTGGCTTTACTATTGTACAACTTGAACAATGGTATACATATTTGCATATATGGAAGAACATCGATCTATGCATGATAGAGTCTAAAAATAGTACACCACTAGATGTCCATTATGGGTTAGGATTGCACTTAGTGCATTTTCAAGTACATTTATTTCTCACTCAAAGGGTTGAATGTGTCTAGAATGACTAGTATTAGTGCTAAATAAAGGTATTGATTTAGTTCATCAAATGCTTATTACTATTACAAATTCTAATGGAACTTCACCTTACCATGCATGATCTAATTTAGAGTCCATTAAACATGTAAAAATCCTAAGATAAACCTATGGTAGAAGTTACCAAGGCCAAGAAAATTCTTATCCAAATTAATTTCTTAGGTGTTGGCCATTCTTGAATGACTCATATCTTCTATGAGTATACATGTGTTCCTTATTGGTTGAAAATATATCCTAGATATGATATTTGTGTGATATCAATTATGCACTTGCCTGTATTTGATTGAATCTTATGTTGGCATAGAATACCCAAAAATTGGTATAAATAATATTTATTTTCTTCTTATTCCAACAAAATATAAGGATATCATCCAAGTCCATAAATATTATAGACTTGGCACTATTTTATCTAGTGAAGAGCCCATATAGATTTTAAAGTATACAACCTATGTCAACATTGGCCATGATCCTTAGGACTTTGAGCAATCTTTAATTTTCTAAGATTATTTTTCAATCCTTGAGAAGCAATGGTTCCCATTGTATAAAAAATGACTTTTAATCTATTTAAGCATGTTCTATTTTGCTTGTGCTAGGAACTACCCCTATTTTATAAACATAAATAGGTTGTTTTCTTTGGTGATTACTCTTATTAATCACATCAATCAATTAGTCTATTTTTATAGGCTACAACTATGTTAGATCTAATTTTTTTCTATGTTTTACTACCATTAGCTCTAGAAAAGGTAAGTATAACTTGATGAGCTTTGCATGAATATATGCATCCTCAAGCAAGGTGGAAAATCAAGAATAAAATCTTTCTCACCTATCTAGTGTTGAATTATGTAAAGACAAAAGCATAGTGGGTTGAGTTTTTAGTGAGGGCTAGAGAATTATTCCTTTGTTAGATGGATTCAAATTTTATATCTGACCTAAAATGAGTGTTGTATCTTATATTTATCATGGTTCTCTTTATACTTTTGCTATTGATACTAGACAACCTACTGAATTTGATTTTTTATATACTACATATGTTGCAAAAATTTCTCAGCCTTTTTTACCTATTTGACTTGAGTTGGCATCATAGCACCCTTCAAAATACAAAAAGTAATGTTCACTAGGATGCTAGAATAAATGCACACACATACCTAAAATAAGTTGACCTGTGGAAGAATGAATGACCCTATTGTAGGAATGCTATATGTTTTTGGAAATATGTTGAATATATTTTATTCTGGTAAAGTTAACTCTAAAAGGTATTGGACACTCTCCATGTATCATCGTTAGAGTTTAGGGACAACAACCCCCGATAAAAATTTGAGGATTTTTTAAGCTATTTTTAATACCCATATGGGCTATTTAGGGTTAAATATTTGAACCCATGGTTTTTTGCCTATGGTATTATAAAATTTGTTCTTGTGTTGTTATTTAATTGCACTTGCATCAGGGTTTGAAGAGAGATGAGAGATAACCATTATTGTATTGGAGATGGTTAAATTTATACAATAAGGAGATACTACTATACTAATTTTTCTTGTAATGGTTTCCTAGGTGAAATACCATGTTATGTGTGTATCTATTATCTTCTTCTTCATTTTCCCTTTGATGTTGTATTTTCTATTTTCTAGATTTAGTTTGTTGGGACATTTTACTCTAAACTTGCTATTAGAGCTACGTTTTTTAGATTTATTCAAGTATTAAGGGTTTAAATCCTATGATAAATTAATTCTTGAGTAGGATCCATACATAGAAGAATCTAGATGAAAGAAAATAATGAGAAGCACATGAGTAGAGATTGAAAATTTTAATGGATAAAATTTTAATTTATGGAAACTCAATATGGAGGATTTGTTGGTTGATAGAGATTAGTGAATTATGGTCTTGGGAATAAAACCAACAACAATGATAGATGAGGATTGGCTAAATATCGATAGTAAGGTAAGGAGTTCTATTATATTGTGCTTATCTATTTTTGTATTATTGAATGTATCGATAGAGACCATGACAAAGTTGTTACGGGGTAAGCTAGGAACTTTGTATCAGACAATGTCATTGATAAATAAAATCTTTCTATAAAATAAGTATTCACTTTGTATGAATGATGGTGACTTTATGGCTGAACATCTAAATATTTTTAACACTATGGTAAGTCAATTAAAATTTGTTGAAGTAAAAATGGATGAAGAGGAAAATTGTATTACTTTACTTTGTTCATTACCTAATTCATGGGATAACCTAGTTATGGCTATTACCAATACTTTTTGTACATTGAAAGTAGAGGATATAGTAGGACATTGCTATTAGAGGAAATGAGACAAAAATATTGTAAGGATTATCATTAGAATGATTATTTGGTTATGAGAGGTCATTCTCAAGAAAGAAGTAAAAAGAAATTAGGAGAAATAAAATTGAGATCTAGGGGTAAATTTGTGGCAAATACAATAATGTGGCATCAATGCCTGGGGTATATTGGTGAGAAATGTATCTAAAAATTAAAATGAAAGGTATGGCTAAAGAATTTTTTTATTATCCATTAAATTTTAATTTTTGTGAGCACTATGTTTTTGGAAAGCAAACCTGAGTCAAGTTTCCTAGTAGTGCTACAAGATCTAAAGAAATTTTGCATCTAGTTCATAGTGATGTGTTTGGACCTACAAAAGTACCATCATTAGGTAAATATATCTATTTTGTTATATTTATAGATGACTTTTCAAGAAATACTTGGGTATATAATTTACAAAACAAATATGATATTTTTAATAAATTTAAAGAGTTCAAAGCTCTTGTAGAAAATCAGATAGAGAAAAATATAAAGGTTTTGAGAAGTGATAATGGTGGTGAGTATTGCTCTAATGAATTTGATTAGTTTTGTATGGATTGTAGAATAGAAAGGTAAAATATAACTTTGTATACTCCATAACATAATGGAGTTGCAAAATGGATGAATAGGACATTTATGGATAAGGCTAGAAGCATGCTAAGGGCTATAGGGTTTGAAAGCAAATTTTTGGCAAAATCCATGTTAACTGTTTGTTACCTCATCAATAGATATCCTACCTCAAATTTGGTAGAAAAGACTTCATAGGAAGTGTGGACTGGTAAGAAACCCTCTCTCAGTCATATAAGGGTTTTTGGTTGCAATGCTTATATGTATGTCCCAAAAGAGAAAAGGACTAAGCTAGACTATAAATATAAAAAATGCATATTTAGGGGTTATAGTACTGGTGTTAAAGGATATAATTTGTGGAACCCAGAAACATAGAATATTGTTTATAATCATAATGTGATCTTTAGAGAAATAAAAGGGGTTCTAAAACAAGAAATGCAACCAAGCAAAGAACCTAAAATAGTTCAAGTAAAATTGGAATAGGAAGAAGGACCTATGGTAGATTTTGGTGCTATAGAAGAATATGAACTACATAAAGAGTTTGAAGGGGAAAATTCAAAGGAAGCTGAAGATGTAGAACCTAGAACTCCAAGTTTGAGGAGATTAGATTAGTGAGAAGTCTCCTAGAAAGGTAGAGTCCTTCAAATATTTGTTCTAAATTAAATATATCAATTATTGATGAATAACCTAAAATTGTAAAGGAGACACTTCAGTCAAGTGAGAATAAGTCTTGTAAAAGGGCTATGGAGAAATAAATGGAGTCCTTGGATAAAAATAAGATGTGAGACTTGGTGAAATTACCCCTTGGAAGAAAATCAGTTGGTTGTAAGTGGGTATTCAAGAACAAGTACAACATAGAAGGAAAGTTGGAGAAGTACAAGGCTCACCTGATAGCAAAAGGATTTTCTCAAGTTGAGGGAATTGAATTTGATGTATTTTTTCTCCTGTGGCTAAATGAACTTCAATTAGACTTTTGTTGGTTATTTTTTTTGCTTTTGATTCTGAAATAGAATAGATGGATGTAAAGACAATATTTCTATATGGTGAACTTGATGAAGACATATATATCACAACCAGAATGTTTTAGGATAAAATGTAAGGAGGACTCAGTATGCAAGTTGAAAAAGTCTCTTTATGGCTTGAAGCAATCTCCAAGAATGTGGAACCAAAAATTTGATAGGTTTGTTTTGACACTTGGGATTGAAAAAATTAAAGCAGATACGTGTGTGTATTTTAAACAAGAAGGTGAAATTTTTTTATCATTGTTTTGTATGTGGATGACATGTTGTTAATTGGTAACAATAAGGAGATGATAAAGTTAATAAAAATAGTTATCTTTCAAATTTGACATGAAGGATTTGGGTGCTATAAAATTTATTTTGGGTATGGAAATAATAAGGGATCATGCAAATAGAAAGTTATGGTTAAATCAAAGGAAATATGTTGATTTAATACTACAAAGGTTTAGGATGCATGATTGTAAACCAGTATGTAGTCCATATCCCGTAGAAGATCTATAGGTATGGTTGCCCTTGACAGTTAACAATGGTATTTTTCAGCACCTATAGAAATTATTCAACAAGTGGAAGAATATTGGAAATATGTTGAATATTTTCCATGTTATTCTGGCAGGGTTAACTCTAAAAGGTACTAGATGCTCTCCATGTATCCTTGTTGGGGTTCAAGGTCGATTCAGGTATCGAGCAAGGGATTGGGGGTGGCAGCCCTCGGTGGAATTTTTAGGGTTTCTTAAGCTATTTTTAAGACCCATATGGGTTGTTTATTGTTAAATATTTGAACCCCTAGGTTTTCACACATGGTTTTGTAAAATTTGTTCTTGTGTTGTTATTTAATTGCACTTGCATTAGGGTTTGAAGAGAGATGAGAGATAAACATTATTGGATTGAAGATGCTTAAGTTTATACAATAAGGAGATATTACTATGTTGATTTTTTTCCATAAGGGTTTCTCAGGTGAAATACTATGTTATGTGTGTATTTTTTATCTTCTTCTTCTTTTTCCTTTGATTTTGTATATACTATTTTTCTAGATTCAATTTATCGATACCTTTTTCTATTTAGATGTAAGATAGAATCTCATACCACATGCTATGATGATTATGATTGAATATCCTAAGCAGATGTACTAGAATCATGTTAACCACCTCTACGTATCCATAAGTATTTAGATGAAATGCTAGATATAGGTTTATAAGAGGTTCTAGAGATGGTGCCAAAAGTTATTGAGAAACCTACTTACCTTATTTGATACAACTAAATTGGGTAGGACAAAATGAATGCTAGGACCCCATCCTAACATTATTATGTAATTATCATATTATTATGTAATGGCCCCTTTCCAATATGGGGACCCCTTTCTAATGATATTCTATAATATTTTGTAATGGTGTGTGGCAATTGAGGTACCTAGACAAGTGGGGCTATTTCATGTAACCATTATAAAGAATGTAATTGTTTGTTTGGTAGAATATTCTAGCTTGAGTGGCATTTTGCATGTACAACAACTCTTGAGCATTAGGTTAGCGTTGCATGAAGTGTATCTTTAAAATACAATGGTGCATAAATGTATATTTTTGCATATTGAATGAAAGTATTGAAAGAGTTTGCCTCCTCGAAGAGGCCATGATTTTGTGTTATGATTTATGATATTAATATACTTTGGCATTTATATTTTGCAATGCAATATTATATTCTTTCATAAATTTATGTTTTTATTGCAATATTTATGTGAATGTGCCTATTTTAATTAGAAGGTTCCTAACAAGTGGTATCAAATTACTTTCTAAGGTCATGTTTCATTGCAACTATGATAATTCTTGCTTGCCATTTTGACTATTCGGTATAATTTTTTGTGTTTTTATTTTTCTACTTGTTTCCTTATTTAAAAGAAAAAAATATTGCCCTTTTGTTTTTTGTATTAGTTTAATAGGTTATAAACCCTATGTCGAGGGTTTTAAATATCATAGCGGAGTTTTCATTATTATTATTATTTTAATAGGTTATATGTGGCTTCTATTGGGGGCCACTCCCATTGAGGAGTTGTCATTATTAACTAATCTAGTTTAACCATAAAGCATATAATAAAGTGCAATGTGATAAGGCTCCAATACCCAGGCCTTAGACAACATTTGTATATGAAATCGAGCTCCCATGTATCTTTGGATATATTGGGAGACCCCCTAGTATTAGGAGAAACCTTTAGCCCTAGGAATATTTTTGATCGTGTATTTTCCATAGTACATTGGACACAACATCTAGGAAGATTATAAATGAATGTAACCATTATTAAGGATGTAATTGTTAATTTGGTAGAAGATTCTAGATTGAGAGCGGCATTTTGCATGTAAGCCAACTCTTGAGCATTGGTTTAGGGTTGCATGAAGCATATCTTAAAATACAAGGGTGCATAAACAAATGTATTTTCTTACATATTAAATGAAAGTATTGAATGAGTTTGCCTCCTCAAAGAGGCATGTGATTATGTGTTGTGATTTGTAATATTAGTATACTTTTGTATTTACATTTCATATTGCAATATTTTGTTCTTTCATGAATTTCTATTTTTATTGCAATATTTATGTGAATGTGCTTATTTTAATTAGAAGGTTCCTAAAAAGGTATATTAGCACACTTTTCAAGTCCTTTTTTGCTATGACTATGATAGTTCTTGCCCTACCATTTCAACTACTAGGTATAATTTTTTTGTGTTTTCATTTTTTTGTCAGATTTCTTATTAAAAAGAAAAAAATCCAACCCTTTTGTTTGTTGTATTAGTTTATTAGGTTAGAAACCCTATGCTAGGGATTTTAAAATATCACAAAGGAGTTGTTGTTATTGGCTAAGCTAGATTACCTGTAAATCATCTAGTGAAGTGGGGGGAAATTAGGCTCCAATACCCAGGCCTCACACAACACCTATATACAAAATTAACCTCCCATGTATCTTTAGGTATATTGGAATATCCCCTAGGATTAAGGGAAACCTTTAGCCCTAGGAATATTTGTGACCATGTATTTTCTATAGTACACTAGACACAACATCCAGGAAGATCACCCTCTTGTACTGTTAGAGAGGTAGGTAGTGTGCTCAAGGGTATGTGTGGAATCTTGCTTGAGTAGTGGCCTAAAATATTGTTTTGAGCATTATCATTCATCACTATGGTATAATAGAGGGCCTATGGGTAGTACACACACCTTGGCTTAGAGTACCCTATTTTTTTTATCCTAAATGCCAAAGAACATCCAAAAATTGAGCATACTGAGGAGACTACACCATCACTAGAATTAATTGAACAATAATATATGATAAAAAACAACTAGTCATAACACGGTCTATTAGTAGTAGTCAAGTATTAGTTATTAATAGTCTAGAAAAAATTGGTAGTGCAATATTAGTTACAAAGTTGGTAACAGTCTAGATAGGGTTTGTTAGTAACAGTTAGATATAAGTCAAAATATTTTAGACAAAGTTGACCGTGCAATTACCAATTACAAATTTAGTTACAATTGAGAAAGAGTTAGACATAATAGTTGTTAGTTATAGAGTTAGACAAAACTATTGGCAGTAATAGACATTGCAAAGACTACTTAAGGGGTGTCGAACAAAAGTCAATTTTTAGAGTGAACTAAGAATCCAAGAGAAAAATAGACAATATTTCCCTAGTGTAAAAAACAATCCTAAGGTGTCAAAAAATATTTTTGGATATAACTCATTGCAATAATTTTATTGAATTGATCATTTTTGTATATAGCCTCTATACACTTTTTCTAGGATGCTAAAAAACATCATTGTGAGACCTAGTACATTGTATTCATCTTTTTGAGTTGATCATTTTGATATATAACAACCAAACACTTTTTCCTACCCCATTACTAAAAATAGTACTTCCTATAACAACACTTATATTTTTAGTAAGTTAGTGGAAGTGGTTAAAATCATACATAAATGGTTAGAGGAACTAGATGAGCACAAAAGGAGTTAGAACAAAGCAACTATATGGAGCAATTGAGTCTCACACATGATAACCTACAAAGACAAATAAACCATTTTGGAAATGAATTTAAATATATGAGGGACCAAGTAATGCTTATAAGAAATGACTAGCTTAGATCCAAAGCTGAATTTGAAGAAATGTTGCTAGAGGTTTAAGATCGATTAAGAGAAGCCCCAAAGGTGTTTGAGCATTTTAAAACTGAAAACCTAGGTGGTAGTTTAGGCAATAAAGAGAAGGGAGCCAATAAGGAGAAATAAGACTATCATTATCTTTTTGACACAAATACCCCATTTAAGATGCCTAAATTAGACTTTTCTAAGTTCAATGGAAAGGATGTTGATGGGTGGTTATGTCGAGCATATTAGTTCTTCAAACTTCATAATGTACCTAAATATTTGTGGGTCACCATGGCATATTTCAACTTTGAATCTAAATCCTTACAATGGTATCAATGGTTATAGAACATGACTCTAAACCTTTCTTGGGAAAATTTTGAGTCCCAATTACTCACTTGTTTTGGCCCTAGTGAATATGAGGACTTTATAGGAGCCTTGACCAAATTGAAATAAACCTCTACTATCCATGAATATCAGACCTAATTTAAGAAACTGGATAATAGGACAAAGGGGTTGAATGGATGATTTTTTAGAGTTGTTTTATTAATGGATTTAAATATGATATCAAGGATGAGTTAAAAATATTCAAACCATAGTCTATGATGCAATCCATAGGATTGGCAAGATTAGTAGAAGAAATTTTTTGGCTCAAAGGAGGCCATCTAAATTTCCATAGGCCAAACCCATATTTCCTTTCAATTTCACACCAAATATTGGCAATAAGTCTACCCCCTTCAGGTGTTTGACTATGAAGTAAATGGATGCCTATCGAGCACATGACTTATGTTATAATTGATATGAGAAGTATTCACCAAGGCATAAATACACCCAAAATAAGAGGAATCAATAAGTACTAAACAACCTGATGAAGAAGTAGAACCACCAGAACAATAACCTAAGGATGAGGGTGAAACATAAGAACCACAGCCATAAATATTTGTCCATACACTTGCATGATTTTTTACCTCTTAGAAGATGAAGGTAGTATGATTATTCAAATGGAAACATATTACAATTCTCATTGACTTAGGTAGTATGCATAATTTTATTGATCCCCAAGTAGCCAAGCAATAAAATTGTGACATACATGCTTGCAACACCTTTAAAGTTATGGTAGAAAATGGTATAACATTACCTTGTAAGCGTAAATACCTTAATGTTAAGTTGAATATAGGGGACTATGAACTCAAAAATAATATATTTACTCTTCAACTGGGAGGATGTGATGTTGTGTTAGAAGCATAGTGGGTAGGTACTTTGGGAATAATAGCCTAGAACTTTATATAATTTTGGATGCATTTTTTATAGAATGGTTAGTCCTACACTCTTTATGGTTCACCAGTAGGATCTCCAAATATTATCAGCTCAAGTCATATGGAGAATTTATTAAAATAATCCTCACATGGGTTAGTAGTTCAAATATTTTCAATTCAACCACAACCTTCAGAAGAAGACAAGTTGCATGATGATTTACAACTTATTCTATCTAAGCATGATGTTGTTTTTGTGAAATCGATAAAATTACCTCCATATAATTCCCATGATCATGTAATACCATTGGTACTAGGGAGCTTACCACCTATCATTAGACCTTACTAGTACCCCTATGCCCTTAAATTAGAAATTGAGAAATTGGTAGAAGAATTGGTATAAGAAAGGGTAGTTTGACCTAGTAATAATCCTTATTCTTCTATAGTCCTATTGGTTAGAAATAAATATGGGTTATAATTGTTGGGTATAGATTTTTGTGAGCTTAATAAGCTCACCATTAAGGATAAATTTTCTATCCTAGTGGTCAAATAATTTTTGGATGAGTTACATGGTGCAAGGTTTTTCCCCAAGGTTTTGTGAGCTTAATAAGCTCACCATTAAGGATAAATTTTCTATCCTAGTGGTCAAATAATTTTTGGATGAGTTACATGGTGCAAGGTTTTTACATGGTGCAAGGTTTTTCCCCAAGGTTTTGTGAGCTTAATAAGCTCACCATTAAGGATAAATTTTCTATCCTAGTGGTCAAATAATTTTTGGATGAGTTACATGGTGCAAGGTTTTTCCCCAAGTTGAATCTTTGCTCAGGTTATCATCATATAAGGTTCGAGGAAGATATACTCAAAATCGTATTTCAAAATCATGAGGGCTATTATGAATTTTTGGTCATGTCATTTGCCCCAACTAATGTACCATCAGATCCTCATGAATAATTTCTTCTACCTATTCCTTCACATATTTATGAAGAACACAAGCTTATACTGAGAGGGGGGGGTGAACAGTATAAGACCACTTTTTACTTTTGCTTCAAAACAGCTTTCAAATCATAATTATGCAGTGTATAGATAGCAGTATTAAAAGCAGTAATCAAAGCAATGCACAAAAACCATCCACAAAAGAGACAGCAATTTACATGGTTCACCCAATACAGGCTACTCCACGGATAAAATTTTCACTAAATTTTATCACCTCAAACTCTGGGAAACCTTTCTCGATTACAAATTTTATGGGTACCAACCCAAAGGAGACACCAATCCCCTAGCTCTGCTCTGGCTGGTGATCCTCTAGAGAACCTCTACCCCCTCTGCCCTTAGCAAGTGGAACTCTATCCACAGAAGACACCTATCTTCTCTGCTCTGGCTGGAGACCTCTGTCCTCAACTCTTTCACCTCCAAAGCTGGTCCTAAATTTGCACTAAACACATTCCTTCGGTTCAGCGCAAATGTCCTCGTTCGCTTCCTCTATTCTGCACCAAACACAGTCCTTCGATCTGGCACAAATGTCCTCAAAATTGCACCTCTGTACAATCACAGCAGCACTCGATCAAACATCAA
This sequence comes from Wollemia nobilis, assembly GCA_028583015.1. Lineage (NCBI taxonomy): Eukaryota > Viridiplantae > Streptophyta > Pinopsida > Araucariales > Araucariaceae > Wollemia > Wollemia nobilis. The sequence continues at coordinate 1,970,143 of JAQPPZ010001689.1, read as the reverse complement.
CTTATGCACCTCTGCGCAATCACAGTAGCATGATCTTCATGCACTCTGCTTCCTTGCAATCTCTCTCACTTAGAAGATTCGATGGAATGCACTTTGTACACTACAATCGAATTTGCACTCTACTTTTTCAGCGATCGAACTTCTCCCGCACTCTATCTGCAACAGTCGCACTTCGAATGCACACTTCGATCGATCCAAAACTCTTCAAATAGCCCTCCTTTTATACTAACAATAAAGATCTAAACCTTGGTCTTAGTCAGCTATTATGCAAATGCAAACCCTAACTTCGTCGGCTACACGCCCTAATCGTCAGCTCAAAGTTAACTCTGTCGGCTTCAACCACCTCTGCAACTCTTCTGTATCTTCTGCCATGAAACTACATGTCGTGATATCGTGACATTTTTGCAGCCGTCCACTTTCATTTGGCTATTGTTGCGATATCGTGACACTTTTTCTTTTGTCTTCCTTGCCAACGTCCTTGTCATGAAATCGTGACACTTCTGACTTTTGCTGATGTCATCTTCACTCCTGTCGTGAAATCATGACACTTTAGTCTTCATTGCCTTCTTCTCTACTTTTGTCACGAAATCACGACACATCTACTTTTGCTGACATCATCTTCAACTCTATCGTGAAATCGCGACCCTTTTGACTTCATGGCCTTCTTTTCTGCTTGCACTAGCAAAAATGGAACATGTCGCGAAATCGCAATATTTTCGCTGCCTTGAGCTTCTCTTTGCCTTAAACCCACGAAACTGGAACATGTCATGAAATCATGACTCTTTCGCATTTGAGCTCTTCCCTATTCAATTCATTGCAAAAATGCGATGCTTCTTCTGTTGAAGACTTGCTTACTATTTTTGTCGTGAAATCGTGACACTTTCTTCAAGTGAATGCTGCCATCTCAACCTGTCATGAAATCATGACACTTTCTGCATTCGCAAGCTTTCTCTTCAACCTGTCACAAAATCGTGACACTTTCTACATTCGCAAGCTTTCTCTTCAACCTATCACGAAATCGTGACACTTTCTGCATTCGCAAGCTTTCTCTTCAACCTGTCGCAAAATCGTGACACTTTCTGCATCCGTACAACTTCTTTGTAGCCTGTCGCGAAATCACGACGCTTCTCATTTTAGACTCTTCCCCTTTGCTGTGTGTCATTAAATCGTGATAGTTCTCTCTTTGAGCTTTTCAGCATGTCACGAAATCGCGATAGTCCTCACCTCGACCTCTACAGCATGTCGCAAAATCATGACATTTTTCATGTAACTTTCTCTCTCTTCTAACTTGTCATGAAAACGTGACAGTTCACATTGTGGACTCTCTTTTCTGCATTATGTCATGAAATCATGACACCTTTTCGTCCATACAACTTTCCTGGCAATGTGTCACAAAATTGCGACACTTTTCCTTCTCTGCCTTCCTGCACTTTTCGAGTCGCAAAAATGCGACATGTCGCGAAATCACGACACTTTCCATCTTGCTCTCCTTCTCTGCCAACATGTCATGAAATCGTGACAGTTTTGCCTAAACTTTCTCTCTCCTCAAACATGTCACGAAATCACGACAGTTTTGCCCGAACTTTCTCTCTCCTCAAACATGTCACGAAATCGTGACAGTTTTTCCAGTCGGCTGCATACTTTTTCTTACTTGTCTTTTTCTTGAACTTTTGCAAATGGGCCACAAAGAACTTCTTGGAAACTCACTGATCATGCTCTGAATAATATTTCAACAAAACAAATTCCTTGACATCAAATCAAATTACTTCAAGAACTTCTTGACATCAATGACAACATCTACACTTGAGCAAAGGCAATGTACCCAAGGTACCCAAAATTGCCAACAATTTATTCTAGTTTTCTTTGATAATATTTTGATATATAGTTGCTCTTAGGAGGAGCACCTCATACATTTGGATAAACCTCTAAAATTTTTATCTAAGCATAAACTTTATGTCAAGAGGTCTAAGTGTTGTTTTGTAATTATAGAAGTGGAGTATTTGGGTGACATTGTCAGCAAAGATGGAGTTAAATTTAATTCTAAAAAGATTCAAGTTGTTCAAGATTGATCAAAGCCTCACAACCTCAAGATACTTCAAGGATTTTTGGGACTCATAGGGTATTGCTATAAATTTATACAAAGCTATGGAAATATAGTATCTCGTTTAACAACCATATTGAAAATTTATTCTTTTATTTGGTTAGAACCAATGGATAAATTTTCAATGAATCAAATCAATCCATGAAAACCACCCAAATGTTAGCCATGCTTGATTTTCCCGAACCCTTTGTAATTGAAAGTGATGCTTTGAGAAATGACATAGGATCCATGTTGATGCAAGAGTGAATACCATTGGCCTTCACCAATAAAACACTTCCAACCCAAAATTTGGAAAAAATTACTTATGTAAAGGAGATGCTAGCTATTCTACATGTGGTTAATCATTTGAGGCCATATCTCATTAGGTATCATTTTTCAATCAAAACAAACCACCAAATTCTCCAGTACTTCCTGCAAAAATGGGTCACCACACCTGAACAACAAAAGTGGGTTTCTAAATTGATGGGCTATGAACAACAAAAGTGGGTTCTCTAAGGCTCACATTGTCTACACTACACTCAGCCAACATGGCATAGTTCTTCGACAACTTAAGATAAATCTTGAATTGGCCTAAAAGTGTATGCATCAACAAGATAATAAACATTGTTCTAGGCACAAATTTTAAGTGGGAGATATGGTTTTTATCCACCTACAACCCCATAAAAAATTATCACTCTAGCTCTATAGATGCCAAAAACTAGTTGTCAAATACTATGGACCCTACCAGGTATTACAACGGATTGCTTCAACAACCCATAAATTGACCCTTTTGCCTATGTCAAAGCTCCATGCAATATTTCATGTATCCTATCTCAAGAAAGTTATGTTAAATCAAGTACAAGTTCAATCCACTTTACTAGAATTGGATGAATAGGGTTCCATTCTACTCAAGCCTACATGAATTTTGAACTAAATATTGTGCATCCTTTGGAACCATATCATCACTGAGGTTCTTGTTTAACAACATAAATTACACCTTGAAGATGCCACTTGGAAGTCTCTCTAGAAACTACAACAATAGTTTCTTCATATTTAGCTTTGAGGATAAATATTTTTGAAGGGGAAGGACATTTTAGGACCCCATCCTAATATTATTATGTAATTATCATATTATTATGTAATGACCCCTTTCCAATGTGGGGATCCCATTCTAATGATATTTTATAATATTTTGTAATGGTATGTGGCAATTGAGGCACATAGAAAAGTAGGGACATTTCATGTAACCGTTATAAATAATGTAACTATATGTTTGGTAGAATATTCTATATAGAGTAACACTTTGCATGTAAGCAAACTTTAGTGTTTGGTTAGAGTTGCATGAAGTGTATCTTTAAATGGCAAGGGTGCATAAATGAATGTACCTTTTTGAAAACAGAATGGAAGTATTGAAGGAGGTTTCCCCCTCAAAGAGGCCCATGATTATGTATTGTGATTTGTGATATTAATATACTTTCACATTTACATTTTTATTGCAATATTCTATTATTTCATGAATTTATGTTTTTATTGCAATATTTATATGAATGTGCTTATTTTACTTAGAATATTCTTAACAAAAAACTAGACCAATTGAAAGAACAAATGACTTGTATCTAAAGCATTAATTTCTATGTTATAAGGTGCCATAATAGCCATCTTGTTGAAATTATCCATGGTTAAAAAGATGCATTCATGTTGGAACTAATGCAGAAGCATCCCGTTGGCAAGAGCTAGGTGAGAAAAAAAAAAAAACCAACTGAGAAAAAAAAACAATTAGCATTTTTTTTTAGGATGCAGGGGCAACCAGCTAGCAAGAGCCAACCAAGCAAAGGAAAAAGTAGTTGGAGTTTTCTATTTTTGAAGACTGGATAAACATGCAGTTGATAGCTAAGATTGGGTAAGGATGGATAAGAATGCTTGGTTGTCATGCATAGCTATCAACTCATTGCCCTCATGCTTATAAATAAGAAGTTGATGTAGAGCATGAAAGGGGAGCAAGGGGCTCCAAAGAATTTGGCACTCTGTGGAGTGCTTGCAAGGGGTTTCTTGTATGAAGCCTCAGAGGAAGGAAATTGGCACTTTGCGCGGTGCTTGCAGGGAGTTTCTTGTATGAAGCCTCAAAGGAAGGAAATTGGCACTTTATGCAGTGCTTGCAGGGGGTTTCTTGTATGAAGCCTCGAAGGAAGGAAATTGGCACTTTGCACAGTGCTTGCAGGAGGTTTGAGATGTAAAACCTCGAAGAAGGAGATTGGTTATCTGAGGAGTGCATGCAGATGTGTGGTGCTCTATGGAGAGAAATTATGTAATGTTAATGTGGCCATTGAAATATAATAAAGTAGTATTTTGTGTGTTTTCATGTGTTATGCAGTTCATTAATGGGGTTCTCTATTATTGTTTTTATGTGTGGTGGTAGTACTATTTTTATGTGTGGTGGTATGAAAAGTTTGAGCAGTTAGGAGAGGTTGTTGTTAAATTGACCCTCTCCACCACTACATCAGGAACTTAGTGGTCAATAACCCTTAAATAATATCCATGTTTATGGATTCCCAAGGCTTGTAATGAATTTGTGGGGGCATGTATGATAGAATATTTCTATTTTCTAGTTTGGCAATGCTACAAGGAGAACAAGAGAAAATTTACATCTCTACTTCCTAGCATATGTGTCACCAATTATATTATTATTATACCATCACAAGTATTTTTTGACATCAAAATATCTAGCTACCTTGGATTAATTTTTCTTTCATATTAGTACCTAATTTGATACCCCTTGTTTGTATGCAAAGCTTTCCAAAATGGTACAACAACTCATCTTGAAGTTTACACTTTGACATTGACTTGACTTCTATAAAGTAATAATAAGTGTCAACAATGTTGGCACATGAGGGATACAATGCCTAACACTTTTTGACACCATTTTGGCATCGTAGACTATTAACAATGCTTATACCAGTAGGTAGCTTAGATAATCTACTAGTTGGTTCTCCTTTCCCTTGTGATGTTTGATCATAATGTAAAATTGTAACATTATTAGTTGATGTGATGCCTCCTATTTGTACACAAATATTTCCAAAAAGGTACAAAAAATCATCTTGAAGATTATACTCTGGCATTGATGTCGAGTTGTATATCATACATTAAATTTGTCAATCCAGGTTCAATGATTTAAAGAATAGTAAATCCAATATAGATTATTCCGTAATCATTAATATTTGACTTGATTTTGTTTTCTTAGTTTCATTTTGTTATAAAATATGGCTATTACATCATTTTATTATTTACTAATGTACCTTCATGGGTACATATTTAGGTTAGGATTATATTAGCAGATAAATATTTTATTAGAGTTATTCAATAAATGCACAAGTGTTAAGATGTGCAATGATGTAAATATGCATGTAGTCCACATGTACATGAGTCTTAGGGTTGAGTGAGAGGCAAGTAATCTATATTTCTATATAAATACCTCATTGTGAGTGATTGTGTGAGAAGTTGAGTAGTGCATAGGTGAGAGTAGTAGTAGTCACTATTTAGCTCCATTTTGCTATCATGGAGGAGTTGCAAACTCCATGAGAGGAGCATTGTAATTTTTGTGAGCTTTCTTATATGAGCATTTCTAGAGCTTTGTATCAAATCTTCTATCATATTTTCATGCACGTTTACTTCCTATTATCATAGTTATATATTTGCATGCTTTTTTATTACTTGTGAATGCATTTCCTTTATGTTTAAGGCTCCAAAAGCTAACAATGGTATCATAGCCATGGTGGATCAAAGGAAAGCCACAAGTAAGCATTACTATTATTGAGTATTTGTAAACCAAACCAGCCATAGTGTGTCATTGCATGCAAATACCATCACAATAGATATTGGAACATCTTTTTAAATCGGACTCACCATTGTGCACCGCCCCTTACAAATGGTGTTACCTTGATTTTTATTTTTGATAGAAGTAGCTCTAGGTAGAAGTATAGAAAATAGATAAATCCACATGAGAGATTTAGCTAGAGTTTTTCCACAAAAGTGTAATTCTTGTGAAGACTAAAACTCAACATTGTATCCACTAGATTGGCAATCCAGCTAGTGAAGTTTATTTTTCATAGTCATAGGAATTTTTATTATCTCTAATATTTCATTGCAAGAGAGAAAAGAAGTTTTCAAGAGAACTATTTGGTTACCATCATCTAAGTTTTTTTTATTGCAAAAATTTACTCTCATAAGGTGGGAAGCTTCCTACAATATATAGAAAAGAACTTAATATTTGTTTCCTAAAATTCAAATTTACTTTCCTTGTGCAGGGATTGATTCTTTGTTGCAAAAAAATGAGGATTGAAGATTTGGAGGCCTAAGGAGAAAGGTCCCATTGAAATATTTGTAGATTGAAGACTCCTAGTTGATAGATCGAGGAGATATTTAGTATCCATGGAAGCCACATTGAATATTTCAAATCTAGGAAGGAGGTCCTAGAAAGAAGACCACATTGAAGATCAAAGAGAATCAAGGAGAAGAGTTCTAGCAAAATATTGGAGATTAGTGATCTCCATTGAAGACCGAAAACTTTTGATTGAAGAAGAGGTTCATTGAAGGTCCGATTGAAGAAGAGGTCCATTGAATGCCCAATTTAAGAAGAGATCCATTAAAGGCCCTATTCAAGAAAATATCCATTGAAGACTCTATTGAAGAAGAGGTTCATTGAAGGTCCTATTGAAGAAGAGATTTCAGCAGTAGTAGATTCAAGAGATCCTAGAAAAAGATTTCGGTTGACGATATGCATGGTGTTTGAAATGCATGGCGATCTCCCCATAATAATTTTGCCTTCAGGCCTATGGTTGAGGTATGTAAAACTTTTTAATTATTTAATGCTTGAGAATTGACTTTGTTAGATTTGGGGGATTTGCGTTTTAGAAAAAGACGAAAATTGATTCTGTTATAAGGAAGGAAGATATAAGGGTAAGGTAAATATATTTATTATTTGGGTATAAATATTTTGATTAAGATACATATTTGGAGTTATAAGGTGATAAGGTAATTCATATTCTTGTGGGTATTTTAATAAGAATATAATTGGAGTTTATAAGGTGTTAACAAAGGACTTATTTTTATGTGTTGAAAATAATTTTGAGAGTGTGGAGTTTATAAGGTGTAATTGAGATTTAATGCTATGTATGGTGAAATATTTTGAGAGATTATTTGAATGAAATTTTGAGAAGATTTTGTTACCTAACCTTTGAGATTGGCAAAAAGGGTGATTGTGATTGAGACAGGTGTTTGAGGTCAAATCTTCTTCAAACAAAAGGTAAGAGTATACTATTCTTGTGAGTGATTGTTGAATGTTGTGAATGCTAGGTTGGAGTGAAAAGGTTCTTGTTTGATAATAATTGTTGACTAAGCCTTTATATGCATGATTGGTGAATGCTTGTGAGAACACTTGAGTGAGAACTTGAGAACTATCTTGAACTAGGGTTTGTGAAATATCATGAGTATCATTGTTATGTGAACTTGGAATCATCTTGAGTCAAGGTTGAGTTCCATTGTGTGAATTGTTGAGAGCATTGGATGAAACATTTGCTTAGGGTTTGCAAGCAAGTTATTGGTTGAGTTGATTATAGTTGATTGGAAAGTGTTGGAGTGATAGTTCAAGTTCTGTGAAATAAATTGTTCTATATTCTAAATTGATTTGAGAAAGAGATTGAAAGTGATTGAGTGTTTGTAAGTGTGAAACATATTGAGTCTCTAACCATTATCTATATATTTCTGAGGTTAAACAAGAGAGTTTGAAAGTAATTGAGTATTGTTGTGAGTGGGAAACATATTGAGTCTCTAACCATTCTCTATATGTTTCTAAATTTAAACAAGAGAGTTTGAAAGTGATTGAGTGTTTGAGATTGTGAAACATATTGAGTCTCTAACAATTCTCTATATGCTTCTATGGATAAACAAGATTCTGAGTGAAACTTGTGAGTGTGATTGAAAGAGGTTTTTTGTGAAATATTGAGTTAAGTTTTGTGTGCAAGTTTTGTAATTGATTTGAGCAAGCTTTTGTGAGAGCTTGTGAATAGATTTGAGTAAGTCCTAGAGAGGACTTAAGGATAGAATTGAGGAAGCTTTTGTGAAAGCTTAAGGACATATTTGTGTGAGATTTTGTGGAAGCTTACAATCATATTGGATAGAGTTGAGGTAAGTCTTGGTGAAGACTTGTTGGACAGAGTTGAGGTAAGTCTTGGTGAAGACTTGTTGGAAAAATTTGAGGTAAGTCTTAGTGAAGACTTGAGAGTAGATTGGACAAGTTCTAGTGAGGACTTGTTGAGCATATTTGAGGTAAGTCTTAGTGAAGACTTGAGAGCAGATTGGACAAGTTCTAGTGAGGACTTGATGAGCAAATTTGAGGTAATTCTTAGTGAATACTTGAGAGCAAATTGGACAAGTTATGGTGAGGACTTGTTGGACAGATTTGAGATAAGTCTTTGAGAAGACTTGAGAGTAGATTTGATTGATTGATTTGTTCAAGCTTTGTGTTAAGGCTTGGGGCAGATCTAGCAGAGTTTATTTGTGATTGAATCAAGCTTTGTGTTAAGGCTTGAGGATAGAGTTTGGTGTAAATTTGAGGACAGGTTTGTGCGAGACTAGAGATAGAGATTGAGCAGATTTGTGCTAGACCAAATAACTATGTTTAGTGTAGATTTGAGACAAAGATTGAGTAGATTTGTGCTAGACATAAGGACTATGTTTAGTGCAGATCAGAGATAGAGATTGAGCAAATTTGTGCTAGACCAAAGGATTGTGTTTAGTGTAAATTTGAGACAGAGCTGAGAGTAAGCTTTGGAGGTGACAAAGTAGAGGATAGTAGTCTCCAATGGATAGATATCCATTAGCCATGGTAGAGAATATAGATGTCTTCAGTGGAGAGAGATCCACAACCTAGAGCAATGGAGGCAGTAGTCTTCTAGAGGATCACCAACCAGAGCAGAGAAGGAGTTTTCCTATGGATAAAGATCCACAAACCATTTGAGGATATTGGTGTCTCCTATGGATATAGATCCATAAACTGTATTAGGGTATTGGTGTCTCCTTTGGATAGAGGTCCATAAACATTGTAATAGGGAAGGATGAGATTTTTTGAGAAAATTTTAGTGAAATATTTTCTATGTGGAGTAGCCTACATTGGGTGAACCACATTAAATTGGTGCCTCTATTGTGTGATGATGATTTGTGCATTGCTTTGGTTACTGCTATTAGTATTGCCATTGATTATATTGGATAATATTGTTTGGGAAATAAAAGTAAAAATTGGTCTTATATTGTTCACCCCCCTCTCAGTATAAGCTTGTGTTCTTCAATTGGTAAAAGAGAGGGTTTCTTTGCAAAATTTCTAACAAGTTGAAGGAAGATCCTACAAGAACACACATGGGTAAGAAAAGAAAAAGAAGAACCATGAGACCTAATAAACAAGAAATACACATGGCTATAGAAGATACTATGGTGGAAGAAGGATTTGATCCCTTTCTTAGCAAGATTGTTATTAAGAAAATGGAAGAGGAAAACTTTGTGAGATGTGTTGAATGTGGTAAACTTGGTCACATGGCACTTTATTGTCCACAAAATGGGTATGATAGTAGTACAAAGGAAAAGGAATTTTATTTTTCTCTCAAAAAAATTGTTTCTCTAAGAGGAGAAGTGGAAACAGATTCAAGAGATGAATCAAGCAATGGAGAAGAGGCTAAATTGATAAAATTTTGTACCAGATGTAGGAAGATAGGTCACCATGTAGCTTATTGTCCACAAGATGGTGAGGAATGTTTTGTTTATGGTCAAGTCGATCATAATGTAGGTTACTGCAATGGGTTTAGTAGCAGTGAATATGAAGAAGATACTTTCAAAATTGAAAACCTAGAGGATGGTTTAGAAAAAGATAACAGGGACAATCAAAATAGGTATGAAGAAGAAATTCTACTTTCGACAATAGAAGAAAAAGGAAATGCTCCTATTGAAGACCAAAGAAAAGAGAAAAATTTAGAAAAATAAAAGGAGGAAGCCACTCTTAAGGAACTTGTTGATTTGAAAAGGGAGAACTTAGAATTAAAGGCTCAAATACAATAGGATGAGAAATGTAACATAAAACTTCTACAATATCTCTCTAACTTGAAAGATAAGGTTGAAAAGGCAAGGAGAGTTGAAAAATTATGATTTAATAGTCAAAGGTAAAAGAGCTAGAATGTGAAAGACTTATTGTTGATCTCAAATAATTAAAAAGGGAGAACTCCAAGCTCAAGAAGATGAGAAAGCAAAAGTAAAGTTTCTACAAGAGCTCACTAACTTCAAAATTAAGGTTGAAGAGGTAAGGAAAATGGTAGAAGGTGTGGCTAAAAAATTAAAGACAAAATATCTAGAGTGTGAAGGATTAGAACATGAGATAGTTTTACTAAGGATGGAAGTAAAAGGCTCTAAGGACAAGCTACACAAGTTTGATAAAAATTCAAAGACTTTGGATAGAATTATCAATGCACAAAGATCATCAATCACCAAAATAGAACTTAGTTTTGAATAAGAACAAGGGAAACAGGAAGCAGAAAAGGAGAGTCAAGCTCAAGCACCAAAGAAGAATAAGCTTCAAAAGAAAAGAGTGAAAGAGAGAGTAAGACTTCTGAGGATAAGTTGAACAATAGAAATATCAACAGGAAAAGGACCAATGTACAAATGAGGAATAGATGGAACAGGAAATAAGATAGGGTAGAAGAGAGCAAGAGACCAATGGGGTCAAGGCAAGGTTTCTTCAATGGATATTGTTTCTCATGTCACAATTTTGGGCACAAGGATACACAATGCAGGACACATGAAATATAGGAATATGGAAATTTCATAAATAGGTATCTCTTTCAAGGGTATTGCTACTCTTGTAATTATTTTGGTCATAAGGCACTAAATTGCAGGATTCATGATAGGAATGGATATGGCTTCACCAAGAGGAACTATCAAATATTTACACCTTCAAGAAATCACAATATTAAGTGTTACAGGTGCAATAATGTTTGGCATATAATAAGGTGGTGTAGAACAAAATTTCTAGAACTTCCAAGGATAGAAAAGAAAGGGGATTCTCAAAAGGTTTAAAAAGGTTAAGAAAGGAGAGGAACAGTGCATGTTGGGAGTAGAGATACTCCCACCCCAGAATTAACCACCTCAAGAGGAGGTGGGGAGGGGCTAAGCTAAGAGTCTCATTCTTAGCCCCAAGCCCCAAAGGTGACCCTTTGCCATTGATGTCAAAGGGGGAGATATTTGAGTTAGGGGGAGAGCATTCAATCAAAGAGAGCAGTTTCTTGGGGGGAGCAGAACAGAAAAAGGTAAAGAAAATGATAAAATAAAAATGGGTTGCCATCAATGAAAAATGGGAATATTGTTGGAAATATGAGCAATTTTTGTTGTCATTGATGTCAAGTGTTAGTGTCAGTGATCAGTGCAAGACTTGGCAAAAGAAGGGTTAAATATTTATATCTTAAGCCCAAGGGATTTGGGTTAAGAGCTTCACATGATTGGTCAAAATAATGGATAAATACTCCGAAGGAAAGGCCTAAAGAACATAATATTATAATATTTATTATTATAATATTATAAAGGGTTAAAATATCAAGGTTAAAGGCCCAAAGGATATTTAAAAAGATTTAATTATTAAATATTTAAATTATTTTTTAATAATTTAAAATTAAATATTTAAATACTTTAAAGAAGTTATTATAAAGCTTTAAAGCTTCATTTCTAAGTTGGGCACCATGTTATAAAATGGTGAAGGTTTTACTTAATAATATTTAAATTATTTATAAAGTTATTTTCATCGACGTTCCCTTCTTGGTGAAGACTTTTTGGATAGAGTTGAGGCAAGTCTTGGTAAAGAGTTATTGGACATAGTTGAGGCAAGTCTTAGTGAAGACTTGAGAGCAGATTGGACAAGTTGTAGTGAGGACTTGTTGAGCATATTTGAGGTAACTCTTAGTGAAGACTTGAGAGCAGATTGGACAAGTTCTAGTGAGGACTTGTTGACCAGATTTGACGTAAGTCTTAGTGAAGACTTGAGAGAAAATTGGAAAAATTTTGGTGAGGACTTATTGGACATATTTGGGATAAGTCTTCGAGAATACTTGAGAGTAGATTTGATTAATTGATTTGTTCAAGATTTGTGTTAAGGCTTGGGCAAATTTAGTAGATTTGATTTGTGATTGGATCAAGATTTGTGTTAAGGCTTGAGGATAGATTTGAGGACAGAGTTTGGTGCATATTTTAGGATAGATTTGTGCCAGACTAGAGACAAAGATTGAGCATATTTGTGCTAGACTGAAGGACTATGTTTAGCGAATATTTGAGATAGAGATTTAGCAGATTTGTGCTATACTTAAGTACTATGTTTAGTGTAGATCAAATATAGATATTGAGCAGATTTTTGCTAGATCGAAGGATTGTGTTTAATGCAGATTTAAGATAGAGCTAAGAGTAAGCTTTGGAGGTGATAGAGTAGAGGACAATAGTCTCCAATGGATAGATATCCATTAGCTAGGGAAGAGAGGACAAAGGTCTTCAGTGGAGAGAGATCCACAACCCAGAGCATTGGAGGCAGTAGTCTTCTAGAGGATCACCATCCAGAGCAAAGAAGAAGCAGTTCTTCTATGGATAGAGATCCACAAACTAGTTGAGGAGATTAGTGTCTCCAATGGATAGAGATCCACAAAATTTATTAGGGGATTTGTATCTCCTTTGGATAGAGGCCCATAAACATTATAATAGGGAAGGATTTCGAAGAGATTTGTTGAGAAAATTTTAATGAAATATTTTCTTCATGGAGTAACCCACATTGGGTGAACCACATTAAATTGGTGTCTCTATTGTGTGTGATGATTTGTGTATTGCTTTAGTTACTGCTATTGATATTGCCATTGATTATATTGGATAATATTGTTTGGGAAAGAAAAGTAAAAAGTGATCTTATACTATTCACCCCCCTCTCAGTATAAGCTTGTGTTCTTCATATTTGAGGTGGTAAAATACACCTAATGGAGCGCCATGATCATCGAAGTTGTTGCTTACATAGAGGATAAAATCAGACCTAAAACAAAGGTGAAAATACAAGCATAAGCGTTGATGTCATACTGCATGTATTCTATCATAACAATGGAGGTGCCATTACCATTGGTGTGAGTTGGAAACCAACATGTCTGCACATCCAATAGAGCCTTGGAAGTTATTTATTTTTTTGAGAAAAAACATAGACAACATGAGTTGAGCATTGGAAAGCACTAAAGAGGTTCAAAGAAGAGTGAGAAACCTAGTTTCCATGTAGTAGAATATTTCTCCATGCAAAGTACCACATTGAAGAGGGAATATAAGCACCCAAAGTACATTATAACATCTCAAAATCTAGCAGTACCAAGCATCATAGTGTAACATTTCATATTACTAGGTTAAGATGAGTGCCCAACATATGTGGAAAAGACATAACAACATTGAAGAATCCTCCATATATGAGCACCCAACGTGGAGGTAGAAGGTAAAAAAAATTATCAACCATCAAATTGTAAGAAATCGAGCAACACTTGTTATAGGCTTTAAAGGAAGGAACTAAGATAAATTTTTCCAAGAAGTGAGTAGAATACAAGCGCCACATATCATATGCACTACAAGAAGGCATAGGACGAACATTTTCAAGAATATAAGTGCCACTTGGTACTCCCATCTCATTTTTCTTCTAGTTAAGAAGTCACCCAGTGTATGTAAATGAAAAGGAGGAGAGTTGAAGCAGTGTTGAAAGCAAGTGAAAACCTACTATTTTAAAGAGTACATAGAAATCAATATCAAAGTGATGGCTACATACCAACGAAATATCATATTTTAAAAGGATTTAAAGCCTCATATAGTGCAAATATCCAGCTAGCATTTAGTTTAATAGAGGAAGACCAAACAATTTAGCTTCAAAGAGGAGAACATTGGCAAGCAAGGTTGAAGAGAAACAAGTGAAAATAGTCCTTGCAAACTGCATACAACCAACTTGCAAATCAGAACTAAGAAGGTGAGAAATATTTATTATGTTGCAAGTTTGATATCAAATTTTATTTCATATTCTAGAGATATTGGTAGAAGTAATAAGGTGTTGGAAGGATCTCTAGAAAAAGGCATTGGTTATATAGAATATGTTGAGTAAAAATAGAAGTATTTATATCATTTTCATTGCTTCAAAAGTATAGTTGCAAACTCTTATCAATAGAAATACAAGGAGTAGTAATCAAAATTTAGTTTACAAACATTTAATATTTCTAAAACTTCTAATTAGGGAGATATAAGGAATACTACTTCAAATTAAATTTTAAGAAGTTTAGAAACCTATCATTGCATCAAAATTTTAGTTGGAAGATTAGTTTTTAAGGACATATCCAACTAAATATATTGAGTTCTTATTGTTGAAGATTGCATTTCTAATAGCTTTCCAAAAGTAATTGATTGCAAGTGATAGAGGTGAATCATATTTATAGCATATACCAATACTAGGGAGATATAAGGTATCCTACTAGGACCATCATGACATAAAATAAGTTCATTATTTTAGAATCTCAATTACTTAAAGGTCCAAACTATTTATCATGGAAAAACAAAGTAAAGGCCATCTTGACATTTGAGAAACTTTGGGAAATTACTATAGGGACAAAAACCAAACCAATTACAAATGATATAGAAATTTAGAAATTTTAAGAAAGTGATGCTAAGGTATTAATGATAATAACGTTTTATATCACAGATGTTTTATAATCGTATATCAATTCAGCAAAAATATCTATAAAGGCCTGGAAATCCTTAGAGAAAATATTTTAAGGAAAGAACAAGGCTACCATTTTAAACCTTCAAACTCAATTACACTCCTTAAAATTAACAATGGTGAAAGTATAGATTTATTATTAAGATAGCAGATATCAAAGAAAAATTATTAACATTAGAAGAAGTAAAGGATAAATTTCTTGTTCAAGTGACCATGAGAGGACTTCCAGATAATTACAAGCATCTAGTTACCTCCTTGCAAATATTAAGTAAAGATATTTCCTTTGATGAGTTAGTCAATGTTCTCCAAGAGTATGAGGTAGAGAATATAGTTAAATATGAGATGACTAACAATGCTTTGGTGACAAAAGACAATCCACAGGGAAATATAGCATCATCCTCAAAAGGATGAAGACCTTGGAATAGCAGATATTATCAAATATGAAGAAATAAGGGACACAACACAAACTAATGTAAAATCAATCCAAATAATCAAGGTCAAGAAAATCAAACATCCTATGGAAATCAAAAAAATAGGATTTTTTAGCCAAAGTAGTATCAACCTCAAAAGTAACAGTTCCAAAGGACATACCCTTCTCAAAAGCAGTACCCTCAACTCGAATATCAGGGAGGAAATCATAAAGGACACATTGCCCAAAAGATTCAAGAAGTTGAAGAAATGGAAGAACCTACATATGAATGTGGAATTAAAGCTCTATCAGCAAGGATAGATCCTTATGAAGACACTAACTATTTACTTGAACAAGAAGGCGAGTACAATCTACAATACCAAATTGTAGATCCATATTGAAGACTAAAGTCTTCAAAACCAAATAATGTAATATAGGGGGTGTTAGAAAATATGGCTATTACATCATTTGGTTATTTACTAATGTACCTTCATGGGTACATATTTAGGTTAGGATTATATTAGGAGATAAATAGTTTATTAGAGTTATTCAATAAATGCACGTGTTAGAATATGCAATGATGTAAATGTGCATGTAGTCCACATGTACATGAGCTTTAAGGTTGAGTGAGTTGTAAGTAATCCATATTTCTATATAAAAGCCTCATTTTGAGTGATTATGTGATAAGTTGAGTAGTGCATAGGTGAGAGTAGTAGTAGTCACAATGTAGCTCCATTTTGCTATCATGGAGGAGTTGCAAACTCCATGAGAGGAGCATTGTAATTTTTGTGAGCTTTATTATATGAGCATTTCTAGAGCTTTGTATCATGTCTTCTATCATATTTTTATGCATGTTTACTTCCTATTATCATAGTTATATCATTGCATGCTTTTTTCAATACTTGTGAATGCATTTTCTTTATGTTTAAGGCTCCAAAAGTTAACACAGTTGCAGGAATTGGAAATTATAGGAAATAAAGTGAAATAAAATGGAATTTTAAAAGTGAAATTATGATATAGACTATTTCTATGTGTTGTGGATCCATGTGCAATATAATAAAATCATTTATTATTTTAACTAGTTTCTTTATTATATAATAATTTATCTTATAGTTTAAGACTAATTCTACTCTATTTTAGGAGATAGAGAGCAAGGTACTGACTGCGTGGAGTGGGTCTTACCTCATAGAAGAATGTTTTATTCTTTTCTCCTCTATTCTAATTTACTTCAGTAACTAATATTTCATTCTATTAACCTAATACTATTTAATTCATTATGTAGGAAAATAAATTAAAGATTACAAAAGTAAATAAATCATGCAAAGATGCAAAATACCATTGCTGAAATCCTGGAAGAAAATAGTGCTTTATTGATGGACTCTAATATTCATGTGTATAGACTATGCGAAAAAACTTCTTCGAGCATCAAGCCTTTAGAATAGTAACTTGTAAAATTGTATACAATAGACCATTAGACCTTTTCAAATGTCTCTACCATGTATTTTATAATGTCACTTGGATATTTTACAATAAAATTCTCTTATGCCATTTGTTACAGTTCAAATGCTTGAATATTTGAATTCTAATCTTTCATAACAAATATATGCTATAATTAAGACACGCTAACAACTACCCTTGGACTTATTACAATTAAAATTATCCAAGTGGCATATTTGACAAGTGTACATAACAAATATCCTAAATTTGAATAACTTGTTGACAAGGTACAATAATTGTTTGTCCTATTCTCAAGAAAAATACAAATTAAGATTTCATTCAAATCTTGACAACTTAACAACTTTAACAAAATATATTTTTAATGACACATTACAAATTATACAACATGGATTAAATCATATGCCAAATATTAATGCCACCACATTAACAATTTTGCTGACTATAATGCTACATGATGCTACTACGCTATCATCGAATGCGAAATTCTAGCACATCAGATGACTTATTCGATCAACATTCTTTCTGTAGACCCTTTTAGTAGGTACTTTCTATAACACCTTTCTATAAGTGTTTTTTTGTAACACCTTTCTATAGTTGTATTTCGGAGTACCTTTCTGTAATGCACTTCCATGCGGATTCTCAACGCACTTTCACGCAATTGGTTCATCTAGACTTGGCATCTAGCTTGTGCTCTACTGCAACATCTCCCATGAAACACCTACAATATTTGTCTACCAAAAACATACAAATAAACTTGCACAATTTGTGTAAAATATAGGTATATATCACTTTAACATTATAAATCCACTTCACTCGTAAAGCATACAAATAAGATATAATAATCATCATAACACATCTATTTTTATCAAGTTTGCATATAAATATCAAGATAAATACTGCATAATATAATATCAATACTACACCTATCATTTTCCCACTAAACTGAAGAGAATGCATGTCCTCATCCATACATGGTTAAATGTCACAACATAACATAATGATACAAATATAGTATTGTAGATAAAATGAATAAATCAGTGTAAATTTTCACAAATGAAATTTTGCAAATACAATATTTAATACTATCATTGTAATCAGATAAAAATTTTGCAAGTACAACTAATAATATAGTAACATAACATATAAAAACGTAGCAATCATAACGATAGAATGTGACATAAATTAAAGCAAACTTAAGTAAATATCACGAATAAGCTACTGCATATGTAAAAATTAGACTACTGCAAATATATAAGGAACAAATACACAAGTTTAAAACAAAGTTTAATAAAAATGTTAAGATCTAAAGTTGTTTAGATCTGATCCAGGACGAATCCTGGGATGGAGTTGGTAGTTTTGTTGACAATATTCTTTCACGCTTTACCTTATGAATATTTACTTTGTCCTCAGTATTGAGTGGTAGTTCAATGGCCATAGTCTTATGTGCACAACCTTCACGGGCCTTTCATCCTTCAATCTGTGTTGCATGTCGTACTTCTCTGGTGATGGAAACAATTTTGCAATGTCAATGATGTTGTTAATCACTACATAAACTTCATGAGGCATCCCAACATCGAGAGGCATTCCTACTTGAGGCATCCTTATCTCAACAAACAGTTCCAAAATTTTGGGGCTATGTGTATACCTTTGACATTGTTAAGAGATAAACTCAAAAAATGGGGTTGAGCTATCCTCATCAAGCACCTTGGTAAACTCAAAATTTTTGGAAATTTTCATCATCTTTTTTAGCTTTTTCTTAGATATGGAGTTCTTTTTAGGGGATGTATTGACATTCATTGGTTGGATGATTAAATCAACCAGTTTTACCACCGTATACAAAAAAATTGTTTGAGGATGTCAAGCTAAAGAGTGAGAGCTCATTTCACTAAGGCAACATGTTTTGAAAACTCATTTCTGAGCCTGTCCATTTTGATGTGTAGCAGGTTCTTTTGTGTCTAAATTTGACCAAGAGTTTTAGCAAAAATATTTGAGGTATGTGGGTTTTCGTTAGGACTGGACGTCTCTCCCTTCCCTTGGTCTTCTAGAACATAATTTTCATGCCTAGTTTTTCTTATAGGCTGAGAATATTTAGTTGGCTTGGAACAGGTAGGATGTTTGCACATAGGAGACTCCTCCTCCTCTTGACTTTCAAATTCAATTTTTTCCTCAAACGCACTATCCTCAACAAATTCTGACTTACTCGGTTTAGATTGGATAGACAGTTTGGTCTCCTCAACTGCTCTATCCCAAGAAATTCCTACTTTAGATGCTTTATGTAGGATCATTAATTTTATCATCCCATGATGGGAAATTAGATGAAGTTTGGGATTGTCATTGGATTTCTTAGGTTGGACCCTAGTAACAATAGCTTTTATAGATCTATATAGAAAGTATGACAAATTGATAATACAATCTTCATGCTTGGGGTATTTGAGATTTAACATCATTTTTAAATGGTAACCCCTATAGTTAGACAACCTTCCTTCTAACATGAAAAACTTCATTAAAATAGTGGTAGCCTCCTACCATTTCAAAGGGAGTGAAGAGGTGGCTACACCTTTGATCCACCCATCCCTATCTCTGGTAACTACACATCTCTCCCCTAATCTATCAACCATTTGGCTCACTCCTTTATAGGTAGATTTGTAGTATCGTTGGCCAACCTCAAGAAGACTTAAGAATTCAAAAATTATATTGGAGGTAATCTCTATTTTTACTTCACCCACATGGGTCACCATGGTCGTGGGATCATAATTCAAGATGAACTGCTTTGCCATGCCTTGGTCATGCCCTTGAAATTTTGTTAGGGCTTTCCACCAGTGTGCTTCCTAAAATAGTTTCTTCATGGAGTCGTTGGGGTTTTGGGTACTAATGAATAGGGGTTCACTGTGTTTATGAAATGTGGATCTCGGCATGGTGATAGGTTTAATGGATAGAGTAAGGTTTAGAAGATAGGAAGGTAGGGTGTTCTAAGAGAATAAGATTAAATTTTGTTTTTTTGTTTTTAATTTTGTTGTAGAGATGCTTAGCCGAAAGATAAAACCTGTAGAATATTTGACAAAATAGATACATGCATGGGTTATCATCATAAAATAAAATAAATTATGTACATCTCGACCCATGCAATGAAAATTAACATTGAATTTTAATACATGTTTCTATGGCATGATTAAAGGAAAATTCATTATATTTTGCTATAGAAAACGATTCAAGGAAAATTCAAAATGCTAATCTACAGTTTTGTGATGTTTCTCTTTTTTTTTTAAATTCAATCCCTATTAAAATTTAGAAATTTTTTAACCACCTCTAGTCTTGCTTTTTAATTACCTACCCTTATTTCTAATTTTTTATCATCGTCCAACCTACTGTTTCTTCTTTGACATCAACAACAATTTCTTAGAAACCCTTACTACCATCTTCATCTTTTGTGTAGTTGTTTTCATCTACCACATAGTTACTTTCATCTATCGCACAGTCACTTTCATCCACTACACAGAGTCTCAATCAAGGTTGTAGAGCTCATGTGCTATGGAAAGATGATATTTTTTATTTTTAGGATTATTTTTTCTTTTCCTCATGCAATGAAGTCAAAATAATCATGGCCCTCTATTCCCCCTTAATAAATGGTTCAAAACCTTGATCTATGGAATTTCTTTCCATTGCTTCATGCAACCAAGTATCGTTGATCGACTCTTTCTCGTGCATGGTGGTCACTATCAATCTTGCAGAGGAAGTTTTGATAGGATTAGGGTTATTATTTTATTTTATTTTTACGAATTATGATAGCTCAAGAAGGATTAGTCGGTGATCATGATTTTGATCGAAAACTTCCACACTCACTCTACATTGCTTTACCCTATTGGACCTTGCAAACAAATGTCGATGATCGATGATTTTAGATTTAATGTGGTTGCCTTACCTCATAAAGGGTTGTGATATGCTTTCTTGGTGTGGTGGGCCAAAATGTCGAGTTGTATCTCATACATTAAATTTGTCAATCCAGGTTAAATAATTTAAAGAACAATAAATCTAATATAGATTATTTTGTAATCATTAATATTTGACTTGATTCTATTTTTTATTAGCAAATATATTAGTTTATTACATTATTATTTAAAATAAGCACTATGCGCTTCTCCAAGTAGTTGGTGGGTAGTTCTTTAACCAACTAGGTGGTTCATTAACCACCTTAGAATGTATTTAATAATTTTAGATATCAATCAAATGTTATTATTTGAATTTCATATTATGGTATCAGAGTGGTGGGTAAGGTGATTCAGATATGGTAGACAATGTGGTTATATAAGTAACTCCACCCTCCAAGAAGTCACTCCAACACGATCGACCAAGACCCTGATGCAAACTGACCCTAACGCAGATAGGACGCAGATGAACCAGATTAGATGTTGGATGTAGACATCACTAATATATATAATGACTCTAATATAGACCAAACAATGAGGATAGGATGCAAGATCATGACGTAGACCAGACGGTGAGGATAGGATACACAATCCTAACCAAGCCCGACATGACCCTAACACAGACACAAGACAAACTAATGCAAACAATGCAATAATAGGCTATAATTTGAGACACTCTAACTGAGATAGGAGACATGCTAACTGATATGGGTGACACGCTAACTGATATGGGACTCAAGCATGCAGTTCAAGATACGTGGCGGTGGTTGATTGGACCAGAGTGCACACAAGGCGATTACGTGGAAGTTATCCATAGGTGGTTATGTGGTGGTTCTTCATTGGGTGGGAGGCAAAATGTGAGAGGGGTGACCACCCAAAGGCAGTCACCTTACTTAGTGCACCTTCTGGTTTAAAAACCAAGTTGAATGCATCCGTCGGATGCATGTGGGATAAATCCCACAAGTTTTTTTAATAAAAAAACAATGCCCAACCTTCATAAAACCATGGTGATGTTTTTCAATACTCAACGGCTCCTGTATCTTGCCTGGTTTGTGCGCTTGGTAGTCTAGCGGAGGTCCTTGGTTTGAATCCTAGGAAGGGATTTCAAAGTTTTTTATTTTTTAAAAACTTTGGTGATCGGTAGTTAATAAGAGCACATTCATGCTCTTTTATCCTCAGCGGGACTTGTAGCTCGTCTAGTCAGCGCGCTTGGTGGTTTATCAGAGATTCTTGGTTTGAATCCCATGGAGGGATTAAAAATAAAGCGAACAAATTTTGTCGCCTGCGCCTAACAATTTTTTTTTCTAAGCAAAAATTGCTAGCAATTTTTTTTGCTAAGCAACTTTTTGCAACATTTGACAATTTCTTTTTGTCAATTTATTTTGCCAAGGGAGGAGCATTTTTTGTCAAAGGAGTGTTATTTTTTGCCTCGAAAGGACTATTTTTTTCTACCAAAGCAAGTAGAGGAGCTCTTTAAGAGGTATTGTTTCAAAAATACTTTATTTCGTTCAAGCAAATTTTTGGAGGGATAAGAGTTTTTTTTAACTTGAAAGGGTATTGCGCAATTTTTTCATCCTTGTTTATTTTACAACAAAAAGGGTGGATTCAAAACATTTTCTTTTGTAAAATTCTAAGACAAATGGGGGAGGAAAATTTGTTGATTTTTGGAAGTGAATATCTTCATTGTAAAACTAGCATTGTAATAGGTGTATTTTCGGTGGAAACCAACACCTAAAGTTTTTAATTTTGTGGGCACTTGTGATTGTATTTTGCATTTAAATTTCCTGTATTCTTGCATTTCAATCATAAAGTAAAATATACAAAGTAAAGAAAAGACCCCAAATTTTACACCTATTTATGCAATTTATTGCACAACAGCATTCGGTATATACGATACCCTTGGTCCACACTTACAAGTGATGTTGTCATGCTTGGACTACTATATCTAATGCCTAATATAGCTACAACAATGATGTCTAAGCTATTGTTCTCTATCAATCGTCGGGGAGAAATAAGGCAAACCAGTTCTAATATTCACTCCATTTAATACCCTAATTATTTTTTATTGTTTGGCTTAATTTCCTCCAACTCATCAACCTTCTTTCGAAGGGTTTTGAGGCAGGTGCCATCAATCTTGATCGAATTCTCTTCGCGTACTCTTGCAAGTATAAATAAAGGGAGACCATTTGGTGTTATAAGAAACCTTCACAATGCCACTATTCACAAATATTTGTCAGTTTCACAGTTGCTCAAAGGTTCTAATTTTGCACCATGGAAGACAAAGATCAGAGTTATCCTTCAGGTTGAATATTTGTGGGATGTAGTGACTGAGACTACAAAACGACCTGGACCATCAAGGCTAGATCAAGAGGCCTTTGATAAAAAGGATAGAAGATATCTCATGTTTATTCTACTTACTACTACATATGAGGTACAACCTCATATCTGTGATGCCAAAACTAGTAAGGAAGATTGGGATGCTTTGATTACCATTTATGAAGGGAAGAATCAATCCATTATTCTAAACCTTCAAACTCAACTACATACACTCAGTATTAAATCTGGTGAGACAGTTGACCTATTTATATACAGAGTGGTGGAATTGAAAGCCAAATTGAATGCTATGGGAGAGACAATGGCAGATACTCTCTTGACCCCAGTCATCTTGAAAGCTTTTCTAGAATCCTACAAGGTTTTGATTACCTCTCTCAATGTATTTGATAGACAAGTCTCCTTTGTGGAATTGGTGAATTTGCTTCAAAATGAGAAGGCAAATCAGTTTCAGAAATATGAAGTGCCAGATGATACCCTTTACACCAAACAAGGGGGTAAGAAATGAGGTCATTTTCAAAAGGTAGGATCTTCATCAAAAGGTAAAGGGAAACAACATCAAAAAAAAGAAACAATATTGCAAAATTTGTGATATAAATAACCATGACACCAATCGATGTTGGTTTAAGAATAAACAATAGAATGACCAATATCACAGGAAGGACAAAGGAAAATACAAACCATATAAGAATAATAAGCAACCCAATGGGAATGTTGCTTATGTTGAATTAGAATCGAACTCAAATTTTGAGCGAGCACACAAGGTGCTCATGACTCACACTTCATATAAGTAGAAATATGCAGTGTGGTATATTGATTTAGGTGCCAGTAAACACATGACTGGAGATAGATCGTGGTTTGAAACATTTGAGGAAAATTAAGGTAAGCCAGTGACAATTATGGATAATCAAACCTACCAAGTCCAGGGTGAAGGAGATGTTTCTGTCACTCTTCCAGATGGCAAATATCAGATTGATAAGGTACACTATGTTCCTCGATTTGCCAACAATATGTTGTCAGTCCCTCCGTTATTGGATAGAGACATGAATGTTGGTTTTCACGTTGAGGAGGGCAGAAAGAGAGGTTTCATCACCAGAAATGGAAATCATGTAGCAACAGGATCACACAAGCATGGCTTGTTCATATTAGATGTTGTTTCCATGCCTCATGCTACCATCATAGCGATAATAAAGGAGGCTAATTCTCTTTGGCATAAGATATATGGGCATATCAGTTTAGGATATTTGCTCGAGTTGAGAAAATATGAGATGGTGAAAGGCCTTCCCAACCTTTCATCCACATTGCCAGTATGCTTGGGTTGCTTAATAGGGAAGAAACATCAGGTACCTTTTGAGGTTAGCTCTTCATGAGCTAAGAAACCTTTGGTTTAGTACACATTGATCTGTGTGATCCTATGCCAAACAACTATGGTGGAAAGAGGTATTTTCAATTGTTTGTGGATGATTACTCACAAAAGATGTGGTTTTTCTTTATCCAATTGAAGTTAGACGTATTTTTGTACTTTTAGTAGTTCAAGAAGCTTGTTGACGAGTTAGGATGTTCCATAAAAACCCTCTGCTCAGATAGAGGGGGGACTATACCTCCAAGGAATTTTCATCATTTTTAATACACATGGGATTAAGATATAGCTGACAACAACCTATACTCCACATCAAAATGGAGTTGCTAAAATGAGGAACCGTTCCATCATGGAAATGGTTTGTTGTATGCTTAAGGGGGTACATCTTGAGCAAGATTATTGGGCAGAAGCAGTGAAAACAACATCGTACCTCCTGAATAGAGCTCCCACAAAAGCTCTACAGGGTAATACTCCACAAGAAGCATGGAGTGGTTAGAAACCCTCCATTTCTCATCTAAGGGTTTTTGGATGTAAGGCCTTCATGCACATACCAAAACATAAGAGAAATAAGTTAGATGAGAAAACACTACAATGTATTTTTCTTGGTTATGATGAGCATTCAAAGAGATATTTGTTGATATATCCTATGACCAAGAAAACACACATAAGTCAATATGTGGTATTTTATGAAGCTTTCACATCAGATAACACATCTACAGCTGTATACCTAGAGGAAGAGGAGCCTAATAAAGAGATTCCACCCCCACAGCATAAGGTTCCAAAATGGTATACTAGTACATTGAGAGATTCAAAGTTGACATCACTTCCAGATCTAACTCTAGATTGACCTTGTACTCATAGTATGACTCAGTAGATGAGAGTAGAGGCATCAACTTTAGAGGTTGATGAGCTTTACCTGTTGGTAATTTAACCCACCTTTAGGTGGTCGGTAGACTTGGTCGGCAGGAGTGGATGGCAGGCGGCAAAGGATTGTGGGAGAAATTCAATTTTAATTATCCTACTCTCTCCTTAAATATCTCCCCTCAATTTTCTCTCACGATAGTTAGGTTGTTATTTCCTAAGGTATTTAAGCATTGTATTTTTATTATTTTAATTAATGAGCATTTCAGGTTCACACTTGGTATCATAGCAGGTGAGGTCGAGGGCTCACGAGTTGGCCAAGAGGGCCCACAAGCAGGCAAGCATCTTGAGGTCGAGGAGCGATTCGTAGAGCGGAACCCTGGCGTGGTTCCTGAGGTAGGCAAACTAAGTGGACTGGATAGGGATACATCCAGGTGATATTGCATGAATCCATAGGAAGGTGTTGACCCAGAGGCAAACTGGACCCACAGGCATACCAAAAATAGCCCAGAGGTGGACTGGACCCAGAGGTAGACCGAACATAGCCAGGTGAGCTAGCATGGAAGCCGAGGCAAGCACTGACCTAGAGGTGGACACGAAACATGTGGTGGGCATAGAGCACTGGACACGTGGTGAACCCAGAGAAATTGGACACATGGCGGAGGGATGGCCGTGGTAGAAGGAGAGTGGGAAATGGCGAAGGAGGTGGCAGAGGTCTGACGTGGCAACACGGGTGTCAAAGGGGCAACGTGGCAAGTTTCTATTCACTAGAAGCAGAGTAAAAGGAAGGTGGGTGATTTCCCGAAGGCAATCGAACCTTAACCCGCATGCTCGAGCTAATATACATCACAAGGCCCTTCGACCTTGTGAATGTGGGATATTAATCCCAAAAGCCTTACAAAGGTTTTTCATTTTTTTTGTCTCCCCATCGAGGAGGAGACAATAAAGCACAAAACGTGCTTTCTAAACGCCATCGGCGGTGGTAGCCGAGGTGGTGCGAAGGAGGGGGCTAAAAGCTTTGTTACCGCGAGGTCGCGGGTTCGATTCGCATGAAAGCCAAAGGTATTTTTTTATATAAAATTTTATTTACTTTTTTTAAGTTTTTTTTAATATTTTATTTAATAATTTAAATTATATTGTTTTTTAAATCATTTTTTTTAAAAATTTGATTTCTAAAGCAAATTTTTATTATTAAATAAAAATATATTAAAATTTCTTTAAAATTTTTAGTAAATTTAAAAAAAAAAAAAAAAGGGAGAAAATATTGCCTAAGAGGCAATTTATGTAATAGCCTAAGAGGCTTGAAAGGTTCACACTTTGAAAGGTGAAATTTGTGTCATAGCCTAAGAGGCTTGAAGGGTGGAAAATTTTGTGTAATAGCCTAAGAGGCTTTAAGGGGGGATAATTTTTGCATCAAAGGGTAGAAATTTTGTAATCATTCATGATACGATCTACAGGCTGCTATCAAGCCCTTTGTTCTCTTTTAGTAAGAGAAAACCCCGAATATTTTGATGAAAAATTTCGCACATATGGGTTGCATATTGTATTTAGTCAATTGCAAAATGTAGTAATAGCCCATCAAAGACATCCAGATTCAGGATATGAAGCAGATTCAGAAGACAATTCCTTTGGCAGCAGATTTGAAGAGTCAGAATCTGTAGGAGTTGCACCACAGGAGTCAGAGAATCCACATCTCAGTAACAGTGACTCAGTTGAAATACTGGAGCCAGAACCATATTCACCGAAAATAATTCTTATAAGTGATGATGAAGATTCAATTGCAGACAACTTTGTGAATCCAGTGATAGAAGAACCTCAGCAAGTAGAACATGCCATAAGCGAGAGAGTAGATCAAGCTAGATTTGATTTAAATCTGTAACTTTTTTCTTTTGAAAAGTAGAGTGCTTTGATTGTAATTGAGAAATAAAAGTGTGTTTCTAGTTTATTTCTAGTAGCTATGGCCTCCAATAATAATCTACCTATTCCAAAATTTAATGGGTTCGATTATGAGTATTGGTCCATCAAGATGAGGACCTTACTCATAGGCAAGGGACTATGGGACATAGTAGAAGAAGGTTACATAGAACCTATAGATTGGACTACGTTGAGTGCAGCCGATAAGAAGACAAAGAAAGAAGCACAAAAGAGCAATTCCTCTGCTCTCTATCATCTCCAAGCAACATTGGAGAAAAGTATCTTCCCTAGAATTACCTCTTGTTTAACTGCCCAAGATGCATGGAAAGCCTTGAAAGAAGGTTTCCAAGGAAGCGATCAGGTGAAGCAAGTAAGGCTTCAGAACCTGAAATGAGATTTTGAGAATCTCAAAATGAATGAAGATGAGAAAGTTGGGGACTATTGTGTAAGAGTCAAAGCAGTTGTCAATAAGATGCAAACTCTTGGCGAAGAAGTCAAACCTGAAGTGGTTGTGAAGAAAGTGTTGAGAACACTTCTTCAAAAATGGAATCACATTGCTATCATAATTGAAGAATCAAAAGACCTTTCCACTCTAACTTTTGATGCATTAATCGGTTCATTAATGTCTCATGAAGAGAGATTACAGGGATCTCCTTCAACAAGTTATGGAGGTGATGATAAAGCCTTCTCATCCAATGAGGGTGCAGGAAGAGGACAAGGAAGAGGCCAAGGCAGAGGACAAAGAAGAGGCAGAGGTAGAAGCAGCCAAAGAGGAGGAAATCCTAGTAGAGGTGGAAATCAAAGCAGAGGTAGTAATCAAAATAGAGGTGGAAATCAAGGGCGAAATGGGAATCAAGGAAGAGGAGGTGACAAATCCAAAAAAGCTTGTTTCAATTGTGGCAAGCCAGGTCACTTTGCTCGAGACTATTGGTCCAAGTCTTCTCAGGGAAGCAACAGTCAATATGGCAATTATGGTGAAGAAGATGGAACATCTAATCTGTTTCTTTCTTATGGGCAATCGGATCAAAATTTGAATGACACTTGGATTTTGGATACTGGTTGTTCCAACCATATGAGTGGCAAAGAAGAACTCTTTGCTACAATGGATTCCACCTATAAATCTCGAATCAAGTTGGGAGATGATAAAGCTTTGCAAGTTGAAGGCATTGGAGCCATGGAGGTTCCAACGAAAGAAGGCATCAAAAAGGTGAATGACATCTACTACACCCCTAAACTCCAACATAATTTGCTAAGTGTTGGACAAATGATGGAGAAAAATTACAAACTTGTTTTTGATGAAGGCAAATGTGTAATTTTTGACAAGAACAATTGTAATAGAGTCATCACACAAGTACCTATGACCAAAAATAGGTTATTTCCCCTTAAGTTTGGAGAACCAGGGGGTGCTCAACTTGCAAATATTGCTATAGCAAATCCAAGTGTGCTTTGGCACTTGAGATATGGTCACCTGAATTCTGCTAGCTTGAAATTGTTAACTTCTCAAGCTATGGTGACAGGACTTCCTAAAATTAATGAACACAAGGAGGTCTGTGAAGGGTGTGCTTTGGGAAAGCACTCCAGGTCCAAATTTCCAAAAGGACAAGCATGGAGGGCCAATCATCCACTTCAATTAGTGCATTCGGACATCTGTGGTCCAATGCAGACAAAAAGCATAGGTAATAATTCCTATTTTCTCACTTTTATAGATGATTTCTCTAGAATGTGTTGGATCTATTTCTTGAAAACCAAAGATGAAGCTTTTGATTGCTTCATAGATTTCAAGAATAATGTAGAGAAACAAAGTGAGTTCATTGTAAAATGTCTAAGGACAGATCGAGGAGGAGAGTACTCTTCAAAGGTATTTCTAAAATATTGTAAAGAATGTGGGATAAAGAGGTAATTCACCACTGCCTATACTCCACAACAGAATGGGGTGGTGGAAAGAAAGAACCACACCATAGTAGAAATGGCTAGATCGATGCTTCAAACTAAGCATCTTAGTAACATGTATTGGGCCGATGTTGTTAGAACCAGTGTTTACATTCTAAATAGGAGTCCTACTTCTAGTTTGGATGGGATCACTCCTTACGAAGGGTGGTATGGCAAGAAGCCGAATGTAAAACATTTCAAAGTTTTTGGTTCTTTAGCATATGCACACATTCCTGATGAAAAAGGAAAAATCTTGATCCCAAGAGTCAAGCATGTATTTTTGTAGGATATTGTGAGTCTACCAAAGCATATAGACTCTACAATCCAAAGACGCATAAAATTGTACTTTCCAGGGATGTGATTTTTGATGAAGGGGGAGAATGGGGTCATCAAATTTTTTTTGTTGATGATGAATCCCATGATGCAAGTTCTTCTCAAATACAACAGGTGACACCTAAGAAGAGCAAAGGCACACCTCCTCCAAGCCCAAGCATGAGTACTACTTTGAGTACATCAGCAGCTACTCCAAGTCCTTCTCCACAAAGATCAGTAAGTTCTTCACCTATGGATATTGATTCTCCATCGAGAGGTAAAATAACACTACAAAATCATCCATATTTTCAAATGTTGGATAAGAATTTCTAGAAAAGATACACTAGAAGTCAGGCTAGTGAAATGACTGCAGTTTTACAAAAACTTGAAAATCTGCATATGTATGGAGATGATGACTCCAATGATCCTAAAGGAGATGTAGTTAATTATGCTTTAATGTCTAGTGCACAGCTAGAGCCATCTAGCTATGAGAAAGCATGCACTCATGATGTATGGCAGCAAGCCATGGAAGAGGAAATCACCTCTATAAAAAAGAATGATACTTGGGAGCTAGTGAAGCTTCCAAAAGGAAAAAAATGTGTTGGATGTAAATGGGTCTACAAGACCAAATTCAATGTTGATGGGAGCATTGAAAGACACAAGGCAAGACTTGTAGCAAAAGGCTTCACTCAAAAGTATGGCATTGATTATGAGGAGACCTTTGCTCCTGTAGCTAGACAGGAAACAATCAGATCAGTACTTTCCTTGGCTGCCCACAAAGGGTGGAAAATTCAGCACATGGATGTAAAAAGTGCCTTTCTCAATGGGTACTTAACTGAGGAGGTTTATGTTCAACAACCTCAAGGTTTTCAAGAACAAGGTAAGGAGAACCTTGTTTATAAACTGAAAAAAGCACTTTATGGCCTCAAGCAAGCACCAAGAGCATGGTACTCTCGCATTGATGGCTATTTCAAGGAGTATGGATTCACTCGGAGCAAAAGTGAACCTACTCTCTACTACCTAAAGCAAGGTAAAGACATTCTCATAGTTTGTTTATATGTGGATGATCTCATATTTATGGGTAGTAATGATAAGATGAATATGGAGTTCAAACACTCCATGATGAAACAATTTGAGATGAAAGATCTAGGCTTAATGCATTACTTCCTAGGCATGGAAGTTCATCAAACAAATAGAGGGATCTTCATATGTCAACACAAGTATGCTCAAGATATGATCAAGAAATTTGCCATGGAGCATTGCAAATCAGTTGCAACTCCAACGGGTCATGGGATCCAATTGAGCAAAGATGATGGAGCACCAAAGGTTGACATGACCACTTACAGAAGCATGGTTGGGAGTTTGATGTTTCTCACCAACACAAGACCTGATATTCAATATGTTGTTTCTCTTGTTTCAAGGTTCATGGCTGATCCATCCGAGCTGCATTTTCAAGCAACTAAAATAATTCTAAGATATGTAAAGGGTACATTGGATTTTGGAATCCATTACCACAAATGTAATTCTGTCAAGTTAGTTGGCTTTAGTGATAGTGATTGGGGCAGCAATATAGATGATAGAAAATCTACATCAGGGAACTATTTTAGTCTAGGGTCAGGACTAATTACATGGAGTTCCAAAAAGCAGATTGTTGTAGCATTGTCATCTACTGAGGCTGAGTATATAGCAATCACATATGCTAGTACTCAAGCTCTATGGTTGAGAAAAGTCCTTGAAGATATTGGAGAATGACAAAGTGGTCCTACCAGATTGTACTATGATAACATGAGTGCCATTCAGTTGGCATATAATCCTATCCACCATAGCAGATAAAAACACTTTGATATGAAGTATCACTTCATCCGAGACATGGTGGAGCACCAGGTTGTTGAGCTTAAACATTGCAGCACTTTGGACAACATGGCAGACATCTTCACCAAAGGCATGGCTAAAGCTCAATATATAAAGCTGAGAGACTGTCTTGTCAGCCCTCTCAACTTTAAGGGGGAGAATGTTGGTAATTTAACCCACCTTTAGGTGGTCGATAGACTTGGTCGGCAGGAGTGGACGATAGGTGGCAAAGGATTATGGGAGAAATTCAATTTTAATTATCCTACTCTCTCCTTAAATCTCTCCCCTCAATTTTCTCTCACGATAGTTAGGTTGTTATTTCCTAAGGTATTTAAGCATTGTATTTTTATTATTTTAATTAATGAGCATTTCAAGTTCACATTACCAACAATTTGATGAACTATATGTAGATGCAGAGGAAGAAAGAGAACCATATATGGATGATGATAGGGTTTATATGTCAACATTGGATGAACATGAACCCACAACAGTTCAATATGTGCTTAGTGAGCCTTAGTGGAAGGCTACAATAGATGCAAAACATACATCTCTCATGAAAAATCATACATGGAAGCTAGTAAATATGCCTTTAGGAAAGAAACCCATTGGCTGCAAATGGGTGTTCAAAGTGAAGTATAAGGCAGATGGTATTATTGATAAGCATAAGGTTTGTCTTATTGCAAAGGGCTATGCTCAGAAAGAAGGTATAGATTATGAAGAGACTTTTGCCCCTACTACAAAAATAACTACCATTCGAGTACTTGATCCCAAGAGTCAAGCATGTATTTTTGTAGGATATTGTGAGTCTACCAAAGCATATAGACTCTACAATCCAAAGACGCATAAAATTGTACTTTCCAGGGATGTGATTTTTGATGAAGGGGGAGAATGGGGTCATCAAAAAAAAATTGTTGATGATGAATCCCATGATGCAAGTTCTTCTCAAATACAGTAGGTGACACCTAAGAAGAGAAAAGGAAGAAATAGAACAATATATGGATGATGAGAGGGTTTATATGTCAACATTGGATGAACATGAACCCACAAAATTTCAATATGTGCTTAGTGAGCCTTAGTGGAAGGCTACAATGGATGCAGAACATATATCTCTCATGAAAAATCATACATGAAAGCTAGTAAATATGCCTTCAGGAAAGAAACCCATTGGCTGCAAATGGGTGTTCAAAGTGAAGTATAAGGCAGATGGTACTATTGATAAGCATAAATTTTGTCTTGTTGCAAAGGGCTATGCTCAAAAATAAGGTATATATTATGAAGATACTTTTGCCCCTACTACAAAAATAACTACCATTCGAGTACTTTGTGTCATGGCAACTCATTTTGGATGGAAGTTACATCAAATGGATGTTAAAAGTGCTTTCTTGAATGGTGACCTACAAGAATAAGTGTACATGATCCAACCAGAAGGATTTGTGGTTGAAGAACAAGAATAGAAAGTTTGCAAGTTGATCAAATCCTTGTATGGGCTCCAACAAGCTCCATAAGCTTGGTACATCAAAATAGATAGTCATCGAGCACAACATGGATTCAAAAGAAGTCCTTCAGATACAAATCTCTATATCAAGAACAATGGTTCTGACATAGTGATTTTTGTGCTATATGTAGATGATCTGATCATAACAGGGATTTTAGAGAGTATGATTGATGTAGTAAAATATCATTTGAAATGATAGATCTAGGACTTCTTCACTATTTTCTTGGTTTGGAAGTAACTCATAAAAAGAATCATATTAGAGTAACACAAAACAAGTATGCCAAGACATTGGTTGATAAATATCGCATGACTGATTGTAAGTCTAAAGCAACTCCAATGGAGCCTGGACTTAAGTTATCATGATATGATAAATCACCACAAGTAGATGGTACTCTCTATCACCAACTGATTGGGAGTCTCATATATCTAAAAAATACCAAGCCAGATCTTAGTTTTGATGTGGGTTATCTTTCAAGGTTCATGCAAGAACCTAAGGTGAGTCATTGGAAAGCAACAAAGAGAGTTCTTCATTATGTTCATGGTAGTACAGACTTTGGCCTAGAGTACAAGAAGAATAGCAATTTCTATTTACAGGGATACATGGACTTAGACTATGCTAGATCCATTGATGATTGCAGGTCGACTTCTGGATAAATTTTCCATCTTGGATCTAGACCTGTCTCGTGGTATAGTAAGAAGCAGTAGGTGGTTGCTTTATCTTCTATAGAGGCAGAATATCACATAGCAAGTGGATCAGTCTGCAAGATAATATAGTTAAATCGTATTCTTACAAACATAGATATTTCAAAGAATCTTCCACTTCATTTGTTTTGTGACAATCAAGGTGTTTTGAATCTTGTCAAGAAATCAATTTTTCATGATTGTACCAAACACATCAACACTCGATGTCATTTCATTCGTGATGAAGTTCCAAAGCACCACATACACCTTCATTACATTCCCATTGAATACCACGTTGTAGATATTTTCACCAAGGCACTTTCTCGTGTCAAATTTGAATTGTTTCGCAATACTCTTTGTATATGCCAATAATGTAATAAGGGGAGATGTTAGAAAATATGCTAGTTTATTACATTATTATATAAAATAAGTGCTAAGCACTTCTCCAAGTAGTTGGTGGGTAGTTATTTAACCAACTAGGTGGTTCATAAACCACCTTAGAATGTATTTAATCATTTCAGATATCAATCAAATGTTGTTATTTGCATTTCATATTATTTTCTTAGTTTCAGTTGCAGGAAATGGAAATTACAGGAAATAAAATGAAATAAAATGGAATATTAAAAGTGCAATTATTATATAGACTATTTCTATATATTTTGGATCCACGTGCAATCTAATAATGCATTTATGATTTTAACTAGTTTCTTTATTTTATAATAATTTATCTTTTAGTTTAAGACTAATTCTACTTACTAACTAATTTTACTCTATTTCAGGAGACAAAGAGCAAGGAATTGATTGCACGAAGTGGGCCCTGTCTTGTAGAAGATAATGTAATTCTCTTCCCCTCTATTCTAATTTACTTCAGTACCTAATATTTCATTCTATTAACCTAATACTATTTAATTCATTGTGCAAAAAATAAAGTAAAGATTAAAAAAGTAAATAAATCATGCAAAGATACATAATACCATTGTTGAAATCATGGAAGAAAATATTGCTTTATTGATGTTGGACATTTTGAGTCCCTAAGTCAAAGTTGTCATTGATGTCACCAGATGAAGTCATCATTAATGTCAAGGACTTCATCAAGAAATAAAGTTGTCAAAGTTGTCATTTGATATCCAGGAAGAAGGCCAAAGGTCAAGAGAATCAGTGTAAAAGTTAAAGGCAAAAGGGCTCCATAATATCTTAATAGTATATGGAAGCTTAATTTAAAAGGTGTTTCATAAAAATCCCAAGGAGGCTTGTGCAAAGTTAAAAAGGAGATATAATATTTATTTTATAAATTATTTAAATTCAATGAGAATTTAAATTTTATAAATAAATATTATTTACACCATGGTATGCAATGAGAAGGAAGCAATAAACTCAAAAGGATATAATATTATAATATTTGTTATTATAATATTAAGTGATATGGTTAAAAGCCCAAAGTAAAATATTTATAATATTCATTATAATATTTTACAATACCCAAAGATGGGTTTGGAGTTAAAAACATTCAAAGCGCCTTTATAAAGGTCCTAACCTTCGTCGACGTTACATGGTGGTGAAAGCATTCGAAGCACCGACGTTTTACAAGCATGGAGGAAATTAATATATATACCTATGCCCAAAGGGCATTAAACTTTATCCTTGCTTGATTGATTAATATTGCATGTGAATTGGAAAGAAGAGCTCGTGAGAAAGTTTACGAATTTCATGTGTCAAAGAACAGAATAAAGCAGAAGGCATCGATCGTTCGAAAGCCAACTGGGCAGCTTGGCCTAGTGGCAAGTGGGTAGTGGCCAGAGCGCTTGTAGGCAAGGAGGCTAGCGTTCAAAACACGATGGCTGTGCTTGGCAGTCGTGTTGGTTGAAGGTACCAAAGGTGCACATTTTGCAAGGTGCAAGGCGGGAGACACGATTTGAAGCACGTGGTGCTTCTTAAGTTTCAAACGAGCGCATAGCTCATGCGACGGTTGGAGCCATGGCTAAGGTGTTTGTCATGAGAATTGTTGAGGGTTCGAATCCCTCGAAGGTAAGGTAAATATTTTTACATTAAATTTAATTATTGCCTAAGTTGGGAGATAAAAGGGGTGTTAGTCGGATTTGCTTAGAAGGGTTTCTATTTGGATAGTGGTGGTTATTGAAAAGTGTCAATTAGGAGTAATAAGGAGTTTTGAATTTAGTTTTTAATAAAGTCTTAATTATCATATTGGCATATTGGAGAATTAAGACTTTTGAGTATTGTTTTAATTTTAATAAGGGGTTTTTGTGTTAAAGAAGATTATTGTGAAGGTGTTGAATATTATTTAAGTTGGAGTGATAAGGTGTAATTTTGATATCATTTTGTATTGTGTTTTGTTGAGGAAATTATTATCTTCTAACCCTTATTGAGATTGGAAAAGAAGTAATTGTGAGTGTGGCAGATTTGTGAGATCAACTCCTTGTCAAGCAAAAAGGTATGGGCAAATTCTTCCTTGGTTGAGTTGATTGATTGGCTTTCTAGAAAATAAATTTTGGAGTGAAAAGGATTTGATTAGGGTTTCCTTTTCGAAAAGTGTTTGAGTTAATGCTTCAAGGTTTTTTGGAATTAAGTGTTGTGATTAAAACCTTGTTTTATAAGCATTGTTGTTGAAGCCATTGGATTGTGTGAAGAACTTGAGTTAGGGTTTGAAAATAACATGAGTATCATTGTTATGTGAAGATTGATTTATAAGCATTTTTGTTGAAGTGAGTTGTTGGCAAAGAACTTGAACTAGGGTTTGAAAAGAACATGAGTATCATTGTTATGTGAGATTTGTTGTTGAGCATTGTTGGAAATATTTTGAGTTGATGTTTATATGCTTGGACTAGGGTTTGTGAGAAAGGGGTGTTTCATTAAGTGATTGGTTGAGTAGAGTTGGTTGAGCCTAGTCAAGTGGTTGTATGAAGTGATTGTTCAAGTTCCATAAAACAAACTATTCTATATTCTGATTTGAGTTGAGAAAGTGATTGAGCATTGAGTGTAGAACATATTGAGTCTCTAACAATTCTCTTTATGCTTCTATGAGATTGAGCAAGTTGAGAAAGTGATTGAGCATTGAGTATAGAACATATTGAGTCTCTAACAATTCTCTTTATGCTTCTATGATATTTGGACAAGTTCTATGTGTGGACTTGTTAAGCAGATTTGAGGTAAGTCTTTGAGGAGACTTGTGGACTGATTTTGTGTGAGCTTTTGTGGAAGCTTACAATACATATTTGGTTAAGTTCTAGAGAGGACTTATTGAGAATATTTGGACAAGTTTTGAGTGATCTTGTTGAGCATATTTGGATAGGTTTGTGTGGACTTGTTGAGTATATTTGAGCAGGTTCTGAGTGGACTTATTGAGCAGATTTGAGCAGGTTCTGAGTGGACTTGTTGAGCATATTTGGACAAGTTCTGAGTGGACTTGTTGAGCAGATTTGAGTAGGTTCTGAGTGGACCTGTTGAGCAGATTTGAGTAGGTTCTGAGTGGACCTATTGAGAATATTTGAGCAAGTTCTGAGTGGACTTGTTGAGCATATTTGAGCAGGTTCTGAGTGGACTTGTTGAGAATATTTGAGCAAGTTCTGAGTGGACTTGTTGAGCATATTTGAGCAGGTTTTGAGTGGACTTGTTGAGCATATTTGAGCAAGTTTTGAGTGGACTTGTTGAGAATATTTGAGCAAGTTTTGAGTGGACTTGTTGAGCATATTTGAGCAAGTTCTGAGTGGACTTGTTGAGCATATTTGTGCTAGACCGAATGGACTGTGTTTAGTGTAGATTTGAGATAGAGCTTTGGAGGTGACAGAGTAGAGAGGATAGTAGTCTCTAGTGGATAGAGATCCATCATCCAGGGTAGTGAGGATAGGTCTTCTGAGTGGGGACAAGAGTCTTCAGTGGAGAGAGATCCACAAGCCAGTGCAGTGGAGGTAGTAGTCTTCTAGAGGATCACCAACCAGAGCAGAGGAGAAGGAGTTCTCCTGTGGATAGAGATCCATGAACTTGATTTAGGGGATTGATATCTCCATTGGACAGAGGTCCATAAACATTGTAATAGGGAAAGGATTCCCAAGAGATTGATTGAGAAAATTTAGTGAAATATTTTCTCTGTGGATGTAACCCACATTGGGTGAACCACGTTAAATTGGTGTCTCTATTGTGTGTGATGATTTGTGCATTGCTTTGGTTATTGCTATTGATATTGCCATTGATTATATTGATTAATACTATTTGGGAAAGAAAAGTAAAAAGTGGTCTTATATTGTTCACCCCCCTCTCAGTATAAGCTTGTGTTCTTCAATTGGTATCAGAGTTGGTTCCTTCGAAAAAGGTTTAACAACTTGAAGGAAGATCTTACAAGAACACAAATGGAAAAGAAAGGTAAAAGTAGAACCATGAGACACAAGAAGAAAAGAACACACATGGTCATCAAAGAAAAATAAGATGAACTTGATATTGTTGTTTTGGGAGGAAGAATGGAAATAGATTCAAGAGATGAATCAAGCAGTGGAGAAAAGATCAGATTGATAAAGTTTTGTACCAGATGTGGGAACACAGGTCACCATGCAACTTATTGTCCACAAGAATGTTTTTTTTGTGGTCAACTCGACCATGATGCAGGTTATTGCAATGGGTTTAGTAGTGGTGAAGATGAAGATGACATTTTCAAAAATGAAATCCTAGAGGTTGGTTCAAGAAAGGATAATGAGGACAATCAAAATAGGTATGAAGAAAAAACTCTACTTTCAGTATTAGAAGAAAATGCTCCTATAGAAGATTCAAAAAAAGAAAAAGAGAAAGCCACTCTTAAGGAACTCGTTGAATTGAAAAGAGAGAATTTAGAATTGAAGGGTCAAATACAAGAAGATGAGAAATGTAAGACAAAGCTTCTACAAGATCTTTCTGACTTGAGAGATAAGGTTGAAAAGGCAAGAAGAGTTGAAAAAGGTATGGTTGAACAGTCAAAGGTAAAAGAGATAGAATGTGAAAGGCTTATGGTTACTCTTGAAGAATTAAAAAGGGAGAACTCAGGATTAAGGGTTCAAACTCAAGAAGATGAAAAAGCAAAAGCAAGGTTTTTACAGGAACTCACCAACTTCAAAATCAAAGTTGAAGAGACAAGAAAAATTGAAGAAGGTATGGCCAAAAAATTAAAGACAAAAGATCTAGAGTGTGAAATATTAGAGCATGAGATAGTTTCACTAAGGATGGAAGTAAAAGGTTCTAAGGACAAGCTACACAAGTTTGAGGAAAATTCAAAGACTTTGGATAGGATTATCAATGCACAAAGGTCATCAGTCACCATAACAGGACTTAGTTCTAAAGAAGAACAAGGGAAATAGGAAGAAGAAAAAGGAGAGTCAAGCTCAAACACCAGAAAAGAAGAAGCATCAAAAGAAGTAAGTAAAAGAGAGAGTGAGACTTCTAAGGATAAGTTGGACAATAGAAAGTTCAACAAGGAAAATAACAATGCACAAGTAAGGAACAGATGGAACAGGAAACAGGTAGAAGAGACTAAGAGACCAATGGGGTCTAGGCAAGGTTTCTTCAATGGAAGATGTTTTTCATGTCACAAGTTTGGGCACATGGCTTCACAATGCAGGACACATGAAAGACAGGAATATGGGAACAGACAACTTTTCCATGGGTATTGCTACTCATGTAATCAGTTTGGTCACAAGGCAATGAATTGCAGGGTTCATGACAGAAGAGGATATGGCTTCACTAGGAGAAATCCTAAGACATTTGCACCTCAAAGGAATAATAACATTAAGTGTTATAAGTGCAATAATGATGGTCACACAACAAAGTGGTGTAGAGCAGATATTCCAGAAACAAGTATGAATAGGAATAGGAACAAGAACATGGATATGAACATGAATAGAAATAGGAACAGGAACATGGATATGAACAGGAATAGGAATAGGAACAGGAATAGGGATATGAATATGGACATGGACAAGAATATGGACATGGAAAACAATCAAAGGAATCAAAAGAATAAGATAAGAAGGAAAGAGGATAAAGGTAAAGAACAATGCCTTATGGGAGTAGAAATACTCCCACCCCAAAATTAACCACCTCAAAAGGAGGTGGGGGAGGGGCTAAGCTAAGAGGCTCATTCTTAGCCCCGAGCCCCAAAGGTGACCC
Organism: Wollemia nobilis; assembly: GCA_028583015.1. Lineage (NCBI taxonomy): Eukaryota > Viridiplantae > Streptophyta > Pinopsida > Araucariales > Araucariaceae > Wollemia > Wollemia nobilis. The sequence continues at coordinate 1,930,602 of JAQPPZ010001689.1, read as the reverse complement.
TTTGCCATTGATGTCAAATGGGGAGAGATTTGAGTAAGGGGGAGAGATTTGATATTTGAGAGAGCATTGAGCTAGGGGGAGCAATGTCCCAGGGGGAGCAGGACAAAAAGCAAGTCAAGTTTTGGTAAAAAGAGTTTGGGTTGCCATCAATGACAAAGGGGGAGATTGTTGGACATTTTGAGTCCCTAAGTCAAAGTTGTCATTGATGTCACCAGATGAAGTCATCATTAATGTCAAGGACTTCGTCAAGAAATAAAGTTGTCAAAGTTGTCATTTGATATCCAGGAAGAAGGCCAAAGGTCAAGAGAATCAATGCAAAAGTTAAAGGCAAAAGGGCTCCATAATATCTTAATAGTATATGGAAGCTTAGTTTAAAAGGTGTTTCATAAAAATCCCAAGGAGGCTTGTGCAAAGTTAAAAAGGAGATATAATATTTATTTTATAAATTATTTAAATTCAATGAGAATTTAAATTTTATAAATAAATATTATTTACACCATGGTATGCAATGAGAAGGAAGCAATAAACTCAAAAGGATATAATATTATAATATTAAGTGATATGGTTAAAAGCCCAAAGTAAAATATTTATAATATTCATTATAATATTTTACAATACCCAAAGATGGGTTTGGAGTTAAAAATATTCAAAGCGCCTTTATAAAGGTCCTAACCTTCATCGACGTTACGTGGTGGTGAAAGCATTCGAAGCATCGACATTTTACAAGCATGGAGGAAATTAATATATATACCTATGCCCAAAGGGCATTAAAATTTATCCTTGCTCGATTGATTAATATTGCATGTGAATTGGAAAGAAGAGCTCGTGAGAAAGTTTACGAATTTCATGTGTCGATGAACAGAATAAAGCAGAAGGCATCAATCGTTTGAAAGCCAACTAGGTAGCTTGGCCTAGTGGCAAGTGGGCAATGGCCAGAGCGCTTGTAGGCAAGGAGGCCAGCATTCAAAATATGATGGTTGTGCTTGGCAGTCATGTTGGTTGAAGGTGCCAAAGGTGCACATTTTGCAAGGTACAAGGTGGGAGACACGATTTGAAGCACGTGGTGCTTCTTAAGTTTCAAATGAGCACGTAGCTCATGCGGTGGTTGGAGCCATGGCTAAGGTGTTTGTCATGGGCATTGTTGAGGGTTCGAATCCCTCCGAAGGTGAGGTAAATATTTTTGCATTAAATTTAATTATTGCCTAAGTTGGGAGATAAAAGGGGTGTTAGTCGGATTTTCTTAGAAGGGTTGCTAGTTGGATAGTGGTGGTTATTGAAAAGTGTCAATTAGGAGTAATAAGGAGTTTTGAATTTAGTTTTTAATAAAGTCTTAATTATCATATTGGCATATTGGAGAATTAAGACTTTTGAGTATTGTTTTAATTTTAATAAGGGGTTTTTGTGTTAAAGAAGATTATTGTGAAGGTGTTGAATATTATTTAAGTTGGAGTGATAAGGTGTAATTTTGATATCATTTTGTATTGTGTTTTGTTGAGGAAATTATTATCTTCTAACCCTTATTGAGATTGGCAAAGAAGTAATTGTGAGTGTGGCAGATTTGTGAGATCAACTCCTTGTCAAGCAAAAAGGTATGGGCAAATTCTTCCTTGGTTGAGTTGATTGATTGGCTTTCTAGAAAATAAAGTTTGGAGTGAAAAGGATTTGATTAGGGTTTCCTTTTCGAAAAGTGTTTGAGTTAATGCTTCAAGGTTTTCTGGAATTAAGAGTTGTGATTAAAACCTTGTTTTATAAGCATTGTTGTTGAAGCCATTGGTTGTGTGAAGAACTTGAGTTAGGGTTTTGAAAAGAACATGAGTATCATTGTTATGTGAAGATTGATTTATAAGCATTGTTGTTGAAGTGAGTTGTTGTGCAAAGAACTTGAACTAGGGTTTTGAAAAGAACATGAGTATCATTGTTATGTGAGATTTGTTGTTGAGCATTGTTGGAAATATTTTGAGTTGGTGTTTACATGCTTGGACTAGGGTTTGTGAGAAAGGGGTGTTTCATTAAGTGATTGGTTGAGTAGAGTTGGTTGAGCCTAGTCAAGTGGATGTATGAAGTGATTGTTCAAGTTCCATAAAACAAACTATTCTATATTCTGATTTGAGTTGAGAAAGTGATTGAGCATTGAGTGTAGAACATATTGAGTCTCTAACAATTCTCTTTATGCTTCTATGAGATTGAGCAAGTTGAGAAAGTGATTGAGCATTGAGTATAGAACATATTGAGTCTCTAACAATTCTCTTTATGCTTCTATGAGATTTGGACAAGTTCTATGTGTGGACTTGTTAAGCAGATTTGAGGTAAGTCTTTGAGGAGACTTGTGGACTGATTTTGTGTGAGCTTTTGTGGAAGCTTACAATACATATTTGGTTAAGTTCTAGAGAGGACTTATTGAGAAGATTTGGACAAGTTCTGTGTGAGCTTGTTGAGTAGATTTGGACAAGTTCTGAGTGGACATGTTGAGCATATTTGAGCAGGTTTTGAGTGGACCTATTGAGCAGATTTGAGCAAGTTCTGAGTGGACCTGTTGAGCAGATTTGGACAAGTTATGAGTGGACTTGTTGAGCAGATTTGAGCAGGTTCTGAGTGGACCTATTGAGTAGATTTGAGCAGGTTCTGAGTGGACCTATTGAGCAGATTTGAGCAAGTTTTGAGTGGACTTGTTGAGCATATTTGAGCAGGTTCTGAGTGGACTTGTTGAGCATATTTGAGCAAGTTCTGAGTGGACTTGTTGAGCAGATTTGAGCAAGTTCTGAGTGGACTTGTTGAGCAGATTTGAGCAAGTTCTGAGTGGACTTGTTGAGCAGATTTGAGCAAGTTTTGAGTGGACTTGTTGAGCAGATTTGAGCAAGTTTTGAGTGGACTTATTGAGTAATATTTGGGTGCTGAGTGGACCTATTGGGATTGTGTTTAGTGCAGATTTGAGATAGAGCTTTGGAGGTGATAGAGTAGAGAGGACAGTAGTCTCTAGTGGATAGAGATCCATCATCCAGGGTAGTGAGGATAGGTCTTCTGAGTGGGGACAAGAGTCTTCAGTGGAGAGAGATCCACAAGCCGGTGCAGTGGAGGCAGTAGTCTTCTAGAGGATCACCAACTAGAGTAGAGGAGAAGGAGTTCTCCTATGGATAGAGATCCATGAACTTGATTTAGGGGATTGATATCTCCATTGGATAGAGGTCCATAAACATTGTAATAGGGAAAGGATTCCCAAGAGATTGATTGAGAAAATTTAGTGAAATATTTTCTCCGTGGATGTAACCCACATTGGGTGAACCACGTTAAATTGGTGTCTCTATTGTGTGTGATGATTTGTGCATTGCTTTGGTTATTGCTATTGATATTGCCATTGATTATATTGATTAATACTATTTGGGAAAGAAAAGTAAAAAGTGGTCTTATACTGTTCACCCCCCCTCTCAGTATAAGCTTGTGTTCTTCAATTGATGGACTCTAAATCTTCATGCGTGTAGACTATGTAGAATTGCTTCTTCGAACATCTAGAATTCATAATAGCAACTTGTAAAACTGTATATAATAGACCATTAGACCTTTTCAAAGGTCTCTATATTGTATTTTATAATGTCACTTGGATATTTTATAATAAAATTCTCTTCTACCATATGTTACAGTTCAAATGCTCGAATATTTGAATTCTAATCTTTCATAACAAAGATATGCTATAATTAAGACACACTAACAACTACCCTTGGACTTATTACAATCAAAATTATCCAAGTGGTATATTTGACAAGTGTACATAACAAATATCATAAATTTGAATAACTTGTTGATAAGGTACAATAACTATTTGTCCTATTCTCAAGGAGAATATAAATTAAGGTTTCATTTGAATCTTGACAACTTAACAACTTTAACAAAATATATCTTTAATGTCATGTTACAAACTATACAACATGGATTAAATCATATGCCAAATATTAATTCCACCACATTAACAATTATGTTGATTGTATATGCTATGTGATGTTGCTACGTTGTCATCTAACGTGGAATTCCAGTACATCAAATGACTTATTCGATCAATGTTCTTTCTGTAGATCCTTTCAGTAGGTACTTTCTATAACACCTTTATATAGGTGTTTTTCTATAACACCTTTCTATAGATGTATTATGTAGCACCTTTCCATAAACGCACTTCCACGTGGCTTCTAATTTCACATGATTGGTTCATCTAGACTTGGCATCTAGCCTATGCTCTACTATAACATCTCCCATGAAACACTTGCAATATTTGTCTACCAAAAACATACAAGAAAACTTGCACGATTTGTGTAAAATACAAGCATATATAACTTTAACATTATAAATTCAATTCACTCATAAATCACACAAATGAGATATAATAATCATCGAAACACGTTCATTTTTATCAATTTTACATATAAAATTCAAGATAAATATTGCATAATATAATACCAATCTTACACTCATCAATTGACTTGACTTATATCAACTAATGATATATGTCAACAAAGTTGGCACATGAGGGATACAATACTCAACACTTATCAACATTATTTTGGCATTGCAAATTATCAACAATGCTTGTATCGGTAGGTAGCTTAGATAGTCTACTTGTTGGTTCTTATTTTCCTTGTGATGTTTTATCATAATATAAAATTGTTGTATTAGTAAATGATGTGATACCCCCTATTTGTACACAAAGTTTTCAAAAATGGTACAACTCATCTTCAAGATTATACTTTGACATTGACTTGACTTCTATCAACTAAGGATAAATATCAATAAGGTTGGCACATTAGGGATACAATGTCTAACACTCATGAACACTATTTTGTCATTGTAAATTATCAGCAATGCTTATACTAGTAGGTAGCTTATACAATCTACTAGTTGGTTATCCTTTCCCTTGTGATGTTTGATAATAATATAAAATTATTGCATTAGTAGCTCATGTGATTCCCCTTATTTGTACATAATGTTTTCCAAAATGGTACAACAACTCATTTTGAATATTATACTCTCGTATTGACTTGACTTCTATCAAATAATGATAAATGTCAATAAAGTTTGTACATGAGGGATGCAATTCCTAACACTCATCAACACTATTTTGACATCACAAACTATTAACAATGCTTGTACTAGTAGGTATCTTAGACAATATACTAGTTGGTTCTCCTTTCCCTAGTGATGTTTTATCATAACAACATTCTCTAGTTTTCTTTATAAGTGCAAGAATTACTAATGCCTATGGTCTAAGTGAACAAGTTCCTTACTCATAATATAGTGGTAGCACTATTGTACACCTTGAAAAATGGAATACATCTTCTCATATGTGGAATAACACCAATCTATGCATGATAGAATCTAAAAATAATACACCACTAGATGTCCATTATGGATTAGGATTGCACTTAGTGCATTTTCAAGTACATTTAACTCTCACTCAAAGGGCTGAATAATGTCTAGCTTGACTAGTATTAGTGCTAAACAAAGATATTTATTTAGTTCATCAAATGCTTATTACTATTATAAAGTCTAATATAACTTCACTTTCCCATGCAGGATGTAATTCAAAGGCCATTAAACATGTAAAAATACTAAGATAAAACTATGGTAGAAGTTACCAAGGCCAAGAATACTCTTAGACAAATTAATTTCTTAGGTGTTGTCTATTATTGAATGACTCATATCTTCTTTGGGTATACATGTGTTCCTTATTGGTTGATAATATATTCTATTTATGATATTTATGTGATATCAAATATGGACTTGCCTAGACTTTCTTGAATCTTATGTTGGCATAGACTACCCAAAACATCATATACGTATTACATATTTTCTTCCCATTCCAACAAAATATAAGGATGTCATTCAATTAAATGATCATGAAGGATCTTATGGATGACATAAAATGTTACTCATTAGGTGCATGGATATGACCAGGTATTGGTTAAGACAAAGCTTGTATTTTAGTTTAGATGGTTGAATTTTATAGAGGCTACAATGATTAGGTTAAGAGAAAAAATTATAGTTGATGAGATACATATGCAAGGTAAGAATTCATTATCATTAATGGTAATAAATAATATTATTAAGTTTCATTGATGATCTAAAGTGGTATCACATTTTTCGTGCAAGGCGATGATGAGGAAAAGATAAAGTATGAAATTGGGAGAAGATGTGGATGAATACAAGTCATATAAATAAAATATGTATGATATGGAAAACAAGGATGGTATGGCAGTATAAATAGAGAAATTCAACTACAGGTCAAACAAGAATGTGCAACTGCATACTCCGTCAAACTATGCATAGGATAAATTTGAGCTGGATCCTCTACTCCCGTAGAGGGAGGTAAGAGGTAAAAAAATTATTGAGTTTTCCTTTGACAGAAAAGGACCTTGCATGCATAGTATAATTTTAGATAGAGGAATGTACTTATTAGAATATTACTCTATACTCATTGAAGGAATAAAACTTAGTCAAACTATGATTACTTCTATGGGGTGGTATATTGTATAGATGTTACAATTTAAGAAAGAGAAAACAAAAGTATAGCAAAATGATAATATTATACCCATAGATAGGAACACTTATTAGCTTTTTAGATGTTCCCAAAAAGAGTCAACATTACAAGAATAGTTCAGAAAACAAAATAAAAGTCTCAACAAAAGGGATGTTTTCCATCCTCGAAGAGGAACACTTAGTATCTATTTTCTCTTACCCAAGGACACTTTGGGATTTTTTCATAAAATATTACCTAGGACATTCTTTAGTAAAGGAATTAAAAAAATTGTAATAATGCTCTAAACAAAATAAAATATACCTTGTCAAAAATTCAATATTTATTTGGCAAATATTTAAAAGAAAAAATTTTCCACCCTCAAGTTTGAAGGCCCTCATGGTACTACATTTCCAACCCATGGGATGAATTTTATAGCTATTATGGGATCGATGAAATAACTTTAGAAAATAACTTAGTCTTATAATAGTAAGAAAGTTGTGTACATCATTTTTGTAGAAAAGAGATAGCCTACCAAAATAACAAACATATCTTTTATGAATTTTGAAAGATAAGTCTTTGCTTTGGTATGTAAGATAATAGATAAATATTTTTCTAGAAATTTGACCAATCTTTCCTAGATTTTTTATAAATTTTGCTTTATTTTTATATATATATATATAATTACGAAAGGAAAGGCTTCAAAAGTTCATATTATACCTCAAAACGCTTTTCTAATATGTTGTAAATATGGAATATAAATTTTATAGGAAAAATAGGTCTAACAAATAAGGGGAATATAAACAATACAATGATGAACATAAAACACGTCGTGACCAATCATACTCTAAATATTCCTTACACTAATCATAATAATATTATTAAATATGATGAAATCCATTAATTTTGAGACCACCAACCCCTCATAGAATGGAAGAGTGTGAGATTCCCCTAAGGGGTTTATGCATAGAATGGAAAATAATGTACTTAGGAGGATGACCCTCCAAAGTAGTATCACCAAGAGTGTATGTGACATAATTGTTTGATCTATAAGCCTCAAGAATAATGTAAGATACGTTCCATTTGTGAGGATAATTTTATTTGTTGTTACAAGTAAGATTTTTAACATGTTTTTTCTATTTTAGAATAAGACCTTATTTGAAAAACTAAAGATATGATCTTCACCTTTGAAACATGTCATAGGTTGGAAAATTGGACTAGGGGATCTTGATATATGATTGGATATGACATATATAGGCGAAAAATAAGGTAAATAAGTGTGATGGATAGGACTATTATGATGAGGTTTAGACATTGGGCTTCTACCATGCGTAGGACTAGGAGACTCTAATGGAACTTTAAGCTCATAAACATTGATCATCCATAATTATACCAAAATAACAAGTAATTCACCCACAAATATAAATACATAATGTAAAAATCCATAAAATGAGACAAAGATAGAAAACATGATTAGGGTAAGGCAACACAAATAATTCTCCTTAAGGAATGAGTAACTTCATGATATCTCCTAAGATGAGGGGGCTAATTTAAGGGAAAATATGACTATAAAGAATATTTTATCTGATTAATTATTAATATTTATAATTCCATGATCCCTTCTTTATATACCATTCTCCTATTAATTCTATATGAGGGTATAACCCTAACCCTAGCCAACACATGAAACCTTAACCAACTCATTAATATAATATAATATCCCAATATTATAAACCTTGGGTTATGTGTGGCCCATACCAGCTATCCATAACACCCATATATTGTAACATTATATCCTAGATACCTATCCCTAGGTACTATACAATTGCTCCCAATAATTTTTCATCCTTGAAACATGACAAGAAACCAAATAATATGATTTTTGAATCATTGTTGACAACTAGAACTAATCTTGGCAATCCATCTATTCATGCTAAATATTAATTAGTGATGGTATTGTATGATGCCAAGTTATTATTATGTGACTCTAAGATATTTTAATTCTCCTTTGGTTCCATGTGTTCATTATGCTACTCTGATATCCATAATGATTCTTCCTTTGGTTCCATGATTTCACTAAACTACTCTAATATTCATAATAATTGCTCATTTTTTTCCATGCTTCCACTATGCTACTATGATAACCATAATTGCTAATCTTTTTTATAATGGATTGTTATACTTGAAAACTTTTTTACTTTATGTAGGTCCATAATAGTTTTGATGCTCTATGGAATGCCTCCATGATTTTTGTCACTCATGGTGGTGTAGGTGATGATGTGTTGTAATCTTATTTAGATCTACTTCCTTTGACTCTTCAACATTTTAATCCTCTATTTTAATTTTTTTGGATGGTCCTCCTTTGAATCTTCCTCATGCTCTTTTTTCTTGTGCCCTTATTTTGGTTCTTTCTTGTTCTCGTATTTCTTGTGTCATTCTTTTACTTCTTCCTTGTGTTCTTATTTTGTATGCTCTTCTTTTGGTTCTTCCTTGTGCTCATCTAACTATTTTTTATTGCACTCTTTTTTTAATTCTTCCTTGGAATCTACTTCATATTATCAAATTTATTATTCAATTTGTTTCCTTGCAATAGATTCTTTCTTTTTCATCAATCTTGGTTCCTTAAGAAATATCCTACAATGTTATCTTCTTTTTCTTGTACCATAGCTTCATGAACTTATTTTTTACATTAATATTAATAGTACATAGTAAGTCCAACTATGGGTATTCAATAATAATATCCACATCATCTGTAGGTACACCATAATAATCTAAATGTAAAATATATTAATTTTTTATTCAAGATATTTAAGGATATTTAAGCCTTCTTAATTTCTTCATAGCCTTTAAAGGTATCCTTCAAACTACCAATATTATTATCCTTTCTCTCATGTTCTCATTTCCTCAAGAGCACTTCCTCCATTTCTTCCCAAGTGTAATTATAATTATGGAAACTAGAAAATTTGTGAAACCAAGATAAAGCTTTCCCTCCTAAAGAATAAAAATGTATATTTTGCCACATAAAATTAGAAAAACTTAAATATATAAAAAATGCATCATAACATAAATATCCTTCTCTCTAGAAAGTTTTGGAAACTGTCTAAAATATTATTCAAAAATAACAATGCAAACTAGGATTTTGTGAAACTAATATTTCATCATAATACCTCATAAAATTTATCCCTATTAAATCAAATTCTAAAATATCACATAAACAATTATATGTAAAAATTTCCTTTAAAACACAAGTAGTTTTCATTTATCTAAAAAATACAGTTTGAAAAATAATATTATTACCACTATTCTAGACACCATAGGGCCATATCTCCCTCACTATTGCTTGGATTCCTTTATATGACCACTTATTTTGGAGATCTTAAAATTTAAAAAATATGGTGTAAGAATTGCTTTAATCCAACACCTTTGTGTAAAGTTATGGCTCTTAGAAAATGACATGCTTTCTAGGAATTTTTTGAATAGATTCTACAAATCTGAGAACAATCCCAACTTTACTATAATTATTTTTGTAATATCACTTATAATGAAAAAAATTCAATAAAACAACAATTTCCACAATACTCACCAAAGAATTTGCAATAGAAACATACTCATATAATAAAAATAGCAAATATAGTAAATAAACAATAAATCCATATTTAAATCTTATAAACAATCCAAGCCACTCAAAGAGGGAAAATTCTCCCATGTACACTAAGGTAATAGAAGATTGACTAATGAATTTATGATCCCACTATAACATATCTCTTCCTATTTATAGATTATCAAAGTAAAAATACTAATCCTAAAGCTCAAGGGTCGAATCATCCAAACCTAAAGAACCTAAGCCAAAAAATTAAGCATAGTGACATGGCTATATCAATGTCATTATAAAAAACTACTCAACTATAATATGGGTAAGTGAGTCATAGGAGGAGATGATATTATTTAGCATATTGAAAGTGATTAAAACCTATGATTTTGCTAGTATATGGATGAGTAAATGGATAATAGGTCCAAGATCAGAAACCATTGAGAATTTTTTGGACATTTGAATCTTACAAACAAACTAGAGTATAAGAATCCTTACATTTAGACACATTGGATTCTTTGCTATACTCACCAAGGCTATCATTATAACAATATATCCCTTTAGGAATAAGAAACTTATGAGATACCAAAAGGTATCTCTGGTCTACTAAAAAACCTTTAGGACTCTGAAGAACACAAGCTTATACCGAGAGGGGGGTGAATAGTATAAGACCACTTTTTACTTTCTTTCCAAACCAATATCAATTAATGTCCTTAATTGCAATAACCAAATATAGCAAGTGTGCATTAATAACTCGGATAGCAATAGTAAGCAAGAGCACAAGTCACCACACACAATAGAGACACAATATTTAACGTGGTTCACCCAATGTGGGCTACTCCACGGAGAAAATATTTTACTAAAACTTTCTCAATCAATCTCTTTGGGAATCACTCCCAATTACAATGTTTATGGATCTCTGTCCAAAGGAGATGTTGATCCCCTAATCTCAAGTTCGTGGATCTCTTCCACAGGAGAACTCTTTCCCCTTCTACTCTGGCTATGTGATCTTCTAGAAGACTCTGTCTCTCTGCTGCACTAATTGGTGGACCTCTCTCCACTTGAAGACTCCTCACTCAGATCTGTCTTCAACTATGTTGGTTGCTGGATCTCTATCCACTGAGACTCTATCCTCTATACTCTATCACCTCCAAAGCTCTATCAATAGGCTCACTAAGAACCTGCTCAATAGGCTCACATAGAACTTAACAAGCTCACATAGAACTTGTCAAATTTACTAACAAGCTCACCAAGAACTTGTCCAAATCTGCTCTAGCAAGCTCACCAAGAACTTGCCCAAATCTGCTCTAGCAAGCTCACCAAGAACTTGCCCAAATCTGCTCTAGCAAGCTCACCAAGAACTTGCCAAATTTTCTCTAGCAAGCTCACCAAGAACTTGCCCAAATAAAATTCCCAAATTTGTCCCAAATGTCCCAAAATTTCCTCAAATCTGTCCCAAAGGCCTTCTCAAAGGCTCAATCAATCATGCTCAAGTAGTACTCAAAATGAACTCAAAAATGAATGGCAATCTCAACTCAAATTAACTTCATAGAAGCATAAAGAGAATTTTTAGAGACTCAATATGTTCTAATCTCATCTCAACCCAAATCAAACTCTACTCAACTCAACTCATAGAAGCATAAAGAGAATTGTTTAGAGACTCAATATGTTCTAATATTAATGATCTCAACTCAACTCAAATCAACTCATAGAATCATAAAGAGAATTGTTAGAGACTCAATATGTTCTAATCTCACTCTCAACTCAAATCAACCTCAACTCAATCAACTCAACTCAGTCTTATAGAACCATAAAGAGAATTGTTAGAGACTCAATATGTTCTAACCTTAATCTCAACTCAACATAGAATGATGGAATAGTTTGTTTCATAGAACTTGAACAATCACTTCACACATCACTTGACTAGGCTCAATCAACTCAACTCAACCAATCATCACAAGGGACAACTCTTTCTCACACAACCCTAGTCCAAGTATGTATCAACCAACTCAAATGTTTCCAACAATGCTCAACCACAAATCTCACATAACAATGATACTCATGTTCTTTTCTAACTCAAGTTCTTTCACAACCAATGGGCTTCAACAACTATGCTTATAAAACAAGGTTTAAACACAACTCTCAAATTAGAAAACCTTGAAGCATTCAACCAACCACTTTCGAAAAGGAAACCACAAACAATCCTTTTCCCTCCAATGATATTTCAGAAATCAACCACCATAAACAATCAATAGGAGAATGTGCCCATACCTTTTATGAAGATGAAAAAACCTCTTTGTAAATCTGCCACAATCACAAAATTATTTTTCCAATCTTCACAAGGGTTAGTAGATCACAAAATAATCAACATTACTCCACTTTTCAATAATCATCACCAAGGCCTTTAATTGCACAACTTCCTTATCTCTCCTAAAACCACTTGTACCATAAAATAAAATAAATCAAAACATTGCATAACCTTTTCACTCCCAAAACCACTTATACCATAAAATAAAATAAATCACAATATTGCATACCTTGTCACCTCATGAAAGAATTAATCCTCTTGAAAAAGAACAAGGCAAACTTCACTTTTGGAACCCCTTTGCAAAATCAGAAATATCTCTTTACACACACCTTATTTCTCCTTCTAAATAAGTTAGTCAAATAGCCCTCGAAATAAGATTTCCGACGATATATAATATGCCCCCTTTCCAAAATAAATTGAAACCTTTACATATATATATATTTTGCCAACCTCCATTAATTGCACATAGGTCGGCCCTCCATTAATTTAAACTTAAACTTTAAACTTTAATATCTTCATCACCGGAGGTCCTTTTTCGATGAAACAAAATTCCACCTTGGATTTTAAGAAAATCCCTTTCCACATAAGCCCACCATGGTTTTAAATAAAACCTTTTATTTTGCCTGCCTTGGTTTTCATAAAAACCCTGTATATATCCATGCTCTCCAAAATATCATAAATGCTTATTTATGAAATACTTTTGCCACCAAAACCAAATGTGATCCATGTGACATCAATGATCCATGTGACATCAATGACAACATAAAATACCTCAAATTAACTCAAATTTCCAACAATATCCCCCTTTGTCATTGATGGCAACACCTCTAATGCAAACACCACAATCACTGCAAAAACCATCTCTGAGAATCAAAGCTGCTCCCCCTGACTCAATACTCTCTTTGGAGGCTGCTCCCCCTAACTCAATGCTCTCCCCTTACTCAAATCTCTCCCCCTTTGACATCAATGGCAAAAGGGACACCTATGGGGCTAAAAGATATGACTCTTAAGCTTAGCCCCCTCACCCCCTTCTCTTTTGAGGTGATTAATTTTGGGGTGGGAGTACTTTTACTCCCATATCACTTTGTTTCTTTCCTCTATCAACTTCCTTCCATATTTTTCTGATATCCTTCTCTTGATGAATTACTTGATCTTCTTGTCTTGAACCTGTTTGACCTTCTTGCCTTGAACCTGTTTGGAATTGAGTCCTACACCATCTTGCAATATGCCCAAAGTTATTGCAATTAAAACACTTGATATTGTAGCCTTTGGTTGGTGCCCATGTCCTGAAATTATTCTTGAAATAATTTCCATATCCATTCCTTTCCTGAACCTTGTATTGTGAAGCTCTATTTTCATGACCATTATGACCATGACTTCTGAATTGTGTAGCTCTAAAACCAAAACCATGTTGCTCATTTCCTTTGCACTAAAAATCTTTATGACCAATCCTGTTACATGAGAAGCAATGTCCCTGAAAACCATACCTTCTTCCTTTGAAGTTTCTTCTAGCAAAATCAAACTTCTTTGATCCATGGATCCATGTATAGCCCTTTCTTGACCATTATCCTTATGATCATCTTCAACTTGTGCATTGCATTCTTGAACCTTCTTTGTAGCATCTAAAACCTCTTCCTTCTTCCTTGCCTTTCTCTTCAAGAATTTATTTTCCCTTTGAGCTTGATTCACCTATCTCAAAACAAGAACCAAACTGAATATTTGGAGCCATAGGAACTTTGGAACTTTCCTCACAAATCTTAGGTGCTTCTTTGCTTTCATATTTTAGAACTTCCTTTCCTTTTGAGTGTGATTCCCCAAACCTGAAATATGGGACCTTTGGTGCTTTGAAACCTTTCCAAAACTTGTGCAACTTATCCTTGGAGTCTTTCACTTCCAACCTTAAGGAAACAACTTCATGTTCTAATCTTTCACATTCTTGCTTCCTTACCTTTAATTGTTCAAGCATATCTTCTTCAATTTTCTTTGCCTCTTCAACCGTGATTTTTAGATCAATGAGATCTTGTAGGAGCTTTGCCTTCATCTTCTCATCCTCTTGTGCTTGAGCCTTTAGTCTTGAGTTTTCTCTTTTCATTTCTTCAAAAGCTTGTTCTGACACTTTCTTTTCTTCATGATCATAATTGTGCCTATTTTTCTCTTCATGATAAATTCTTACTTGAGATTCCTGCTTTTGATCTTCAGTAGGAGCTTCTTCTTTTTCACTGATTGAGAGACTTTCATTATTGCTGCTAGAAGCACTGATTGCTTCTTCCATATACAAGCTCTTCTTGTCATGCCTGCCTTGTTCATACATGTTTTCCTTTTCTTTTTATTCTTGCATTCATCTTCACTATTTTGATTGTGCCTGTCTTCCTTGAGTTCCATTTCATCTTCACTATCACTGAAGCCATTGCAGTAACTTGAGACATGATCGAGTTGACCACAAGCAGAATATTCTTCTTTTGAAACCTTGAATGCTGCCTTTTGAGCAACAATATCTTTGAAAATCCAAGTCAAGTTCCATTTCCTCTCTATTGTTGCTATACCCATTTTGTGGACAATAAAATGCCATGTGACCAAGCTTACCACACTCAAGACATCTTACTAATTTTTCTTCTTCCCTTCTTAGAGCTTCAAGATCGGATTCATTTTTCTTCTTAGATCTCATGGTTCTTATTTTGCCTTTCTTTGCCATGTGTGTTCTTGTAGAATCTTCCCTCAAGTTGTTAGCCTTTTCGAAGGAACCCGCTCTGATACCAATTGAAGAACACAAGCTTATACTGAGAGGGAGGGGTGAATAGTATAAGACCACTTTTTACTTTCTTTCCAAATCAATATATAATGTTGTGTAATAAAAATATAGAGATTAATAACTCAGATAGTAGTAGTAAGCAAGAGCACAAGTAACCATACACAATTGAGACACAATAATTTAACATGGTTCACCCAATGTGGGGTACTCCACGGAGAAAATATTTTACTAAAACTTTCTCAATCAATCTCTTTGGGAATCACTCCCAATTACAATGTTTATGGATCTCTATCCAAAGGAGATGTTGATCCCCTAATCTCAAGTTCATGGATCTCTTCCATAGGAGAACTCTTTCCCCTTCTGCTCTGGCTATGTGATCTTCTAGAAGACTATGTCTCTCTACTGCACTAACTGGTGGACCTCTCTCCACTTGAAGACTCCTCACTCAGATCTATCTTCAACTATGTTGGTTGTTGGATCTCTATCCATTGAGACTCTATCCTCTGTACTCTATCACCTCCAAAGCTCTATCAATAGGCTCACTAAGAACCTGCTCAATAGGCTCACATAGAACTTGCTTACAATACTCACATAGAACTTGTCAATAACAAGCTCACACAAGAACTTGTCCAAATCTGCTCTAGCAAGCTCACCAAGAACTTGCCCAAATCTGCTCTAGCAAGCTCACCAAGAACTTGCCCAAATCTGCTCTAGCAAGCTCACCAAGAACTTGCCCAAATCTGCTCTAGCAAGCTCACCAAGAACTTGCCCAAATCTACTCTACAAATCTTTCCACAAATCTGTCCCAAAACTATCCTCAAATCTGTCCCAAAGGCCTTCTCAAAGGCTCAATCAATCATGCTCAAGTAGTACTCAAAATGAACTCAACAATGAATGGCAATCTCAACTCAAATTAACTTCATAGAAGCATAAAGAGAATTGTTAGAGACTCAATATGTTCTAATCTCACTCTCAACCCAAATCAATCTCAACTCAACTCATAGAAGCATAAAGAGAATTGTTAGAGACTCAATATGTTCTAAACTCTCTCAACCAAATCAATCTCAACTCAACTCAAATCAACTCATAGAAGCATAAAGAGAATTGTTAGAGACTCAATATGTTCTAATCTCACTCTCAACTCAAATCAACCTCAACTCAATTCAAGTCAACTCAACTCAACTCAAGTCTTATAGAACCATAAAGAGAATTGTTAGAGACTCAATATGTTCTAACCTTAATCTCAACTCAACATAGAATGATGGAATAGTTTGTTTCATAGAACTTGAACAATCACTTCACACATCACTTGACTAGGCTCAATCAACTCAACTCAACCAATCATCACAAGGGACAACTCTTTCTCACACAACCCTAGTCCAAGTATGTATCAACCAACTCAAATGTTTCCAACAATGCTCAACCACAAATCTCACATAACAATGATACTCATGTTCTTTTCTAACTCAAGTTCTTTCACAACCAATGGGCTTCAACAACTATGCTTATAAAACAAGGTTTAAACACAACTCTCAAATTAGAAAACCTTGAAGCATTCAACCAACCACTTTCGAAAAGGAAACCACAAACAATCCTTTTCCCTCCAATGATATTTCAGAAATCAACCACCATAAACAATCAATAGGAGAATGTGCCCATACATTTTATGAAGATGAAAAAACCTCTTTGTAAATCTGCCACAATCACAAAATTCTTTTGCCAATCTTCACAAGGGTTAGTAGATCACAAAATAATCAACATTACTCCACTTTTCAATAATCATCACCAAGGCCTTTAATTGCACAACTTCCTTATCTCTCCTAAAACCACTTGTACCATAAAATAAAATAAATCAAAACATTGCATAACCTTTTCACTCCCAAAACCACTTATACCATAAAATAAAATAAATCACAATATTGCATACCTTGTCACCTCATGAAAGAATTAATCCTCTTGAAAAAGAACAAGGCAAACTTCACTTTTGGAACCCCTTTGCAAAATCAGAAATATCTCTTTACACACACCTTATTTCTCCTTCTAAATAAGTTATTCAAATAGCCCTCGAAATAAGCTTTTCGACGATATATAATATGCCCCCTTTTCAAAATAAATTGAAACCTTTATATATATATATGCCAACCTCCATTAATTGCACATAGGTCGGCCCTCCATTAATTTAAACTTAAACTTTAAACTTTAATATCTTCATCACCGGAGGTCCTTTTTCGATGAAACAAAATTCCACCTTGGCTTTTAAGAAAAGCCCTTTCCACATAAGCCCACCATGGTTTTAAATAAAACCTTTTATTTTGCCTGCCTTGGTTTTCATAAAAACCTTGTATATATCCATGCTCTCCAAAATATCATAAATGCTTATTTATGAAATATTTTGCCACCAAAACCAATGTGACATCAATGATCCATGTGACATCAATGACAACATAAAATACCTCAAATTAACTCAAATTTCCAACAATCTCCCCCTTTGTCATTGATGGCAACACCTCTAATGCAAACACCACAATCACTACAAAAACCATCTCTGAGAATCAAAGCTGCTCCCCTTGACTCAATACTCTCTTTGGAGGCTGCTCCCCCTAACTCAATGCTCTCCCCCTTACTCAAATCTCTCCCCCTTTGACATCAATGGCAAAAGGGACACCTATGGGGCTAAAATATATGACTCTTAAGCTTAGCCCCCTCACCCCCTTCTCTTTTGAGGTGATTAATTTTGGGGTGGGAGTACTTTTACTCCCATATCACTTTGTTTCTTTCCTCTATCAACTTCCTTCCATATTTTTCTGATATCCTTCTCTTGATGAATTACTTGATCTTCTTGTCTTGAACCTGTTTGACCTTCTTGCCTTGAACCTGTTTGGAATTGAGTCCTACACCATCTTGCAATATGCCCAAAGTTATTGCAATTAAAACACTTGATATTGTAGCCTTTGGTTGGTGCCCATGTCCTGAAATTATTCTTGAAATAATTTCCATATCCATTCCTTTCCTGAACCCTGTATTGTGAAGCTCTATTTTCATGACCATTATGACCATGACTTCTGAATTGTGTAGCTCTAAAACCAAAACCATGTTGCTCATTTCCTTTGCACTGAAAATCTCTATGACCAATCTTGTTACATGAGAAGCAATGTCCCTAAAAACCATACCTTCTTCCTTTGAAGTTTCTTCTAGCAAAATCAAACTTCTTTGATCCATGGATCCTTTCTTGACCATTATCCTTATGATCATCTTCAACTTGTGCATTGCATTCTTGAACCTTCTTTGTAGCATCTAAAACCTCTTCCTTGTTTCCTTGCCTTTCTCTTCAAGAATTTCTTTTCCCTTTGAGCTTGATTCACCTATCTCAAAACAAGATCCAAACTGAATATTTGGAGCCATAGGAACTTTGGAACTTTCCTCACAAATCTTAGGTGCTTCTTTGCTTTCATATTTTAGAACTTCCTTTCCTTTTGAGTGTGATTCCCCAAACCTGAAATATGGGACCTTTGGTGCTTTGAAACCTTTCCAAAACTTGTGCAACTTATCCTTGGAGTCTTTCACTTCCAACCTTAAGGAAACAACTTCATGTTCTAATATTTCACATTCTTGCTTCCTTACCTTTAATTGTTCAAGCATATCTTCTTCAATTTTCTTTGCCTCTTCAACCATGATTTTTAGATCAATGAGATCTTGTAGGAGCTTTACCTTCATCTTCTCATCCTCTTGTGCTTGAGCCTTTAGTCTTGAGTTTTCTCTTTTCATTTCTTCAAAATCTTGTTCTGACACTTTCTTTTCTTCATGATCATAATTGTGCCTATTTTTCTCTTCATGATAAATTCTTACTTGAGATTCCTGCTTTTGATCTTCAGTAGGAGCTTCTTCTTTTTCACTGACTGAGAGACTTTCATTATTGCTGCTAGAAGCACTGATTGCTTCTTCCATATACAAGCTCTTCTTGTCATGCCTGCCTTGTTCATACATGTTTTCCTTTTCTTTTTTATTCTTGCATTCATCTTCACTATTTTGATTGTGCCTGTCTTCCTTGAGTTCCATTTCATCTTCACTATCATTGAAGCCATTGCAGTAACCTGAGACATGATCGAGTTGACCACAAGCAGAATATTCTTCTTTTGAAACCTTGAATGCTGCCTTTTGAGCAACAATATCTTTGAAAATCCAGTCAAGTTCCATTTCCTCTCTATTGTTGCTATACCCATTTTGTGGACAATAAAATGCCCTGTGACCAAGCTTACCACACTCAAGACATCTTACTAATTTTTCTTCTTCCCTTCTTAGAGCTTCAAGATCGGATTCATTTTTCTTCTTAGATCTCATGGTTCTTATTTTGCCTTTCTTTGCCATGTGTGTTCTTGTAGAATCTTCCCTCAAGTTGTTAGCCTTTTCGAAGGAACCCTCTCTGATACCAATTGAAGAACACAAGCTTATATTGAGAGGGGGTGAATAGTATAAGACCACTTTTTACTTTTTCTTCCAATTCAATATTATGTTGTGATAAATATAGCAGAATTAATATAGTAATCAAAGCAATGCACAAAAACCATACACAATAGAGACACCATAATTTACGTGGTTCACCCAATGTGGGCTACTCCATGGAGAAAATATTTTACTAAAACTTTCTCAATCAATATCTTTGGTAATCACTCCCAATTACAATGTTTATGGATCTCTATCCAAAGGAGATGTTGATCCCCTAATATCAAGTTCATGGATCTCTTCCATAGGAGAACTCTTTCCCCTTCTGCTCTGGCTATGTGATCTTCTAGAAGACTTTGTCTCTCTGCTGCACTAATTGGTGGACCTCTCTCCACTTGAAGACTCCTCACTCAGATCTATCTTCAATTATGCTGGCTGTTGGATCTCTATCCACTGAGACTCTTATCCTCTATACTCTGTCACCTCCAAAGCTCTATCAATAGGCTCACTAAGAACCTTCAATAGGTTAAAATCTCAAGAACTTGGTCAAATATGCTCTAACAAGCTCACATAGAACTTGTCCAAATCTGCTCTAGCAAGCTCACCAAGAACTTGCCCAAATATGCTCTAGCAAGCTCACCAAGAACTTGCCCAAATCTGTCTAAACTCACAAGAATTACCCAATGTCCAAAAAGTTGTCCCAAAACTATCCTCAAATCTGTCCCAAAGGCCTTCTCAAAGGCTCAATCAATCATGCTCAAGTAGTACTCAAAATGAACTCAACAATGAATGGCAATCTCAACTCAAATTAACTTCATAGAAGCATAAAGAGAATTGTTAGAGACTCAATATGTTCTAATCTCACTCTCAACCCAAATCAATCTCAACTCAACTCATAGAAGCATAAAGAGAATTGTTAGAGACTCAATATGTTCTAACACTCTCACCCAAATAATCTCAAACTCAAATCAACTCATAGAAGAATAAAGAGAATTGTTAGAGACTCAATATGTTCTAATCTCACTCTCAACTCAACTCAAATCTTCATAGAACCATAAAGAGAATTGTTAGAGACTCAATATGTTCTAACCTTAATCTCAACTCAACATAGAATGATGGAATAGTTTGTTTCATAGAACTTGAACAATCACTTCACACATCACTTGACTAGGCTCAATCAACTCAACTCAACCAATCATCACAAGGGACAACTCTTTCTCACACAACCCTAGTCCAAGTATGTATCAACCAACTCAAATATTTCCAACAATGCTCAACCACAAATCTCACATAACAATGATACTCATGTTCTTTTCTAACTCAAGTTCTTTCACAACCAATGGGCTTCAACAACTATGCTTATAAAACAAGGTTTAAACACAACTCTCAAATTAGAAAACCTTGAAGCATTCAACCAACCACTTTCGAAAAGGAAACCACAAACAATCCTTTTCCCTCCAATGATATTTCAGAAATCAACCACCATAAACAATCAATAGGAGAATGTGCCCATACCTTTTATGAAGATGAAAAAACCTCTTTGTAAATCTGCCACAATCACAAAATTCTTTTTCCAATCTTCACAAGGGTTAGTAGATCACAAAATAATCAACATTACTCCACTTTTCAATAATCATCACCAAGGCCTTTAATTGCACAACTTCCTTATCTCTCCTAAAACCACTTGTACCATAAAATAAAATAAATCAAAACATTGCATAACCTTTTCACTCCCAAAACCACTTATACCATAAAATAAAATAAATCACAATATTGCATACCTTGTCACCTCATGAAAGAATTAATCCTCTTGAAAAAGAACAAGGCAAACTTCACTTTTGGAACCCCTTTGCAAAATCAGAAATATCTCTTTACACACACCTTATTTCTCCTTCTAAATAAGTTAGTCAAATAGCCCTCGAAATAATCTTTCCGATGATATATAATATGCCCCCTTTCCGAAATAAATTGAAACCTTTACATATATATATATGCCAACCTCCATTAATTGCACATAGGTCGGCCCTCCATTAATTTAAACTTAAACTTTAAACTTTAATATCTTCATCACCGGAGGTCCTTTTTCGATGAAACAAAATTCCACCTTGGCTTTTAAGAAAAGCCCTTTCCACATAAGCCCACCATGGTTTTAAATAAAACCTTTTATTTTGCCTGCCTTGGTTTTCATAAAAACCTTGTATATATCCATGCTCTCCAAAATATCATAGATGATTATCTATGAAGTGCTTTTGCCACCAAAACCAAATATGATCCATGTGACATCAATGACAACATAAAATTCCTCAAATTAACTCAAATTTCCAAGAGACTCTAAATAGATAATTGATCACCTACTATCATTTTAGACTCCATATAATATTTTCCCTTAGTTTTCAAGAGTTCCATGTGAGTATAATCATCTACAAGGTGATTTTGTGGCTGCAAGAGGCTTTTAAGTAAGCCTAAAAGACCTTAATGGGCCAAATTCTTTTTGTAAAATTCCTAGTTTTAATTGACTTTGTAACCCAATGGACCAGGGCCAAGGTCATTTTTGTTTAAGTTTTGAATTAAGTCTTAAAATCTAGGTTTTCTACCTTTTCCAAGCAAAAGGGCCCCTAAGGTCGCTAAGAATGTAGGGTGGAATACGTAGTTGACTCAAAATCTACCTAAATCAAGAAAGCTAATATCTTGGGTGGGTCATGATGAGGTGAAAGTTTTCATCGCAAAGATATGCTCTGCTTTTTACAAAATCCTACCCGAGCCTTGGTAGCAAAATTCAAGCAAAAGGAGGAAAGCAAAAGGGTGTTGGCGCTACCCACCCAATCGAGGTAGAATTTTGTGTAACCATAAAGGGTGACTCCACCCCAATTTTCCCACCCCAAAATGGGTGGATTTTTTATAGGCCTTAAGGGCAGAGTTGCACAAAATCGTCCTGTTGAGCAAGGTGCAGCAAAAGCATTGCAAAAGTATTGTCATTGTTGTCAACACAGACAGATTGATGCAGTTGATGCAGTTCAGAGGTCAGTCAGATCAAGTACAGTGATTTTCAAGGAAAACAGAAGTGACCCAGATTCAGAATTTTGCAGAAAAAGACAAGTAAGAAAACTGTCGCGATATCGCGACATGTTTTCTGTCGCGATTTCGCGACAAAAAGGAGAGAGAAAGTGCAGCTGAAAATGTCGCGATTTCGCGACAAAACGGAGGAGAGAGAAAGTGCAGCCAAAAATGTCGCGATTTCGCGACAAAAAGGAGGAGAGAGAAAATGCAGCAAAAAATGTCACGATTTCGCGACAAAAGAGGAGAGAGAAAGTCAGGAAAATGTCACGATTTCGCGACATAAAGAGGAGAGAGAAGGCAGAAAAATGTCGCGATTTCGCGACAAAAAGGATGAGAGAGAAAGTGCATGAGAAAGTGTCGCGATAAAAATCGATTTCGCGACAAAAAGGAGGAGAGAGAAAGTGATGGATTTGACATAGAGGAGAGAAAGTTCATGAAAAATTGTCGCGATTTCGTGACATGCTGGAAGGAAAGAAGCAAAGTTGAAAAACTGTCACGATTTCGTGACAAGTTTGGAGTAAAGGTGCCATGGACGAAAAGTGTCACGATTTCACGACAAGTTTGAAGAAGCAGCGCCTAGGATGAAAACTGTCACGATTTCGTGACATGTTGGAGGCAAAGCAGCAAAGTCGAGGAACTGTAGCGATTTCGCTACATGTTGCAGTTTCGCTAGCTGATGCAGAAAAGAAGAGCTAAGTCAAAAAGTTGTAGCGATTTCGCTACATGTTGATGAAATACAAGGTGTAGCGATTTCGCTACAAGTTCGAAATGCAAGGCACAAAGGTGTAGCGACTTCGCTACAAGTTCGAAAATGCTAGGGCATAGGTGTAGCGATTTCGCTGCAAGTTCAAAACACAGAACACAATGGGGTAGCGATTTCGCTACAAGTCTAAGATTAGCAAGTCGAAGCAAGAGGAAGCACCAAGGCAACAAAGTTGTAGCGATTTCGCTACATGCTAGATTTTCAGAGGCCGCAGCAAAGAAAATTACTAAGTCAAAAAGGTGTAGCGATTTCGCTACCACATGAAGTGAGAGTTGTACGGAAGCAGAGAATGTCATGATTTCGTGACATGTTAGGATTTCGCTACCACTTGAAGCAAGAATTGTACGGAGGTCGAAAGCGTCACGATTTCGTGACAACATTGAGGATGACGTCAGCAAAAGCTGAAAGTGTCACGATTTCGTGACAACATTGAGGATGACGTCAGCAAAAGCTGAAAGTGTCACGATTTCGTGACAAGTTGCAAGAAAAGCCTCAGGAAGCCGAAAGTGTCACGATTTCATGACAACATTGAGGATGACGTCAGCAAAAGCTGAAAGTGTCATGATTTCGTGACATGTATCATTTTCGTGGATGCAAGCGAAGGATAGTGCAGAGGCAGCGAATGTGTCATGATTTCGTGACATGTCTCATTTTCGTGGGTGTATGCCGAGTAAAGTAGAAGGAGGCAAAAATGTCACGATATCACGACATGTAATGTTTTCGTAGGTGCATGTTGAGATAAGGTCTTGAAGGAAGATATGTCGTGATATCACGACAGGTAATAGTTTGGCGGGAAAAAGCCAAAGATGCATGCACAGTGACAGGTGTCAAAATAGCGTAAAATTGATAGAGTTAATGGAGTCGATCTGAGTTAAAGGTGAGTGTTGGGAAATATTAGAGAAAATACTACAGTAGTTAACTGGAGTTACAAGGGAAAGTTACGAAGCATGCATTTAAGAAAAGAATGGCTGTTGCAGGGCCGTGATGCTGCAAGCTGGCATAAGTGCAGTATCACAGATAATCTCGACTAACAAGAAATCTTCTCGATGGTTGCGTATGTCAGACATGACAGTAGCGGGTAGAATAGAAGGATCGACGTAGTATAGAAAAGAGTGCCATGAGAAAGTGCTAAGAGAGCAGTTACGTAGAGTTTAGGAGAAAAGAATCAGAGAGCATCGAAACACGCTAAAAGGCTGTCAGAATGTGCAGAGAAGAAGGTCAGAATGTGCAGAGAAGGATGTCAGAATAAGTCAGAAAGAAGCGGCTAAAGGACAGAGCGTGTCAGAGAGGGTTTGACAGATTGATCATAGCCAAGAATGCATGAAAGTTTAGAGGGAAAATTTGAACCGTTTAAAAATTGAGCCGTTCAAGAAAATCAAATATAAAAACTCGAACAGGCACAGGAAGAGAGGTTACTGCAACCGTGGTTATTCATGAAAAACAAAAGATAAGGTTGAGTAAGAGTGTTGCTCGAAGTACAGTGAAAGAACAAGAACCTGAACCTGAATGCAATTTTATTGAAAGATCAGAAGAGAGGTTTAGACTGTAAAAGGAAGATATTGAGATTCTAACAATTCTCTGTATGCTTCTGTGAGATTAATTTGTATGAGCTATAGACCAGTGAGGGTCTTGCAAAAGAGAAGGCATTTTTATGTCAATATTTTTGTTAAAAATTGAAATCCAAGTTGGTGCTTGGTAAAAGGAGTTGGTGCTCCTATCTGTTGCAGCAGAAAAATCAGGGGTTGGTGCTCCTTCCAGTGGGTGCTGGTAAATTATTTGTAAATATTGAATCCTTGCAAAGACTGGATTTGGATTGTAGTCCAAACAGTCATTATTTGAGGAGTAGCCACATCGGTGAACCTCGTTAAATCTTGTGTTGTGTGATGCTCTTGTGTTATACTTGCTTTATCTATTTTTGAGCTTGCATTTTTATGTTTTAAGAGTTGCAGATTCAAGTTTTTAAATTGTTACACTGATTCACCCCCCCTCTCAGTGTCATTGTGAGAATATCAATTGGTATCAGAGCAAGGTTCCTGTACAAGCTTAATCAGCTAAGGTGATCTTGGAAGATACACAATGGCCGGTGGTGAAGGATTCTCTTCTAACAAAGCTCCTCTGTTCGATGGAACAAATTATTCTTTCTGGAGACTTAGGATGCAGACATATCTATGTGCATTGGGTTATGACATTTGGGAATCTATTGAAAATGGATACACTATACCCTCTGTTCCTCCAACAGATGCGGCTGAGAAGAAAAAGTTTGAGAACAACTCGAAAGCCAAGAATGCTATTATGTGTGGATTAGTAGACAGTGAGTTGATACGCATCATGAACTGCAAATCTGCAAAAGACATATGGGACAAACTGCAAAGCATTCATGAAGGAGATAGCAAGATCAAGGAAGCTAAGCTGCAAACACATCGTGCCCAGTTCGAAGCATTAAAGATGACTGATGATGAGAACATAGAAGCCTATATGCTGAGAGTAAATGGAATCATTAATGCAATAAGAGGACTCGACGAGGAGATGGAAGATGCAGTTGTTGTGAAGAAGGTACTAAGAACTCTCAATAAAAGATTTGATGCAAAGGTTTCTGCCATAGAAGAAGCAAAAGATTTAAATTTTTTTAGTATGGATGAAATGCATGGTTCTCTAACAAAGATATGAAATGAGAATTGGACAAACTAAGCCCTCAGACAGAGAAGCAACTTTTCAAGCACAGAAAAATATAAAATCTAAACAAGAATCTGAGGAAGAAGAATCTACAGATGAAACTGAAGCAAACTTTGTTAGGAAATTAGTAAAGGGAAAAGGAAAGTACAGAGGCAAGCTACCGTTCAAGTGCTTTAACTGTGGAGGCATCGGGCACTTTGCAGCAAAATGCCCAATGAATGAGAAAAACAAAAATGATGAAGGGACACACCAAGAAAGAAATGTCTGGAAGAAGAAACCACATTTTAGAAAAAGGAACTTCAAGAAGAAAAGTTTCATTTCCAAGAACATTGACTCTTCAGAAGACAGTTCCAGTGAGGACTCAGAAGAAGAAACTGGTGAAGCCTTGTTCATGGCTTTTGAAGAACAAAGAACTGAGGAAACCCAGGAGTGTGAAGAAAAATTAGAGGATGAGGCTGAGGTAGATCTGGAAGGTGAGTTGGTTGCTGCACTTGAAGAGTTAAGTGCAGAAAGGAAAAGAAATAAAAATATTTCAAGAAAATTTGAGGATGCTAGCAATTTAATAATCAGTTTGAAAGTACAAACTGAAGAATATAAGAAAAAGTCTAAAGATTTTGAAGCTCAGCTAACCGTGAAAATAAAAGAGTGCAATAAGCTAGAAGAAGACATAGTTGGATTAAGGCTACAGCTAGAAGAGATGAATCGAAAACTGAGTTGTCATCATAAATTTGAAGACAGTTCTACGAAGCTGAATAAAATGTTAAATAATCAAAGGCCTACGGGTATCAAATTTGGTTTAGGCTTTGATGAAGGAGAATCCTCAAAGGACTCAAAGGCTATAACTGTAGAACCAATAAAGAATAAAGACAAGATCAGGGTTGATCAAGATAAACCGTATCATGCAAAAGAAAACAATAAGTCCAAGCTCGAAAGGAGTTCTGCAAATGATGGATTTACCAAAGTCACATATCAAAGAAGAAGAAGACCCATGGCTCCTACTACAACATGGCAACAACCATTACCCAGGTACACTCGTTCCTTTTCTGGTTATTGTTTTAAATGCAATGCATATGGTCATAAAATCTCAAGTTGTAGATATAATGTAGAACACAGAAATTTTACTAGTAGAAATATTTTTTCACCTTTGATAGATTATGCTGTAGAATGTTATAACTGTCATAACTTCGGACATATTGCAAGGAATTGTCGTAGCTCTTTTGCAGGAAATAAATACCTGGGAAGAAAGTATCAATCAACTGGATTAAATCAAAACAGAAAATTTCTCAAAAACTGTCACAAGCAAATGAAAGGGAGAAGGTAAAACAAGTGACCAGATCTGCTGTCAAATCACAGTGGAAGGAAAAGGAGCAACCTAAGAAAGACAAGGAATCCCTAATCGTTCAAACAGCTCTCAAAGCCCAGAATAAATCTGCACCTTGGATTCTGGACAGTGGATGCTCCAGTCATATGACAGGAGACAAACAGAAGTTTGATAAGCTACAGACATACGAAGGTGGTTCTGTAAAATTCGAAAACAATGATGGAGCAAAGATAGTGGGTAAAGGATCAGTTAAGTTAAGTGACGGAAAAATCAACTCTAAGGAAGTTCTTTTTGTGGTAGGTCTGAAGCATAACTTACTGAGTGTAAGTCAAATTTGTGACAGAGGTCATGAAGTAATTTTCAAGAAAGAGGGTTGTGAAGTAAGAAAGACAAAAAATGGAAAGTTAATAGCCACTGGACTGAGAACTTCTAGAAATTTGTATACTCTCTCGGAGACTTCAGAAGGAGCTTGCTTGGTTGGACAGGAAGAAGAAAATTGGCTGTGGCACAAGAGACTCGGTCACATAAGCTTTGATAATCTGGTAAAAATCAGCTCAAAAGGAGCAGTAAGAGACATACCCACTATTGGTAAACCTTCAAACAACATTTGTGAGTCATGCCAAAAGGGGAAGCAAACCAGATCCACTTTCAAAGCAAAAGAGTATTTTACAAGCAAGCCGTTAGAACTAATTCACACAGATTTATGTGGACCCATGAGAACGGAAAGCATAAATGGCTACAAATATTTTATGCTGTGTATAGATGACTTTTCCAGAATGACATGGGTACTCTTTCTAAAATTTAAATCAGAAGCCTTTGAGATGTTTAAAACTTTTAAAAATCTTGTTGAGAATCAATCTGGAAAAAGAATTAAATGTTTGAGATCAGATAGAGGTGGAGAGTTTATTTCAGATGAGTTTGCAGAATATTGTGAAAAACATGGGATTAGAAGACAGTTTTCAGCAGCTAGAACACCACAGCAGAATGGAGTAGTTGAAAGAAAGAACAGAACTGTGCAAGAAATGGCAAGGACTATGTTAACCGAGAGCAAAATTGCTGACA
Source organism: Wollemia nobilis (assembly GCA_028583015.1). Classification (NCBI taxonomy): domain Eukaryota; kingdom Viridiplantae; phylum Streptophyta; class Pinopsida; order Araucariales; family Araucariaceae; genus Wollemia; species Wollemia nobilis. The sequence continues at coordinate 1,902,144 of JAQPPZ010001689.1, read as the reverse complement.
GGTTCTGGAAAGAGGCAGTTCATACTGTAGTCTACATTCAGAATAGATGTATGTTGAGGCCGCATGAAAGCAAAACACCTTATGAACTGTGGTTTGGCAAAAAGGCTACAACAAAATACTTCAAAGTGTTCGGCAGCAAGTGTTACATTAAAAGAACTGAAAGCAATCTTGGCAAGTTTGAAGATAGAGCTGATGAAGGTATTTTTCTTGGTTACTCAACAAAAAGCAAAGCCTACACATGCTACAACAAAAGACTCAAGAAAATTGTGGAGAGTGCGGATGTTAAGGTTGATGAAGGAAGGAAACAAGAAATCAGCCATAATGAAAACTACCCAACTTATGAAGAATTTATTGAAGAAGATGAAGATCAAGAAAAGGAAGAGAGACAGAAATCAGATTCAGATGATTTGGAAAGAGAAGAAAATAGGAAATCCAGAACAGGCAGCTGGCAGAAAAATCATCCCAAAGAGCAGATTATTGGGGACCCTACAGTTGGCATTCAGACAAGAAGAAGAGTAGTAAATAACTATTCTCTGTTATCCAAAGATTGAGCCCAAAAATATTATTGAAGCAAGCACGGATGAAAGTTGGATGGAGGCAGTAAATGAAGAACTAGATCAAATTGAGAAAAACAAAACCTGGGAATTAGTACCAAGGCCTGAAAATAAAAACATAATTGGTACTAAATGGATATTTCGAAACAAATTGAATGAAGACGGACAGGTTGTAAGGAATAAAGCAAGATTGGTCTGCAAAGGATATGCTCAAGTTGAGGGGATTGATTTTGAAGAGACTTTTGCACCAGTGGCCAGACTTGAAGCAATAAGACTATTTTTGGCTTTAGCAGTTCATAGGAATTTCAAAGTTTATCAGATGGATGTAAAATCAGCATTTCTGAATGGAAATCTTGAAGAAGAAGTATATATTGAACAGCCTGATGGTTTTCAACTTTGTGAGAATCCTAACTTTGTTTGCAAGTTGAAGAAAGCATTGTATGGCTTGAAACAAGCACCTAGAGCTTGGTATGCAAGATTGGACAGCTATCTCACTAAGCAAGGATTCAAGAAAGGTATGGTGGATAGCAATTTATATATCAAAACTGAAAATGGCAATTTCATTGTACTTGTTGTTTATGTAGATGATATAATATTTGGAAGCAAAGAATGATGAATCATGCAAAGACATAGCAAACAAAATGCAGAAAGAATTTGAAATGTCTATGATTGGTGAACTTTCATATTTCCTTGGATTGCAAGTTAATCAAACTCAAAAAGGGATTTTTATTTCTCAAATTAAATATGTGAAAGAAATGCTGAAAAAGTTCACTATGGAGGATAGTAAGCCTGTCAAGACCCCCATGACAACAGGTTGCAAGTTGAGCAAGGATGATAAATCTCCAGATGTTGATCAAACAATGTACAGATCAATGATTGGGAGCCTGCTGTATTTGACAGCCACCAGACCGGATATCTTACAAGTTGTTTGCATGGTTGCAAGATTTCAAGCTAGTCCAAAAGAGACTCATGTGACAGCTGTGAAAAGGATTTTTAGGTACCTCAAGGGTACTATGGAGTATGGGCTATGGTATCCAAAAGGAAAAGACTTCACTCTTTTTGCATATTCTGATGCAGATTGGGCAGGATGTATTGATGACAGAAAAAGTACAAGTGGAGGAGCATTTTATCTTGGAGATAAATTGGTAGCATGGCACAACAAGAAACAAGAATCAGTTTCTCTATCCACTGCAGAGGCAGAATACATTGCAGCAACAACATGTTGTACACAAATATTATGGATGAGACAAACATTGAAAGATCTTGGTATTCACTTCAATGAGCCCATTTCAGTCAAATGTGATAACACTAGTGCAATCAACATTTCAAAGAATCCGGTAATGCATTCCCGCACCAAACATATTGCAATCCGGTATCACTTCTTGAAGGATAAGGTTGCAGAAGGAGAGGTCAAATTGGAGTTTGTTCCAACTACAGAGCAAGTAGCAGACATATTCACCAAACCTTTGCCCAAGGAAGTTTTTGAATACCTTAGGAGTAAGTTGGGAGTAGTCACACTACCCAAGCACTGACTAGCTATGGGGAACACATTCTCGTGGGGAGCATTAAAATTATTTATGCTTGAGAATGTTGTGCATAGACTCAGGGGAGTCTCAAGCAGCCCTTTGGTATTATTGGCAAAGGGGGAGAAGAAATTGAGCAAGGTTGCAGTGTGTTGCCAACAATTCCAAAGGGGGAGATTGTTGAGCAAGGTGCAGCAAAAGCATTGCAAAAGTATTGTCATTGTTGTCAACACAGACAGATTGATGCAGTTGATGCAGTTCAGAGGTCAGTTAGATCAAGTACAGTGATTTTCAAGGAAAACAAAAGTGACCCAGATTCAGAATTTTGCAGAAAAAGACAAGTAAGAAAACTGTCGCGATATCGCGACATGTTTTCTGTCGCGATTTCGCGACAAAACGGAGGAGAGAGAAAATGCGCAAAAATGTCACGATTTCGACGACAAAATGGAGGAGAGAGAAAGTTCATGAAAAATTGTCGCGATTTCGCGGACAAAGGAGGAGAGAGAAATGTGAAAAATGCGATTTCGCGACATATCGGAGGAGAGAGAAAGTTCATGAAAAATTGTCGCGATTTCGCGACATGCTGGAAGGAAAGAAGCAAAGTTGAAAAACTGTCGCGATTTCGCGACAAGTTTGGAGTAAAGGTGCCAAGGACGAAAAGTGTCACGATTTCGCGACAAGTTTGAAGAAGCAGCGCCTAGGATGAAAACTGTCATGATTTCGTGACATGTTGGAGGCAAAGCAGCAAAGTCGAGGAACTGTAGCGATTTCGCTACATGTTGCAGTTTCGCTAGCTGATGCAGAAAAGAAGAGCTAAGTCAAGAAAGTGTAGCGATTTCGCTACATGGGTTTTAGTTGCAAGGAAGGTAGTAGCGATTTCGCTACAAGTTCGAAAATGCAAGGGCATAGGTGTAGGATTTATTAAAAAAAGCTACGAGTTCGAAATGCAAGGGGCATAGGTGTAGCGATTTCGCTACAAGTGTAAAACACAGAACACAATGGGGTAGCGATTTCGCTACAAGTCTAAGATTAGCAAGTCGAAGCAAGAGGAAGCACCAAGGCAACAAAGTTGTAGCGATTTCGCTACATGCTAGATTTTCGGAGGCCACAGCAAAGAAAAAATGCTAAGTCAAAAAGGTGTAGCGATTTCGCTACAAGTCATGAAGTGAGAGTTGTACGAAAGCAGAGAATGTCACGATTTCGTGACATGTTAGGATTTCGCTACCACTTGAAGCAAGAATTGTACGGAGGTCGAAAGCGTCACGATTTCATGACAACATTGAGGATGACGTCAGCAAAAGCTGAAAGTGTCGCGATTTCGTGACAACATTGAGGATGACGTCAGCAAAAGCTGAAAGTGTCACGATTTCATGACAAGTTGCAAGAAAAGCCTCAGGAAGCCGAAAGCGTCACGATTTCATGACAACATTGAGGATGACGTCAGCAAAAGCTGAATGTGTCACGATTTCGTGACATGTATCATTTTCGCGGATGCAAGCGAAGGATAGTGCAAAGGCAACAAATGTGTCACGATTTCGTGACATGTCTCATTTTCGTGGGTGTATGCCGAGTAAAGTAGAAGGAGGCGAAAAACGTCGCGATATCGCGACATGTAATGTTTTCGCAGGTGCATGTTGAGATAAGGTCTTGAAGGAAGATATGTCGCGATATCGCGACAGGTAATAGTTTGGCGGGAAAAAGCCAAAGATGCATGCATAGTGATAGGTGTCAAAATAGGAAGAATTAGAGAAAATATTAAGTGAGTTACAAGGGAAAGTTACAAAGCAACGCATTTAAGAAAAGAACGTTAGGCGTGATGAAGGGCATAAGTGTCATAGATAATCTCGACTAACTAGAAATCTTCTCGATGGTTGCGTATGTCAGACATGGCAGTAGCGGGCAAAAAAGAAGGGTCGACGTAGAATAGAAAAGAGTGCCATCAGAAAGTGTAAAAGTGCTAAGAGAGCAGTTACGTAGAGTTTTGGAGAAAAGAATCAGAGAGCATCGAAACACGCTAAAAGGTGTCGATTCAGAGAAGAAGGTAAATGAATGTGCAGAGAAGGATTTCATAATAAGTCAGAAAGAAGCGGCTAAAGGACAGAGCGTGTCAGAGAGGGTTTGACAGATTGATCATAGCCGAGAATGCATGAAAAATTGGAGGGAAAATTTGAGCCGTTTAAAATTGAGCCGTTCAAGGAAATCAAGTATAAAGACTCGAACAGAAAAAGTAAGAGAGGTTACTGCAACCGTGGTTAATTGTAAAAATCAAAAAGAAAAGGTTGAGTAAGAGTGTTGCATGAAGTACAAAAAAAGAACAAAAACCTGAATGTAATTTTTATTGAAAAATCAGAAGAGAGGTTTTAGACTGTGAAAGAAGATATTGAGATTCTAACAATTCTCTTTATGCTTATGTGAGATTAATTTGTATGAGCTATAGACCAGTGAGGGTCTTGCAAAAGAGAAGGCATTTTTATGTCAATATTTTTGTTAAAAATTGAAATCCAAGTTGGTGCTTGGTAAAAGGAGTTGGTGCTCCTATCTGTTGCAACAGAAAAATCAGGGGTTGGTGCTCCTTCCAGTGGGTGCTGGTAAACTATTTGTAAAGATTGAATCCTTGCAAAGACTGGATTTGGATTGTAGTCCAAACAGTCATTATTTGAGGAGTAGCCACATCGGTGAACCTCGTTAAATCTTGTGTTGTGTGATGCTCTTGTGTTATACTTGCTTTATCTATTTTTGAGCTTGCATTTTTATGTTTTAAGAGTTGTAGATTCAAGTTTTTAAATTGTTACACTGATTCACCCCCCCGCTCTCAGTGTCATTGTGAGAATATCATCGTCTACCCTCGACAGGGTGGCCATCTTGAAGATTCGTAGGGGTATAAATCATCTAAAAGTTCCATCCAGGTGAAACAACAAAGGAAGTGTGAGATATCACTTATGACGGAGCCCCAAAACATCTTGTCCAAAAGGCTAAACTGCAAATTGATGCTAGCCTAGACTTCGAAGCCTAGCTTTTAGGCAATTGCCATTTGTATTTAATACCAGCCATCCAATATTGCAATCCATTTATTGAAACCCATGGGTAGGCTTTCCTGTGAATGCAATGCTATAAAAGGGAGGCGTATTGTAGATTGAGTTAATGATCCATCAATAAAGCCAATGCCATAAATGAAGTAAATTTGCACCAACCAAGATAGAGTAAGAAGGGAGATAAAGTTAATAGAGATGGTTCGAGGTTGTACCAGGTTCCTTGTAGAGGATAGTCAAAGCAAAGCAGGAAATCAGAGGAATGATAGCCCGTCGCCTAGAGAGTACGATGCACTTTAATGAATCTGCCCAGCATGAGAGGGAAGCCAAGTCTGATGGCTATAAAATATGAAATGTAACCCATTCAAGGGATCAACTCTAAGCTATTACAATTTTTATGTAAGACTTGAAGTTCATTAATACAACAAGACATTGTCTGGACTTCGGATCATTTTACTCATTTGTATGTATATCCTCATGTTTGTGCTTTTCTGTTAAAACTGATAAATAAATTAGTTGTTATTCTGCTATCTGGATTCTGACTGTTCATTTATTGGCTCTAGAATTTACAAACATAATGTTGAGCATGAATTTTTAGTAGTTGGAATGCATTAATTGGTCTATTAAATGATTGTTTGTGTGAATGTATCTCCCGTTAATGCCTGCATATATCTTGATGCGGCTTATCCACCCACTTCAAATCCCCTTTAGTTTATTTATTTTGCTTCATTCCCTCACTTAGTTATATATTTTTAGTCTTAAGTGATAAGAAATTGACCTTCTCTAGAGATTGGTTGTTAGGTTATGACACCTTTCAGCACTTCTATGTTGGTCTAGTCCGTAGGGTGCACAATCCTTCCATTAGGTGTAGATTACCGACCAACAGTTTTTGGCACGCCTGGTGGGACGCATAGTCTCACACCTTCTATAGAATAGATATAGGTGATTCTATACTCTACTAAACAATCCAGCAATCACCTGGTGACTGTTGAATCCTAAACCCAGCCAAATGTGTAGTAGAAATATCTCATGATCACAAGATGCAAGGCTATTCTTTCTAAATAACCTGTTGAGTTCTTTGAGTTATGTTTCTTGAAGCAGAAACTACCAGTATCTCCTGAACCCATTGCATTCCACACACCTCTCAGTGATCATTAGCCTCCTAACCCTGGTACTGAATAACTAATTATTTCCTTCGAAGAGATGGCCCAAAACTAGAACCAGAACCTGGGATACCCCACCTGGAATAATACTGGACTACTTAATATTGCTAACCAAAACACCATTCCCCCTATAACTCTGAAAGTGCTACCCACTTATGATGGTATTAGTAAAACGAAATTCAATTTTTTCCAGGATGTTGTGACTCTAGTCATAGTCCATAGCATCATTAATAAATATGTTATGATAAAGCTATTGGTCATTTCATTAAAAGGTAAGATGTTATACTGGTATAGAACCCTTCCTAATGGAAGTATTACTTCATGGGTTGACCTGGATGGGAGGCTAGTTGCCGAGTTTAATGAGAAGGTTGATTCCTTCTCCTCACTCACCCAATTTACCACCATACAAAAATACCCCCAAGAGGAAATAAGCGATTTTAATATTAGATTTACTCATTCCTGGCATAGGGCTCCTGATGGTCTTAGACCAAATAATGAGTAGGTTGTATACTATTATCTAAGAGATTTTAGCCTTGATTTGAGCCTCATGATAAGACAAGCCAATGTACTCACTTTTCTCCAAATTTTCCAAGAAGCAATAAAAGTTGAGAAGCTCTTGATAGTTATCAAACAGCTTCCCCTGAAGCCCACTATGCCTCTCTTCCCTGAGCTACCCCAGAGCCAGTCGTTATTCACATCCTCAGCACTGCCCTACCAGGTGAATCCTTCTCCTCTAGATAGCATGCCACAATGGCACACCCTCTCAATGTAACCCTCTCCTCCAGCAATACCCACATTGTCAGATCCCCCTGCGCCCCCTACAACACCAGTACTCCCAAAACTAGATCCCCAGATGGCCATCCTATTAGAATTGCAAAACTCTATCAAAAATCTCAACATGGATGTCCAAAATTTTGTCAAAAATCTCAACAATGAGATGATTCTTATGAAAAGGAGAGAGGCAGAAAGGAATTTTCAACCAAGGATATTCTTGTATGTCTCTCAAGACCAAGCTACTTCTACCAGTAAAGCCCTGGAAAAAACAACTATTGTTCTTAGTAATGAAGAAGGAGAGCCCTCCTCTTCAGCCCCTTAATTAGATTATTGGTGCTCTACGTGCAATGATCCTCATGCTAAAAATGCATGCATGATGCACCAACACTACGTGCAAAAGCTTGTTGTGGAGAAAATGGAAAAAATACAGAAGGGCCATGTCAATTTAATCTAAGAAAGAGAACATAACTACATGGTGGCCTCAAATTATCATGTTTAAGTTCTTACTAGGTCTGGAAAGAAACCAATACTAGTAAAACCTAAAGACCTCAATCCTATGAAGGTGCCCAGTGACAAGAAAGGGAAGAGATTGAAAGGAAGATTCCCCAGACAACTCCCGCCCAAAGATTTTATGTTCCAAGAAAAGAAAACCTACCCAATGTGATCCAAACCAAAGCAACACCAACACAAGAGGAGGCTAGGGACAAGCTGAAATACCCTTCCCTATCGAAGAGGCGATGAATAGAAGCCATCAAGGAATACTGCAACAAGTATGAAGGTTATCAAAAGGACAAGGAGATGCAGTTGGCTTCTATTGGCTTCAATATAATGGAAGAATTAAAAAGGACCCCCTCAAGGTTTAGTATGTTTGACACCCTATTAATACCTGATCAAATTGATCTGCTCTAAGCAGCATTACAACTGATAAAGGTCCAAAATAAATCACCACTTGAAAAAAATCTGGCTCGAGAACATCCCGTCATGGGGTGGGAAATAATAGGCCTTCGCCATTCTACCTATCATTAAAAATGGAAGTATGGGTGGTGCATAATTGCATGATAGACTCGGGTGCTGCTACAATGGTGATGCCTAAGTTGGTATGTGATGTCATGGATGTAGAATATTCAAGGAGCTACCCAGGAGTCTTACAGTTGGATGGCACTCCAGTAAAAACCGTATGAGTCATCAAATATGTCCCAATGGTCTTGCATAGACTACCTCAAGTCACTGTAATACATCAAGTAGTAATAGTGGATCTGGAACCTTACTTTGGAATGTGTCTTTCCAGGGAATTCACTGCAAAGCTTAGAGGGTTTTGTCACTAGACTATTCTCACATGGAGATATCCTTCAAGGGTATAAGGGTTAAAATCTTCTGAGAAAAACCTTCCTCTTTTCATATAGAAAGACCTGAGGTGGGAAAATTAGCAATGGGAAGTGCTCAAAGAGGAACGCACACCGACAGCCCCTTCGACGTGCATGGAACTGGATCCCGTAGAGTGAATGCTTCATGAGGTAGTGGCTATACCAAAATTTAGCAAGCCTCTTTTTGAAATGGAATAGAAATATTGGGACCTCTGTGTAACATCCAAAGATGTTACAAAAATACCAAACATGCAGACTCAAGAATGTACAAGCTGACACTCTATTTTGGTAGAACAACAGAGAGGAGGGAGACCTGAAACAGGTCAATAAAAGAATCAATATCCTCGAGGAATAGTTGAAACAACCAAATACCAATAAAAAAGCATTCGAGCAGCAAGTACACCAGTTACAGGAAGGATTGAACAAGACTACCTCCCAAAGAATACTGCAAGAGAAAGACATGGAGATTGAGGCATGGAAGGTAAAGTTTTAGGCCACTCAAGAATCAACTAAAAAGCAAGAGGTCGAGGCTCAAGCTAGAGCACAACAACTGCAAAGTTCTCTAGATGAGGTCACAACTAAACTTGAAAAGGAAAAGAGCGTACCTCGCAAAATAGTCATTTCCAAGTCCTGGATAGAAGGTATCAAACAATTCTATTTGGATAAGGTAAGAAACACCATGATCAAGATACTCCCATCTTTCACAAGGAATCTTGTTGATGTAATATCAATTTCAAGGTGAACGGACGAGGAAGCATCAAAGAAAGGAAAAGTGGTCCATGGCATGGGGCCTCAAGCATTCGTTATCAAGATGATGTTCAAGCAAGCAAATCCCACACTAATGGATTTTCCAGAACATGAAAAGGATCACATTAGGCATTGTATGGATCAAGTTATCTTCGTCATTAATATTTACTATGAGAGCAAAGAGATTTAGATGGTATTGAAAAAAGAGGTGAAAAAATGAATGCCATGAATGTAGAACTGAAGGAGCTTGGCTCACCAAGATTTTGGGAAGGCAGTAAGCAGTTCTTCACAACAAATGACTTGGATGATAAAGTTGAAGTACTGAAATAGGATCACAGATATATCAGTGCTCTTTGTGAGCTTGTGGAAGTCAAAAAAATGATGGATATCCTATTGAAGTTCTCCAGTATTAATGCCAAAGTAGAGGAGGTGGCAGAACACTATGTGAACCTTCATTACAGGAACCTAAATCGGTTGAGCAACATTGGCAAGTTTCTAAAGAATACCTATGTTCCTTCAGCCACTGAGTGGAAATGTATATGCAAGGATTTGAACATCCAATATCTTGCAAGGGTGGTGATGCAGACTGAACATTCCAAAGGATGGGGAGGACAACAAGGTGATTTTGTGACTGCAAGTGACTTTTAAGTAAGCCTAAAAGGCCCTAATGGGCCAACTTATTTTTGCAAAATTCTTTGTTTTAATTGAATCTATAACCCAATGGACCAGGACCAAGGTCAGTTTTGTTTAAGTTTTGACTTAAGTCTTAAAATCTAGGTTCGCTATATTTTCCAAGCAAAAGGGCCCCTGAGGTTGCCAAGAATGTAGGGCAGAATACGTAGTTGACTCAAACTCCACCCAAACCAAGAAAGCTAATATCTCGGGTGGGTCATGATGAGGTGGAAGTTTTCACCACAAAGATATGCTTCAATTTTCACAAAATCCCACCCAATCCTTGGTAGTAAAATTCAAGTGAAAGGAGGAAAGCAAAAGGGTGCTAGCACTACCCATCCAATCAAGGCAAAATTTTGTGTAACCATGAAGGGTGACTTCACCCAAATTGTCTCGCCCCAACATGGGAAGATGTTTTAGAGGCCCTAAGGGTGGAGTTGCATAGAATCATATACCCTAGATAGGGTGGCCATTTTGAATATCTACAAGGGTGGAAACAATCTAAAAGTTCCAACCAAGTGAAACAACAAAGCAAGAGTGAGTTGTCACTTACGATGGAGCCCCAAAACATCCCACCCAAAAGGTTGAACTGTAAACTGATGCTAGCCTAGACTTTGAAGCCTACCTTGAGGCAATTGGCATTTGTATTTAATACCAGTCATCGAATATTGCAGTCCATTTATTGAAACCTAGGGGTAGGCTTTCCTGCTAATTCAATGCAGTCAAAGGGAGGCATATCGCATACTAATTTAATGATCCACCAACAAATCCATCACCATAAATGAAGTAAGTATAGTCACACTGACCAATATAGAGAAAGAAATGGGGATAAAGTTCATAGATATTATCTGAGGTTGTAACAAGTTCCTTGTAGAGGCTAGTCAAAGCAGAGCAGGAAATCAGAGGAATGATAGCCCGCCGTCCATAGAGTACAATACACTTTAATGAATTTGCCTAGCATGAGAGCGAAGCCATGTCTAATGGCTATAAAATATGAAATGTAATCCATTCAGGGGATCGACTCTAAGCTATTACAATTTGTATGTAAGATTGGAAGTTTATTAATACAACAAGACATTTTTTGGCCTTCGAATCATTCTACTAATTTGTATGTATATCCTCATGTTTGTGCTTTTCTGTTAAAACTGATAAATGAATTAGTTGTTACTCTGCTATCTAGATTCTAACTATTCATTTATTGGATCTGGAATTTACAAACATAATGTTGAGCATAAATGTTTAGTAGTTGGAATGCATTAACTAGTCTATTAAATGATTTTTTTATGTGAATTTATCTCCCATTAATGTATGCATATATCTTGATGCAGCTTATCTTCCCACTTTAAATACCCTTTAGTTTATTTCTTTTGCTTCATTCCCTCACGTAGTTACGTTTTGTTATCTAAAGTGATAAGGAACCAGCCTTCTCCAAAGATTGGTTGTTAGGTTATGATACCTTTCAGCTCTTCTATGTTGTTCTAGTCTGCAGGACGCACAATCCTACCATTAGATGTTGATTATCGACCAACAGTTTTTGACATGTTCGATGGGATGCATAGTCTTACACCTTCTATAGAATAAATATAAATGATTATCTACTCTACTAAGAAATCCAGCAATCACTTGGTGACTCTGTTAAATCCTAAACTCAACCAACTATTTAGTAGAAATATATCATGATCACAAGACGCAAGGCTATAATTTCTAAAGAACTTGTTGAGTTATTTGAGTTGTGTTTCTTAACGTAGCAACTACTGGCCTCTCCTAAATCCATTGCATTATACACACCTCTCAGTGATCAGTAGCCTCCTGACCCTAATATTAAATAATCGATGATTCCCTCTGAAGAGATGGCCCAAAACCAAAACCAGAACCTAGGGTACCCCACCTAGAATAATATTGGTCCGCTTTATCTCGCTAACCAAAACACCATTCCCCCTACAGCTTTGAAAGCGCTACCCACTTATGATGGCACTCGTAAAATGACATTCGAACATTGCCAGGATGTTGCGGCTCTAGCCACAGTCCATAGCATCGCTGATGAAGATGTTATGATAAAGTTATTGGTCATTTCATTAAAAGGTAAGATGTTATACTGCTATAGAACCCTTCCTGATGGAAGTATTACTTCATGGGTTGACCTGGCTAGGAGGCTAGTTGTTGAGTTTAATGAGCAGGTTAATCCCTTCTCCTCACTCACCCAATTTACCACCATACAAAAACATCCCTAGGAGGAAATAAGTGATTTCAATATCATATTTACTCGTTCTTGGCATAGGGTTCCTGATGGTCTTAGACCAACTAATGAGAAGTTGTATACTATTATCTAAGAGATTTTAGCCCTGATTTGAACCTCATGATAAGACAAGCCAATGTCCTCACTTTTCCCTAAATTTTCCAAGAAGCCATAAAATATGAGAAGCTCCTGATAGCTGTTGAATTGCTTCCCCCAAATCCCACTATGCCTCTCTTCCTCGAGCTACCCTAGAGCCAACTGCTATTCACATCCTCACCACCGCCCTACCAGGTGAATCCTTCTCCTCTAGCTAGCATGCCACAATGGCATACACTCTCAATGGCACCCAATCCTCTAGCAATACCCACATTGCCATCTCTCCTTGCACCCCTTGCAATACCAGCACTTCCAACACCAAATCTCCAGATGGCCATTTTGTTAGACTTGCAAAAATCTATCAAAAATTTCAACATGGATGTCTAAAATTCTATCAAAAGTCTCAACAATGAGATGATTCTTATGAAAAGGAGAGAGTTAGAAATGAATTTTCAACCAAGGATATTCTCTTACATATCTCGAGACCAAGCTACTTCTACCAATAAATCCCTAAAAAGAACAACTACTATTCTCACTAATGAATAAGAAGAGCCCTCCTCTTCAGCCCCTCAATCAGATTACTGGTGCTCTACATGCAATGATCCTCATGCTGAAAACACATGCATGATGCACCAACACTACATGCAAAATCTTGCTCTGGAGAGAATAGAAAAAACATAGGACCATGTCAATTTAATCTGAGAAAGTGAACATAATTGCGTCGTGGCCTCAAATGAGCATGTTTTAGTGCTTACTAGTTCTAGAAAGAAACCAATACTAGTAAACCCTGAAGACCTCAATCCTCTGAAGGCACCCAGTGACAATAAAGAAAGGGAAGATATTGAAAGGAATATTTCCCAGATAGCTCCCACCCAAAAATTTCATGTTCCAAGGAAAGAAAACTCGTCCAATGTGGTCCAACCCAAAGTAGCACCAACATAAGAGGAGGCCAGGGACAAGCTGAAATACCCTTCCTTGATGAAGAGGTAGCAGATAGAAGCCACCCAGGAATACTGCAACAGGTATGAAGGCTATCAAAAGGACAAGGAGAAGCAGTTGGCTTCTATTGGCTTCAATATAGTGGAAGAATTAAAAAGGACCCCCTCAAGGGTTAGTATGTTTGATGCCCTATTAATACTCGATCAAATTGATCTACTCCAAGGAGCATTGCAACTGATAAAGGTCCAAAACAAATCACCTCCTAAACAAAATCTGGCTCAAGAAGCTCCCATCATGGGGGTGGGAAAGAATAGACCTTCTCCATTCTACCTATCATTATAAATGGAAGGATGAGTGATGCATAATTGTAAGATAGACTTAGGTGTTGCTACAATGGTGATGCCTAAGGTGGTATGTGATGTTATGGGTATGGAATATACAAGGAGCTGCCCAGGAGTCTTGCAATTGGATGGCACTCCAGTCAAAACCGTAGGAGTTATCAAATATATCCTAATGGTCTTGCATAGTATACCTCAAGTAATTGTAATATAGGAGGTAGAGGTAGTGGATTTGGAACCTTACTTTGGAATGTGTCTTTCCAAGGAATTCACCACAAAGCTTGGACGGTATTTGTCACTGGACTATTATCACATGGAGATACCCTTCAAGGGTAGAAGGGTTAAAATATTCTCAAAAAAACCTCTCTTTCCATATAGAAATACTTGCGGTTGGAAAATTAGCAATGGGAAGTGCTCAGAGAGGAATGCAACCCGATAACCCCTTCGACACGCATGCAACTTGATCTCGTAGAGGGAATGTTTCATGAGGTAGTGGTTGTACCAAAAGTTAGCAAGTCCCTTGTTGAAATGGAATAGGAATATTGGTACCTTCGTGTAAAATCCAAAGATGTTACAAAGATACCAAAGGCACGGACTCTCAGGAATTTGCATGTACAAGCTGACACTCCATTATGGTAGAGTAGTAGAGAGGAGAAAGACCTGAAACAGGTCAAGAATAGAATCAATAGCCTTGAGGATCAATTGAAACAAGAAAAGACTAGGAAAAAAGCATTAGAGTAGTGCGTACACCAATTATAGGAAGGATTGAACAAGGTTTCCTTCCAAATAATGATGCAAGATAAATATGCAGAGATTGAGGTATGGAAGGCAAAGTTTCAGGATGCTCAAGAATTAGGTAAAAAGCAAGAGGTTGAGGCTCAAGCTAGAGCACAACAACTACAAAGCGCTCTAGATGAGGTCATAACTAAACTTGAAAAGGAGAAGAGAGTACCTCATGGAATAGTCATTTATAAGTCCTAGATAGAAGCTATCAAACAGTTCTATTTGGACAAGGCAAGAAATGGCATGATCAATATACTTCCCTCTTTCACAAGGAGTCTTGTTGATGTAATGTCAATTTCAACACGAACGGACGAGGAAGCATCAAATAAAGGATAGGTGGTCCATGTAGCATAGGGGTGTAGTATTACCAGTGGTTAGATGGTGTTTAAGGGCTTTAGAATTATCAATTTTCTACTCCCAATCAATGGACCAAATCGTACAATCGTACAGTCTTTACAACTATTAATTTGTGACAACAAAACAGCTTGTACGGATCCCAAATCGTACCATTGTATGATCCCAATCATACAATGATAGATATTGTACAATTTTACACTCAGCCTATCCTTCAAATTTGGTTTTGCAAGCTTTCGTACATAGTTTTGTAACTAAACTATTTGATTTCCCAATGCTGCCAAATCGGGTAAGTTTTCATCAATCGTATAAATTGCCAAATTAGGTAAGTTTCTTCTGTACGATTTGTAAGAGCTCTGGTGTACTATTTGTACGAAATGAAAGTGAAAAAAGGTGCCAAATTGGATATTCTTCTAGACCAATCTCTCTCAACTAAGTTTTTTAAAGGTTTAATATATAAATTAATCCATTTCTACCAACATGCAAGTTACATCATCAGGGTTTGAGAGAGTTATCTCCAAGGACAATGTCAAAAAATTGTACAACAGCTATCAATACGCCTTTCTTGATATCATACTCATCATATATCATTCATAATGTTCACACCAGTGATGGTTTAATCCAATTCTTCCATAGCAATGCACTAAGTAGCAATAACAACCACAAAGAAGTACATGCAACAACGATAAACTATAAAACACTATTCTACCATTCCAGGATCGTACAGTACGTGAGATAAAACTATGAATGGTGATCCTTCTTTATTACTTGTCAAAAATACCATACAATCACTAAAAGGTATTCAACAATCATAGGTATGCAATAATACTTTACATCAGAACATAGCCAAAACTGACAAGCATTGACCAGACTAATCAGACCATCAAAAATGAAAAGAAGACCTTATATAACATTGCCTAGGCTATTCCAAAGTGGTTCCTGAAGAAATTTATTATTCATAATTGCCCATGCATAATTATGACTTTTACTAAGTCTAAACACCTTATTTATCAAATTCATGCGCAATTACAACTCAAATTGCATTCCCATTGCATTTCATTTCATTGCACATTGTACAGTTTGTCCTTCAGTTTGTATAGTTTACCTCCTACTTGTACGATTTTCTCCTACCTGTATAGTTTAAACAAACTTATCAAAATTTTCAAACTGGGCAAATCCTCTTGTCACTTCTTCTTTTGGGAGGTGGATTTGCTGCCTACATCTTCCCTTCCCTTTACTTTGGTTGGTGTCCTCGCCAACTCATCCTTTTGTTTCAACTATGTCTTGTAATATTTGACTACAACTTCTAGGTCTTCCACCTGGGTGTGAATAATTGTACATTGGTTATTTAACTTGGCTGCGTAGTTACCCATTTCTACTGCTTTCATCCCATGTTGATTGTCTTTCTCTTTGGTAGTCTTCAAGAGTTCTCTCAATTGTTTTTTACTCTCAATGACACTCTTCTTCAGCTTCTCCTACAAAAATTGCTTTTTTTCGAGTTGTTACTTGTAATTCTTCATTCTTATCTATAATGGTCTGTAGATGGTGATTAATATCTACCTCCAAAGCACGAACAGTCTTTTCATGAGCACTCAATTACACTTGCTTATCTAAGACCATATCATTATATCATTTATTTTTCTATGTGAGATTTTCTATCTTCTTAGCCTGCATTGCCAGTTGCTCATATTTCTCGACCAATTGTGTTTTTAGTTGTTCATCCTTTGCTCTAATTTGAGCTTCCAACTCCTTAATCTTGTCGTCTACTGTTTGTGAGACTTATCACTTCTCCTCTTCAAGTGAACTAATTTTGGCCTCAAAATTAGCCCTATTACTTAGCAATTCTTCTTCCAATTTCTTTAATTTCTCTTCTGTCGCAACCTTACTCTTCTGTAATTCTTCCTCCATTGCAATCATTTCCTTTCAAGTGGCCTCTGTCTCCTATTTTAAGATTCCTTGAGCTAATATATCTACTCCAATCCTATGCTCAACCACTCTAT
This sequence comes from Wollemia nobilis, assembly GCA_028583015.1. Taxonomy (NCBI): domain Eukaryota; kingdom Viridiplantae; phylum Streptophyta; class Pinopsida; order Araucariales; family Araucariaceae; genus Wollemia; species Wollemia nobilis. The sequence goes on along the minus strand of JAQPPZ010001689.1, from coordinate 1,885,572 downwards.
CCAATGTGTTAGGAAGTTCAACTTCTTTAGAGTGATAGCCAATCCTATAGTGATCCTCTTATGTTCCAACTTCGTTGTATTCATGGGATAAGTTAGATAATTGGCTCTATCTAGGTACAACCTCAAATATTGCCTGTAATTGGTTCTCACTCCATTTGGCAAGTTGTCTCTTCCCAACATCGTTGTTACCTCTTCCTTGGGTAACTTCCATGGGTGTTGTACAAGAATATCCATAACTTTACTTGTATGCTCCTCTCTACTCACCCATTCTGTTATCTTCTCCAACTCTATAAACACTTGTTCTTTCCACAGCTTCAGCTCTCCCATGCATCCAATACAAAACTATAATTTAGTGCTAGCCACGACATTGCCTATCTAAGAGAAGAAATGTTCCACTTGATCTTCTACCCTTTTTAGATCCTCCTCAATTTCAACTTTTGTGAACTACAGTACCTCTAAAAGGTAGCTTGTTTTCATTCTCCATAGTTCTTCTTCTATAGGAGTTTGTTCTTCCTCTCCTTCCAAGTGGTGACCAGGGCTTCCCCCAAGCTATATTAGTGTTTTTCTGTGTTTATCTTTTCTTGTAGTAGAGTTTGTTCCACAGTCCTCACCACCTCCACATCTTCTTCCATATTCACAATCTCCTAGTGATATTGTTGTTGTCCTATCGATTCCTAGACTTCTTTTTGTTCAATTAAGCCCACCTGTTGTTCTTCTATCACCTGCTCTTCTTGCTAATTCTGTTGGGTTTCCATTGCCATGACTTGTTCAACAATAAGATCTTCTTGTTCCTATGATGCCTTCATCTCTTCTTGTACATCACTTTGATTATTTTGATTCGTACCTCCTCCCATCATGAATTTGAAGCAAGGCTTCTTCTTTTCTCTAGAATCTTCCTCTGAGGCTTCCACTCTCATCTTGGATTTCTCTTTTTCCTCATGAGTAGTGGCTACTACTTCCTATGATATTTACCTCACTTCTCTATCATCCAACATTTTTTAAGAGTCCAAAATTTTAAATTCATCATGCTGGAAAATTTATGGGGATTCCACCATCTCTTCTGCTCCTATCCAATTCCAATCGTGCAAATTCAACTTCTCTGAGTCTGACTGTTCTTCTTCTTGTTGATTCTTCTGTATAGGCTCGGCTTGTTTTTTTGGAATGAGATTATTTACCATTATTTCCCATTGTCTTCTTTTTATTACTCGTACTAGGCTAGATTCCCTCCCCATAGTTTCGTCCCTTTCTTGAACTTATGGTTGCTCCTACTACCATTGCTTAAGTGCTTGTTGTTCCAGTTTAGGTTCCAACTACCTAGGCCTTTTCCTTCGAGGGTGTACATCCTCCTTTGAAGAAGTGTACTCATGTACTACAGTGGCCTATTGTGCTTTCTTTGTCTGAGACTTATCTAGAGTCTCCTTCTGAATTGGTACTGACTTTGCCCACCTCAAAATGGTTAGTTGTCCTACATCAACATTCCTAGGTTCTATCAAACCTGGAAAGTGGATTTTCATCTCTGTAACAACATTTAATAACAATCCAATAGCATGGAAAGTCATCCCAAAATTCTTAGGCCTCTTTTTTAGTACTTCATGCATATTTTTCTCTAGATAGGTACCCCAGTCATACCAGATTACTTTGGTGATACCTTCCACATACTAAGCCATCCATATTGGCATCTTCATGGCTCATGTTTCTCCTAATAATTGAGCCATCACAGTATTCATGGCGTAAGGCCAATATTTCTGTCTCAGCTGGCTCTATTTAATTCCTTGAGTTCCTGCACCTGAGATTTTTACTTCAATTATTATTTCATAGTGGTGAATGAAGGGATGATGCGATGTGTTTCGATCGGATCCAACAACTTCTTCACTACCTTAGTGCCATATGCTGGAAACCCAAATATTTTCTTGAATACCTCTATTGTGACTTCTATATTCATCGATCGCTTGCCCATATTGATATAGGCAAGTTTGGTTGTAGGATTATACACTTGAACCATATGCAATAGATAATTATTGAAGATCTTCTTATGCGGAGGCATTTATGCTATTACAACTACACCAGTCTCCTCAAACTATTTCCTCCATGGGTGGTTCTTGTTTTCTTCGTTACTCCACCACTTCCTGCATGTATCTCCTCCATGTTGTGCGAATGATATACTCGTTATCTCAACCTGGATCTCCTTAGGTTCACTACCCAGATCATCATCCATATCTAGGTAATGGACTTCACTATGTAATTCCCTCCTCAAAATCCTCTCCTGTGTCATTTCCTCCTCTCAAAATCTTGATGGTGTCCTTCTTCGATCAACCCTCCAATACCTCTACCCAATCCATGGTCTGTATCCTCCTCTCCTCCAAGGATGAGTACCACGCCAACTGTGGGACTGAAATTTTCATTCTTGGTATTGCTGCGGATGTGACTCTCTCTTGTGCAAGGGTCTTGGTGACCGTTCCACTCTACTAGCTACAATTCTTCTTAATCGATATCTGAAATCTTCGGTTGAAATCATTTTATTGCTATTTCTTTGGTTAGCTTGCTACTTGGACATCACCTATTCTATAATTAGAAGTGTTCTATAATTCATACAGTCTATTGTAAATCATACAGTACACCCTTCAACTTGCTCCTATACAGTTTCCAGATCAACAGCCACCTCCAGATCATACAATCTCCTTAATTACTTCAAATTGTTCAATATACAAATCGTACATCTACTGCACCAAAATGTATAGGTACCATACCACTCCCTACAATATCCCTATCTAGATACTCCCATTTTCCGAATTTGTACACTTCCGTACGATTCTGTACGATTTGCTCAAAAAGCTAAAACAACCCCAAATTTGCCTAAAATTTCATAATCTTTCTCTAAGATCATACAATTTGCCCTCCAAATCATACAATACATCCTTTGAAACCCTTGTTTGCCTAAAACTTGCATTTTTCACTTCTCCTCCATGATTTCTCATTGACCTAGTTTTCAAAATATCCTGATCTATCTTTTCAGTGCCATTCTGGAGCAATTCTTCAATTTTTCATCACTTGGCATAATTTACCCCAAAAACAATTTTTTTTTGGCTAGAATGCAGGGTTGTACGGTCTTCTCCTTCCTTCCTTCTATCTTCTCCAATTTTTTTTTTGGCCATTTTTATTAGATTAGGGCTTGTGATATCCTTTCTCCTGTAATTTCTTTACTTCGGCTCCAATTCGCGACTTCTTTAAACCCTGGTGTACATTTTTCCATAATTTGGTTCATACTTGGATGTCTTCTACTACAAACCCTCATTTTCCTTTAGTTGAACTCAAAATCTACTTTTAATGGAGTTGAAACCCTGCTTTTCTTCTTTGGTTTGATTTTCTTGAATGCGAAAAGTCTCCCTAGTGCAAATTTAGAAATGGGTCATGCAATCTTGTAGTTCACTGATGAATTTTAATGCCCATGTAGTAGATTCCATTTAGTTGTATGCTTTTCACCTTCATTCTCCTAAAAATTTTGAATTCCTCCTTGTACGGTTTGTAAAATTGCTAAGGTTAGCCCTGTATTTAAATTGTTATCAAACCCTAACCGCTCAAATTTTAAAATTGTACCACTTTGCATGTCTTTTCATCTTCCTTACCCGGATTATTGAAACATTTGGGAAGAAAGGATAGACTCACTCCTAGAGACTTCCAACTCTTATCAATCCATTTTCTCAAGGTTGAAGCCCTTGGCCAATACCCATTAAATTTACCAAAAATTGCCCTATCTTGGAGCAATGAGGATCGATCCTCTATGGTGCACTTACTAACCTCTACTACTAGAGATGATTCTAAGGATTTAGCTATAAATCGATCCATGGGAAGGAAACTAAAACATAAAATATACTAAAATTTACCAGAATATCCTATAGCAAATATAATATTTGATAAAGCCAATTGGTTCTTGGTTCAATGGTTGGGATAAATAGTTGATGTCGCCCACACCAAGGTTCAAATCTCAATGACACCAAATAACTCAATTTGACTAAATCAATGTAAAAGGGAAAGGGTAACCCTTTCAAAACCCTACTTTAATATATATAATATTTAATAAATAATTTATTACAAAGTTTTTTTTGTAGTGATGACAAACTTGGACTTCAATAGTGTGGGCTTCAGCAACTATGTATTTGGGCTTCGGAGGTAGTGGATATGAGATTTGACAATGATAGATCTAGGGAAAGTGGGCTTTAGCAACTATGGATCTAGACTTTGATAGTGGTAGGCTTCAATAACTATGGATCTGGGTTGTGAAGGTAATGGATCTTAGCTTCAATGAATATAGATTTAGGGAGAGTGGGCTCTAGCTATGGTCAATATAGGATTTGATAGTGGTGGACTTTGGCTTTGATGGTGGTAGATATGGGATTTGATAGTTGTGGGCTTCAACAACTGTGAATTTAGGATTTGGAGGCAATGGATTTGAGCTTCGATTATGATAAATCTAAGGAGAGTGGACTTTAGCAATGGTGGATCTAGGCTTCGATGATGGTGGGATTTGGCTTCAACGATGACAAATTTAGGATTTGATAGTGGTGGGCTTCAACAACTATGGATTTGGTCTTTGAGGGTAGTGGATCTAAGATTTAACAATGACAAATCTAGGGAGAGTGGGATTTAGCAATGATGGATCTAGGCTTTGGTAGTGGTGGGCTTTGGCTTTGATAACGGTAGATCTAGGCTTCGGTAGTGGTGGGCTTCAACAACTACAGATCTGGGCTTCAAAGGCAATGGATATGAGCTTCAATGGTGATAGATTGAGAGTGGGATTTAGTGGTGGTGGATCTAGGCTTCGATGGTGGTGGGCTTTGGATTTGATAATTTATAATAAAACCCTAGCAAATGGAGTCTCTTACTAGCCTTGTGGGCTCGGGTTCCTCCTTTGGACCTTTGGTTGCAATAGAGGGAATCAAGGAATGCAGGGGAAGCACTGGATATGAGGGGTTTGGTTTCATTGGAAGTAAATATAGAGATGACGAAGGTGTTGGAGATGACACAAATAAGTAAAATCCAGAAGCTGTCAGTGGTAGCTTCAACCCAATCAACCCAAGTGTTGCAGTTAGACCCTTGTGGTTTGATTTAGTTAAAGGTACTACTTTGAGCCCTCTTGAAAATTTTGAGATCTATCCTTTTAAGGATGAGGATATGCCATGTATGGATGTCTTAGATAGATTAATTGAAAGATCAAAAAATAGGTAAAATTTTAGTTTAGTTGGGAAATTTATTGGTTTTTGGCTAAATCTAAACATTATTAAAAAATGGGCAACTTACAAATGGAAGATTAAGGGTCATATAGAGATAGTTGCTCTACCTAGAAGCTTTTTTCTCTTTACCTTCACTGTCATGGAGGATATGATTGATGTCCTGTTGAAAGGACCTTAGTTCTTAGGCATAAAAGGTCTATCTTTGAAAAAATGGAAGCCATGATTTAATCTTGAGATAGATAATATTCACCTAGCTCCTCTTTGGGTGAGACTGTTGGACCTCTCGATTGAATATTGGGATGAAGACATAATGAGAGGAATTACCAAATCTATAGGACAACTGATTGCCTTTGACCCAACAACCAAAGCAAGGACTAGATTGATTTTTGCTAGGCTTTGTATTAATGCAAACATGGAAAGAACCCTACCATCCTCAATCATGTTGAAATCCAAATATGGGACTTAGGAGCAAAAAATCAAATATGAAAACTCCCTAGTCTTAAACAAGGTTAGTAAAAGAAAAAACCACCTCCTTGAAAATTGTTTACCCAAGCAAAAAGAGGGTAAAATCTGGAAAAGAAAATAGTCTCAATAATAAAACAAATAGGTGGAAATATCAAAGAAATTCACCAGGAAGAAACAAAATGAATAAGGAGATTCCTCAAAAAGACAAAGAACAAATGTGAATAGTTTTAATGCCCTAGCAAGTGAAGAAGAAGAAGAGGAGGTCTTTGGAGAGGAAGAAGAAAAGTGGAAGGAACAACAATTAGTGTTGGTTCCTCGAAGTCTGGCTAAAGCCCATCAGACTTCCAGTGAAATGGAAAATGATCCCTTATTAGTGTATGTTCCTATTGAGGTTGCATATGAGATCGCAAAAAAATATAAGAAGAGAAAGGTTTCTTCTTCCCCTATTAAAAAACACTTTGCTACTCCATGCCTAAGAATAAACTTAAGTACCAAAAAAATTAGATGTAGGAGTGGTAGTAAGAAGAGGAAGACCTAACCTCAAAGAAATCCAAAATAGAGAGACCAAGAAGGAGGTCTATGATGGGCATTGAAGAAATTTAGATTTAAGCATAGCTAGAAGCTAGAAAGAAAAGACAATAGTGTAAGTTGATTGTTGTTTTGTTATCAAAAAGTTGTTTTAGTGTTATTAGTTTACTGACTTTGTTTCATATTTGTTCTATTTTGGGCTTCAAAGCCTTGTTCTTTCTGTAAGCTTATTATTTTATCTGTACTTTGGTTATGTACAAGGTTGTGGGACCTTACAACACCATCACATTTGTTAAAAAGGTTCGGGATCCCTTTCAAAACCCCTTCTCTAGCTTCAATAAAAAATATAATAATTGATAAAAAAATTATAATTATTTGCATGCAAAATTTCTAAGATAAAATAAGGGAAAAAGAAATTTAGGTAAAAAATTCTATGCCCAAAGAGAATATCTAGCCTAACTGAAGCCCTAGCCCTCCTTTGCGCCTTCCATCATTCGAACCCTAACTGATAGATATTTGCAATTTCATTTTTTGCAACTTGAAAAATCATCAATATCCTTGTTTTGAATGAATGACTTAACAGGATCATATCTCCCTCAATATTGATTGGATTCCTTTATATGACTACTCATTTTAAAGCTATTCAAATTCCACATAAATTGATCCAAGAATAAGCTAAATCAGATAATCCTTTACGAATATATGACTCCTAAAAGATGAAACATTTTTTACAAAAAAAAAATGCCCTAATACTTCGCGAAGATTGATATATAATATGTAATTTTTACTTTAAAAGCTAACTACAAATTCTTGATCTTTGTTGTTGTATTCTCCTTCAAAATTTATAAAACTTACAAAGATAGTGTCGAGGTACTGTAGGTATTAAGGGCAAAACTTGGCTAGAGATATTTCAAAGATTATGGAAAGAGTTGGAAAAAAGTTACCTCAAAATATATAGGTTTTGTTATTGCAATGAAAGTGTTCAAGAAACGAACCCTACCTAGAGGATCGACGACATAGAACTTTATATCAAGTAGTTTGAAACTAATCAAGAAATATATGAAATGACCAATCAATGAGGGATTTCTACAAAAAAAATGATTTGATTCTTGATTGAAGCCTTATCCTCTCATTTTTGATCTCAAGTTGTATTAATTGAATCAATAACTCTAGATCATGGAGTTTTGTCAGAAACATGCTTGAATAAGAGGACCTTAAACAAATAGCAAATGAGCTTCAAAGGATGTTTCAAGAGTTCTATTTACCTATGTTTTTGCAAAAGGATGATTTGGTTTGGAATCTATCAAAATATGGTGGATACTTAGTCAAGTAAGGATATAATACTTTATAGCAATCAAAATTTCCTACTCCCAAAGATTTTACTTAGAAGAATATTTGGTAACTTAAGGCCCTCCCTAAGGCCTCAACATTTCTTTGATTAGCAATACAAGGCAAGGTTTTTACATGTGAGAGTTTGCAAAGAAGAGAATATCATTGAATTTTCATGTGTACCTTGTGTAAGAAGAATCTAAAAATATTAGATCATTTACTTCTTTATTTTCCTTTTGCTTCAACAATTATGAGATGTTTTTCCAAACAAATGAAAACATATTAGGTTGCTCCATCAATACTAAAAGAATGGATGAAGTGTTTGATATTTTTTAAAGCTGAAGCATTAAGCATTTTATGGAGCATCAGTCTTGCCATAATTTGTTGGAATTTATGACTTGAAATGGATTATAGAAAATTTTAAAACAAATATCAAAGTCATGCCCAAGTTTGGAATCATATTATTACCTCTCTTGCAAAACATTTATAAACATGGTGTTCATAATGCCAAGTCTTTTATGTGTAAAACAAATTTTAGCCTTTTGGTTATAGAATTTGAATATACATGGAAGGAACACTAATTTTGATAGTGATTCCAAATAAAATCTAGGAAAAGTTAGTGGATATCATTGATGGCAAAATTCTTCTCACTCATAATCATATGGAATATTAACTAATATCCATGCAAAGGCTAGTACACTTTTTACAAGGATCAGAATCGCCATTGAAAAAAACTAAAAACATATTTTAATTAAAGGGATTCACAAATTAATGTCAATATTATTAAGAAAAATAAACAAAAGAATGAATAACATTTATTTTGACATCCATCAACTAATGTTGGAGGAGATATCTATAAAATGTCATTATATTAAAATTGGGGGATGTTGATCTTTATCTTAGCAAAATTCAAAATTTAGAAAACAACTAACCAAGTGATATTTTATCTCTTAATAAAATGATATCTAGCAACTAATCCCAAAAACATAAAAGTTTAAAGAAAATAAAAGATAATCTAAATATAATTTAGTTAATTTAGTCGCGTGGGACCAGGTCTGCTCCAAGAAAGAATATGGAGGTATCGGGCTTAGGAAGGTCAAGAATATGAACTTAGCCCTCATTGCCAAGCAAGGATGGAGGATCCTTCAAAATGAAAAATCACTATGGGTTGATATCATCAAGGTCAAATACCTCTGGAACCAACCAATTTTTTTGGATGATCCTTTGCCTATCCAAGGTTTTGTTGCATGGAATTCCATTTTGTGTTCAAGGGAGATCATCAAAAAAGGAATTCATTGGAAACTCGACAATGGCCAGAAGATAAGTTTTTGGGAGGACAAGTGGTTGTGTAACAACCCTCTTTAGAACCGCCTTGATCTGATATGCCTCAAACCCATGACTGATATGTTGTTTGGTACACAGGTTTGCAATTTTATTGACTCTAATAGGAAGCATTGGAAAACCCTTCCTCATGGTGATCTGAATGAGGACCAAAAAAGAGCTAATCTTGTTTTATCTAACATTTTACATCTTTGTGTTATTCCTAGCTGTTCGATTGAAGATAAGCTCATGTGGGCACCCAGTGAGAATGGGCTTTTCTCTATGAAATTTGCCTACTTTCTTACTGAAAACCTAGGACAACCATGGTTTCCTTCAAATATCATTTGGAACAAACACCTTATTCCCAAAGTCTATTTTTTTCTTTTGGATTACTGTTAAGGACAAAATTCTCTCTATTCCAAATATCCAGGTTTGAGGGCTCCCCATTCCTAACTATTGTTACCTTTGCAAACAAGATTGCGAATCCACCCAACATATTTTCCTCTCCTATCAGTTCTCCCTCAAAGTTCTTTGCTCATTATTTTCCACTGTGGGTATTGCCTGGGCTCCTCCCTCCTCTCTGAATGACCTTTGTTTACAGTGGCCAAATCCCTTCAAGAGCTTCCATGTCAAAATATTTTGGACCTTCTATCTTCCCCATTTCCTGTGGGAAGTTTGGCATGAAATTTTTTTTAGAGCTTTCAATAACTCTATCCATGATTCCAACTATGTTCTTTCCAGAGTTATCCACACAACATGGGTGGTTGGAGTCTTGAGTGAAGCTCGATTAGCCAAGTCCCTCCAACTCCCTTCCTATAATATTTCCTCTCCCACTTTAGTGGTCGATCGATCACTTGTCAAGTGGTCTCCTCTACCTTTGGGATGGATCAAGTATAATTTTGATGGTGCAGCCAAAGGCAATCCGGGGTCGCTTGGTGTAGGTGGTATCTTTAGAGATAATTATCTTTAAATATCATTAAAGGAAGATCTTGCTGGTCTTTGCAAAAAATCTTGGAGTCCAAACCAATCATTTTGCTGAAGCTTGAGCTCTTTTCCAAGGTCTGTCTCTTCTGTCCAGCCTAAACTGCCCTAACCTTATTGTTGAAGGTGACTCCATGAACATTTTTAGAAGCCTTCTAGGCACCCAGTCAACATATTGGAATATCTCTAACTTAATCTCTGAGGCAAAGTTTTTTCTGAGATTTTCCACTAATGTCATCATTCAACATGTCTTTAGGGAAGGAAACCAAGCTGCTGATGCTCTAGCTAACCTGGGTGTTGCTTTGCCTAACTTTACCATTTGGAATGAAAGTTCTCCCTCTCCCATGGTTGATGGCAATCCCATGCCTGTTTCCTTTTTGTGAACTCTCTCAGGGTTCAAGTTTCTTGAATGAATGCTCGAGGCACGTGGAGCTTGTGGTTCATCATGGAGATTGTCTTTGCAAGCCATATGTGGAGATATTGTAATCGCATCACATTCATTGATTACCACCTATGGGATTTTTGTCACTTGGTGGATGACACACTGGAGCTAACTGTTGCCTCCCCCAGACACGCGAGAAAATTCCCTTATGGAGGAATACATGTTCTAGTTCAAAAATTTGGTCGAGTTCAGGAACCTGTTGGGCAACGAAGGGCATCTTGATGTTGACCGCGTTGGCAAATAACTGTGTGTTCTCTCTGTAGATTCTAGTGTTTTTTTTGCTATAATGTCTTGTGGTTTCCTTTCCATATCATGTTACCCCTGCAAGGGCTTCTTTTTTGGTCTATTGAGGCTTCCTCTTTTGCCCCTGCAAGGGCTTCTCTATCTGATTTTTTTTTATCTCTTCTCGTTTTTGAAGAAGGTGTCTCCTTTTTGTTTCATATGGTTGGGAGAACTGTTCCTAACTAGAACTTTTTTGTAAAAGGTTACGGAAACCTTTCAAAACCCCTCTTATTAATAAAAAAATAGTTATTAAAAAATAAATTGAATATATATATTTTAATCCAAGGTTCAAACCCCACTCAGAATGAAGAGGCACAACCCTCATAAAAACCCTGTGTAAACTCATTAAAAAATTTCTTTTATAATAATCCTAACTTGTAATAGGAGGTCCACGGTTCGAACCTCTGCAATGCAAAGGGGGACACAAAGGTTGTGTGTTAAATTTCCTATTGATAAGCATAGCTCTCGGCTTTACGAGGGATCATGGTTGGGAGGAGACTGCTCATCCCTATGCGTTGGTCATAGGGTTTTCTCACACTAACCTAAAAAATAGAGTCCGCCTTTGTAGCGCAAGTGGAGAAGGCGAGCCTGGCCCTGTTGAACAAGAGGTCCACGGTTCGAACCTCTGCGATGCAAAGAGGAATACAAAGGTTGTGTGTTAAATTCCCTATTGATAAGCATAACTCTCATCTTTACGAGGGGTCATGGTTGGGAGGAGACTGCTCAGTCCTATGCGTTGGTCATAGGAGTTTCTCACACTAACCTAAAATTTTGAAAAGTTTGTCTTTATAACGCAAGTGGAGAAGGTGAGCCTGGGCTTGTTGAATAGGAGGTCCACAGTTTAAACCTCTGCAATGTAAAGGAGGACACAAAGGTTGTGTTAAATTCCCTATTGATAAGCATAACTCTCGGCTTTACGAGGGGTCATGGTTGGGAGGAGACTGCTCAACCCTATGCGTTGGTCGTAGGGGTTTCTCACACTAACCTAAAATTTAAGCCCCCAAGGGCTAGGTGGATTGGTAAAGGCTTGACTGGCCAAGTACTTGCCAAGAAGAGACCTAGGTTCAAACCTCGGGGGCACGCTATGAGTTTTAGCAAAGGTAGTAGTTCATGTTGAATCCTCTAAGTACGCGCTAGACCAATGATGACGATACAAACCCCAAGTAACCGATGGTATCCATATCATACCGGATCAACAACAACAAAACGAATAAATTGTTGGAAGCAGTCCCTGTGGTTTGAACCCTGTAATTACCAATTACTAAAAATAGTGGTTGTAACCAACTCCCCTATGTAATAAAAAAAATTAATTTAACTTGTAATATAAAATAAAAATAACCCTTCTATATTACAATATCTCTTAGTGGTATTACACCAATTAGTTATTATTCATTTATTCTTTAGTAAGATTGTAATCTAGTTGTCCCACTGGGACAACACAACGATTCGGGCTTTGGATTTTCTTCGAAAGGTCCAAAGTCTAAACCACGGTGTGTGTGATTGTGTTAAATTCCCTATTGATAAGCTCAACTCTCCCCTTATGTAAATTCATGGTGGGATAGGGATATTAAACCTTGGGTGTCATGTTGATGATAAGGGTTTCTCACACTAACAAAATTATAAATAAATTAAAAAAAATAAAAGGAAAAAAAGTTTAATATACTTTTCTCTTTTAAACTCTATAAATTTAATTCATTTATTCTTTTAACTCTTATTACGAAATATCTATTTAATTTATTTATTCTTTTTACGATTTTGTTTATCCAAACTATCTAACCATACTTTGTTGAAGCATAGTATAAGTTAAGAACCTTAAACATCTATTAAAGTTCCTAAGTCACTATCAAGTCAACTTAGGTTATATAACCAAAACAATACATAAATATTATAAGTCAACTTAGGTTATATAACCAAAACAATACATAAATATTATATGTGCCTTAAAAGGATAGATTTCTTTCGAAAAACCTATACTTTATCTTAATTTTTTTATACGAAGGATACCATAGTGGTATATTTTGGGTTTTTATATAGGAACTATAATATTTTTTGGGTTTTTATATAAGAGCTCCAAGTTCAAACCCAATTTGGGTTTTTATATAGGAGACCCAAGTTCAAACCCAAATGCAAGGAGACAAGACCCATGTTTTATCTAAAAATTTTGATCACTTGAGAAAAGGGAAAGAGAGCAAAGGGGCAAACAGGTTTTAGGCCCAAGCACTCAACTATTGATCACTGTATCACGCTTAGACGCAGTGGGAAAAATATGGGACAAAAAAGAGAAGGCTTTTTGTTGTTTTGTAGACTTCAAAAAGACATTTGACACAATGCCAAGGAAAAAAATTATGGAGCAGAATGGAAGAGCTAGAGGTTCTAATTCCCTACAGGGCAGTAGTTCATAGACTATATGAGCATGTAAAGGCTAGAATCAGAACACATGAAGGGTTATCTGAATGTTTTGGTAGTGACATAGGTGTCAAAAAAGGTTGCCCTCTATCTCCAACCTTATTTGGGTTGTACATTGACAAGTTAGAAGAATGGATAAACAAATTTGGGGGAGAGGGTGTGCATTTAGCCAAATATGTGGTAAAACTCCTCATGTACGCAGATGATGTAATTCTTGTGGCCAAATCAGCCAAAGATCTAGAAGATCACCTTCAAGCTCTAAAACGCTTTTGTAAAGAAGTTGGGATGCAGGTGAACACGAGCAAAACAAAAATTATGATTTTTTTAGCAAAAAATAAGAAGCAACAACTCAAATTTCAGTTTGCAGGAGAACCGCTTGATGTAGTGTAGAATACAAATACCTGAGCATAGAATTTCATGACAAACTTAATTGGAATACATGTAGGATGAAAAGAACTCAAAGTGGTCGGAGAGCACTATATGCACTTCAAAACAGATGTAGTAATGCCGAGTTGTGGGACTGGAAGACTACCAAGGTCTTATTTGGCCTACTTGTTACACCGGTTCTGTTGTATGGTTGCGAGGTGTGGGCTAGTGGCACAACAAATGCAAAATGGAGGCAAATAGAAAGGATTCAAAAATATCTAATCATAAACTTTCTCAAAATTAAGGCCACAACCCCTTATGAAATTATTCTAGCCAAATCTGGAATGTTCCCTTTAGAAGCAATTGCTATGACCAAGCTGTTATGTTACTTAAAAAAATAGAAAACATGACAAATGATAGATGGCCTAGGGCAGCTAGGGACGAAGAGTTGCATAGGCAAAAGAATACATGGATATGGATGAAACAAAATCAGAAATGGATGTAACGTTGGGAAATCAACATAAATGAATGCCCAAATGTCAACAAAGACAAAAAATTATGTGAATGAAAAGTTCAGAAGTGGAATGTGGAAAAATACAAGCAGGAAAAGACAATATTATATTGCAAAAAGACAATATTATATTGCAAATTTTAACCCAACGTATGACCACAAGGAAAAAACATATATAGGTGCTGAAATCAAGTGGAAGGAAAAAATACTCATTGCTGAGAGAAGGACTAGCTCTCATAGGCTTAGATGTGAAATAGGGAGATGGACAACGCCCAAAGAACAATGGGAAGAAAGGATATGTCCTCTATGCAGCATAGGGGAAGTAGAGACAAAGGAACACTTCATCTATAAATGCCCGAGTTTTTCAGATATCCGTGACAAATACAAAGAAACACTTGAGAACGAGTTTATGACATAATTACTTGAAGATAGTAAAATAAAAAAAATTGAGGAATTACTAACACAAATCAGCAGGAGAAAGAACAACCTTCTCAAAGATATTAAAGATCATATGATATGATTTGAATAATTGTACTTCCATATTTGAGGTCCCATAGACCATATTTGGGTCTCGCAGACGTAATTAAAATCTTTCATTTCATTTCAACAATATATCGATATATCTTTAAATTTTTATCTACGAGACCAATTTGGAACCCCTTTCAAGTTCAAACCCCGAGAATTGAAACCCTTTCGAGTTCAAATCCCATACAAACCCCCAAAAAAAAATTAGAATTCCTTTTAAAAACCCATATTTTATCTTAAAATTTTTAACCTCCAAAAATAAACCATTAAAGTTGAGTAATGTAGACTATATATTCAGCCAACCGAAAGCTACTCTGAAAAGTTGGGTCCCGTAAAAAAAACCCAAGGTTCCTCCTTACAAAGAAAAACAAAAAAAATTCTATCTTTTGAAAGGTAAAAACTTAGTCTCAAAAGACACTGCCGCTGACACCTTTTACACGACCCTACTCCGGCGGAAGGGAAACAAATCTGCAGGTTATATGCATGTTTTTCTCCATAAAATTTCGGGATATAAACCAGAACTAATTGAAGTTAAACATGCTGATGCAATCACATAAGCCGAAGCGCTGATCTGCGCGCATTCGGACACTGGATCTCAAAACCCTCTGCATCTGGGGCAGTATAAGTAAAAATTATTACCCGAGCGGGGAACCTGTCTTGAATCGAAGATGATGGTCGATTTGGGGAGCTTCTCAGAGGAGAAATTCGACGTAAAGAAGTGGATAAATGGGGCTTGCAAGGCGCGGCACCCGGATGATTCGGTGGACAAACATCTTAGCGACCTCGATATGAAATTGCAGGCCATGTCCGAAGAAATCGCGGCGTCATTGGACGAGCAGAGCTCTGCTGCGCTGCTCAGAGTGCCCCGCGCTTCACGGGACGTCATCCGCCTCCGCGACGACGCTATCGCCCTTCGATCTACCATCTTTGGAATCCTCCAGAAGCTCAAAAAGGTTCATACATCACTTCTTTTATGTATTTTAAAAATTTAAATCCTTTAATTATTGGCCATACCTTCCAGATCAGTAATAGGACGCCCGTGCTGGTAAAACCCTAAATATGAAAACCTAATCGTTAAAGGACTGGATTCTTAAGCTTAATATTACAGTTTTGGTTAATCTTGGGTAGGAAATTTTGGCTGAGGTAATAGGCATCCTTTATAGCTGTGTGATTTCAACCTGGATCATGTTGAATTGTAGTCAATTTTTAGCATTTAACCTTGGGTTTTGTTGTTCAAATGGTTGTCGTGTGACGGTAATGGGGTGCATTTGTTTAAAGAGGAAAATGAGGCATGTTTTTTTCTTAGTTGGTTATGTAGAATTGAAGCGAGTCCCAACTGAACTACACTTCATCACCTTGTAGTTTGGAACTTATGCATGAATCTTGTCCTTAGTCACCTCTTAAAAGTCAAGAATAGTCGAACCGATTGAGCTAATGATTATGCATAAATCTTGTCCTTAGTCTCCATAAAAGTCAAGTATAGTCGAACCGATTGAGCTCATGCCATGTAAAGGAAGATTTGGCATGTTGTGAGAATAGGGTGCATTATTATTTTTATTTGGTTATATGAGATTGAAACACATTATAATCATATGTTGTCATTATAATAGTTTGACAATGATGCATATCCTTTGACAAACCTAAGTTGAGGAATTTAACCGATTAAACTCAGACAATTTGATGTGAGAATAGGTGTCTTAATATAAACTGACTTTTTTTAATATATATTGTGGATAATATAAACTGATTTTGATTACACAACATATCTCTATTTTAGTCTTTAAACTTCAGTGATGCTGAACGTCAACAGTCAACCCATCTCTGCAGGAATTACAAGTTGTCTCAATTTATTTTCCCTATATTGGTTGTATGGGTGCACTTCTTAGCATTTAAGCTTGAGTTGTTGAAAGGGTTATGGTGTGATGGTAAGGGCATTAGATTAGCCTTATACGGATGGGGTACATTTGCATGGCCAAATTTGGACTATACCACAACTTTGCCACATATCTGTTTGTTAATTTTTAAACTTCAGATATGTGGAATCTTGAACCATAAATGCTGTTATTATGAGTTTTTTTTTTTTCTTTTTTCTCAGGCAAATTGGTTATATGGGGGGTTTAAATGCATCTTGCACAAATTAAGTCAGAACCATATTATCGTGGGGAGCCTTATTGTCGGAGTATCTATCAAAATGCGGGGATGTGAACTCAAGTCACACTTGTATGATTGCATCCCTTTTACAATGCTCCACAATGCCTTAGTATCTATCAAAATGCGGGGATGTGAAGTCAAGTCACACTTGTATGATTGCATCCCTTTTACGATGCTCCACAATGCCTAAGACTACGAGTTGTCTTATTTTTAAATTGGTTATATGAGATCGAAATGGACCCCACCTATATTACATCATCACCACATTGCCATGGTATTTCAACAAACCACATAGTGGTATTAATATAATAACACTTTGAAACTTATATAGCATTTAGCAAGATTTGAACCTGGGTCTCCACCTTAAAAATCCACATTCTTAACCAGTTGAGCTCATGCTAATTGATTATGAGTTGTCTTATTATACCAAGAGGGATTTGAACTTAGTTCATGCTGTTAAAGTGGCCTCTTTTTTTTCGTTACACTGCACTCTCTTGGAAGTCTTTAATTTACAACATTTTTTTCAATCCATCTTTCTTTCTTATTAGCAAGAATGCAGCTTTAAAAGGAGATTTGGCTCATTTTGGTTACACCATTGCCTCACTACATATCTGTTCCTTAAGATTTAATCCTTAATCATTTTCAGATGTGCCCAGTTATTGTTACATTAAGACCTTGAAATATGATCGCTAGGAATATGAGCTGTCTTAGTACAGTAAGAGTGATTTGAACTTAGTTTATGTACTTAAAAGTGTCATGTTTTTATTTTGCCTTATTATCTTGGAGTCCAATCCTTTTTTATTGAGTGCTTAGTAATCAATGATTAGCAAGATTGCATTTATAAAAGGGATTTGGCTAATTCAATGAATTTTTTTTTTTTTTTTTGGTAATTAAGGGTCATTTCATTAATACCGGGTTTTAAAGGTTAACCCAAAACCTGTTACAAAAAACAGTCGTAAGCTGATGTGGATCCTTTCCTTGTCCGGGTTTTAAAGGTTAACCCAAAACCTGTTACAAAAAATAGTCGTAAGCTGATGTGGATCCTTTCCTTGTTAAGGACAAACTGTCCTTTACTGTTCCTTATCATTCTAAGCCCTAATACAGAATGGGCTTGGTACCCTTTACCCATACTAACAGCCCGACCATCCAGCTGACCATAAACCATACAGACGCTATTAATCCCCAGACATCTTTTTAGACCATCTACGGAGCTAAGAAGAACCATAATTCCATGAAGGACCCTATCCTCAGTACAGACAAAAACCCAAAATTTGTCATAGATTAGAACAGGACAGAGCTGACAAACCAAAATTCCTCTGTACCTGCACTCGTGTCTGTGTTCCCGCCACCCGAAGCCCCCACCTCAGACTTCATTGGCGGTCATTTTGCATTGCTTCTTCCACGTCACTGGGGACCCCTTGTTCCCACGTGATGAGTCCATTAGCATCAACCCCTAGATTGGCCAACTTATCTGTTGTTTTGTTGCCTTCCCGGAACACGTGTTGCGCCAGCCTGTCATTCCTAGCTTCAAAAAGTATCCTTGCCTCGTCTATGATTGGTTCGATCCGCCACGAAGGTTTTTTCCCATTGGTCAGAAGGTTTATAATGTTCATTGAGTCCCCTTCGACTATTAGTTTGCAATCGATCTCCTGGGACATCTGCAGTCCTCTCCATAGGGCTCTTGCTTCCGCTTCATTGTTGGTCTTCATTCCTAGCTGTTCAGAAAATGCCAGCACCAAGCCTCCTTGGTGGTCACGAACCACTCCTCCAACACCTGCTCTTCCAGGATTGCCCTTAGCAGCACCGTCAAAGTTGAACTTGAGCCAACCGACCGGAGGCGGGGTCCAAGTCACACCTATTCTGGGATTAGCCTTAATGACCACAGGTTCCTCTTCTAAGGGAATATTAAGGGATTGGGCAAGCTATTTTTCCCAGGGACGGTTATGCTGAGCTTCATAGGGAATAATACTGACGTTTTCATGAGCAAAGGCAAGGATCTTGCTGGTGATGGTTACGGGATCATGGCTAGTACCCCTAAAGGCTCTATGGTTTCTTTCTAACCAGACCTGCCACAGGAAGTGGTGAAGGGAGATCTTCCACATGAACCTAAGCCTAAGGTTGAAGAAGGGATTGGGCCATTGCTGGAAAAGGTCAAATATGGTGGCCGGTCTGACCCATGAAATGCTAAAATCTTGGAATACCCTACTTAGAATATCATCTGCAACCGAGCATTCAAGGAAAATATGGAGGGTGGACTCCCAGTTGGCCCTGCACAGATAACAACGGTTAGCAATAATCAAACCTTTCTTTAACATGTTGTCAATGGTAAGTATCCTCCCTTGGATCACCAACCACGAAAAGAAGGTGACTTTGGGGATAAGATTTTTGACCCACACCAACTGGGTCTGGAGGATGGGATCCTCAGGATCAATCATAAGCTTGTAGGCGGATTTGACAGTGAAATGACCGCTCTCAGTTGCAGCCCATGTTACTTGGTCCTCTCCAATTCTCATGGGAATAAATTGTTGGTGCAGGATATTTTGGATCTCCTCTGATTCAGCTTCGAATCCCGAAATCCTGATTTATTTCCATCTTAACCTTCCATTGTTCTGAATCATAAAATCAGCCACTTTCCTTCCTATGAAATGATCAGTGTACTCCTTGGCCCTGACAAGGTGGGGCAATTGAGAGAGGGCCTCCTCCCTAGCCCATCTGTCATCCCAAAAACTAATCTTTTACCCGTTACCTAGGATCCATCTCAGCCCTTTATTGATGACATTTCTGCTGGTCAAGATTACCTTCCAGAAAGCCGATCCTCTGTTTAGGATATTGTCCCTTAGAAAATCAATGCCTTGGAGGTATTTCCTTTTAATAATGGCAGTCCATTGATTCTCCTCGTTGGTTAAGAGATGCCATGCTTGCTTGGCAATCAGTGTCATGTTCAGCTGGGATAATCTTCTCAGACCTAACCCCCCATTCTCCTTTGGTCTGCAAACCTTACTCCATCCCACTAGGTGAAGTCGTTGTTTTTCTTCCGACCCTGACCAGAGGAAGTTCTTTTGGAGTTGTTCAATATTTTGATATACCATAGTTGGGGCTTTAAAAACTGATAGAAAATAAACTGGGATGCTCTGAAGGGAGGCCATAGTAAGGGTAGCTTTACCTGCCTGAGACAGAAAATGACCTTTCCACCCAGCCAGTTTCTTTTGAATTCTTTCTACCACATTGTCCCACATTGATTTCCCGGGAGCCTGTGAACAAGGGAAGGCCTAGGTAGGAAGTAGGGAGAGTAGCAATTGAACACCCCAAAATCCCCATGATCCTGACCTGCCTTGGAATGGGGGTGTTGAGGAAGTAAATTTTGCTTTTGAAAAAGTTTACCTTTTGTCCAGCCGCCTCCTCATAAAACTTTAAGATTCGCTTTATCCTTCTGGCTTCAACAACTGAGGCCTGAGTCAGAATGAGGGTATCATCAACAAACTGTTGGTGGGTTACTGGACTGGTAAGGGAGGTGGCCTTAATCCCAAAAATTAGGCCTGCGCTGCAGGCCGCTTTGATCATTCTACCTAGAGCCTCCACCACAATAATGAACAACATCGGACTGATCGGATCTCCTTGTCTTAGGCCTCTAAGACTTTGGAAATACCCTACTGTTGTACCGTTAACAAGAATAGAGAACCAAGGCTTGAGGATACACCCTTTGATAAGTCTTACCCACTGAGGATGGAAGCCAAATTTTAGAAGAACTACAATCAGAAAATCCCAATTGATGCGGTCAAAAGCTTTATTCATGTCAAGCTTTAGGGCAAAAGTTGCCTTCTTAGTTTGGCTTGCAGAGTGAAGGGCTTCATGGACTGTAATCACCCCATCAAGAATCGATCTTCCCTGCACCGAGCTCCCTTGACAGGTATCAATCATGAGGGGTAAGATTCCTTTCATCCTGTTAGCTATGGCTTTAGTAAGGATTTTGTAAGACACATTGCATAGACTGATTGGTCTGAAATCTGCCATTGTTTCTGGGTCCGGACCCTTAGGTATCAATGCAATGAAAGTAGAATTAAACCCTCTAGGGATGTGTTTTGAAGACTGGAACTCTTTGACCACCGAGATTACATCCTCCCCAACAATATCCCAAAAAACCTGGTAAAAACGTGGAGGGAATCCATCTGGACCTGGAGCCTTATCAGGTTCCATACTGAACAAAGCATCTCTAATTTCCTCCTCAGTGAATGGAGCTAGGAGTTTGGCGTTAGTGGCCCCATCTATGACACTAGGTATGAATTGAAGGAGGGTCTCCTTGGCTTCCTCTTGGCATTGGGCTCCATCCCCGAGGAGGGAGCTGAAGTAGCTAACTGCTTCATCTCTAATCTCATTTAAATTTTGAGTTTTGGATCCATCAGCTCTGGTCAGCTCCCTGATCTTATTATGACTTCTATTTCTCAAGGTAGTGACATGGAAATTTTTTGAATTTGAGTCACCATCCTTCAGCCATAAAGCCCTAGATTTTTGCCTCCAGTAGGTTTCCTCATAGGCCAGAATATTGTGATATTCTGCAAGCTTAATTTGCTCCTCTGTTCTTGTTGTTTCATCATAAGTACCACTTTGAATCCTACTGTCAATGGCACTCAGGCTTTCTCCCACTTGTTTCTTGTGCTCAAAGAGATTCCCAAACACATCCTTATTCCAAATTCTTAGGTTTTCCTTCACCGATTTCAATTTTTGGGCTAACTTAAAAGTAGAGCTGCCCTGAATGGGTTGTTGCCACCAGCTTTTGATTCTTTCCCTCAAGTCTGGATGCTTGATCCACATTGACTGGAAGCGAAAGGGTTTCTTAAAGGAATTAGCTTGTGGAACCTCCAATAAAATGGGATTATGATCTGACGCAATTTTGGGAAGAGCTTGCAAAGTGGAATCTCCAAACACTGTGACTGCTTCTTTTGACAAAAAGAACCTATCTAACCTTTCTTGAATGAGCTGACTTCCTATCCTATGGTTGCTCCATGTAAACTTAGCCCCCTTTAGCCTCACATCCATCAACTCATTGGAATTGACAAACTCATTAAATTCTTCCATGCTTCTTGTTGGAAGCCCAGCCCCACCCTTTTTGTCTGAGGGATATAAGGGAGTATTGAAGTCTCCCGCTACCATCCAGGGAATATCATGAAAGGCTGCGCTCAACTGGCTCAAATATTCCCACAATGAGGTTCTTCCTTGAACTGAATTGGGTGCATACACATTTGATACAATCCATGATCTGTTCTTGTCAATGTCATGAAAAAACACACTCAACACCCTGTCATCATCCTGGATAATGTTGCCTTCCACACTCCTAGAATCCCATAGCACCATGAGTCCTCCTGAAGCTCCTCTTGCCTGCTTGAAAACCATGTCTCCCTGACTCCATATTTTTTTAGCTGCTATTTTTGACTGGGTTACATCTGTTTTTGTTTCTTGTAAGAGAATAACAGTTGGGTTATATTGCTTTCTTATTGAACTGACTACCCTATGGGTCGATGGGCCATTAAGGCCTCTCACATTCCATGAGAGTACCTTCATTTAGATTGTTTGGGATTTTTCCCCCTCCCCTTTCCTTGGGGAGGTTTGCCTAATTTGATATCATCTTGACCTGGGATAACCTGTTGTATCAGTGTTTTTTGTTTTCCACTTGCTACTTCATTGTCAGTCCTCAGTCTATTTTGTTCAGCATTAGACATCCTCCCTCTCTTTTTCTCACTGCCATAATCTATTGGGGATTTTGTTGTGCTTCTGGTCTGCTTTGGACTAAAGTGAGGAGGTACAATCTGTTGAAGGACTGGGCTAGATCCCTCTTCCGGTCTATGAGTTCCTACCATATCAGTTCTTGATTCTAACTCTTCCATACTTTTCCTATATTCACCATAATTCTGTTGTGGAGCTTCCTGGAAGTTTGAAGGGCTTTTGGTTATGATATTGGGTAGGCCCGACTCCTTTAGACCTATCTCCTCCATCCTTTTCCTATATTCCTCGGGAGTGTGCTTTGAGGCTTCACCGTTATGATTTGGAGGTTTTTTGGTTGCAATATTGGAAGGACCCGATATGGACGGGGATTCTAAGGTTTCTGGTAATTCAACCTGGAGGACTCCATCCTCGTCCGTCTCCCCTTCTACCGCCAGGTCAGCAAGAACTTTAAACTGATTTGAATTCGGGATTTTAGAACTTACCTGGCTTTCCTGCTCGAAGGTAATTTGTTGTTTCCCTCTCTCCTGGGGTTGAGCCTGATTGCCTTGCTCCTGGTAGATATTATTATCCTTGACCGGCCTGAACCCGCCTCTGCCTGCTGGTCCTCCCATAGTTTGGTTCCTGGGGAAAGCTTTGCCATTTGCCCTTTTGCCTTCTGTCCTCTGGGCTTCTCTGCTAGCTGTTAGGCTTGGGCATTGATTTCGCAAATGGCCCTGGGTTTTGCATTCTATGCAAAATGCTGGCTTATTTTCATATTCCACCGGCTGCTTTCTCAGATAATCACCATAACCTAGTTCCACGAAGGTTGGTAACTCAGAATCTAAGTTTGCGTTGACACAAATCCTTGCATGCGTCATCCTTGTCCTTGCCAGGGTTGAATGGTCTATGGCAACCAACTCCCCAATAGTTTTGGCAATCCCTTGCAACCAGTACTCATTGAAAAACTGGGCCGGAAGGTTTGGCAATCGAACCCAGATGGGGGCTGTATTGATATTTTGCTTTTCGGGGTCAAAGTCTTCCCCCCATTTCCTGAGGAACAGGTTGCGCTTACCTAAGAACCACGGTCCGCCTGTTAGGATGCGATTTGCGTCCTCCTGGTTATTAAACCTTAGGATGAAAAAGCCCCTGGACAGAGCAACAATCTCCAGATTTCCAACTGTTCTCCATTTGGATAGCGCCCAAGAACGTATAGTTTCTATATCCGGCCTTCCGCCCAGAAACTTGCCTACTAGTGAAAACTCCTCCAAGGATAGAAAAGGACCCATAGCATTCGCAGGTGCCATGATCCGGTTGTTCTCAGGTATAAGGGGCGGGAGTGAGTGGAAATCACTCTTTTTGCCTTTTAGGGTTTCTACAAAGGATAAACCCCTTCTGGGACCCGCAATACTCTGCTGGGTCCATTTGTCCGGGTCTTTGTCAGGAGGTACTGGCCCTCGTACCTGGCCAACCTGTTCGAGGACAGGCCCCTGGCCCCTTCCGTAGACAGTCGCCTTGCCTGCCTCTGGATCCTCACCTGCCGCCTGCTCAAGGTTCCCGCTCAAAAAATTCAAACCTCCTTCTCTGCCTTCGCTGTTCACGCTGCTCCGCTGCTCCATCACCAGGCCGTCCCCGCTCTCTCTTTTAGTTTTTTTTTATTAAATGAAAATTTTGTTGTACTTCCTGGATGAAAATATTTTCATTTATTTGTGTCGTTCGTTCGAGAACAAGAATTCAGATTTAGAAGGGGATTTCAACAACATTTTCTGGTAATATTCTACTATCCATTCTTCTCCTTCGTTAGCAAGAATGCTTTAAGATGAGATTTAGAAGATTAAATGGTCCTTTCGTAGTTCCTGTATGGAAAAGTGACAGCATTTTTTTTCTTGTTGGATTTGGAAATAACCTGTTTTTGCATACATTTCATCTTCTTGCTTTTGTAAATACAAGAATTGGCTTGGTAATCTGGGTATATGGGGCGCTTTTTAATGCAGAATGGGATAATATACTAATATTAGGCCACAATCTAAAGATTTATAACTTCAATTTTTCTTGAATGTATCCTATTTTTGCTATACCATGAACCCACTACCTATCTTTAAGCGATGGGCTTCCTCATTGTGGTGAGGGCAATTTGAACCTGGGTCACCCATTTACAAGTGCACCTCCATCACCATCATACTACGCCTTTGATCATTGAGTTATCAATCTATCTCTTAGCAAGAATGCAACCTCAGAAGAAGATTTAGAAGATTAAATGAACTGGTATTTCCTGGATGGAAAGGTTGCTGAATTTTGGCTTCTTGCTGGATTTGGGAGCAAACTTCATTTCTATAGGATTTCATTGTCTTGCCTTTATAAAACAAAAACGCAGATGTGAGGAAGAGTGTATATATTGTACACTTATTATCTTTATCCCATGTGAAATTATACTTTTTGGATCTCCATGGTGTCAAATTTACGATGAGTATCATAACACTGCATAGGAAAGCATGATTATCCCATAGCATTCTTTCACCTTTTAATCTAATTCTATAAGCGAATTTGAATTCATTAAGGGTATATGTGGTTCATTAAAGGCACATGTGGTGATCCCCCCTTGGACCCACTGCTCTCTTAAACAGGACTTGAAGGACTACTGAGCAGCCCAACTCAAAAATTCCCATGCCAGGGCATTAATTTAAGACATTGTATTCTAAGCTCAAGAATCAATTCAAAATAAATACTTTTCTTAACTTGATATCAAGACATTCCAAATTCCTTCATTTCCCAGTGGTTCTGGAATATGGATGTTTATTTCACAAGGTCATGCTCTTGTGGCTTTTGATTTTATTTTCGGAAAGAAAAGATAGGGGTTCAGCTTGGTTTTGAGAGGGTTCTTGACATCAAGATGATGCTTTCTTTATAGAAGTTCAATTTTAACTTATTGAACAACTTTCTTATCCTTGCAGGTGGTTTACAGACTGTAGAGTTTTGGCCTAAAAATTTTATTCTATGCTCAAGTCTTAGAATATGGAATTGGAAGATTTATGTGCTTTGCCTATTTCCCCAGCAAATGGATAGATATGCTACTTCATTATTTTTTGATCTTGAATCTTGTATTTTCTATTCCAAATAATGTGATCAGTTGGTTGGTTCAGCAACAGAGAATCCATGTCAAGAAAATAGGAGATTATATTAATATCTACAAATGATGAAGCTAGGTCAAAGGAAATTAAAATTATAAGTTACAATAGCTAATCAGGAGTGCTAAGAGGAAGTCTATATACAACATCTATAAGTAAAACTGGGTGACAATAAAATCAAATAAGAGATATACATAATGCCAAACAGGTGAATCAGAAACACTTCTGTAAAGGAAGCCCCCTTGTTGATAAATTGACAGAGACAATAGGAGGAATCCAGTGGAGAACAAGGCTTTAATCTGCACCAAAGTCAAGGATACTTGAAGTTATTTTAGCAGTGAAATTCTTTGTTGATGAATAGATTGTGAGTGTAGGGCTTCCAATCCAAGGCCTGCTTAAAGACTAACTTTTCGTTGCTTGTGCAAGCTTCATTCAAAGGTTGCTTCAAAATGTTCTGTGGAGAATTGAGATGATTTATTCAAATGATTTTCATTGTTGTCAAATCTTTACTCTCTGCTGCGGTCGGTAGCGAGGGGGATTTCTGCTGCGGTCAGGAGCGAGGGGGATTTCTGCTGCGCTCGGGAGGGGATTTTTGCTGCGCTCGGGAGGGGATTTTCTGCTGGGAGCGAAGGGGATTTCTGCTGCACTCGAAGGGGATTTCTGCTGCGCTCGGGAAGGGGATTTCTGCTGTGCTCGGGAGGGGATTTCTGCTGCGCGCGAGGGGGATTTCTGCTGCGCTCGAGGGGGATTTCTGCTGCGCTCGAGGGGGGTTTCTGCTGCGCTCGAGGGGGATTTCTACTGCGCTTCTTGGTGTTCGTGTGTTATGGGGATACTTGATGAAGGAGGAATGGAGGAAACACGGGCTTCTCCTCTTAAATCTATCCAACGCTTTCACACAACAGTTTCATACCAGCGTTTGTCTAAACAAATTAATTCTCTCCAGAAACAGCTAGACACACAAGCTAGTATTATACTCTCCTTGCAAGACCAAGTGAAAGACGACAGCCGCATTATCGCAGATCTCCAAATTAAACTTCAAGATCAGCAAGCTATCATTACTCAATTGCAGACTGCACATACGGAACAACCTCCTCAGAATTCTGCGAATTTACACTCTGAAATCTTAAAAATTCGAGATGAACAGGCTGTTCTTCTTGCTGAGCAGGAACGTCTCAAAGAAGCATCAACTGCACAAAGCCAAAAATTAGCTGACCAACAATCTTGGGTTCAGGTTGTAGCCGGAAAGAAGAACCCCCCTCCCATAGTTGAGTTGGCTGTCCAAGCTAAATTTGAAGAAGAAAGAATCCGTAATGCGAAAGCGCTCAATCTTAGGGTTCGTGGGGTGCCCAAACCTATTGATCCGCTTCAAGCTGGAAATGCCTTCATTTACAACACTCTTGAGTTAACATATGTTACTCTCGAGAGAGCCTGGTTCTCTCCCGACTCCACATTGGTCATACGCTTCAAAAATGCGGAAGAGCGTATGAAGGCGTTGAGGGCCAAACGAAAATTATTTACTCTTCAGGACAAGATCTACCTTGATGAGGACCTTACGTGACTCCAAGTTGAAGAATTGAAGAAAGCTAGGGAACAAGTAGCCGCAGCCAAGAAAGCCAACAAATGGGCAGTTATTCGTAATTTGCGTGCAATGATTAGGGACTCTCCCCCACCCGGGTGGTCCAAACCCTTGCCTAACAAATGACTCCATCGGCACGGAAGGGGGTGGCAAATAAGCTAGCTATAGCTTGCTGGAACTGCAATGGTATGATGTGGTCTGCCCCAGGGTCCCTTCTTGATGTGATTGGTAGACATGACATCATTCTTATCTGTGAGACGCACGAGAGTCCCGAGCGGGCCCTTCCAGTTATCTCTGGTTACTTTTGGTGGTCCACTTGTCGGCAACTCACTCGACGCTCCGGAGGGGTTAGAGGATCGGGAGGTGTTGTCGCTCTTATCAAGCATAAGCTCCAGGGTTCGGTTTCCTTGGTTTCGACTGACCTCCACTCCAGGTTTTTATGGATTAAAATCCTTCGTCACCCACCTCTTTGGGATATCTACATTGCCACCTGTTACTTTCCCCCCACCACGTCCAATTTTGTTATTCACACGGACGGGGACCCTTTCCAGGATCTCTATGAGGACATTACTAGATACTCGGCTTCAAGGGAGATACTTCTATTGGGAGATTTCAATGCTCGGACCGGACCTATGCAGGTTTCTCTTCATGACCTCACAACCGATGAGATGCAGACTCGGGAATTGGATCTTGAGGACCTTGGTTTTGCTCGAACCTCCAGCGACACACAGGTGATCGCTTATGGTAAGCATCTTATTGAGTTGGGTGAATCCAATAGGCTAGTTCTTCTCAATGGTATATCTTGTTTTCCGTATTCTAGTGGGTTTACTTGCTTTCCTCATAGTGGTGGAGCCAGTGTCGTCGACTATGCTATTTCCTCTACCACCCTCATTCCATTCATTTCCCGATTCAACGTCTCTGATCACCCTCCTCCCCTTACCGATCATTCAGTTATTTCTCTTACGTTATCCACTGTTTCCCTTCCTGTTACTCCTCCCCCTCCTCCCTCCCCTTCGAGTCCCTCGAGTCACTATAGACTTTGACTATTATTATTCCTTTACCTACATGGACCGGTTGCGTCATGTTCTCCCCAAGGTGTCTTCTCTTTCCGATGTTTCCGATCGTTCTGCTTGCTTGGTCCAAACTATTTGGAAGGTTGCTTTGGAATCATACCCCCACACTATTCGTCCTCCCCCTCGTCCTCGCCCCCCTGGTCATTGCCCCATGAACATCTGGTATGATGAGGAATGTAAGTTTGCCCACCGAAGGTTGAAATATGCCATTCGAAATCCTTCCCAGCCCCATGCCATTTCTCACAAAGACTATAGGATGCTTCTTCAAAAGAAGAAGCGTCTCTTCCTCTCTCGGCATCGACTTGATCTTATCCACTCCCTTCAACAATCTCCTAAATCCTTCTGGCGCCTTATCCTCCCCCGTGATCGGATTACTCATGGGATCGATCTTTCCTATTGGACCATCCATGCCTCTTCCCTTTATAACATCCCAAATCAGCCTCGTATTTCTGTTCCCTCCTTCCCCTCTTCGTGCCACCTCTTTTCTATTGGTCTTGTTAGGCAGGCTATATGGAAACTCTGTACAAGCAAAGCAACAGATTTGGATGGGTTACAGGCGAAATTTTTGAAGCATGGTATTGACCCTCTTGTTGGGCCCCTTGCTGATCTCTTTAATCTTGCTGTCTGTTCTAGGTTTCCGAGTCCCTGGACTCGGCATATCATTCACCCCATTCATAAGGCCGGTGATCCCCATGAACCCAATAACTACAGGACTATCATGATTGGGCATATCTTTGCCAAGCTCTATGCCACAACATTGGATGTGCTTCTCTCTCGAAGGTTGGAGGAGGGGGGTTTCAGGGCTCTTGGCCAAGCTGGTTTCGGCAAGATCACTAGACCACAAATCACATTCTAGTCCTTAGAGCTATTATTGAGGAGGCGCGTTCCAGGTCCTCGAAGGTTTATTGTTGCTTTGTAGACTTAAAGAAAGCTTTCGACACGGTGCCTCGACATTTACTTCTTGAGAGGCTTCGATCAATTGGCATCTCTGGGCAGTAAGGGGTAAGGAGGCGCGTTTCGGGTCCGGGTGTGTAAGGGGTATGCAGCTCTGTCTTTGCTAGAGAGGAATTGCTTCAAAGCACATTTTCAGGATATACCTGTGAACATGAGGATCTTTGACGCTTTGGTCAAGCCAACTATTACTTATGGGTCAGTGGTTTGGGGCCCTAGTCTTGGCCCGAATGAGTGGTCACGGGTTGAACGAGTGCAGACACTCTTTCTTCGACGATTCATTCGTTGCAAGGGAACAATCCCTCGTTCTATTATTTTGGCACAGTTTGGGGCTTCTCCTCTCCAGCTTGAGATTATCTTCTTGATTATTGGTTATATTCACAGGATCCGTACTTTCGGAGATACCCCTGAGGGTTGCAGGCGGTACCCTTACCTCGCCCTTTGCTCCTCGATGGAACTCTCTCCGAGTTCTCGGGGAGGCCGGAGGAGCTGGTATTTTCAGGTTTCTACTCTCCTGGCCAGCATTCAGATACGGATAGACAGGCTGCCCCCTTATTCTTTGGGGGTTCTCCCCCCCTTTCGGCTTACTAAGGAGAAGATGCTCCACGAGATTCGGAAGGATGTTAGTCTCTAGTACACCAGATGCACATGGATCTCTCCTGTTGCCCCTCTTTCCTCCAAGCTATCTTTCTACCATGAGCACTTCTTACAGATACAGGAGGGCAGAATAGTTCCTCCACAATACCTTCAGCAGCACACAATGCATAGTCTTTGGATGACTATTGGGCAACTCAGGGTGTGTTCTCACCAAATCCGGATTGAGTCAGATCACCATCTTCTGATGGAGGAGCGGACTTGCTTGTTTTGCTCCTTGGGTGAAGTTGAGACCCTGCATCGCTTCATTTTTTGTTGTCCCATTTATTATGAGATCCGGGGTAGGTTCCATTGCCTTTTCAGGGACAACTCTCGATGTGTTTCTACCTTCTTCAGATACCTGGACCAGTGTTGTCTCGCACTATTTCTTAGGGAGATAACTCAGCTTCGACGACATAAAAGTTCTCCAAATGGATCTCACCCTCCTCAACATCGGCTCATCACAACATACTTCACCAACTCCAACGGACCAGGTGACTTCGACCGGAAACGCCCCACACCATCCAGTTTGAACAGAAGCAGGGTCACTAGATAGCGCACCAACATTTTGTCAGGGTTCCGAACTAGCAATGGGCAGAGACATATCATGGACTTCTTCAGCTCCGGTACTTCGGCCTCGACTGTTAGGAGAGATTAGTTTTTGGGGGATTCTCGGAGCTTGCCCCTCTTGGGCTGCTCCCTCCCCCCTCCTTCTCTCTCCCCGTTCTTCTTGGCATGCACTTCTTTCTGTTGGACTGCAGCCCTCCCCCCCTTCGCTCTCCCTTTTCTTTTCTTTTCCCTTTCTCTTTGGCCCGTTTGTCGGGTTTGATCTTGTATTTTTCTTAGTTCTTTTCTTTGTTGGGCTTTTTAGCCTGCTAGCTGGCAGTCATTATTGTACTTCTTATAGTCCCTTGGGTCTTATTTTGGCCCACCGCGGACATTAATAATATTTCATTTCATTTCATTTCTTTCTCTAAATTTTCATTGAGGTTATGGGCTACCTCTCTTTTAATTTTTCTTTTTAAATGGGTTATATGGGATTGAAAAGGACCCCATCCATATTACATCATGACTGTGTTATCATGGCATTTCAATGAACCACGTAGTGGTATTTGACAATTATGCATATATGGTATGTCAAGATTTGAACAACAACCTTGATAACATGTCCTCCGGGTTATGAACTGCCTTATCATTGTGCAGGGATTGAATCAGGGTCATACTCTTATCATTATGAATGTATCCCTTATCTTTATCTCTCAAGACTGCCTCATGTCACCTGATCATTAGGCCAGTTTCTTGGAAATCCAACACCTCACTTGTTCATTTCATTATATATGAAGTCACTTTGAGTGATGGAAAAACAATGTTTATGATTACTTAGCAAGCATCAATTTGTTCTTGGCTATAGGGTAAATACTCGTACCTGTTGATGGGGCTTTGGGAGCCTTCGTCTAACATAAAATGGCTCTTGGATTTTAGGCTATCTGCTAATGGTCACATCTCTAGTTTGATGCTTGATGCTTTGCCAATAGAAAACGTTCATGATATGCATCTGTAATGGCATAATTATGAAACTAGTTGCAATCTGAGTCATGCAAATTAAGCGATTGCTGCTTAACTTGAGAGTCCTTTTGGCCCAGTCTTTGTTTCCAGAATCAGTAGGTTTTGTAATAAATCTACTCCTATGTTGTCTTCTAATTTAGTATAATGCCTTAAGTAATCTTCTTTCAAAGAATAACATAGTTGAATTCTTCATGCTGCCAATCACAAATGGATTAATGGTATATGGAGGGAAGGCAACTGTTATGATGAGTGATGAGCTATCAGACTACATGTATTTTTCTTCATCCTTGCATACTTAATTGTAGCAGATGTAGGAACTTCTAGAGGAAGAAGGAATATCTAAAAAGTGGGAGCCTATGTTACAAGAAACACAAAGCAAAAGTTATGTTTCGCGTTTTTCATGGTGCAATGGATACATGATGGAAACACCCATTGCCGAAGAGATTCCCGTCCTCTATTCCCGATTTGAATATTTTTGTAATGATATGCAATATTTTTTCAATGATATCCTCTGAAACAGTGTCAAAAGGGCCATTCATACTAGCCTTGGGGTGCATGGCTGAGATTTGCCATGTTCCACAACAATTTTTTCGAGGCATTCTTCGTTTGATTGCATTTGATTCCCCTTCAAGCAGACATGAGATTTGTGACCTTGAGTCATCAATCCCATTCACAGCCTAGGCAATCTCAATGATCTCTGCATAATGGTTGGATGCCCATTTGGTTCTCTGGTCATGGATTCCTATCAGAGCCTCCGCTCACCTTTCTATTATGCCAATGGGGATGGTAGTTTAATGGGAGAACTTATTACATATAGGTTAGTGTTGCCACATTTTGCACGGGGTGCCATGTTTTCAAAAATCTGTAAGTGTGCTGCTCTTCCTTCCCTCCTCTTTCTCCCTTTCTCCATCTTTCCTTTTCCCCTTTCCTGCAGTTTCATTCCTCCCTTTTTCCCTTGTACTTCCCCCAGTCAAATGCCCAAAACTGAGCAAGTGTCCCCTGAAAAATTCTAAGTGTCGGGGCGCAACCCGACTTCGCAGCGAAGTCGGGGTGCGCCCTCAAGTCTGAGCGCAGTAGGGGATGCGAAGTGCGAAGGCAGCTGAATGACGAGCAAAATTTGACTAAGTGTGGGGGCGCAACCCGACTTCGTAGCGAAGTCGGGGTGCGCCCTTCTTCCTGGGCGCACTTGGGAAAGCAGTGTGCAGAAAATCAGCTAAGTGTTGGGGTGCAACCCGACTTCGCAGCGAAGTCGGGGTGCGCTCCCCCTTTTGGTGCGCAGTCCGAACAGCGGGAAAATCAGCCAAGTACCGATGCGCAACCCGACTTCGCAGCGAAGTCGGGGTGCGCCCTTTGACCGGTGCGCAGTTGGGTAAGATTCATCAAGCAAGCTGGAAATTGATTAAGGCACGGAGGCCTCCCCAACTGCGCTGTTTACCACCTGCGCTACTCGATAGCGCTTTGATCCCGGGCGAAGTTGGATAAACTGCCTTTCAAGGCAGACATGTGTCACTCATCTGAATTCGACAAGTGTCCAACCTCGGGATTTGAGCCGAGATGTGACGGGATAAAGGACAAGCATGGGCTGCACTACCTACGCCAGCTGCCCCTATTTAAGCTGATGAGAAGTTTCATCTACCGCAGCTACCCGCATTCTTGCTGACCAAAGGTTTGACCGAACGCACTGCCACGTAGCTGTACAGCTTTCAGGGAGACCTTGCTGCAAGTACAGTCCTCGCCGACAGGAGTCAGCATCAGCAGCTCTTCAGCCGCTTGTGTCAGCTATTGTCTAGTCTGGGACTTTGTGCCCGCAATTGTAATCGGGGGGAACTTGGGCTATAAATAGCCATACATTTCATTGTAAAAAGGGGAAAGGGGAATATACTGCTAGGGAACCATTGTAGCTGTGCGTTTGCTTCTAAATACAAGATACATACTTGGCTCTGCTTACTGTCTTCATTTTGTATGTTGCCTCTCCTTGTCATTTCTGCCTCATGTTTCTTATTTCATTGCTTACTGTTGTACTGAACTCTGGACTCCAGTATTTGGTGATTAAGTATTCCTGGAATGCATAGATAGAGGATACATAGGATGAATGATAGCTGTAGTTTCATTATGTGTTTTGTATAGGAATGTTGTTAGTAGTGGTGATTGATCGTTGCCGTGCTGCTTATTCCCCCCACCCAACTCCAATCACATTTGGATTCTCTTTCCGCAATTTATCTCTTTCCCGCACTCTTAGCTTAAAACACTAAAAACCCACAGGAAGCCGGCCTTCTCCGGAGATTGGCACGGAAGGCATCCCTTCCTTCCGCCCTTTCAATCTGGTGGGCGAATATGGGGCGCATTATACCAAATCCTTTCCTCATGGCAGATTCGTAACCAACAGTTTCTCTGGCACGTCCGGTGGGACATGGAAGTTTCCCACCCCAAGACAGAATCGAAGCACTGGTGTTCGCTTCATTGCTGTTAAAAATCTGAACACCTGGCGACTCTGCAAATACCTGAATACTCTCTGAGTCCGTAAAGACCGGTCCTAATGCCTTCATGCAAACGAGAAGGTGGCGAGCAAGGAATCCGGGAGATCAGCCTGACCTTTACGAGATCGACATTGCCGCTCCAGGAGAGCGCGTCAGGCTGGCTGATCACCAAGCTCGCGTAGAAGAGCCTGAAACTGAAATCGAAGAAGCTGAGGGTGAAGAGCAATCTACATCCTCGGACGATACCGATACCGAGTACACTACCGGAGGAGAAGAAGACATGGCTGCCTAGCAGAACGATGATGATCTTTTCCCGGCGGTAGACTCTACGGGGCCCTTGGCCCTAGTCGGACAACAAGTTGTGCCCCCCGCTGCCTTAAAGTCTATCCCTACATATGACGGCTATGGCAAGACGGCGTACGAACACATCCATGACATTCTGGCCCTGGCTGTGCTAGATTCCATCACTGACGAAGGTGTGAAGACCCGTCTGCTGGCCCTTTCCCTGAGGGGAAAGCTTCTCTACTGGTGGAGATCACTGCCAGAGGGATCTATCACGGGGTGGCGACAGTTGGCTGGCAGGCTCGTGAAAGGATGCAACGAGTCTGCTGATCCATCTTCCTTGTTGCATCAATTCCAAAGCATCCAGCGACACCCCCAAGAGGAGGTGTCGGACTTCAACATACGGTTTGCGAGGTCTTGGAAACGAGTACCTCGCGAACTTCGACCTTTAGCAGGTCAGGCTGCGCATTACTATCTAAGGTCTTTCAACTCGGACATCTGCCTGCTGCTGAAGATAGCCAAAATCGACTCGTTCCCTGCTCTGTACGAGGCTGCCCAACAAGCTGAAATGGATATCATTTCCATAGGCAGGCTCCCGCATAGGGTACAACCACCCATTTACCTTGACTTTCCTCAGTCCCAGTACCCATCAGCTTCCGGTACAATGCCGTCCACTTCAGGACAGCAACCCCAGCAGCAATGGAATCCGACGCCGGTCGTAAACCCTTACGGCCCGCCACAAATACACTACCCTAATCCGCCGCCTCCTCTTCCGCATTATCCAGCACTCCCAGCTCCCCCGCAGTATGCACAGTATTCTACACCTCCTCCATTGGCTGCCTTACCTCCGCCAGCTCAGTTGCCGCCTCCGGACAATGATATTCAAAATAAAATCCTCCAGGAGGTGCGGGCTTTGGCCTCTGGGTATCACACCATGTCCAACGACATGACTATACTGAAGAAGAAACAGGCCCAGATGGACCTTGTTCCAAGGAGGCCATATCCTCCTCCGGCACTGACTAAAGATCAAGCCCCAGAACGGCGAGATCAGAGGCGGCCCCCTGCAAGGAATGCTGCCATCGAGGACCAACCTGGCACTTCTGGCCAGGATAACTGGTGTACCACGTGCAATGATCCACATTCAGAAGAAGACTGCACACTGCACCAGCATTACCTCCAGACTCTGGCTGGCAGCGCCATAGAGGACGAAGAACTCTACATGATCCTGGATGACGAAAGCAACTTCGCAGTCTCGGAAGAAGATCTGGTGCCGCCCCCTGCCAAAGAAGACAAAAGGCCTGCTGAAGCTGCTGCTAAGCCCTTGAAGGTATACGCTAGGAGAGACAAGGCGCAACCTGCTGGGCTGCCACCCGACAAGAGGCTGTGGCATTACACAGCCAAAGAGAAATCTCCCGCAGCCAAACCTCCCGCAGCAAAAGCAGCTCCCTCTCCAGCCAAAGCTCCCGCTGCGTAGCCTCCAGCTGAAACAAAAGAACAAGCTCAGGAGAAGCTGAGATACCCGTCTCTGACAAAGAGACAGAGGGTAGAGGCCACGCAGCAATACCGCACCAAGTATGAGCCTGCGAAAGAAGCGGAAGGAGCTAGCACGTCAGGCTACAGCATAGTGGACGAGCTGAAGAGGACCCCCGCAAGAATAAGCATGTACGATGCTCTCTTGCTCCCGGGGCAAGTTGATCTGCTGCAGGAATCTCTGAAGAGCATGAAGCACAGCAAGCAGATACAGCCTATTGTTTTGGTTCAACCCCTGACAGTCTCAGCCACTGGGAAGAACAGACCACCTCCCTTCTATCTGTCATTACGGATGCAAGGGTATATAGTACACAACTGTATGGTGGATTCTGGTGCCTCCACGACTGTAATGCCGAGAGCCGTCTGCGACGAGATCGGGATGGAGTATACAAGGAGCAGCCAAGGCGTGCTGCAACTAGACGGCACCCCTGTCAAGACAGTCGGTGTCATCAAAGACATCCCGATCCGGTTGCACAAAGCTCTCGACATAGTGGTCATCCAAGAAGTCGTGGTTGTCGACTTGGAACCCTACTTCGGCATGTGTCTCTCCAGGGAGTTCACTGCGAAGCTGGGAGGGTATCTGTCTCTGGACTACTCGCATATGGAAGTGCCCTTCAAAGGAAGGAGACTGAAGATCTACAACGAGACGCCTTCCACGTTTTTGGTGGAGAAGATACCCGGAGAAGAGTTGCAGGACTGCATGGTTCAGCTGACGGAGGAGGAACTGGTGGTGGTAGACATGACGGAGCAAGCTCTTGAGCTGCTGCAAGTAGAAGATGAGTTCTCCTTGTGGGACTTCAACGCCGTGATCGAGACTGAGCAAGGCTGCTACACCGTCATCCAGCCTGAGAGGCTTGACAAGTCAGCCAAGAAAGAGGTAGGACCTGCACCAGAGAAGCTATGGCAGCTTTTCTTTGATGGCGTCCGATGCAAAAATGGCGCCGGTGCAGGGGTGCTCCTGGTCTCCCCGACCGGGATCCAGAAGGACTACACCTACCGGCTGGCCTAGAGCTGTACCAACAATGCGGCGGAGTACGAAGCCCTGTGCTTGGGTTTGCGAAAAGCGGAGGGGCTGGGGATTAAGCATCTGCGAGATCTTTGGCGACTCGAGCTGGTGTGCAACCAGATTACGAACAAGTGCGCCTTCAAGAAGCATTATCTCAAGGCGTACCGTAATCGGGTATGGGACCTGATGGAGTCATTCGACTCATTGAATGTCAGAGCCATATCGCGTGAGAAAAACAAGCACGTTGACATTCTGGCGTTTGTTGGAGCCAGGTACGTTCCGGCTGATGACACTGTCCAGAAGCCGAAGCCGGTTCGTACCATTTACAGGCCTTCTGTGCCTGATAAGGACACCCACTGGCAGGTGTTTGACTGTGACGAGGAGATCGTCACATTTTTGGTTACCGAAGCGTGTTCAATCGAAGGTAGAGACCCTGATGACGAGCAATATGAGGGGTTGATACAGTTAAAAAATAATCATGTCCCGAAAGGACTGATTACATTAGAAAGTCTCTTTGATCAGAATGACGAGCAATATCACACAGGATCAAAGTAGACCCCAAGCAGTACGTCGACCTGGAGCTTGAACCTGGAAAGACAATTAAGGTCGGAACGGACTGCACCCAAGAGGAACTCGAGCAGATCAGAACATTATGCCGAGAGTTCCCTGACATAGTAGCCTGGTGCTACCAAGACTTGAAGGGGTATGACAGGCAGATAATCCAGCATACCATTGAGCTAGAAGATGGTGCGAAACCATTCCGGCAGAAGCAGAGGGTTGTAAATCCAAAGATCGAGGCCATGATGAAGGCCGAGCTCCTGAAGATGCTGGAAGCCAAGATCATCTACCCCATCAAGCATTCATCCTGGGTTGCGAACTTGGTTCCCGTGAGGAAGAAAAATGAGACATTCGTCTCGTGTGGACTTCAGAAATCTGAATCAGGCCTCACTCAAGGACCATTATCCGCTTCCCCAGATCGATCGGATCCTCCATATAGTTGCTGGAGCCCAGAGATTCTCCCTCTTAGATGGCTTTTCTGGGTACAACCAGATCTGGGTCAAAGATGAGGACCAACATAAGACAGCGTTCACCACCAAATGGGGAACATTCGCCTATCAACGCATGCCCTTCGGCTTATCCAATGCTGGCGCCACATTCCAGAGAGCCATGGACTTGGCCTTCCGAGAGCTGCTTAACAAGGTCATTGTCATCTATTTGGATGACATGACTGTATTCTCTCATAGGAGAGAGGACCATGTTTCCCATCTGCGGCGGATATTTGAGAGATGTCGTGAATTCGGCATTTCCATAAACCCGAAGAAATCAGTCTTCGCGGTAAGAGAAGGTAAGCTGCTGGGACATGTCATCTCCGAGAAAGGCCTTGCAGTGGACCCTAATAGAGCCGAGGCCCTCCTCCGCTTGCCCGCTCCGGTTGACAAGAAAGGGCTACAGTCCTCCTTCGGCCAAATCAATTTCGTGCGGAAGTTCATACCGGACTTCGCACAGGTAATCAAGCCCATGGCCGAATTGCTAAAAAAGAATGCTGAATTCTTATGGACTGATGAGAGGAGACAGGCCTTCGAGGAAATCAAGGCCCGAATTGCGCAAGCCTCGGTGTTGATAAACCCGGA
This sequence comes from Wollemia nobilis, assembly GCA_028583015.1. Lineage (NCBI taxonomy): Eukaryota > Viridiplantae > Streptophyta > Pinopsida > Araucariales > Araucariaceae > Wollemia > Wollemia nobilis. Next base: position 1,847,494 of record JAQPPZ010001689.1, on the reverse strand, counting down.
TTACTCCAAGGACTTCATCCTGTACGCGGTGGGAGAACCCGAGAGTTACGCCGCAGTCCTGACACAGAAGGGAGACGATGGCGAAGAGCGCCCCATAGCGTTCTTAAGCCAGGTGATCCAGCCACACGAAGAGAAGTACAATTTTATTGAGCGGCAGGTTCACGCGGTCATGAAGTCTCTCCGAAAGTTCAGGCACTTTGTCTCCCAAAGCCGGACAACTGTCTTCGTGATACACCCGGACGTCCGAAACTTCATCATACAAGGGGAACCGGGTCACAAGAGAGCAGGATGGATCGCCAAGATCCAGGAGTTCGACATCGAGGTGCGGCCAACAAAGCTTATCAGAGGCCGAGCCTTGTGCCAGGAGCTGGCCCGAAGCGCAGCAGCCGAGATATCTGCCTGCAAGTGGGAGGATCCGACAACAACTACCAACCTAGCCAACTCCTTATCAGAGGAGAGTGACTGGACAGATGACTTGGTGAAGTACTTCTGCATCGGGAGATGTCCAGACCACCTAAATGCCTCACAAAGGAGGTTTCGGCTAGGTGCATTGAAATACACTCTTCGCCCCGAGGGGCTTTACTTCAAAAACATTGACGGCATCCTGTTGCGGTGCGTCAAGAAAACCGACCAACTCAGGGTCCTCGGAGAATTTCACTCCGGGATGCCTGGGGGTCACCATTCTGCAAGGCCTACGACCTTGAAAATAATTAGAGTTGGGTACTATTGGCCCACTCTCTTCACAGACGCACATGCGGTCTGTGCAAAATGTGACAAATGCCAGAGATTTGCTGGCAGAAACAGAAAAGCACCCCTGCCCCTTCAACCAATCCAAGCCGAGACTCCGTTTCAGCAATGGGGTCTGGACTTCATCGGGGTCATTACACCTAACTCTGCGGCGGGGCACAAGTTCATTCTTACCGCCACCGATTACTTCACCCGGTGGGCAGAGGCGATCCCCACGAAGAATGCGGACCAGGAGACGGTCATCAGGTTCCTCGAGAGCCTGATCACCCGTTTCGGGGTCCCTGAGTCAATTGTGACGGACAATGGTCCGGGGTTTGCAGGCGTTGTACTCACGGAGTACACCAGCAAGTACGACATTTATCACAAAATGTCTTCCAATTACTACCCGCAGGGGAACGGCCTGGCCGAGTCTACTAACAAAAATCTACTGAAAATCATCAGAGGACAGTAGAGAAAAACAAGAGGACTTGGCACCTACTCCTGGATCGGGCGTTGTGGGCGGACAAAATATCATTCAAGAAGTCCATTAAGACATCCCCCTATGCGCTCGTATACGGCAAGGAGGCAGTCCTGCCAACCCACATAGAAATTCCCGCCCTCTGGATGCTTGATGAAGAGAGAGGCAGCGGGGATCCAGTGGACGCCAGACTGTGCCAGCTGCTGCAGTTAGAGGAAGACAGAGAGAAAGCATACCAGGCCTTCACCAAGCATGCTGAAGCGACCCAAGGTTGGTTTGCAAAAGGCACCACCGCCCGAGTTTTCAAAATCGGGGACCTGGTGCTGAAGTGGGACTCGCTGAAGGCAAAGCCGGGCAATCACGGCAAATTTGACGCCCTCTGGGAGGGCCCCTACCAGATTGCCCGGGTGAACCAGTTCAACGCATTCGTGCTCCGGGATATGGAGGGACAACTTCTCCCCATTCCCGTCAACGGGTTCCACCTCAAGATTTATCACCACTGAAGGCGCCCAATGGGTCCTTCTTTGTACAGTTTCCCTTTCCGTATTTTCAGTTTTCGGAATGTAAATATTCAGCATTCAGTTTTTTAGTTTTCAAGAGCCCAAGTAGGACTTAAAGCAAACCCCGACTTCGCAGCGAAGTCGGGTGTCGCTCCTTGGATCGTGCGAAGTTCGAGAGAAAGCAGCTGACCAAAGGGGCAGTAATTCGGCTAAGTCTGGGTGCGCAACCCGAAGTTAGGGCTGCGCACCGTCTTGGGAGCGCAATTGGGAAAGGCAAGGCTGAAAACGGCTAAGTATCAAAATCAGACTGCGCAACTTTTGGGAGCGAAGTTTGACTACGCAGTCAAACCTGGGCGAAGTCGGAGTGCGCTCATTTTTCGGGCGAAGTCCGAGTGCGCCCTCAATTTTGGGCGCAGCCTGAATTACCCATCACGGAAAACGTGAAAAATCCTAAGTGTGGGCCCAGAGCGCAGTACGAGGTCTAAAGAATGTTTAATGATTGCGCGACTTTCAAGAACGATGTCATTAAGAAAGCAAGGCGCAGTTGGACCAACTGCAACTTGGGTGCGCTTTTCAAGATTAAACCCATGCGCGGTCACCAAAATCTTATAACGCCTCCACCAACTTCCAGTTAACCGTCTTAACTTCCACCCCAGCGCCATTAAAGCTGCAACCCTTGCCTAGAAAAACGACCCTGGCATACTCAGAAAATTCAGATTGTTAAGCTGACCCCGGAACAGCAGAATGCAGAACTGAGAAGCCAGAAGCCGTAATTTCCTGTCTCTGCCCATCCTAACAGAGAAAATGGACAAGCGCAATCCAGTGACGCAGAGCCTGAAGCTGGGGGAGCAGACGGAATCCAGCGCTCATGAGAGCGAGGTGCCGCAGGAGCAGAAAAGGAGAACCCGGACCAAGAGGTGCGTAGTCGGGCAAATTCCACCGCCGCCCGTCAATCACCTGGCCGGGTACAAGGATGGCTCTTTCTCCATCAGCCTCACCAAGCTGCGGCCGAATATTGCGAAATGGGCAGACAAGGTTTCGCCCTCACACCATGTCGGGGCTGCGTATAAATCGAACTGTACTGGTTCCTGTGCCCCCTACTCACCAGTGCCGGAGGCGATTGAGGCAATTGTAGAATATTACAAGCCAGCCGCCCGGCAAGTCTGCGACAACAAGGGAAAAGTGCTGTTAACACTTTTTCGGGAGAGCGTCCAGCCAGTGTTCGGCCCAGGGCTTCAGTACGAACCCGGTGCAATTGTCAGAAGGATAAACTTGGATGAACAGACTGGCAGATTCACGCAGACCAAGCGGATGAGAGAGTTCATCAACTCAAAACTTGAGACTCCGCTGGCAGCCGGACAGTGGCCGTCAGGCCCAATACCGTTGGACAGATTCGAGAACAAATACATTTATATCATCCTAGCGTGGGTTCTCGGCTGCGACTCTGACAAAGTGGTACGCTCGTACCAGTTGGCGCTGGCAGAATGTATCCTGCATGGGGAGTTTTACGACTCCACAGCGCAAAAGAGTGGGAAGCGCCCCATCTTCGACTGGGCAGATTGGCTGGCGTACGCCATTCATTCAAGCCTGGTCAGTCTGCAGCAGAAGCAGTCGATGGAATTCCGGTTCAGTTCGTTCCTCGCATGGCTGTGCCTTTACCACATGCATTACCGGATGAAAGTTCCGGACTTGAAACGGGTAAATGAAAAGGGTGAGCCGCTGCCCGTGTACGAGTGGACCGAGATCCTGTACAGAAAAGGGTCGTTCTACGAGTTTAATTTTAAATTTCTGTGCATGGTCATGGGGCTGTTCAATCGTAAGGCATCCCGCCCGCCGGAGGTCATGACAAGCATTCTAAGGAAACACAATCACGGGGATACCTTCCGGCTGACGCAGGGCATCGTGGTCAGAATCTACGGATTCAAGGGGAAGCCGTTCCTGCTGCCCTACTTCTGCACTGACCACCAGTTCGGGATGGAAATTGCGCGGCAGATGGACTATGTTGAAGAAGAGTTCGGCCAGGGCAAAAAGAGAGGCCATATCTTTCAGTATCCCATCACTTGGGCGAATACCCAAGTTTACGAGATCGGACAACACGTCTACCTCGAGCGGGAACTCATCGACATGGGTCTAATAATGCTGCCGCAGTGCTGGAAGTACGACCCAGAGGGGGTCAGGGGTAAATTCACGCACATCTGCCCCCGAGCAGAGATTATGCAGGAAAGAGGCAACAGAACAGGCGCAGACCTGGAATGGCACATCGAGCAGATGCAATCATGGCCTCCATGGCATGATTTTTACTGCGAGGAGGTGGCATATGACCCAGAGCGAAACCCGAATCATCGGTTTTCGCCCCCGTCCCAACAATCGTCAACTCCGGCGACTTCCAGCGCAACTCCGACGAGCAGTCAAGTGGGCCCGATGCAGCCTGTAGCTTCTGAAGCAGTACCCGAAAGGGCGCAAAGGTCAGAAAGGTCAACCCCTGAGGTGGCCTCCCAAGCAGAAAAAGCGCTTGCGCTACCAGCTAGCAAACCGGTCACGGTAGGCATCCTTCCAGCTAGACCCAGGTACAAGTTTACCGTGGGGACATCACTGCCTGCCGCCCCAACCTCATCTCCTTCCTGCGAACCAGCCGCAGTGCCAGAAGAGAAGAAGAGAAGGAGAGGTGAAAAGTCCACGCGGCCTAAGGATCCTGTGCCACAGCCAGCCGCGGCGCAGATAAAGATAGTTGCGCCAGAAATCGTCTCACTGGACAGCCGACGAAGCTGAAACCCGGGCTGAAAGCATCCCTCGAACAGCGGCTCAGGCGGAGCCCGCAGGTACGTCCACTTCCCCGCTCCCCAAAGTCTCAGTCGGCCCTGCCGTGACACCATCCCCCATATCATCAGGGCAAGCCGTAGCTGCATCCTCTTCTTCCCAGACTGCCCAACCATCCAGCAGCCCCCATTCTTTCGACCAGTTCGCTCAGGACCCTAACGCCTTCCAGTCCCTGAGCCAAACCCTGGAACCCTCGCCCGTGGCCAGTATTGAAGCCGCACATATATCGTCGCGCTCCTCACCTCAGTTGTTCAAAACCCCACCACTGTCCACTCAGCTGCTCGCCTCCCCTAGGACCCGGTTGCCCTTAAAAGCGGCCACTCCTTCTGGAATCCCTCCTACTTCGCTGTTCGTAGGTAAGATGCCGCAACAGGACCAGATGCTGGAAGACCTCGACTTCATGCAGACCGAAGATGACCAGCCTCTGGTAGCGAGAGCCGCAGGAGGTTCCGCCTCTTTCCTTCAGGGCGTCAAGCGCAGAAGGGCCGAGGAGATAGCTGCCCCGGTAAAACGCACCAGGTACGACCTGGACAGGAGAGTGCTTACAACTGAAAAGCTGATTCCAAAAGTGAAGAAGCCTCTCCGAGAAATGACCGAGGCAGACTATGAGCACCAAGTCAAGGAGAAGAGCTTCGATGACATAAATGAGGAGCAAGAAATCAACGACATTCGCCGCAGAACCAATAATCTCCTTGTCAAGCGGCTTGAGACCCAGGAGGTGTTGTTTCAGCTGCAGAATACCGCAAGGCAGCTAGAAGAAGATCTGGCTAGGGCCACCGCGCAGCTGGGATCTGCGCAACAGGAGATAGACGAGCTGAAAGCCCAGCTGGCTGCCTCTGAGCAGGAAGCCGCAGCGCAGAAACAGACAGCCGAGCAGCTATCAGAGGAGAAAAGGGCAGCATTGGAGCAGGCTTCTCAGCTCCAGGATTCGTTGAAACAGGCGCAGTTGCAGCTTGCAGAGAAAGCATCACAAACGGCGACCTTTTCAAAGGATAGAGTTAAGGAGATGCGGGCTGGACTGCTGCAGGGTTGCAAGCCCAATGTTGTTAAATCTTTATCGGTCCTGGATTTCGCATCCAGGATCGAAGAAGTATCTGCCCAGGGAAAGCCTGTGGTAGAGGAGGCCGAACACCAGGCGAGGCAATGGCTAGACCTGGCTATGAAACTTGAGCAGTTTGAGCGCAAAGGCCTCCAATTTCCCCCGATGTCCCAACTTGCCTCAGAGTGGGCAGATGCAAGGGTAACCTTGCATATTTATTTTGATAAGACAGAGAAGATAAGAACTGCCAGGAAGATGCTGGACGCATTAGAACATGAAATGAGCATTTGCCTGGCCCCCTTTCAAACTCTGTCCGAACACGGGTGCCCGAGCTACGTCAAGGATGGCGAGTTTCTGACCCTTGAGTAGGTAAAGCAGAATTGGCTGTCTTTTGAGGCAGACATAGCAGAAATTGATAGCTGGGCAGAGCCAGTTCAGGAAGCCTAGGTCACCCAGATGGTGTCAAAATACTGCAAGATCAACTCCTCTCTTAAGGAGTTGGGAAAAATATATAACACCATCGACCTGCATTCAGTTGCTGCATTCCACGCAGCACTAAGAGAGGTCAGCGACTTGGCCCCCTTCCAAGCAGCAGTCTGGGACCAAGCCAAGGCTGCATATGAACACATCCGCGAGCGGGAAGCTGACAGCGAAGAACCTTCAGATTCCTAGGGAGAAACAAAAGAGGCAACTGCCGGAAGTGATCCTGAAGAAGAACGGTTGCCCGGGGAGAAGCCATCAGAGCAGCGGAAAGCAGGGGAAGGAAGTTCCTCTGCACCCAATGGATGAAGGCCTGGTTCTTTGCGTCGAGGCGAGCTCGACACCCTGCGAGCCGCCAGGAATGTTGCCACATTTTGCACGGGGTGCCATGTTTTCAAAAATCTGTAAGTGTGTTGCTCTTCCTTCCCTCCTCTTTCTCCCTTTCTCCATCTTTCCTTTTCCCCTTTCTTGCAGTTTCATTCCTCCCTTTTTTCCTTCTACTTCCCCCCAGTCAAATGCCCAAAAATGAGCAAGTGTCCCCTGAAAAATTATAAGTGTCAGGGCGCAACCCGACTTCGCTGCGAAGTCGGGGTGCGCCCTCAAGTCTGATCGCAGTAGGGGATGCGAAGTGCGAAGGCAGAATGACAAAAAAATTTGACTAAGTGTGGGGGCGCAACCCGACTTCGCAGCGAAGTCGGGGTGCGCCCTTCTTCTTGGGCGTACTTGGGAAAGCAGTGTGCAGAAAATCAGCTAAGTGCTGGGGCGCAACCCGACTTCGCAGCGAAGTCGGGGTGCGCTCCCCTTTTGGTGCGCAGTCCGAACAGCGGGAAAATCAGCCAAGTACCGGTGCGCAACCCGACTTCGCAGCGAAGTCGGGGTGCGCCCTTTGACCGGTGCGCAGTTGGGTAAGATTCACCAAGCAAGCCAGAAATTGACTAAGGCACGGAGGCCTCCCCAACTGCGCTGTTTCCCACCTGCGCTACCCGATAGCGCTCTGATCCCGGGCGAAGTTGGATAAACTGCCTTTCAAGGCAGACATGTGTCACTCATCTGAATTCGACAAGTGTCCAGCCTCGGGATTCGAGCCGAGATGTGACGGGATAAAGGACAAGCATGGGCTGCACTACCTACGCCAGCTGCCCCTATTTAAGCTGATGAGAAGTTTCATCTACTGCAGCTACCCGCATTCTTGCTGACCAAAGGTTTGACCGAACGCACTGCCACGTAGCTGTACAGCTTTCAGGGAGACCTTGCTGCAAGTACAGTCCTCGCCGACAGGAGTCAGCATCAGCAGCTCTTCAGCCGCTTGTGTCAGCTATTGTCTAGTCTGGGACTTTGTGCCCGCAATTGTAATGGGGGGGAACTTGGGCTATAAATAGCCATACATTTCATTGTAAAAGGGGGAAGGGGAATATACTGCTAGGGAACCATTGTAGCTGTGCGTTTGCTTCTAAATACAAGATACATACTTGGCTCTGCTTACTATCTTCATTTTGTATGCTGCCTCTCCTTGTCATTTCTGCCTCATGTTTCTTATTTCATTGCTTACTGTTGTACTGAACTCTGGACTCCAGTATTTGGTGATTAAGTATTCTTGGAATGCATAGATAGAGGATACATAGGATGAATGATAGCTGTAGTTTCATTATGTGTTTTGTATAGGAATGTTGTTAGTAGTGGTGATTGATCGTTGCCGTGCTGCTTATTCCCCCCACCCAACTCCAATCACATTTGGATTCTCTTTCCGCAATTTATCTCTTTCCCGCACTCTTAGCTTAAAACACTAAAAACCCACAGGAAGCCGGCCTTCTCCGGAGATTGGCACGGAAGGCATCCCTTCCTTCCACCCTTTCAATCTGGTGGGCGAATCTGGGGCGCATTATACCAAATCCTTTCCTCATGGCAGATTCGTAACCAACAGTTAGCACTCTAGTTGGCCGAAGGTAGGACTAGGAAAATCATAAATTCCATTTTTGGCCCTGGAATGAACATCTTGCTTCTCCTAGTCCAAAAAATGGGATACAAAACTAACTAATAAATAGTCAACATAGTTAACTAATAGTTAGTGCATATGTGTATATATAAATTGATTTTTTTTCACTGTGAGAGGTCCAGATTAAACTAATATTTTGTAAATATTTAACTAATATTGGTGCTGTTCCTTGTTATGTTGTCATTGCCATCAATTTTCCTGTTTCTTGTTTGTGAAACTGTGGTGGGAGCAGACCACCTTATTGGTGTACATGATACATCTGGATATGCATTAAGCTTTACAACTCTTTATTGGATATTCATCAGTTCATGGATTGCCTGGAAAGGATTGAAGTTGTTTTAAGTGATTTCCGGACAACTTATATTGCTGCAGGCCATGATGGGCCTAACCTATCATCTCTATAAAATACCTTTTTTTTCCTTTTCTGAAGAGGGTGTTCATCAATTGTTGCGGTTTTCTAAATTACAGGTCATAAGATATATAATTACATTTGAATTTTGAATTGTGTGGGATGCTCCAAAATCTGCTTGCTTTCAGAAGGCCCTACTAAGAGTTGATATGCATATTTTTTTTTTCTTAGTTGATTGTTTATCTGTTCTTGCATCGTCTGCTAGTGCATGGTTTTGCCTTGTTTATATATCACAATGGACACATTTTGGTGTAATGATCTTCTTGCTTTGTAATGTTTATGGTTTGCTTTTAATGTGAGTCAGTTTATATTCTGGTAGCTATTTATACACTTGTATTTTTTCTCTGAATCCACCAGTGGTTTACATTTATCCAGTAAGTAGGTAGTACTTGCACTTGTACTTTATGGATAAATTTTATTTGGTCCCATATGTATATCCTATCTCTATCAAAGAAAAATTCATGAGTTTGCATGCATACATAATTATCTGCAAAAGCAATCACTTGGTTGAAGTGTTGCAACTAGCAGCACAAGGATTTTGTCAGGGATAACTGATTGAAATGACATCTATTGATATTGATTATGAAGAAGAGCTGCTATGATTGAGGGAGGTTGTGATACATAGAAATGATACTATCGTTACCATATAATATGGAGTGGAAAGTCCAATTACGTAGGTATGAGTCCAGTTCAAGTATGTTCTTCCTGTTCACCATTGCATTTGGTTCAAAATGCGTTTCAGGCCAAAATACCAGTAGTGCATATTTTGGTGATAAAAGTGTCCTGAGTATATTTAAGATGACCGAAAGTTTAGGTTTTATCAATGTTAATTTTTTTAACTTCAACATTATTCTGGAAGTTTTGCTTGCAAGGTTTAACTGGTTCACTTCTTTAACCCAAAGTATTTGCTGTGATCAACCTTCCTTTGCAGCATATACTTTACCTTTTTATACAAGGGTGGAATTAATGTATGCTTTAAACAATTTATGTAGATAGAGATTTTTGAATTTTGATATCGCCCAACTGTTAAATGTCATCCATAGAAACTAAATATTGGTACTTGTGAGTGCCACTAGTACTTTGACTGAAATGCAACATGCCTTACTGATTATGATAGGCAGAAGGCTCTTCAGCAGAATCTGTAAAAGCACTTGCTAGAGTGGATACAGTCAAACAACGTATGGAAGCTGCATACCAAACGCTGAAGGTTGGTATTCGTTACATTATTTTTTTGGTTTGCATAAATTCTGTTGAATCTTTTCCTGTTTGGTTAAGGTGAGACTAAGAACAAGCTAATCAACCAATATTTTGACAAAACTTTATAAGTAGAACAGGATGCTGCAGGTTTGACTAAGTTAAGTGCAAGTGTTGAAGATGTGTTTGCAAGTGGAGATCTTCCTGAGGCTGCAGAAACATTGGCCAATATGAGACATTGCTTATCTGTTGTTGGTGAAGTATGTCATCATATGATCACTTATAAACTAAAATTTAAATCAAATGATAAAGCAGGGGTTCATTATAATAGAAGTTGATTCAATTTTCAAGTCCTTTATATTTGATGATCACTAATGAGTGCCTTTTTCAGGTTTCAGAGTTTGCAAATGTAAAACGACAGTTGGACATTCTAGAAGATAGGTTGGAGGGAATGGTACAGCCTCGGTTGTTAGATGCCCTTTCTAACTACAAGGTTATAGTTCACCACTTGTTTATCCAATTTTAATTTATAATCCTTCTTAAGGTAGATGGAGTTGAATATCTAGTGTGATATTTATTTTGTTTGTCAGTTATGAACATTCTTAGGATGTGATGCCTTGTACAAGTGCATAATAAATGTAGATTGAAACTACTGCAGGTTGATGCTGCACAAGGTTTACGGCATATACTTATCAGAATTGGTCGGTATAAATATCTAGAACAGCAATACACTAAGATACGTATGAAACCTTTACGTCGTCTATGGGAATATTTTGACTCTGGCAAAGGAAATATTGCCATTAGCAAAGGAGGTAATGAGAAACAACTTGGAGATAGACAGCCTGCTACAATTGGTGCCATGAATAATGGCACTTATATTTCATTCACAAGCTGGTTACCTCACTTTTATGATGAAGTTCTTCTCAATCTTGAGCAAGAATGGAAATGGTACATTCTTACTCCTTTAAAGCTGTTCATGCATAGAAAACAATCTAATATAAGAAGCTCGTAGCGTTACAGTTTATGAGACTTATTTGTCATTTTCCATGTACTCATTGAAGAATTTTAGAGGCAATCCATGAAAATTGAATGGAAGTGGGTTCCACTTTTCCCTAATGACACATTAAACAGATCCTTGTGAATGTTTGGAGTGCTCTTTGGCTTAGTTCCACTTGGACTTTGATAAAACTAGTCACTACGCACTAGTAAAAACAGAGAATGGACGGTCCATGAAGAGATTGATGCAATGCTAGTTAAGCTTGAAAACTATAGTAAACCCAACGACTTACTGCTGTTTCAAATTGTTGCTTACTTATAGCTCAAACTTGCTAGTTCCTAGGTGTCAAAACCACAAGAAACTATGCAAAATCCATAGAATGAAAAACAAACTCACCATAGTAAAGATATGATGATTTAAAGAGAGAAAACCCTTTAGAGGAAGAAAACCCATAGTTGAATCAATCAAGCTTCTTATTCCTTGGAAAAATGGAAAATGTACAAGTGATGTTAGCCAACAACTTGGCCTTGGCTGAGATGTACAACTACTATGCAGTTGAATGCATCATCATATAGTGCCTTTCCTGTTGGAATATGTTACATTATTTGGTACATGCCAATGTACCACCTTGGGTACATTATTAGATTAGGAGAATATCTTAGATTAAGGTTTGAGTAGTTACTCCATGCAATGTAATAAATGCACAAGTGTTAGAATGTGCAATGATGTAAATGTGCATGTAGTCCACATGTACATGAGTCATAGGATAGGTAGTTGAAGAGTCATGGGCCAAGGGACATATCTCCCTATATATATATGCCTTTGACATAGAGAGTGTGTGTGAGAGAGAGGAAGTATAGTGAGTTTAGTAGGTACAATGTAGCTCATGCATTTTTTATGGAGTGTTCAAGTCCTCCATTATATTACATTGTACTATTTTCGTGAGCTTTCATTAATGGCTATTTTCTGAGTTATTGCAGAAGTCTCTCATATAATTTTCCTGCATATTATATTGCCATTATCATATAGTTAACATTGCTTGCTCATTTTAGATCTTGTGGTTGCATTTCCTTTAATATATATCATCAAAAGCTAACATCTCCATGATTTCTTGCTCTCCTTCCACTTCCTGGTTCTTCATGACCCCCTTTTCCTACCTTGTGTTGGCCCAAATAAGCCTCATCTAATCTCTTCCTCTTCTAAATTTGAGAGTGCAACTGATGTGTCTTGACTTCTGAGGTTCTTTTAAGTGTGGATATGCATGGAGGTGATGGGTGATGCTTCCCCTTGCACATATTTCTCTTTGACACTTGCCTAAATCAGTTTTAAGCTACCTTTTACATCTCAACTCAGCTCATTCTCAGCTTATTGGCTGGATAGTTTTTTTGGCACTTTGGGGGTCCATACGGATGGGTTTGGATTTGATATTTGGTAGGCACATGTGCAATAATGTTAAGGACCTTTGGTATTTATTTTCCTTCGTAGCTTGCAAGAGAAAGAAATTAGTATTGTACAATAGATCAAATTTTGTCATTCTGCAGAGTCTAATGGATGTATATTAGGCTGAAATTTATCCCACATGTAGTCCTTTGAGTCCTTTGTCTCCCGGAAAAATAACAACTCAATTGGACATCATTGGGTTGACTTATGCCCAAAATATTATTCAGTGGTTTTGACTGGGCAAAACTTTGGGAAAAACTTGGGCAGTGACTCGACAAACACTAAAATAATATAGAATATAACAGATTTTATAAAAGGAGACAAACCGATAGTCAAAGTGACTTTCAAGTACTTGTGGATCGGGGAGAGTCTCAACGCTATGATTGCAATGAATGATCCCTTCCATTAACATCATTTCTAGTCAAATTATCCACCTGTCATGACCATGTCTAGCATGCATAGTAAGTATAATTATCGGGAAGGTGCTCCTCTTTATTGGCAAGGAGAAGAAATTGCTGAGATAGGCTTGCTTGTGTTCTATAGCTCAAGTTTTATTTTTTCCAGGGTGATGTTAGACCCTTTTAAAGTGGTGAAGACTTTAAGTTGGCATGTTACAGTTTGAGGTAAAGCTTACAAATAAAGTATTACAAGAACAAGGTTGGGAACAATACAATGCATGTGCCAAAAAGATTAATAAAATTTAATTGCTCAATTACTGCAAAGTGGAATGTGGACATGAGACAAGCCATCTTGGAAAGAAGGTTCCTTGTGTACCATTTAATGATTGAAGCAGAAGTAGAGAAGTGACATCTATATGGTTGGAACTTTGTGATGATCTGGTTCAGGAGTACATCTCAGGGATTCATCAAAGTTTGGGAGTGAGACACACTGACAATACATGAAATGGGAAGAACAAACATAATTAGTGGAAACCAAGAGAGGAATATATACTTAATTCTCAAAGTAAAGCAATAGCAAAACACAGAACGTGAGATTTGAAATAGATCATACTTAAGATGATGGGGAATTTCAACTATAATTGTAAAACACTATAAATAATATTTTGGAGGCATTATTGATTTGCATGCACCTTCCCTTCTTCTTTTGTGAATAGAAGCAGATTCACTTCTATCTCTTAGGCTTATTGGATTAAATATGGAAACCCTGTTACCAACTTTCCTGAGCTGTGTTAGAAATCTTATCGAGTGAACACTGGAGCTATATTATTGCTCCATATCTTGACATTTTTATGTTAGTATAAACAAATTATGAGCACAAGCAGGGTAGTTGCAGTACTCTATACCTACAGAAGAATCTCCATAATTTATGTTTTATTTCAGTGAATATGACAAAATATCTATCCATGTAATACTGTTGCCTATCTCTCTGTATTTTCCCTCTCTTAATCTATAAACTCCAATTACTTAATAATATAATTTTCTTGGCATTTTGTATAAATTATGGCCAAACTATTATCTTTGTTCTCTTCTGGGTTAAAACAGATTACCTGCTCAAATTCGTACAAGACAGAAAAAGCACAAAATAAATTCGGAATTATGAAGAAACAATGTAAAATTAATTTTGACATTTATTTATTTATTTGATTCTCATATACCAATGCCTTTATAGAAAACCTCTTAATGACTTCGTTTTTAAGATACATTGTTGGTTAAAGGTGAAGACGTAACATTAACCATGATGTTTAGGTGTGATTTATTCCTTATTTTCATTGACACTATTTTTTTAAAGTTTGTCTTCAAGAGTCTGAATGCCATTTCTGTTGATTCGCTGCAGTCATAAGAGTATTACATTGAGATCGACAGTTTTTATCAATTATTTTTTCAATGAGTTTATACAGGTTTTTATGAGGGGTCCTGGTCCCCTCATACTGAGTGGGGTTTGAACCTTGGACCTCTCAAAGAGAGGCCAAAGCCCTTCCCATTGCAGTAAGCTTGCAACTATGACAGTTTTTATCAATTATTGATTGTAATCATATGTATTGATCTAAGCATTTTCAAAATGTTGTTTGGTGGTTATCCTCATTAATTTCCATATCAAGGTTTCTCTTCTGAAACTTCTATTGACGTGCAAATCTGAATGTAGGTGTGTCACTGCATTTCCAGAAGAATTTAAATCATTGGTACCAAAGTTGCTGATAGAGACAATGTCTACAATTTCTTCAAGCTTTGTTGCTCGTATTGATGCTGCAATGGGGGAAACCTCGCCTGGAATAAGGACTTCAACAGGAGGTGCTGATACAAAACACTGCATCTTAAATTCAGTTCTCACATGTTCTTATGGGTTGTAATTTATTATTCTTAACCTATGAAATCCTTATCTGTTTTAGGCAGATAGAATTCCTGTTAATAGTGATTGCAGTCTCATTGTCAAAGTGAATCTGTATCTGATGTATAAATATTCGTCTCAATTTCAATGAAGTTACTACATTTGTTCACCTCTTTTTAATCTTGTCTTTCCCTTTGAATTGAATGCATGATTCCATTTATATCCAAGCCATTTAATGCATATTCTAGTGTTAGGCATGGTTAATGTTGTGATGAGATCTATGATTGTTGTCAAAATTATAATAATGAAGAAGAAAAGGAGGAATGTGATCAAGTAGCTTAACCGTATATAAGTAATGGTAATAATGTTACTGGCAATAGCTCGGTGTGTAAAATTATGAACCTCCTCTATAAAATAATGTCCTTTGATTTTTGGCTCAAATGGTAGAGTTAAAATCAATTTGGTACATTTTTCAACACATCCATAGGGTACAAAGAAAGCCATAATTGTGGTGATATTTGATATTAAGAATCCTTAGAACACTGTCTAGAATTTAATAAGAAAATGAGGCCTGTGATTGCCATGATGAATGAATAATATTGACATGATGAATGAATAATATGATAACACTTAATTGATATAAGTACTTTAAATATATAGAACACATTCATCCTCAAAGTGCTGGTTGATGGCCACATGGTGATAATTCGTTTGCGATAATCTCTGAAGATAAATTTATTGCTGAGCAGGAAGCTTCCTTATATAAACATGGAGGTTATCTACAACAAAAACGTATGTCATGGCCTTATGTTCCCAACCACTTGTTGTACCATATAAATGCTCATTGCATACATTACATTGCATAGTTCCTAAAGGCTAAAACACTTCATATGTGAAATTAATATTTCAGTATAGAGCATTATGTAACATTTTTTAATTTGTTATGTGGGATTGAAATGGGCCTCACCCATTTTACATCATGACCATGTTACCACTGTATTATAACATCTTGGAAATTATGGAAAGATTTTAACCCTGGTTTCCACCTTGAAAGGGGATGTATTTAACCAGGTGAGATCTTGCCATTTGATAGCAATATGTAACATTGGAGTTATTTTATTTTAAATAATTCTAAATTCAAGACTTTCGCTAAATACATAGTGTAAAGGCTTTATTATAAACTTAGACTACTATTGACCCTTTCCACTATGCCCAAGGGTTAAATTTAAGCACAGGACAGTGGTTCAGACCTAAACACTTCTTGCGTGAGTTTATAGTTTATCTTGGGCATCTCCACTGTTATTGGTGCTTTGTCTTTTGTGTTCTCGTTGGTGATGATTTCTACCTTAACAATTTATTCTTAGAAGAATTTTTAAGTCTCCTAAATGTTCCTTTTTCCTTGTGACATCCTACTTAGTAATTCCTATGTTCCTCCATCTAGACATCCTAGTAGACCTTCATGTTCCATTGTCCTATGGCATCCTACCATGCTGTGTTGTTTCTAAGTTCCCTCAAGTGGATGAGCCATCAGGGATTGTGTTTCCTTCTAGTTGGATGTCCTGACCCCACATCAAGATATCAAAGCTAATGTATTCTGGATTTATGATTGAATGTCTTAACTAGATATCATAAGCTTGGATTTCCCATTAAAATATTTTATTACCAAGTCACCTTTATATTTCAGCATTCTTGGAGGACCGCCTTTCATCAAGATGTCAGCAGGAGTTGTCTTTGTGGCCTTTTCTTTGTTGCTTTGTAGTGCAAAAAATTGTGCGTAACCTATCAAATATGAACCTGATTTGTGTATCTTTTTCTTCTTTAATTTTTATAAACCATGTCAACAAATATGTTGGTAAAGCTTAGGCTTATCTAGAGGGGAAAATACAGTAGAGACGCTCTTTTGTTAGTCTAATCCGACATCAATTAAAGCTTCCTTTTCTCAGTGTTCTTACTCTTGCTAAGATATAATATGAACTTTTGGTAGTGCCTCACACGGGATTAATTAATATCTGTTAGTGTCTTGGTGCCAATCTGTCTTGGGTACAGAGGTACTTCTTGTCCTTAGATTGTCCAATTCATTAAAAGCAATCTCAACATGCATCATTAATGGCCACCTCTGAAAGTTGCATGTTTACTTGAGCTGTAGCTATAGTGTAGTTACTTTATATTTGACTTGAAGTTAGGCAATTTCAGATTCAAATAATTTGTGCTTCATCTGCCTATGAAGAAGGTTGGTATCCAACTAAAGCAGATTGTTTGGATAATTCTCCGAGATGATGATGCCATTCATTGGTTCAAGGTTTTCATTCAGATTAGAGCTTGACATTTAATGCCATATTTCCTCTGAGCTTGTAGATACCAAGTATTTATAGATGGTGCTCATTCTAAGATCCACAGAGAGCTTCCAGTCTCCATGTTGCATTATCAACATATCCTTTTTCTACTCTTGAATCACACCTCCTTGTGTCAATCCTGTTTTGATGAGGAGTATTATGAAGCTTGATCACCATTTAAATGATAGTTCTGAGAGAGTCTTTCAAGAACCTTTGATTCTTGTTCCACATATTTTGTGCCATCAAACTCCCCTTGCCCTTCAACTGACTTTGTTTTGCTAGTATTGATCAGAATCGATGTTCTAAAGGCTTGTTTACCTACTCTCCCTCACAATTCCTCAGATTACAATTTCACACCTTAGGCACCATCCACTATAATTCACTTCAACTTCTCATCCTTCCCATGGATGGCAATATCATCGTTTACTTTGTTTGTAAGGTGGCTGCTAAGATCCTTTTGAAATGTATTATGCATTGATATGGTATGGATTGGGATCCTGATGAATAACACGTTGAAATTCATTAGTTTGGGAAGGTGCAGCTGAAAATTCTTACCGTGGAATCAAACTATGACATTTGAAATTATGATATTCAAGTAGAAGGATGAGTCTCCTAGAACCTAAGGTACCGGTTCGTTTTGGATTCGGGTTTCGGGTTCGGGTTCGAAGAACCCAGTTCGCCAAAACGGCAAAATTTTTTTTTGTCTTGGGTTCGCCCGTACAAAAATTAATAAAAATCATATATTAATTTATTAAATCGACATTTACTAAATCAACATTTGCTAAGCATTCACATTGGTACAAACACTATCACAACTGGGATACCAACATTTCTAATGAACCACATCAACACTATCACATATTGAAATATCAAATATTTTAATATTCCTCTTCAATGTCTTCATCGGAAGCATCAACATCAACATCAACATATGGTTCGTTAGAACCGCAAGCAGTAGCACTAGAACTAGCAGTAGCACTAGCACTCCCACTCGCACTGGCACTAGCACCAGCACCACTCGGTTGGCTTGGCTTCGCCAAGCCTCTATGTCAAGTAATAAACGATGGGAGTGGGAAGCATCTAAATCAACATCTTCTGCCCTAACATCCCAATGCTTTGTTGGCCCTTCCTTGTAGTCTGATTGCATGTGTGATAAAAGGCGCAAGTTGGAATGCATGTAGACCAACTCCTCAGCCTTCTTTGCTGCCAGCTTGTTGCGCTTTTGCGAGTGGATAAAGGAGTATGTACTCCAATTCTGCTCAGATGAAGACAAACTTGCAACCTATTAAGAAAATCACAAGTGAAATTTTTTCAAAACCATTGCAAAATAAAAAATTGAAATTATACCTATAAATAATAAAAATAGAGTCCAAAATTTAGAAAATATAAATATAAATTTTAAAATTTAAAATCAGACCTTTGATAATATTTTGATTGCAAGAGGTTGCAAGGTTGGGGTTGTTTGTCCATGCAAATACCACCACATATGGGCATCCTTCTTGTATTTGTCACGACAAGCGCCAAGGCTATGTCCTGTAGAGGAAATGAAGTCTGTGATCTCAGCTGAAACTATGTCCTCAATCTTATGCTTGATTAATAAAAAACTAACTACTTCCTGGTTGAGGCTTCTTTTGGCCCTCTGAACTTCTTGAAGCCATCTTCCACAAAAAGCACCATGAAAAACCCTTGGGAGTACGGATAAATTTCTATATCATCCAAAATTAAAGGTAACTAGTTTTGGCGTATCAAGTCACTCAAGGCAGGGAGAGTGGGCCAAAATCCATTAAATCTACAAATTAAACCTCTTAAGGAGAGATGAAGCAAACTCTAATAGATAGGGGAGCAAAAGCTTTTTCCATGACAAACCCTTGCCTATTTGCCTCTTCCACAAAAAGCACCACGAAAAGCCCTTGGGCATATAGATAAATTTCTATATCATCCAAAATTAAAGGTGACTAGTTTTGGTGTTTTCTGTGACTCAAGGCAGGGAGAGTGGGCCAAAACACATTAAATCTACAAATTAAACCTCTCTCAAGGAGAGAAGAAGCAAACTCAGAATTTTTTTCATTTACTAAGCTAATAGAAAGGGGAGCAGAAGCTCTTTCCATGACAAACCCTTGCATATCTGCCTCTTCCACCAAAAGCAGCACAAGGAACCCTTAGGTGCAAATTTATATATCATCCAAAATTAAAGGTGACTAGTTTTGGTGTATCCAGGGTTTTGCATAGTCATACCAGAACCCATTAAATCTACAAATTAAACCATTTTCAAGGAGAGATGAAGCAACCTCAGAATTTTCTTCATTTTCTAAGCTAATAGAAAGGGAGCAAAAGCTTTTTCCATGACAAACCCTTGCCTATGAGTAAGAAGGGGATTAATACCTGATCTGGTAAGGTCAGCAGATCCATCACCCAGCCCTTGATGGTGCAGACTGATATTTCCTACTGGATAAGCCCTGCATTGCTTTTTATGCCACCTCCTTGAACGAGTAATTTTCATGGATAGCAGATCCACTCTGCTTGGCTCTTGGTCTCCATTACAGACCTTGCATGTCATCTCAGGCAATAATGTTGGAAAACCATTCTTCAAGATAGTATAAACTCCTTAAGAATTTTTGCATGCTACTCCAGGTGGTGGATTTGGTGCATCTTTCTTGTAAGAGTTCGAATGTCCTCTCTGGCTCTTGCATAAAGACTTTAATTTGGATTCTGCAAATTTTCCCATACTGAACAGATCTTCGAAGCTGCTCTGTATCCCTCAAGGTAGTCTATAAACTGTTTTAATTATTTATAAATTAAATAATATTCTCACTCCATATTTTAACTTCTGATTTGTCTGTGTTCTTTATTTAAATTTATTTCTGCGATAGGTTGAGTCACCCCCTCAAATAAAGGACACCTATTGATATAATTAACAAAAGCATGGATTTTCTAGAAGGAAAGAGGTTTCACCGTACATTGCCTTTGGCAATTGTTTGAGTCACTTATTTTTCCTGTTATATAGATGCCTTGGAGTTACATTTTGGATGAGGAAGTTGATGTCTTGTTCATTTATACATTGCAGCTACCAATTTTTCTTAATTTTACACAATTATATATTAGTGAGAAAATCTTTATCTTCATTTTTTATATATTTCAAACTATTTATTACTGGGGTTGTTTGTTATTGGCAAATTATAACCATTTAATCTGCTAAAATAGTCTTGAAGTTCATCTTTATATTGATTTTCAGGTTTATCAGATGCTGGAGATACTGTAAGAAGCAATAAGTTTAAAACTAAACATCTTGAGACATTAATTGAATTGCATAACATGACTGGAGCTTTTGCGAGAAATATTTATCACCTGTTTGCGGTTTCTGATACGTCAGATCTGGCAAATACTTTAAGGGCTATTTATTCACCATATGAAAGTTACAAACAAAGGTATGCTCTTCATATGCTGATACTTCAGGAAACATGAAGGATTGCACAAACATTGTGCAATATTTATGATAGCTAATTATGTTCTTGTACTATGACCTTGAGATTAGATTTCAAAACACAGTTCAGATCCCATTATCGGAAAGCTCATATTCATTTGAAATGTCCATTTTGATAATTTTACAAAGACTTCACATGAAACAACCATGTCAAGTTAATACTAGCCACTTTCAGGTATCTACAGATAGTCCTTTTAAGTTTATAGTTGAATGATGATATGTAAATACATTATTGCTGTTAAATTTACTTTATTATCTGTTCACATGTATTCTCTTAAAAACAATAACACCTATGCAATGGCTGATGGATTTGGTTGCACCAATATAATGTAGACATAAATATCTCTGAAAACAAGATGGAAGTAGAAATCATATTCTCATCAACTAGTTTCCCTATTAGGCCTTGATTGATAGTTATGTCATCTTATCACAATGGGTTTGGCTAGGATTAGTTCTTTATAGCTTGTCCGTGGAAAATAAATATTCAGACATTCAAAGTACTTTTCCATATAACATATATTCATGTAGTACATTATTTAGAATTCCCTGGAGAGACGTCAAGTTCTCTCGAACAAAATGGTAGACATTTGCAGACACCCAATAAATAAATATAGAACATGTTAGAGTGGGAGGAAATATTTCTTTGAGGAAAATCACTGTATCTAAACTAGAATTTGAATTGATCCATCACAAAATCATTAAAAGTTCTGGGGACTCCCAAACATTTGAAACGAATTTTTCAGAACAGTCAACTCTTGTAAACATAACCTTAAAAAAAATCATTCATATTTGAAAAATCAATAGAAGACTAGAACATGAAAGTAAGCGTAGTTTATTCATTATTTTAATGATATCATGTCAATCTGTTAATGATATATTAGTTATTCAAATCACTTTTCATTACACAACTGCTAAATCATCAAAGACATCTGATGATGTCAAGGCAATTGAAGGTTGATAAATACCAAAACTTATTTGACCATAACAATTTTCGGTAATATTATTTAGTTCTATATTGATATTGGCTTTTGAACTATATGATGACTTTTCTGGTGAACTTGGAAGCACTACAATGCATATTTATGAATGAATATAAGGACTTGCATATTCTCAATTTTAATTTTCTTTTCTTTTTGTTATTTGCTTGATTAAACCTGAGACTTTTCCTACTCTCTTACATGTTGGTGCATTGGATACTCAAATCAAAACATTAATATAAAAGATATTGCTTAGGTGCATTTTCATCATTGAGTTGGCACCAACACCCCAGTTTCCTAGTCCCAGGTATTTCTTATATGGTTTTCCATTGTTGCATTTATCTGAAAGTTGAAACATTTTAGTTAGCATGTTTTACAGATTGGTTCTTCCTTATTTTGGAACATAATAGGATCACCATGGGTTCAGGCCTAAACTGGTAAGGGAATGCCTAAACATGTGCCTCCGGGAATGCCCTATTTCTAGCTCAAATCTCTAATGGTTTTTCTTCTCCAATAGTCAAGATCATATTCTCATAGGTTCTATTGTCTTAAGCTTCTTTAAGATAATAATGCCTTGCACATTGACTCTACACTTTAATTCATATGACTCTGTGTGAATTGATTACACGTTAGAGCCCTTGTTGTTAGCATGACCTCAGTCACTTCCGTTTTTGTCCATGATAATATGATCAACCAGTCAATTAACATATGTAATAAAGGGCTAAAACATCAACTAACAAGAGTTAGTATGCATTGTTCTGTGCCTATTTTAACTTTTCACCCCACACTAGGCTAAACTTATATTCCGTGGAGTTTTTGGGATGGGGACAACGTGGTATGGTGGGAAGTGTATACAGGACGGTAGGGGTTTGGGCCCAAAATCTGAGAGAGAGAAGATAAATTTAAGCCTCAAATTGGATTTTTAAAGCATGAATATGCAACTTAACATAATGTAAAAGCAAAATAATTAGATTCTCCTTTCTCAAAGGGCCAAAAATTATATTAAAGTATTACTACAATTTAGCCAATACTCACCTTGCAGTCCAAGAATCCTCAAATTGCATCTTTCCAGCTTTGCCAAGCATTTAGAGTCATTTTCTGTGTTCACATATTTTAGCAGAAGTATAATAGCATTTGTAACTCCTAGAGAGTCCTAGGATTGCAAGTTTTCAGTTGTGCCAAAGCATCATCTAGGATTCAAATTATGCAGTCGACATGTGTGTCAGCTAAA
Source organism: Wollemia nobilis (assembly GCA_028583015.1). Lineage (NCBI taxonomy): Eukaryota > Viridiplantae > Streptophyta > Pinopsida > Araucariales > Araucariaceae > Wollemia > Wollemia nobilis. Next base: position 1,825,113 of record JAQPPZ010001689.1, on the reverse strand, counting down.
GCATAAAGCATTGGAAATATCCTAGGAAATCCATCGATCGTATGATTTTCAGTCTGCTGAGCACCATCTATGATTCAAATCCCAAAGTTGATTTCTTGTCTTTTGAGCTGCCTATTGAAGTTCTAATGCATTGATTACCTAGCTAGTTATTAAGATTTTTTTGCCAAAAGGTAGTCCAAATTTCATTGGCAATGAGTAGATGATGTGTTGGATTTCAGCTTTCCATCTTTCCATGTCATGTTTAATAAGTTGCTACATCTTTGATGTGCCATTTTTAACCTGCCTAGGATGTTGTGGCCCAGATGTTCCAAGACGGCCCTGTTTTGGGGATGCCAATAGGGGCCTTGGGATTTACGGTGATGAAAGGATAAAGACCTCAACTGCCAATAGTTAGTATTCCTAGGTCTATGCCTATTTCAACTTTTCACTGTGCACTAGGCTAAGCAGATGGTTGTACTATTCAACAAAAAGTTTAGTAAGCATAAGAACTCCTTTTACCAGTATGCTAAAGCATGCAAGTTTAATAGAAAGTTTTGAAGCCAAAATAGAGCAACATATAACTGAATTATTGAATTCTAGATTGAGACATAATTATTACATGGTTAGCTAAGGATGATTAGCAAATCGAATGCCAAACATGTATTATTTGATGCAATAACATAGTTACAATGCAACAGTGTTGTTATTTGGCATGGACACGTCCGAGTTGCACCCAAAGTCAATCTCTTATATGACATCATGCTTTTAGTTTTAATAAAGAAATCTATGGTCTTTTAAAGCTTGAGACTTGCATATTTCTCTCTCTTCTCAGTTTCTCTGAAAACTATGAAATCAGAATGTTCTATGTATTTATACCTTCTGAATCCCCCTAATTACTGGTTTAGTTATTGACAAGCACTTTGTGACCGATTGTGAAATAGTGGGATGAGTATAAACATGAGATCCAAAACTAAACACGTCTACTCAAACAATTATTCCCCCCACATGAAATATGCTTGCAATTGTCTATATGTTGGTTAAAAGAATATAAGTGGGGATCACTAGATGGGACTTATATTCTGCAAATTGGATTAGTTTTGATCTGACAGGATATTCATCTGTTGGTTTGACCATACTGACAAAAATAAGAGTTGGGCCTAAAATGGACAAGGAGGTGACCAGCACATGGAGATACAGTGTCACCAGATTTGCCAAATTTTAGGGATGAAGTTTGAAAATCATTGATTTTGATGGAGACTTCAATAAATTCGTTGAAATTCGGGGCATAAATTTGCCCGATAGAGGGTTCCACATATAATCTTAATTTGTTTTTGTTCAAATGTCTTCCTGCAACTTCCACACCTGCACATATACACATTTAAAATCATAAAGCTGGGTAATTTATCAAACATTTCCGACAATTCCTTTATAAAATTATAAATTTGTGCATTTTTATGTATCAAATACTCTTTCGATTTAACTTCTTTGTCAAATATCTTTAAAATTTCAACCTTGCCACTCAAACCTAAACCTTGTGACACTAGAGATACTTGAAGATAGGTAGACCAATTCCTGCCATTTACTTATGTAAGTGACTAATGTAATGACATGCAATATTTTTATGAGTACATTGTCATATGCTCTTGTGAGCTTAGATAAGCCAACCCTGAACCAGAATAGAATGAATATACCGATGTTACATGGGACATGTCCTCCCTTATGCTCATTTTTGTGGGGATGCATAGGGGATGCCTACATGTCACCTTGAGGGATGAGGGGATGCCTAGGCGTCTCCTATGTAATATACAATGTTTTGCAGCTCAAATATTGAGACCTTATATAGAGAGATGAAAATACAAATGGATGGGTGTTCGCACAACTAAAATATGGAGAGTTGTTTGCATAATATATTGAGTTGTCAGATTAGATGAGCAGCTCAAATCTGGAAACATAATTCCCCACATTTTCAAGAACTTAAAGACTCTAGTGAGACAATAATGCAAATATATGGGTGCCTGCATAGCTTTTGTTGAAAGTTAACTCTAGCATCTCTTAAGAAGTTCTACATGAATATTTCTACAATATGTTGCATGGAAATGGGTACGATATCTGATATGGGTATGGTATCAGATATGGATACGACAAATTTTCAAGACCACCTAATATGGATATGGCTGGATACGACATTATAAAAAGCATATATGTTTTATATATGAAAAGAAAAAAGATATAACACAAAAATGTTTACACACATAAGTTTTGTATAGGATATTTCAATTAACTAAGAAGATGATTGTCATTGTTTTTTTAAATTTTAATTTATTTAAAAAAAAATTCATCTACTTCTCGTATCCTCATGTTGTGAATACCACTCTAGACGTGCTTTGGCCATTCCAAGATATATTAGATATGGACCAAATAGGGGCATGCCTTTGGATACATCTAGATATGGTACCCATTTATCATGTTGACTCGTAAAATCTAGGAGTATTATGCATATCAAATTATCTTGTACTCCTTTGATCCACTATGCGTAGGAGGCACTCATGTTATGTGCTATCTTCCTAGGGGCATACATGCCCTACCCCCCTTTGGATTCAAACCTTGGACCTCCTATCTAGAGTACCTAAGCCTTCACCATTAGGCCCACTCAGGCTATATTGGGATACATCTAGATATGGTACCTGTGTGTTGGGATACATCTAGATATGGTACCGATGTGTTAGGACACATCTAGATACAGTACTTGTGTGTCTGGGTGCATCTAGATACGGTATCCAAGAAGTATCGTATCTGTACTCATATTTGATACGCAGATATGAGTGCCCGAGCAAGAGAATTGTCGGATATGGTATTGGTAACTATATATCTACATTTCTGGGGATGGGTTCCCCTTTATACTAATGTATAGGGGATGCCTATGCATCCCCTTGAGGGACAAAGTGTCCCCATATGTAATATACAGTGTTTCGTAGCTCAAATCTGAAAACCTCATATAGAGAGACAACAATACAAATGGATGGGTGATTGCACAACTGAAATATGGAGAGTTGTTTGCGTAATGCAGGGAGTTGTTGGATTAAATGGACAACTGAAATCTGGAATTGTAATTCCCCCCATTTTGAAGAACCATAAGACTCTTAGTGAGACAAAAAATGCGAAAATATGGGTGCCTGCATAGCTTCTGTTGAAAGTCAACTCTAGTGTCTCTAAAGAAGTTTGGCAATCCATCTATGCACATATGGTTAATGCATGACATTGCCACATAATATTTTTGGATGTTTTGCGACAGAAAATAAAAAATTAATCATAAACAAGAAGTTTTTGTTTTTTAAATTGTTTATATGGGATTGAAACACCCCCACCTGTATTACATCATGACCACATAGTGGTATTACAATGGTTTGGGTGTTACGCATGCATTGCTTGACAAGATTCAAACCTGGGTCTCCTCCTTGAAAGTCGAAGAATCAGTTGAGCTAATGCCATTTGATATCATAAGCAAGAAGTTGAACACGATACTTTGAAGATTATCCTTGGCAATTCAGGGGCCAATAACATTGAACCAGTCACTATACTCTCCAAATAATACATCATTATGCCTTCATTTTGTCTATTATTGCTGATTTGTAATGAAAAAAAACCACTGATTAACTTCAATTTGTGCATTTCAATGTCTTTTTCATTTGTGTGTGTATATATATATAGAGAGAGAGAGAGAGATAGATAGACAGATAGATAGATATGGACATAGTCGTTTCCTTTTTGCATCCCCACATTTCTCTGTCCCGACCAAAGTACTGAGTAACATAGGAATAAAGTTATATTAGTGTCTGAGGATTTCAGATTGTTGATCCTTCATAAACACATGCCTTGGTCTGAGAAAGAGTTCATAATACTGTACATTTGCTTGACAGGAGTCCTCCTATGTCACTTTGCCAAACTACAACTCTGGAGGTGTGGACAGGTAGGAAAGAGACAGAGTGGGAAGATTGTTTGAAATTTTCAGTCATGATTGAGCATATCACCACTTGTTGGCTGACATTGTTTGTGAGCCTAGCTCTTATGATGAAGCAATAGGGAAACAAGAATGGGAAAGGGCTTTGCAAGTGAAATATGATGCCATAATGAAAAATAACAGTTGGTAAAATCCAAGGCTTCACAGTTTGTTTCAAAACTGCATCAAATGGATGTCAACAGTGCATTTCTCAATGGAGATTTGGAGGAAGAAGTTTATATGACTCACTGATAGGAGCTTGATGTTGCAAGTAAAGAATAACTTGTGAGCAAGCCGGTGAAGGCTCTTTATGGGTTGAAACAAGCTTTAAGAGATTCGTACATATAAAGTTATTGCCACCTTACTAGATTTGGATTTTGAAGGAATCCTTGTGATCCATGTTTATGTGATAGTATTAATGATGATATTGTTATTCTTGGTGCACACATGGATACACCATTCATTACGTGAAATCAGATTTTATGCTTCACTTTTAACATGACAATTTGAGTTATTTTGCACTATTGTCTAGGAGTAGAGTTTTGCAGTATTGCTAGAGAGATTTCATATGAGTGATTGCAAACAGGTATTTTCTCCTATGGCAACTGGTACGGGGTATTAGCCGCTAGTGACTTGAAATAGATCTATGACTCTACTAAGTTGGTGGACATGTCCATTTATCTTACAGTCATAAGGCCTGATCTCAATTTTGTTTTCAGTAACATATCCATGAATAGCCCAAAAATTGACATTGGGAAGGCAGGAAAACCAATTTTGAGATATGTGCATGGTCAATTTGGTGTTTGGCAAGGTATGATTGGTGGATGATAATTGTCCAAGATCTATTCATGATGAAAAATTCATAATTGGGTATCCATTTTGCTTAAAAACAGTTTTTATTTTTTTATTTTTTTGTTTTTATTTTTCTTTTTTCATGGGCTTGCCAGAAAAAAAAGAAACAGTGAAACTTTCTTCCATTGAATTATAATATACTGTTCTTGTAACTCATGAAGTAATTTGATTGAGGATACTGCTTGTGCTATGGTAGGCTCTTTTTGTTGTATCATGTATGACCATTAAGAGAAGGTATAGAATATTTATAATTGTCATGTGTGCAAAGTTATTATTAAGGTTGATTGATATTGTTATGCAATAAACTTGATGAAAGTTAACTGTCTTTAACTAATGGCTAATTGAGAGAGTTACTTTGGTTACCAATGACTATCTAGATGTATTGTGGAGGTCATTGTTTGCTATGAAATATTTTTCCATTTGTCTCTAAAATCAAATCTCTTGTTTTGATTCTATATGTAACCATGAAACCAGTTGGGTAAGCCTGCAAACTAACATGGACACAAATTTAATTATAGTTTATTTAAAAAAAAATATCATGCACACATTTCCATGCAAAAGTTCAAGGAAAGGGCTTTGTCTTCTTTTCCATATTGCCCAAGTGGTGGAAGAGATATGTGGATGGTACAAATCTGAATTGGCTGCATGGTAGAAACAATTTAGAGGTTTTCCATCTGCATGTGTACAACTAATGTGAAAACATCAAATTCACAAAAGAGAAGATACAATAGAAATTTTCACTGTTTCTTGATATTCTTCTTAAGCAGAAGTGTGATGGGTCAGTAGCTTAACAGGTCTACAGGAAGAGCACACAAACAGATTGTTCTCCCATCACCAGCGAAAACAAAAAGAAGTCATATTGAAAACTTACTAGTAGAGCTCTAAGGATTGCAGAACATGTGGACTAGGAATTGAGGCATTTGTCAAAAATATCTAAAATGAATAGGTATAAAAGAAAGCAGACTTTAGGTACCTGTAAATGCAAAAATGAGGACACCTCAAAATTGAAGGACTAATATTCCTCCACATTAGTCCTATTAATCTTTCATTGACAGAGGTTCCAACAAAATTGCCAGAATTATGAGGAGACATTCCTTCTTCTGTCCTCAGAAAACAATCAAAGTTTTCATCATATCTACAAAGGACAAACTAGATCCACCACAGAAAATTGATATCTATGTAGCTTGCTCATGTGGAAGGAATTATATTGGTGAAACAGGCAGATATATTCAAGCAAGAATATACGAGGCATGAAACAACATATGTGTATAGAGAAGAGTGATGAAAATGTTAACTTACTCGTATAAAGGTCTTACAGGAAGTATTTATTGTGGTTTTTTATTTTTTTTATATTTTATTCATTTCAAACTCAAATGTTAATGTACAGTATCTGCATAATGATAAGACTTATGATGAGATGAAAATCAGACCCACCAACTAACCTTAAGTGCCCTGTGCAAGCATATCACTATATTATAGAAGCTTATGACATGGAAATACCAAGATGTCCAAAGAAAGTGGATTTGTATCATGAACATGTGGTGTTGAATTAGATGTGGAGGCCAGAAGTAATGAAGTTGAATCTGCTTGTGCAGAAGTTGCACACAAATCAAAGAACATCTTCGCCTAGTAGTTGTTATCAATTCCATGTCTTGTTGAAGATAGTTGCAGACATCTTATTAAATGACTTTAATTTTCCACTCACTCGATTTTTGATCATTTATCATGGGTATCTCCATCAAGTGTTGTATCACCTGGTTCAGAGTGTTTCCCCCTGTGATTTACCAACTTTTGAGTGTGTCTAAAATTTATGTGCACTGCAAGGCGTTTGTAATGCTTTGCATTGAGTGCCTCAGCTTCCACCTTATTTGTTTGGTACTTTGTGATGAAAAATATGAATCTGCACCCCATCTTCCTGCATACATGCTAAAACACCTGACAAATCCTAGATCTCACTGTTCAAGGCATCCTACAGTGAAGTAGGATATATGTGCATGAAATATCTCTTGAAAGGCTTTTCCATACTCATTACATTAATCACATGTTTCAAAAAATTCTCTTATGATACCATGTTCCTCAAATAAAATCTCCCTGCTTGTCGTATCAGGTATTGCATGTTTGCTTGTCTATTTATTTTTCATGAGCTCTTTTCATATCAGCCATGATGCACCACCTTAAAACAAAATCCGGTCCCATCTTAGGTGATAATCCTTCTCTTCTTAAGTGCCATGGTATACCATGGTGAACCTTAAAGTTGGAACGAATATGGTCAACAAACAAATACGATAACAGTGCAATAATTAATGAAAGAAGAAACAGAAGAAGACGATGCCACCAACTAGCCTAGCTGCAGGATCTAATAGTACAGCAAAAACATCCTGATGAACAGGTTTCGTGCTATATATAAGGAGGACACAATGGGACATGTTCTTTGGCATTGCTTAGTTTCAAGGCTGTGCTGGGGATGGATCTTGTGAGAAAATTCACTTCATGGCCCTCATGGATGATCAGGCAACATGGCAAAGAAATACGGAAATATATCCAAATACCTCAACCTTTACATGGAAGAAAATTGTCTGCTTTCAAAGAGGATCTTGTTGTGCAGGTTTGCACCAGATCGAGAGTTCTTAGGAAAGATGTTAATTCTTTTGATGCCAGTGCTAAAACTAGATTGTTGGGCCTCCATATTATAACAGAGGACTGTGATAGCTCTTCTTACTCAGATATCTAACGTATTTCTCATCTGGCTTTATTTACCTTTTAAAATGTAACATAAGATGTATGTTTAAAAATGATGGAAGGAAAAAAAAGTTAATACCTTAAAATGTTTTGACAAAATATATGACCTCGTCATTTTGTACAAGGATATAACAATATCTGTGGGTTCAGTAGTTATTATTCCACAATCTAATGTGTCAATTTTATTGATCTGTTTTGAAAGGTTTAAAATATGACCTACTCAAATCCTATAATGATGCCTGAGAGCCATCATTGCTCAGTCCGTCCAAATCATCATTGCCTTTCAATGATTACTCTTTTGCTTTCCCAATCATGATGTATTTCTCATCTAGTTGGAGTAATCAAACAAAAATCTAACTTCTATTGCATGGTGAGGTGATCAGGAATCATTCACTATGTTGAAGCTAAAGTTGTTACAAGCATTTCTTATAATGTTAAGTAAGCAACAATGGCTAAGAGACATATATAGCCTTCTGAACTACTGGTGAATAGAAGACTAAAGATATTTAGGTCATGACACTCATTATTTTATAGAAGTAGTTGTATTCTTCTAACATGGAAGCATTGACTTGAGCATTGCTGTAAACATTTTTGTGGCTAAGCCCCTTGTAAACTGTTCCTTAATTCTTAGAATGAACCAATGTCTTTCCTAGTGCGAGCAAAGGAGAACCACTGCAGATGGATATAAATACCTTAAAGGGCTAGACACTGACTTACCATCTTGCTGCTTAGTGCGAGCAAAGGAGAACCACTGCAGATGGATATAAATACCTTAAAGGGCTAGACACTGACTTACCATCCTGCTGCTATTTCAAGCTAAGCTAATCAAAATTCATTTGACGAAACAGGTAGTCCATGCTGCCAAAAGTGAAAGATTGTTGTCTGTGATTCAGTGATTTAGCATTAATCCATCTCATTGGAATGTAGGAAGGCCGTATCTTCTTTCAGAAATGAATCCAAATGGAGTGCAGATGATGTTTCACTGTGCAGAATGATGTGTATGGATGTGAGATTTTGTTTTTCTCTCAATATTTTCATATGGATTTTTTCTTGTTTAGGACTTGGGAAATCTTAAACTGAAGATATGAGTATTTAATTTGTTAGTCTAGAACAGTAAAATTTCCTCTCTTTTTGGGCATCTTCAATAGTTGTTAGAGAGATATGCGATGAGATGAATAATGATATGGTCAATAAGGGAACATATTCAATAGTTTTGGTGGATCCACTTTTCTTGAAATATACATTGGCTATCGGAATGGGAATTTAAATGGGTTGCAATTAATATGGAAAGTTGATTCTTGTTTCTGCTGTTAGTGTTGCAGCCAAATATTTTTGGGTTTGTTTGTATGCAGCCACTTTCTGGAGCAATCTTTAATTTTGTTTATTGAATTGTACATGGAATCTGGAGACAAAGATTTCTTTAACTAGTTTGGGAGACTGGTGAATAATTTAATTCTTCTTGTGCAATGCAGGTATGGGGAATTAGAACTTGCCATCCTTTCAGCTGATATTTCTTCTCTAGACTTGCGAGGAGCGGTTCTCCGTGGGGTGGGTGCTCAGGGAGTTGAACTTAGTGAGACAGTAAGGAGGATGGAAGAATCCGTTCCACAAGTTACTGTCTTACTTGAAGCAGCTGTTGAGAGGTGCATTAGTTTTACAGGAGGTTCTGAAGCAGAAGCACTTATTCGTACATTGGATGATATAATGCTTCAGTATCTGGCAATGCTGCATGAAACATTGAAGTCATTACGATCTGTGTGTGGGGTTGATCAGTTAGGCCACACTGATGTGACTGGCCCCAAAAAAGAAACTGGGTCAGACAAAAAGGAAGCTGTAAACTTGTTGGACATGGTTTCAGATGAAGAGGAGTGGTCAATAGTGCAAGGAGCATTGCAGATTCTTACTGTTGCTGATAGTTTAAGCAGTCGTTCATCTGTTTTTGAAGCTTCCCTGCGTGCCACTTTAGTGAGATTGAACACGGCCTTGCAGATTTCTAACGTTCTTTCAAGCATTGGTCAAACTCGTATATTTGGTGAAGATGTTGCTAGAAGTGAAGAACTGTCCAAAGCTGGTGCAGCTATGTTAGATATAGCAGCTTTGCGATTAATTGATGCACCTGAAAAAGCCAGAAGGCTTTCCAATCTATTGGAGCAGGTATGAGTTATTCTTAAGTAAATATCAGATGTTTATATGAACCACACATGCATTATTTGATTATAGCTTATATCTAGAAATACTGCCTACTACAAACTTTTGGAATAAATATCCACAGTTGAATGAAGTCGGACTGCATAGAAACATATGCAAAATTTTACTCTTTCAATTTTTGTAATCTAGTTTTATTTGCCATCTTATAATGTAGTTTCTTCTCTGGTTTATCTCATACTAGAGATTAGTAAGGCCAGATTTGGTTCAGAAAAATGGCTTCAGAAAATGTGGAAATGCCGTGACCATTGACTTTCTATTTCTTGTTATTCAATGATGTTAGTTTCCCTTAAAAATTCTTTAATTTAAAGGCATGCTAGGTGGGTGTTAGATTTCAAAAGTCTTTTGAGATATCACACATCCAGCCTTATGGAGATGCTATCTCTGACCTTGAGTTTCCATCTCTAGTCATTCAACAACCTTGATGTTCCTCGAAGCTCTTCAATTTGAAAGCCATGCTAGGTTGGTGCTGGATACAAAAAATCTCTCAGGATATCACACATCCAGCCTTCATTTGTCCACACTTTCTTTAAAGTCTATTTCTAAGTTATATGGAAACTGATATGGCAACTGATACGGATACAGCAAGTTTTCAAGACCCCCTAAAATGGATAGAGCTGGATACAACATTGTAAAAGGCTAAAGCATATATGTTTTATAAATTATATATTAGATGTAAAAACATATAATGCAAAAAATGTATACACGAACATAGGTTTTATATAGGATATTTTCACTAATTAAGAAGACGATTGTTATCGTCTTTAGAATTAATTGTTTAAACATTGCGTAATCTTCTTTTAATCTCATATCGTGAACTCAACTCTAGATATGCCTAGGCCATATCTGGATGTATTAGATATGGACAAAATAGGGGCATGTATTCTGACACATTTGGATATTATAAGCATGTATTTGGATATATCTGGATACGGTATCTAAGAAGTATCGCATCGGTATATGATAGGTGGATACAAGTATCCGAGTAGGAAAATTGCTGGATATGGTAACTCTGCTGTGTTTTATTTATGCAATAATTCCTAGCCACATGACTGTGTTTTCAAGGCATTCAAACAATGTGGGTACCACAGCGTAATGTATCACCTCTATAGCATTGTTGCTGTATCAACCTCGTTCTTGTGTGCACATTTTTTAGGTCATTGTCCAAAAGCTGATATAACACAGACATTGTTCAAATAAATGCGGCCTGCTCACAGCTGTGTGTTTGTCCAGTCCAGCTATGCCCTCTTTCATTCATGTGGTCTTTTATTTCCTAATAAGATCGTCTACTAATGATCAGTAATGGAAGACAGAAAGAGAGTTGCCTTAATCTTATTGCTCCCTTGGTGCGTTATTGGTGAGATCAGGACATCAGTCAAGACTTCCTTTGGTCCTTGTTGGTTCTGTCTCATGACATGGCAAATAAACAGCCCGTGTAGTAAAGCTATTTTCACAAAAGCGAATGATCTTTATTCATCTTATATCTATTTAACTTAAAAAAATATGCAAATTTAATAAAATAAAGATATGAAAGATTTGAATCTCAGTTTTATACTGAAATTCAAAACTGATTATGCACATTATGTTACATATGTGGAATCAATATGTCTTCCTTTTCCCTTTAGAAGCCCTTGACGTTCTCAGTGATTTCATCCATCCTTCTTCCTCTGCCCCGTTGCCTCTTGCCTCGATGTTCTCAAATTCATTACATGTGAACAGGGGCTCTTGCTACTTCCGCTGCTTTGTGATCTGATTAGATGCTATGATTGATCGCATCTCAACTCAATTGCTCCCCATAACAGTTTTGTGTTAAGGTTTAGATTGTAGTGGACAATGACTAGACTATTCTATAGGGTTAGTCTATTGTGCTTTTTAGAGAAAATATGGTCAAACACACAGAAACTACTCTCATACCCATAAGCATTGCATGGCAGATGTAAATTGAAATGGCAAGCCAATGAAGTGTTGTATGGCAAGGACAACCCAAGACGTGAACCATGATATCTTTGTGTTGGATGGCATGGATTTATTTTGGCATGTTCTAATTTTGAAAGTGTTAGTGTGCTGTCTTCTTGTAAGAGCTGTCAAGTAGGGGCAAAGCCTTAAACACGAAAGAGTGGATATGATGTATATTAGCTAAGGCCAAAGGGGCTTTATCATCCCATGTTGGAAGATTTGCTCACTGTGCTAGTACCATAGCCATCATAGTTCATTTTTAAGTTAAAACTTGCAAAACTACTACTAAATTTGCAAAGCTATGTTCAAAACTTTGTAACATATGATGGGACTTCTACCCAGTGCAGTTGCTGTAATATATTGATCAGAGTTATTTCAAGCTTTGAAGATCTAAATACAAATTGATGGATTTGTGTCTCGCTGGGTATGTCAAAACTTATACTTGATCTGTCTAATTTGACCAGTTGCGCCCTTGACCAACGGTCTAATTGGAAGGCCAGGCTTTCATCAGGCCAACCTCCGTAGAGGGCCAACTTTATTATGTTTAAGGGCTATATGGGATTGAAACGGGCCCCATCCGTGTTATATCATTACAACCAATTAGCAATTATACATACATCACTTGGCAAGATTTGAACGTGGGTCTCCTCTTTGACTTGAAGCTTCAACTTCAATTTTCCACTTCAATCTAGATATTTCTATTTTTGTCTTTTTATTTGAAGCTTCAAGTTCTGTTTTTCATGTGCATGATGTGCATGGAAGTTCTTTGCAAATGCATGTTTGGGAGAACTCCAGTTTTGGATCTATTTCTAGTGTGTGCATCTTTATTTTTTATTAGTTTTATTTTGTGTATGCATCTGAAAAAATTCCCCCCAAAGGTCGTTCTGGAGATCCGCAACATTGCTTTACATCCATGTGGCTCCCTTTGTTGGCTATTGGTAACGGATAGGGCATTCTCGGCTTATTTGAGAACGAATCTGGTACCTTGGATTCATAATTATGCACAATCCGCTCCAACTACAAACTTGCTCTCCTATTGGCCATGCTGATGTCATAGATAAACAAATTGGGCTTCCAAAGTCTTGTCCTGTTGATTGGTGTTGTAGAGATCATCCCATAATGGATCAGGCCTGAGACATTTCCTCTGCTGGAATTTTAGTTTAAATTTGCGATCCATCAAATTTTTAATTTGTTAGATTTCTGATCCATCAAATTTTTGATTTATTTTGTTTTTTGCCTTTGGCATATCAAATGGACGAATTTTTACCTGAAATGTCTCAAACAGATGTGTGCTGTTCTGAAGATGCTACAGTTCAAACTTCAGTATGTTTTGACCATTTTTCATCAATTTATGCCCAAAACATTAAAAATAATGTTTTTAATCTTGTGCGCTCGTCTGATCGAATTTTGGATTGAAATTTCAGATACAGATACTCGGAGTCTCTTTCATCTCCAATTTGATTCGTTTGAAAATTTTACTTGATGATTGGATTATGGCCAAAATATGATCTGCTGTTTGGAAATGAATAGTCTTGTCTAGCTGCGTGTTCGAAGGGACAAACCATCATATTTCAACCTTATAATTATTCTCGAGCTGCATCTTGATGTGAGGTACACTTCTAAAAACTTTCAGGTCAAAAGAATCTTGAATGATAAAGTTCTTCCTTCTACAAGGTTGCCTTATCAATGCTGTCATAGCTGGTCAATTGAATACATGGCCTTGCAACCCTGAGAAGTTGTCTATCCATTCAAAATGAAGGCGAAATGGAAATCTATTCATCCAATCTATTTAATCTTGCTATTTTCTAATGAGAAGGGCACTCTCTTCATCAGTTTGATGAGCAGATCTGAAAACTTGAATCTGAACTTAGCAAAAGCTTTGGGCAAAACCCTTCACAAGATTTGATCATTTTTAGAATGCAAAGTAAAAAATGAAGGTAGTGAGTACTACATTCTTTTCTCTCTATTTAGACGGTTGATAATTTTGATTGTATTAGACATTCACTTAACCTATCTTTAGACGTATGCTGCCCTTTTCAACTCTTCTCATTTGGTACAATGCACATAATGTTGGGGCTTCTACTGTTATCTTATTAATGTGATTTCTTTGTAAGGTTTAAGTTGTATGTGGATGTGTGTGCCTAGTTGAGATCCTCTTTGCTAGAAATATTCATTTATTACTTCTTCCATTGGATTTGTGCAGTTGAAGTGCTTCATTAGTTGAATAGATATTCAAATCATGCTTGTTCCCTTTTAAGAATTGGAACTTTTACATTTGATTGCAAGTTGACTCATGATGGTTTGTACTTTATAGTTGGTGATGAACGGTGCTATCATGGATGAGATATCACGAGTCATGTTATAACTAACCAGTCTCAAAGATGCAGTCATGTATGCTAGTGTTCTTATTTATGGTTAAACTTTGTAATTGACCTTCTAAATGCTTGTTTAACTTTCTAAAGTATTGATTAGTTAGGGATGGTGAATTTGTTTTCATTGTAAGGTAAATGACTACTTGTGTAGATAATTCAAAATACCCATCTAAATAATGTAATTAGTAGACATTTTTTGCATAGTGAACTTGCATGGGGTTTGCTGGAGGTGTGAGAATTCTTTCAAACCACTATTTTTGTAAACTCATTTATGAGTTTGTGGTTTAATGCAATTCCTGATATAGAAGGCACGACTATTGTCTGTTTATAGGCTAGCAGGCATTTTCAGCAAAAAAGAAACTTGAGTTTTATAACCATCTGATACAACATAAACTAGAGCAAATCCATATAAACTTGAGTTTTATAACTTCATCAATAAGTATTATTCCCAATGTTTTTAGTTTTTACTACTGTGTTTGGTCTTTTTGGTTTTGCACAATACGATGATCTCCATTAGCTCCTTCCCTTCTGTCCCTTGAATCCTCTCCCTTCAGGGCCTGACTGGGCATTTTATGTCTCTCCTTTGATATCACCATTAGGCAATTTAATCCTCTCCCTTCAGGCACCTATCACACACCCATCATGCATTTTGATCCCCTGCATTTAAAGCCCCAGTAGCCCTTTTTGAGTCCTTGTTTAGGGCCATCTGGGCCAAATGTTAACTTTCTTTATAACTACCATGGTGGGTGTGCCTATTTAATCATCTCCACCTGCCCCTAAACATAAGTTTACTTATTACTAGCACTAAAAACTTTAGTAAAATCAGATGGATATATAGCCTTGCTCAAGCATTCCTCAAGTGAAGTAATCATCTATGCAAATGTCTTCTGTCGAGTAAGTCAAGAGAGAACTCAAAGGGTTGATCCCTGATTTAACCCGAGCAGATGTGAATTAGATCCTCATGCCTCTGGTTCCCTACTTATGGAGAAAGCACCAAATCCTTTGCACCATCCTGTAGCAAAGTCTTGCAACAGTTTTCATTTAACATTATTTTTTTCAAACAAATTGAACCGAAAGATCTTTCTCTCTCACTTTCTATTCCTCACCTCAAAAATTGAATCCTCCTATGAAGCCTTCTTCTCGCCCTAAAGTTTACACCTTTTTACTAGAGAATGTTGTACAAACTGCCAGACAATTGAAATATCATTCCTGCAGTCTTCTGAGGCTAGACGAGAAATATTGAGCTTGATTACTTTTTAAGTTTTTTTATCTGAGCTGAAATATTTATGAATGGCCATTTTGAAAATGTTCAGACTTTGGTCCACAGAAGAACTTCAACACTTAATTTTGAGGAACTAGAGTACCACAAAAGATCAGAGCAACCATAGAACTTATCCTGCCTAGCAAGAATTTTGGGGTGGACCCATTGTTTTCCTGTGCAAACTGACCCTCTCTCTGTCAAGGAGTATAACATTGGTCAAGATGAAAGATTAACATTTGTTGGAAAAAGGTTCGAGGTGTAGACCAATTGGTTCCACCAAACCCCGTAAGGGAGGCGGAGGTCCAAGGTTCAAATCTCGGGCCTCGCTGGACTGAACGCTTGTCCCTTTCCTGGTGCTTTCAGCGGTGTAAAAGGTTTAAAATGATTGTGGCATGGTGGTTATAGGGGCGGACTGCGCGAAAAACTGTGGCGGCTTCCGAGGCGGACAACGCAGAAATACTGTGGTGGCCATAAAAGCCGGGCAGCCTGCCCAGATTCGTGGCGGCTACCGATCCCACCATGTAAAATAAAAAAACTAAAAAAAACATTTGTTGGAAAATGCAAGGGGGTACTTGTAAATTGTGAGGTTTCAGGTTATTTGCAAGAAGAATAATGGCTCTTTTCGATGAGTCCCATTGGCCTATTTTGGTCATCCGTGGACATTAATCGAATTACCTGAACTGACGCACACATTGGTTCCTTTACTCATGTTAATTGAATACGTTAGTGATTCTGAGTTTCTGGTATGGTAATGCTTGATCATTCAAAAAATTCGCAGTTTCAAGTATTATTTTTCATTTCAAACCATCTACTTTTTGGTTTGTGATATAGATCGTTACCAGTTCAATGATATTAAATGTTGCTTATTTATTCATATTTTCTCTAGTCAGAGTCATTATTTGAGCATTGGCTTCTAGCTGTAAACATCTTATATTTTGGGGCAAGTGCCATACAATGTTGGAATTTTGTTTTAGTTTAAATTGCTCATAGCATCCAACTCCCGAGTTATTGATGTTCTATCATTCAAAATTATTTTGTTGTAACTAAAACTAGTCTGATGATTTGAAACCTTTGTTTGTGCAGGCAAAAGATCCTCGATTTCATGCTCTTCCACATACATCCCAGAGGGTCGGAGCTTTCTCAGATTCTGTAAATGAGCTTGTTTATGAAGTTTTAATATTGAAAATTCGTCACAAGTTAAAGGATGTATCTAGAATGGCAATCTGGACATCAGTTGAAGAGGACAATGCGTTTTCGTTGCCTAGTTTTAGTGCCTATCCACAGCCATATATTACAAGCATTGGTGAATATCTTCTCACTTTACCTCAACAGTTGGAGCCTCTCGCATTGGGTGTTGGCACATCTGGATCAAATACAAATGCTGATTCAGGCACTGATGAAGCTCAATTTTTTGCAACTGAATGGATGTTTAAGGTAAATTGAAGAGAATTCTTAGGTAAAATCTGTTACTAGCAATGGAGAACAGTATTTGTTTTTTTTTTTTAGTCTCTTCTATAGCTTACCAATTTATGTTATATTGTCTGTATAATAGGTGGCCGAAGGGGCAGCAACACTATACATAGAGCAGTTGCGAGGTATTCAGTCCATAAGTGATCGTGGTGCACAACAGCTATCGGCAGATATTGAATATCTTTGCAATGTACTGTCTGCTCTTTCAAAGCCAACCCCTCCAGTTTTAGCTACTTTCCATAGCTGTCTTGGTACTCCTCGAGAGCAGCTACGAGAACTCATAAAATCAGATGCAATAGGACAACTGGACTTGCCAACTGCTCGACTTGTTTGCAAAATGCGTCATGTAACATTGGATTAATTTCAAACTTTCTGATTGCTTAAAGAGCATATTCTTGGAACTTTGAGCATGTGGTTTCTCCTTAGTTGACAATTCCATGTAGAGGGAACTGGAAAATGTTTTTGGACTGCAAAGAAAGTACATTTGTTACTTTCTAAGGCAAGCAGGAATTTTGTTCCACATTAATACTTCTTCTTCTACTGTGTTTTGTCCTAAAGTACTGTAAAATTCATTTTTGCTGACAGGTCTCAAGGTCAGTTTTGATTTTGCATAACTGGGTGGGGAGCTTAGTGTAGGTGGTTTAGTATTAGAGTGACACGATCGTACTGTTTTTTGTCCTTAGGTATGAGAAAATGCATTTTTGATCACAAAGTATCAAGTTCAGTTCTGATTTTGTGCAACTAGGTTTTGTCCCATAGGCATAAGCAAAAAAAAAAAGAACTAAAGAAAAAAAAAAATTATGGCTGTTCAGACTTTTGTTTTTTGTATTTTTTTTGGTTGATACATAGGGGAATCGTTAACATCCCAATCATTTTTTACTACCAACCAGGGTTCAAACCTTCATTGTTTTTTGCATTTTTGTTTGGCTCGAGTTGATTCTTTGCAATATGTACACAAGGAATTGGCTACATGTATGTATTTTATACCTCTTCACAGAAGAATATTATTACCATGAAGATTTGGTTATCATGGTTTTTTCCATAAAAACAAAAACAAGATGGTGAATGGCAAGAAGAAATTATACTTAAGAAGAATTTAATGGCTTGCACTTAAACGTCCAAAAGTTAAGTTATTGTCTATCCGAGTTTCACTTGCAACTTTGACTCTTATATGGTCTATAGATAATGCTGCCTTCACAAAACCAAATTAAGTTTACCTTAAAGAGTTTATCGTTATTTTTTTAATTACAATTGGATTTAAGATGTGGTTAGTTGGCATCTGTATCCTAACTAGGAGCAGTACTTCAGATTCCAATTATATTGTTCAGGAGGCAATTTCTTTTTGCTTTAAGTTTGGTATTATGGTGCCTCTTTGGCATTTTTGAGAATATTTTCCAGTGTATCTTTTTTATTAAATTACAAGTGGATTTAAGATGTGGTTAGTTGGCATCTGTATCCTAACTAGGAGCAGTACTTCAGATTGCAATTATATTGTTCAGGAGGCAATTTCTTTTTGCTTTTCAAGTTTGGTATTATGGTGCCTCTTTGGCATTTTTGAGAATATTTTCGAGTGTATCTTTTGGATTCCTATCCATATGTATATGCCTGTTGGATTAACAAAAAATGCCAACTTATGCAGGTCATACAACCATGTTGACATTTTTTAATGGCCAGAATTTGCCAACTGGTTTATTATCTTTTTTTCTAAGTTGTGTGGATTCTATTGGGGGCTTCTCCCATTAAAATAACCAAACATTATATTGCCCTCGTTACATTACTATTAGGTTAACCTAAACATTATATTGCCCTCGTTACATTGCTATTAGGTTAACCTAAACATTATATTGCCCTCGTTAAGAGAGAATCTAACTCATCTAGCGGCCTTCTAAAATTTGAATTTTGTCAAGATGAAGATCAACACAAATGGTTAAAATATCTACTACCCAATTTCCATGTCCATAAATATGTTGGCTGTAATAATCATTTTTCTAGGGGTCTTATTCATGACACTAATATTTCAAGATATTATTTTCATTATCATTTTTTGTTTTTATTTGGGTTTGGTCCCACTTCTTGTTAACACTCTAATTTTTTTTATCATTCACCATATCAATATTCTTGGGTCTTCTATTCCTTTTTTCATTCCCACCAACACTTCGTCTTCATCAATCCCATTGATTTTTTCATACTATTTATAGTGAGACTTATCATCTATAGGTTTGTCTTGCTATGAAGGAATTGAAGTGCAAGGAATAACCTCAAAAACACTACTTCTTTATGTTGCCTTAGAAATTCTTGAGTGCAAGCACATTCATCCATAGCAATTACCTTATTATACAGCAATAAAAACCCCAAATTGCTATTGATATCCTCCATCCTTGTTTTTTTCTTTTGACTTTTGTATCTTTACAAGCCAAAAATGCCCTAACTATTTGTTGTTGTTTTAGATAAAAAACGAAAGGATAATACCTCAACCAAGCATTAGATCACAATTTTATAGTATTTCCATTGTTGACTTATCATCTGATATGTTTTTTGATCAATTACAAGCTATTTGATATGAATTGCATGTTGTCAATCCTCTAAGTGGGGTTTTTCTTCTTAAATAATTTCATTGCATCACTAGAACCTTATATATATTTGAAGTAAAATTTTGCCCATCTCGTCTTGATCTTTTTATAATCTCCATCCAAGTTTTCCCCCTTATGTCAAACTTGTAAGTCTACAATTTGGCAAGCTTGCCCCTCCAATATTATTTCCCTTGTAAACATTGTCCCACTTTCAAAGAGAAAACTTGAATATTTATTTACGTCATTTTTAAACGAAATATCTTTAAATTTTATCGAATTTGGATGTTATACTTGTTAACAATCTTTAAAGTGACATGATATCTATCTATATATCTATCTATCTATCTATATTACAATGTAGACTTTATGGGTTTGTTGGACTTTACAGTAGTTTATGAAAACGAATAAAATCAACATATTGCCTAGAAATGGAGAAAGTAACTCATATAAAGCTAACATGCGTATAAGAGGGTGTTGGTCGACACCAAATTATCTCAATAAAGGAAAATAGAATACACTCTAATTGATTAAAAAATAGTTGGTATGAGTGATTATTTATTCCCAATCACAAAAGACCTTTATGTCAAGGATAGAGAATCGACCTTTAGATTAAATAACAAAATATTCAACTATACATGGTGTACAACAACCCAAAGAACATATGCAAATACTAATACAAAGTCGGTCATGGCCTCAAGTGAAACTTAACCATCACATATTCTAACATCCCTCTTTAAGCTAAACAAAGGACATAGAGTGAGACCCTTGTCAATCATCCCCTCTTAAGAACACTCTCCTATGCCAAGACACTTTTGCAAATGCACAATGGTACCTTGGGTATGACCTTGGTCAAAATTTTTGTTGCTTGCTTTGCTAATGATACAAATCATGATCAAGCATCCCATGGACATAAAGCCGTCATGCATAGTGCATCCAAATCTCAATGTGCTTTGTTTGTCGATAAAACAATGGATTTCAAACAACCTGGATGGTGCTTTGATTGTCACAATGAAGAGTGACTTGGTAAAAGGGAAAATGGTGAAGTAGTGTTAATATCCATGAGGCCATAGACCATATGAGATGACCCTTGTTTTACCTAGTATATGGTTATCCAACCATACCCTAGTTATTGAAGCATGTTGTACAACCTTATCCCCTATAGAATTCGAACCTTGGACCTCTATTCAGAGTTCCAAAGTCTCCACTATTAGGCTACTTAGGTTGCACAAGAGGAATGCCCACCTACTCTAAGATCATAAACATCCATTAAAGGTTATTGGCAACCTTATGGACAACATATATTTAGCTTCTATGGAAGACTAAGAAATAGTGGACTATCATCTAGAACATTGAGAAACAAGGTTAGGACCAAGGTAGAAGACAAAATTTGTAGTGGAGTATTATTGATGAAAATCACTAGCCCAATTTACATTTGATAAGCTTGCCAAAATTAGAGGTGCAACAATTGAATAATGAAACCCATCTAATATGTACCTCTAATGTATCATGGAATCCTCTTGGTGGTGGTCTAGTGACTCTTGAGGTGCTTGCATATACCTAGAACAATAGTTGACTACAAAGGTGATGTCTGGTTGATTGCGAGTGAGGTAAAGTAGAACTCCCACAAGGAAACAATATAGAGTGGCATCCACCAAGGGGGTCATGCAATTTGCTCAACACTTCAATCTAGAATGAGTCTAAGTATATTTGCAATCCTCCATCCTAAAACACTAAAGAAAATCTAAGGTATACTTGGACTATGAGATAGTGATCCTAGAGGAAATTTGATCAATTTGAATGCGCAAGAAGTAATGCAAAATACCCAAATATGTCATCTCAATGATAGTAGGAAGGCATAATTTCATGTCCTCAATCAAGGTAGGTAAGCTTTTTGTAATGAGAAGGTAATTAATGTAAAAATCAAGAAAGTCTTTCCATCAATATGATTAATGTAAAAATCATGTTTGACCTCACATCGGTAAAACCCACAACCAAGAAAGGAGTAGATCTTCTCATACTAGGCACATGGTGCTCTCTTAAGTCCAAACAAGGACTTGTCAAATGACATACCAAGGGGGTGGGCCACTCAAGTTTCAAATCAAGTCATTGTTGCATGTAAATCTCCTCCTAAAGCTCATCATGAAGGAAGGCACTCTTCACATCCATCTTATGTACCTTCAACCCTAGGAAGCAACTATGGATATGATCATCCAAACACAATCCATTTGAGCAATTGGTCAAATTTATTAGACTAGTCAATTCCCTCCCTTTGAAATAAACCCTTAGCAATAAGACATGCCTTGTGCTTCTTTTCCTAAACATCTAAAGTATACTTAGTCCTATAAATCCATTTGCATACAACATTCTTCCTTGCTAGAATATGAATAAGCTTCCATGTCTAGTTCTTCATCAAATATTCATACTCAACAAGCATGACATCTTCCCATTCCAATTGGCCCTTTGCCCTAATAGGTATAGTTCCTACAAGAACCTCTAACATATCTACTGGAGTAGTAGAGGAAACAAGAGGATATTATACCAAAAGCTCGAGAGGAGAACTTGATAGAGCTATTGGAAGACTTTAATAAAAAATCACATCTCGATGAATAAAAACCTCATCCCTCTAAGGATCATAAAGGTGATATGTCTAAGAGGTATCTAAATACCCCATAAAAATACATTTGTGATTCTTTTGTGTCTCCTTTCAAATATCTTTGGGTATGTGATCTCATGTTGAAGACCCAAATATACAAATTGAGGTACATAAGGCTTATTGCTTGTCAATATCTTAAAGGGTGTCATATCCTAAATTTCTCTAATAGAATCTCCCTAGAATGTGTGCTTCATCCCCTTGGCATAAATCATGTAATGATCCATCTCCACAATTACCTTGTTCTTTCTCTTTGCTACCCCATTATGCTTTAGAGGATAATGAATAGTCCTTTGAAAGGAAATGCCATGAAGAATCAAGAAATCCAAAAAGGTATTACTCATAAATTCAACTCTTCTTTTTTTTCTAAGACAATTGATCTGTGTTTCTAGTTGATTCTCTAGTAGCTCTTTGAACTTCGTCAATCTCTCAAAAGCCTCATCTTTAGTATGAAAAATGTTTAACCATACACACTAAGAGAAATCATCAATAAAAAGAAGAATGTACTTCTTCCCAAAAAGAGATGATGTACCCATGGCTCTACATATATAATTGTGAATGAGTTCCAATGGTCATGTGGCATGCCTAATAGCATATAAGCTATTTTCTCAGAATATACCAATATTAAAGCTCTCACATAATGATATACACAAGTATTCAAACAAATAGATAAACTTACTATATTCCCATGTATCACAAACTAAGTATTCCAGTACCAATGAAGTACTAAAATTTTAGTACATACATCTCATATGCTTGCTCTACATATAGCCTTTACAAAGACTCTTGAATTCAACTTCAACTAACTATTCATCTGGTCAAACTCACAAGAGATATGACGTCATATTTTATCATAAGAGAAATATATTTTATTGACTATATAATAATGACAAACCTCTAATGATGACAAACACTAAATGACTAATATTTACAAGACTCTTTCACACCACATGTTTACAAAATATTTACAAGGTTCTTGCAATGTATTTGCAAGGTACCAAATAATGTAATAAACTCCAACACCCCCTAGTATTACATTATTTGGAATAAGGTTCATTGTATTTATTTGCTTTGATCACTTCTTGTCCTCCTTCAAGGTGATGTTTACCGTGATCATTTTTGGATCTTTATATTTGTCCTTATTCAAGTGGTACCTATATTGTCCCAATACTTATAACAACTATTACTTGTATCTATCACACTTTTGTTTTCATAGTTTTTTGTTACCAAATTAGCATCCCCTGTTACTATTCTGAATTTGCTTATTCCTATTATGCTACTCCCTATTTTGATACTATTTTTAGATAGAAAATCAACACAATAATATGTCACTAATAAGTTTTAAAGACTACAAATAACAACTTACATCCACCAATTCGAGTTTCAAAACATATTGCATCTCTATTTGATGATGATGATCATGTTTATTTGATGTCTCTCTTTTGTAGTGTATTAATGAGCAAAATTTTCAATTTCTTTATCATCCTTTTAAGAGCAGTTTGTAGAGTACTTTTTGTTGATACACTATCTTGTTCTTTTGCCATGAAAATCTTGTGTTCAATTAAATACCTTTTTTGATGTTGTTCTTTTGGTAGAAGCTAATCTAAATGTTTTTGAGAGAGTGCTATTACATCTAGTTGAAGCATATACCACTTTTGTAATACCCAAGGGATTCAATTTTGTTTTGTATTTTGATAAATGATTTCTTATTACCATTGATGACTTTGAATTCTATTGTTTTTCCTCTATCCAATAATTGTGATATTGAAATTAGGTTATTTGCTATTCTTGGAACATAAAGAACATTCTCTAGTGTGCATTCTGAGAAAGGTAGGCTAAGTGTAACATTGCCTATTCCTTGGACTTGGTAGATTTTGTCATTTTCAAGCTTAATTGGAATACTTTGTTTCACTTGAATAGAATAAAATTGATATAGGTTGCTAGTCATGTGATTGTTGGCTCTTTAATATATATACCAGAAGTTATCTTCACACCCAAATTTTGGTTTTTTTTGATTTGATTGTGGTGATTCACTGTATCTCAAAACATGTTTGTGACAATATTTTCTCTGCTTTCAAAGTTATTTCTTAATGTAGTTTGGCTCTCTAATCATTTATGACTTTGTGAAAGGAATTTTAATAAAGTCATAATTTGTAAAGAACTTCCTTTTAATTAATTTTCCAATTCTTCAAATAGTTGTCAATTATTCCTTTATCTCAAATTTTCTATAATTTGCTTGGATGAGGGAAAGTTTATTTTAATTGTCAAGTAGAAAGCCTTTTAACTTCCTAATTCAATATTTCTTTCTTTGACATTTCTTTAATGTCTTCACTTTAGTTCTTGTTCTTGATAAAAATATTTAATAATTTGTTTGTGCCTTTAACCTACCTTTAAACTTATTCTTCACAATGTACCTTTCTTTCAATATCAAATGCACTTCAATCTTGAAATCAATTTAAACATGCAAGCCAATTTCTATTTTTCAATATTTTTCTTTCCTTCAAAAAAAGTCTTTCCTTCTTTTCTTCAAAATAATTCTTGAACCATTATTTCCAATTTCTCCTTTAAATAATAATTTCTATTTTTTTCAATATTGCTCACTATAATATTTTTCCTTCAATTAATTTTGCAATCCATTTGTTTTAAAAATTTGCTCACTTCCACAAATCTCTTTTGAAATTCTCTTAAACTTCTCCTTTTAATTTTTAATATTTTCACAAATTTCCTTCAATAATTCTTCTTCCTTTGAATACTTCTTTAAATCTAAAAATATTCTTCTCCTTTGATTAATTCACTTCAATTTTCTTTTTCTTAAATTTCTGTTTCAAAGTGCAATTCTTTCCAATTTGTTTTCACTATAAACAATATCTCCTTTAATTTTTTTTCTTACTTTCAACCTTAACCTTCTTTCAATAATTCCTTTCACTTTTACTTTATTTTTTATTTTTTCAATAGGAAAATATGGACTTGATTTTACCTTTCCAATCTCCTTTTAATATTCCAAATTCCTTTTAAATATTTCACCATGCATTGGAAATCAATTAAGGATAATTTTGGTACTTTTGATTTTGCTTTAAATAATTCCAACATCATGACTTCTGCAACTATTGTTCTTTCTGAACGTAATGTTTGCTCACTGTAAACTAAGTTTGCATTGAATGTTATCTAGTCTAGATTTTTCTCTGCATGTTCTGTTTATTCCAATCAACTTATTCTCTACTCCATTGAACCCATTCTCTCTACTACCTTCAATGTGTTTTCCTATAATTTGTTCTACATCATCTAAACCGTTTGCTTTATTCAATGTTAATTCATTAATAAATATCTGCCTAATATTCATTATTATCTCCTTGGCTCTTCAATGTTTTATCTCGTCTTTCATCTTTGTGTTTCAATTGCACCAAAACATCTTTCACTTTCTCCTTCTTAGCTTCCTGCTTCTCCTAGTCTCTCAGTCCACTCAAGTTTTGAATGAGACTTCTATAGCAAGAGTGGTGCTCTCTTCTTGATAATACTTGGGTGCTCTACAATCTTCAACACAACACTAAACAACCTTTAATGCTTTGAATAAACTTATATTCCTGCACCTGTAGATGCTCTCTTCCTTGGTTTCTCTTAAACTGAAATCCACTCAAATGTGGGTCTTCTCTCCACAAATCTTTCTCCTCAATATTTATTTCTCACCTTTATTTCTCTCAACCCATGGCTAGTTTATTCTCTTCATTGTACTATTCTTTGAAATCCTTCTTTGGACTTGGAACCTTTATTTAGCCCTAAACTTGAGTTTGGATGCTTCTTTCAACGTTTCTCTATGAACAATAGTATAACATGAAAGTCTTATGCTTACAATTGTAGCTTCTTCCAAGTGCGTCTATTGATTGCTTGGGTTCCTACTTATGATGGAAATTTCTTCATGGTACTCCCAAGTCTCTCTCACCAAGTATTTCCAATGTGGATTTGATACCAATGATAGCATATAAGCTATTTTCTCATAATATATCAATATTAAAGTTCTCATACAATGATATACATAAGTATTCAAACAAATAAATAACCTTACTATATTTCCATAGATCACAAACTAAGTATTCTAGTACCAATGAAGTACTAAAATTTCATTACATACATCTCATACACTTCCTCTACATATAGCCTTTACAAAGACTTGACATTTCAACTTCAACTAACTATTCATCTCCTCAAACTCATAGGAGATATGACTTCATATTTCTCATAAGAGATATTTTATTGACTCTTTAATAATGACAAATCTCTAATGACGAAAAAAACTAAATGACTAATATTTACAAGACTCTTTCACACCACATATTTACAAAGCATTTACAAGGTTCTTGCAATGAATTTAAAAGGTACCAAATAATGTAATAAACTCCAAAAATGCCTTATTGTCCCTTTTGGAAAGGACACCCCAAAACACATCCATCACAAGAAAACTTGGAATAGAAATGCGAGGAAGTATAATAGATAATTTATAATGACCCATGTACCTTAGTGACCCATAGCTAAGATGCCCAAGTCTATGACTTCATTACTAACTCTCATCATCTACTTATGCCACCATGACCAAAAAATATCTCTTTTAAGAGGAAGAAGTAGGATGAGTGGGTCTATTACCCAATTTATACATCTAAGGTGACTCATCACAATACCCATAGACAACTATCTTGAATCTATCATCAATGTTCTTGATCACCCATCGATTAGGCCAAAATTCTACCTTTTTGTTTGTATAGGTTATGTAATAAATAGACCAAAGATTGAGGGCTATATTAGAAACATGAAGAATCTCATCAATTGAAATATCCTAGAATAACATCACTTGTAAGGAAGAATAATCTCCAATGACAACACACTTTCTCAAATTTAATGTGATATAATCATGTAGATGGTGTCAATGCTTGGTCATGTGGATTATTATCCTAAATCTACAATCCACTCATTAGAAGTGGATGTCGAATCTATTGAATGACCAACTAAATGTGCTTGTGAGGTTTAACTATCACAATCATACTCATCCCAAGTGTAGAAGACAGTGGTATCAACACCCCCCCTTTTGGCTACTTCCTCAAGTTTCTTAGTGTATCTTTGACAAAATTTTGTTGTGTCCTTCACACAAAAGATATAGATTAACTTCTTAAAGGTCTTCTTAACTTCATTTTTTTCTCCTGTAGAATTCCTCTACTAGTGCAAATATCGTCTTTCAACTTCCTGAGTTGATTGATATAGACATCAATTGTATTAAAAGAATCCATAGTCAAGGTAGAAAGTTCTTCCTCCAATCTATTAATTTGTGTGGAATCAATATGATTAACCAATCCTTGAACTTGTCAAATAACTCCTTGGGATTAAAATATTATTTTAGCATCTATAATGAATAGGGAGGTTGCTTTGTGTTGTTGCATGAGTGGATTAGGGGGTGCTATCTAGGAACTAACTATATAGATAACTATTGAATCAACTGGAACTATGTTTCATTGTTCTATGCATGGGATTCTAACTGGGTGTCAAGTGTACAAGCCATTGGACAACAAACCATAAAATTAGACTATGCCACTTTTAACATCTTGATTCACTTTACAACTTGTTAAATAGACTGTGCTACTTGTCACTCTTTGATTTTATCAAAAAATCATGCTTCACCAAGTCTGCTATTGATTGTGTGATGATATTATCAATGGGTTTGATGTGTTGAAAATGATCATTGGTTGAAACCATATTTATACTTACCATGTGGTGCTTGCCTACCACATCAAAATTTGATACATTGACCCCTACCACATAATCACTTGCCACGTTGGTGTCTATCGTGTCATCATATGCCATATTAGTGATTGCACATATTTTGCCATATCATCACCTACCATGTCAAAATGAAGTATATTGTTGGATTCCATGTCATCATCAAGTGCTATACCATCACCATTATATGATGTCATGTCAACATGTGTAGTCAAAAGGGATGACATCATCATCAACTACCACATCATTAGGATGGGCTATGTCATTGCATAATGCCAATCTAAATCTATTGATATTAATGGGTATAGTGATGATATAATCATACTTAATTTTTTTGCATAAATGGGGTTTGATGTGTTGAAAATTATCATTGGTTGAAACCATATTTATACTTACCATGTGGTGCTTGCCTACCACATCAAAATTTGATACATTGACCCCTACCACATAATCACTTGCCATGTTGGTGTCTACCGTGTCATCATATGCCATATTAGTGATTGCACATCTTTTGCCATATCATCACCTACCATGTCAAAATGAAGTATATTGTTGGATTCCATGTCATCATCAAGTGCTATACCATCACCATTATATGATGTCATGTCAACATGTGTAGTCAAAAGGGATGACATCATCATCAACTACCACATCATCAGGATGAGCTATATCATTTCATAATGCCAATCTAAATCTATTCATATTAATGGGTATAGTGATGATATAATCATACTTAATTTTTTTGCATAAATGGGGTTTGATGTGTTGAAAATGATCATTGGTTGAAACCATATTTATACTTACCATGTGGTGCTTGCCTACCACATAAAAATTTGATACATTGACCCCTACCACATAATCACTTGCCACGTTGGTGTCTACCGTGTCATCATATGCCATATTAGTGATTGTACATATTTTGCCATATCATCACCTACCATGTCAAAATGATGTATATTGTTGGATTCCATGTCATCATCAAGTGCTATACCATCACCATTATATGATGTCATGTCAACATGTGTAGTCAAAAGGGATGACATCATCATCAACTACCACATCATCAGGATGGACTATGTCATTGCATAATGCCAATCTAAATCTATTGATATTAATGGGTATAGTGATGATATAATAATACTTAATTTTTTTGCATAAATGGGGTTTGATCCTTGGACCTCTAGGTCCTAAATATGGGGCTCCTCTAGGTCCCTTGGCTTGGGTGCTCATCAAGAATAAAAGCACCATAATTTTTATGTGAAGGGACATATTCTTCCTTACAATAAACACTTCTCTCCCTTACACATCTGTGTGCTTTGATGATGCCAATGCACATAATCCCTTCCCCATATGCTTTGATGATGTAGGCATACATCTCATCTACCTTGCATACTCAACTATACACGTCCACCCTCATTGGAATATTCTACAAAATATTTCATAATTTGAAATTCTAATTTTGAAAAATGTAGGGGAAATAGGAAAAATTTTAATACAATAAAATAGGCACCTATGAGTAATATGAAGAAGAGTGTTAAATTGAGGACCCCTTAAGATTTTAAAAAGAATCCAAACATATTGACTGTTCATCCATACCTATCATTGTTTGTCCTATACAACTTTTTTATTGGACACAAGCAATCAAGTCATCCTCTCACACCTATGGAGTAAAAAACATGTCGAACTATTTTAACCACATTGTCATGCAACTTAGAGGTCATTTCCATGCATAAAAGCCTATCCATGACTTCAATAGTATTCAAAATCTGTAAAAATGTTCAACATCATATTTTATTTTTCAACGATTTTGCAGAATGTCTTCTCATTTATGCTAGTACTAGACACAAAATATTGATAGAAAAAAGGAAATGGAATTTTTATAAAAAACCATAAAAAATGAGGTGTTGGAAATTTTGAGTTAGGTGTGGTGTCATTGATGTCAAGAGTCAGTGTTAGGAAACAGTGCATGACTTGGTAAAAGAAGGGTTAAAATATTTATATTTAATCCCAAGAGATTTGGTTTAAGAGCTTCACATGATTGGTCAAAAGGATGGTTAAATACCCTGAAGAAAAGGCCTAAAGGAAATAATATTATAATATTTATTATTATAATATTAAAGGCAATCAGAAAAGGTCTAAGGGCGAAAGAGAAAAATACCTAGGCCAAATGGAAATAATATTATAATATTAAAGGTTTAATTAAAGCCTAAGGTAATTTATAAATAATTTATAATATTTATATTATAAATTAATTTATAAAAATAATAATATTATAACCCAAAGTTGGGTTGGGCGCAAAGTTTAAATTAAATTTTATTTCCCCCACCGACGTTGGAGGATAAAAGCATATGGTATAAATACCATATCATTTGTTTCAAAATGCTAAGTCTCCGAATATCATGTGCATGCGATTTGTGAAAGGGAATGCGAATAATTCATGAGCAAATAAAGACAAAGGTTTTTAATTTTTAATTGCACCCAAAAAACATGAAGAACAAGGCGACCGAGGTGCAAAGACTTAACACCAACCAAGTGGTTGGGCTAGCGGCAAGTCTGAGGTGTGTAAGGCATTGAGAATGCAAAGGTGCTGCGTTCGAATCTTGGTAGTTGCGAAAGGACAAAGCCTTTTTTGCTTTGGAATGGGAGGAAGAGATGAAGTGCTTAAGGTGCTTTTGCCTCCCACGTGAGTGCTTAGCTCACGCAGCAGGGTAGCCGCGACTAAGGTGCAGGTGGTGCTTCGATCAAGGATCGAGTCCCACCAAGGAGTGCACACGAGGTATTTAATTTTTGATTAAAGTGCATGGTCTATGGTCTATGGTTGTTGGTGGCGCTTAGTTGAAGCGCATGATTTAATTTTGCATTGTTAGCGATGATCAAAGCACCTGGGTTAATGTGCATTGTGGGTATGATATGAGCACGTGGTGTATTTGATTTAGTGAGTGCCTAGGGAGTTAAAAGGAGGGTAAGGTAAATTATTTTTTACCTTAGACAAAAAGTGATAAATAGTTTTATTGAAGGTTAAAAGTAAATTGCATTATTTTATAAAGTCAATTATTTTGAAAATGCAATTTTAAGTAGGGAGACATAAGTAGGATTTTGGATTATTTCATGCATTAAATTTTTGAAAGGGGTTATAGTGAAACTGAGTGATTGAAATCTTTGTTTGATAAGTTTGGAGATAATAAGGTGTATTTGAGTCTTGTTAATTTTTGTAATGGTGAATTAATATTGAGGGAAATATTTGAGTGAATATTTTTTCTATCTAACCATTGAGATTGGCAAAGAATATTTGATTGTGATTGAGTAAGGTTTTGAAGACATATCTCCATAAAAACAAAAGGTATGGGCACATCTTCCTTGTGAGTGAAATATTGTTGGGTTGGATGTTGTGAATGCTAATTTGGAGTGAAAAGGTTTGTTTGATAAGCATTATTGAGTGAGTTTTCATATACATGATTGGTGAATGATTGTGAGAGCAATTGAGTGTGAAATTGAGAACTATCTTGAACTAGGGTTTGTGAAAGAACATGAGTATAATTGTTATGTGAGATTGTTTGATAAGCATTGTTGGAAATATTTAAGTAAGCTTTCATGTGCTTGATTAGAGTTTGTAAAAGATCATGAGTATCATTGTTATGTGAATTTGGAGTCATCTTGAGTCAACGTTGAGTACCATAGTGTGAGTTATTGAAAGCATTGTGAAACACTTGTTTAGGGTTTGTAAGCAAGTTGTGTTTCATTGAGTGAGTGGTTGAGTGGAGTTGATTGAGCATAGTTTATTGAAAGTGTTGGAGTGATAGTTCAAGTTCTGTGAGACAAATTATTCTTAATTCTAAATTTATTTGAAAAGGAGTTTGAAAGTGATAAAGTGGTTTGTGAGTGTGAAACATATTAATTCTCTTACCATTATCTATATGTTTATGTGGTTAAACAAAATTTTGAGTGAAATTTGTTTATGTGATTGAAGATGTTTTCTGAAAGAGATTAAATTGAGTTTTGTGAGTGTTTTGTGAAACATATTGAGTCTCTAACCATTATCTATATGTTTATGAGGTTAAACAAGATTATGAGTGAAACTTGTTTGAGTGATTGAAGAAGTTTTTTGAAAGAGATTGAGTTGAGTTTTGTATGCAAGTTTTACAATTGATTTGAATAAGCTTTGGTGGAAGCTTGTGAGCAAATTTGAGTAAGTCCTAGAGGGGAATTAAGAACAAATTTATGTGAGCTTTTGTGGAAGCTTATAATCATATTGGACAAGTTCTAGTGAGGACTTGTTTAGCAGATTTGAGGTAAGTCTTAGTGAAGACTGGTTGAGCAGATTGGACAAGTTCTAGTGAGGACTTGTTGGATAAATTTAAGGTAAGTATTAGAGAATACTTGAGAGCAGATTGGACAAGTTATTGAGAGGACTTTTTGGACAGATTTGAGGTAAATCTTAGAAAATACTTGAGAGCAGATTGAACAAGTTCTTGAGAGGACTTGTTGGATAGATTTGAGGTAAGTCTTTGAGAATACTTGAGAGCAGAGTTGATTGATTGATTTGTTCAAAACTTGAGTTAAGGTTTGGGGAAGATCTAGTAGAGTTGATTTGTGATTGGATCAAAATTTGTGTTAAGTCTTGAGGATAAATTTGAGGATAAATTTATGCCAGACTAGAGATAAATATTGAGAAGATTTGTGCTAGACCGAAGGATTGTGTTTAATGCAAATTTGAGATAGATATTGAGAAGATTTGTGCTAGATTGAAGGACTATGTTTAGAGCATTTTTGAGATAGATATTGAGAAGATTTGTGCTATATTGAAGGAATGTGTTTAGTATATATTTGAGACATATATTGAATAGAGCTAAGAGTAAGCTTTGGAGGTGACAGAGTTGAGAACAATAGTCTCTAGTGGATAGAGATCCATTATCCAGGGTAGAGAGGACAAAGGTCTTCAATGGAGAGATATCCACAAGCCAGAGCAGTGGAGGTAGTAGTCTTCTAAGAGGATCACCAGCCAGAGCATAGGAGAAGGAGTTCTCTTATGGATAGGTATCCATGAAATTGATTAGGGGATTGGTGTCTCCTTTGAGCAGAGATCCATAAATATTGTAAAAGGAAAGGATTCCCAAGAGATGTTTTGAGAAAATTTTAGTGAAATATTTTCTCTATGGAGTATCCCACATTGGGTGAACCACATTAAATTGATGTCTTTATTGTGTGTGGTGATTTATGCATTATTTTGATTACTATTGTTGATATTGCATTGATATATTGAATACTATTATTTGGGAAATAAAAGTAAAACGTGATCTTATACTGTTCACCCCCCTCTCAGTATAATTTTGTGTTCTTCATGAGGTTTCTAAAATCAGTCCTAAAACTAGAGCATCCAATTGGTCAAAAATAAAATAAAAGAGATGGATTGAGTGTTATAGGAGGAATAAAGAACTTGTTAGTGAGTATTTCTCTTAGAACAAATTTTTTGAACACAGGGAGGTCCTCTTGATCTAAGTCCACTTAGGATTTGTTTGACAAAAATATTTTCCCAAACTGTTGATGGCTTACAGAAAAACTTCTAATTTCTCCAAACAATGTTGCCTTAGGAGACACCATAGAAGTTAATTTGTCTATGATAGACACTCAAATAATGGATATTTAGACACAATCTTATACCGTATTTGGTTTCATAGTATTTTATAGAAATAAATGTAATAAAAACATTACACAAAAATGCTAAAAGTAGCTCATAAAGAACAAATGCAAAATATAAGAGGGTATCAATGAATATCAAATTATCTCACTAAAGAAAAATATAATACATTCCAGCTAATAACAAAATGGTTGGCATGAAGGGATATTTATAACCAATTCTAAAAGACCTTTAGGTTAAATATTAAAATATTATAGAATATTTACCCATACAAGGTGTACAAGTCCAAAGGGCATATACAAAGAATATAATACAAAGTCGACCATGACCTCAAGTGAAGCTTAACAACCATATTTTCCAATAAATTTTTATCCTTTCAACTATTGTTAAGAACCTACCTTTCCAATTGTCTAAAATTGATTTTATTCTTTTCTTTATGAGACAAAGGAATATCAAAATACATGGATCAAAATTTTCTAAATCTCAACACTAAAACCTCTATAATAATCCATTGTAAATCTAGAGTAGCATTAATAAAAAATATCTTAGATATTTTAATATTAATTAATTATCCAATACAATTTTTATAATGTGATAATATTTATTTAACTCTATGATCCTAAAAAAGGGATGGCCCAAAAGAAAAGTATCATCAATATATTGTATATGATATTTGGAGGGATCATTTTTTGCAACCTAAATACCTTTGATTTTTCCTTCTATTTTTACCTTTCAAAAATATCTCCCCAATTTCTTAGTGAGAATAATAAATAGATATGGACATAGTAGGTCACCTTGGAGGAGTCCATGGGATTATTTAAAGTATCCAATGGGGGATCCATTTATCAATATATTAAATTTTGCAATGCTATAACATCTAATCCATTCACACCGACCTTAATGAAAACTAGATTTTCTAAGAATACCATGTAGGAAAATCCAACAAACCCTATTATATTCTTTGTTATAATTTAATTTTACAAATATTTTGGATTGTTTTTATGGAATGAAGAGAATGTATGGCTTCTTGTGCAATGATTATGCCATCAAGAATTTATTTTCTATGAACAAAACCACCTTGTTCCTTTGAGATAGCACAATATTTAATAGACCTCAATCTATTTTTCCATAATTGTTGAAGTTGTCTTATAAATCATATTACAAAGGTGGTATTGATATCACAAACCATAACATTATTTTTCATAGCCTTATTTATAGACAACATATCACTCAAGAAATCATAAATTGTTAAAAAGAAAACTACAAGAAATCCACTAGGCCAGGTTCCTTGATAGGATGGAAAGAGAAAATTAATTTTTGTGGCTCCCCCATAGAGGTATTTATTATCAAGATTATTTCTATCCTTATGTGATAATTAATAGAGCATTTTGCATAATATTATCTTGAGCCTCCTTATCTTACCCAGTATATGACAAAATATCTTTGAAATAACTAATTGCTTCTTTTACCACAATACTTCTACCTTCTAGAGTTGAAATATTTTTATTGGATAAAAAGATAAATTTGTTTTGGATGTAACATGATTTTTTTTTGGTATTTTTGTCCCCTTTTGTTAAGTTGTCCCTCCATTTATTTTTGAAACCAATATGGTTCTTCCTTTTTCAATATATTATGATAAATAAAAAGTAATTATTTTTGCACATAATTCTTATTTTTTCTTTTGCTGGAGAACAAGGGGTTGTAATTGGGTCCCCCACCCTTGAAAAATCACAATTCTCTTCTTTAGAGATTTTAGATTTTACAAATTATTTCACTTCTCATCTCAATTGAGATGCTATAGCTAGAAACCTACATCCTTTTACATAAAATGTTTGAATTCTTGATTTTTGTATTCTAGATTTTTTCAATTTTTTGTCTGAATACAAATATTTCAAAATTCAACATCTTTCTTGACATTTTTCTATAACAACCCTCACAATACCAAAATTTCACGTCTACTATTTATGCATTGTATCTTAGTAGAGTAGTACTTCCAAAACATCACACTATCATAGTCCGCTTTACCATATATGGATTTCTAGTTTCCTTCCTGAAGCACAAGTGCAACCACAAAAATTATAATAAATAGTTTATATGAAAACACATTAATGTTATAAAATAAATAAGATATTACCATGGAAAACATTAAAGTAACTCTTAATCATTATTTTATTTAGGTAGTCAACATTTTCTTGTCAGTTTCAAGCTAAACTTACTACTTCCTCTAACTATAGAAAAGAGAATTTAACTTTACGATCCTTAATTAAAATCCCTCTATTGGCTAGCCTATCTACACATTTGTTTTCTTCCCTTAACGTATGTGTAAACCTAAATTATTTAAACTCTTTAGCAAGATATTTGTTGGACATTTTGAGTCCATCGAGTTGTCATTGATGTCAATACGTGAGTTGTTATTGCTATCAAAAGGAATGCAATTGATTGGTTCCAAAAAGTTTCATAATGTCTTATGAAGCATGACCAAAAAGGTTTTTCATTAAAATCCTGACGGAGCAAAATAAAAGGTTTTCCATTAAAACCACTAAAGGAGAAAATAAAAGGTTTTTCATAAAAACGATTGGAAAATAAAGTATAATAATTTTATTATACTAAGGAAGCTTAAAGTTAATTATAAATTAATTTATTAGTTAATTTAATTAACTTGAAAATTTATTTAAATTAGGGTTTTTCGGATGCGAGCGAGTTTTCTAGAGCGATCGAATTCTACGCACAATTTGAATGAGTGTCGTGATGACAACTTGCGAGAAGGGAGGCACGAACCACGTCGTGCACTCCGATGCTATGACTACCATGCCCAGGTCCCACGCGAAACTAGATGGAGAGAAAATATTGGCCTCGGCCAGACAGACTGTCGGGTCTAATGATGACATTGAGGGGGAAGCCACCTAGGGGAAACCCTCATTCATAGATCTATTGCAGAATAAGAAAAGAACAAAATCGAGTGTTGCAAGCGAGTTTGTTACCCAAGGATGTGATGTTTTATGCCCCAAAAGCCTCATGGAAGGATATGCATCTCATGACACTTATTCCCTGGTGGGGAAATTTTTAGGAGGTCGCCCAGACATGGATGCAATCCGTAGATGGGCCACGTCTAAGTGGAAGACCTTGGGCAGCATGGAGCTATCGACAATGACTCGGGGCTTCTTTATGATACAACTCAACACTCAGGAAGATGTCGAGTGCATCCTATCCGGAGGACCATGGTTCTTCGAAAGATGAAGCCTATTCTTGAAGAAGTGGCAGCCGAACTTCGACCCAAATTCTCAGACCATCAACTATGCCCCGATCTGGGTACGACTTTCGAACCTCCCAGCTCATTTTTTCTATGATGACGCCCTTCAAGGCCTAGCCAGGGCCATCGAGGACCTAGTGGCTATCGACCCAACCACTCGAGCAAGGACATGCTTAACCCAGGCACGCATCTGTGTCAATGTGAATCTGGAAAGCCAACTCTCGGAGTACCTGAACCTCATATATGGGGATTTCAAGTGGAGGTAACCGCTGATTTATGAGAACAAGCTAACATACTACCCAGAATACCAGATGCAAGGTCACCTGCATTCCTAGTGCCCTAAGCTCCAAAACCCTAACATGAACAACCAGGCCATGGCCCGATCGGAGCAGATGCCTAGGCGAGCTACAAGAAACCGCACGATGACCACCAGGTTCCAAGCCCGGATGCAGCCGAATGCATAGTCTCAAAAGGCAAGTGCTTCTATCTCTACCACTAATAAATTTGATGTTCTTAAATATTTTGGTCTTACTAAGGAAGTGGAGGAAGGGGAGATCCCTGTTAAATATGATATGATGCCTAATCCTAAGCCTCACCAGGGCCCTGTGCCTAGCCCCACCCATCAGGTGTCAATGTCTGCCCCTCCCTCGAGGCATTCACCTCATTCGTCTCCCACCCAGTCCCCCCGAAGCCCTCCCCCGAAGTCCCCCACCTCATTGTCCTCCCCTACGCAGTCTTCTCCCCCCTGAATACGGGGATCCAAACCTCACCAACCTTCTATGACCCAGTCAATTTCGACAATGATGACCTTGACCAACCTTCCCCCGATCAATGGAGCCCTAAGCAAACTCGTAGTTTCAGAAAATCCTAGATGGATGTTGGAGGAGACAAGAGAAAAGGCAGACCTTCGGATCTTGAAAGAAGGAACCGCGATACATCGAAAGACATAGCCAACGGGACTCATAAAACTTTATTCCAGGAGATTGGAAATAGTATTAAGGAGGAAACCCGAAGACCCAAACCCCCTGCACAACAAGGAAAAGGGGGCAAGAGAATCCCCAAAATTTCTAAATGAGAGTCCTCTCCTGGAATGCGAGAGGATTGAATGGGGCAGCCAAGCAGATATTGGCTGCAACCATGAGGAGAGAACATAACCCAACTATTTTCCTCATTCAAGAAACTAAACTTAATGATGAATTGTCTTCCAAAGTCGCTAAAAATATTTGGAGAAACTATGATTTTGTCCATATCCCGGCCTCCGGTTCATCAGGCGGTCTTTTGTGCCTATGGAACCCTACTAAACTACAAGGCAACATCATCTCTGGATAGGACAGGTTAAGTAACATTTTGTTCCATGACCTCAGTTCCCAGGTCTCGTGGGTTTTGACCAATGTGTATGCCCCTAACTCTTCCCAGGGTAGAAAGGCATTGTGGAACATGTTAACCCAGTTGAGGTAAGCTTTCAGAGATATCCCGTGGATCCTAGCAGGGGACTTCAACTCACCCCTACATTGCTCGGATAAGAAGGGAGGAACCACGATCACCCTTAGGGAAACAGAGGACCTGAGACACTTCATAGACTCCAATGCTCTCATGGATGTCCAGTTACAGGGGTCCCTATTCACTTGGAGCAACAAGAGAAAAGGTAACAACCTTATTCAAGAGCGCCTTGACCGAGTCCTATTATCCCAGGAAGCCCTCCCGATCTTCGGGGATGCTAGTCTGCTAGCCCTCCCTAAAATTGGGTCTGATCACAGCCCGCTCCTGCTAGAAATTGATACAAAATCCCAGTTCAAGACCCCCTTCAGGTTCGAGTCAATGTGGACCTAACATCCCAATCTCAGAAATCAGATCTCATTTTGGTGGAAGAGAAAATTCTCGGGAACAACCACCAACCAGTTCATGCAGAAACTCAGGTTTATTAAAGAAAATTTGAAAATATGGAATAAGGAAACCTTTGGGAACATCTTCGAAGCCAAGAACCAGGTTAAGACCAGAATTAACCAGATTGAGGATAGTTTTCAAAAGGGAGTAGGTAATGACGATCTTCGTGATGAAGAAAGAGGGTTGCTGGTTGATTACCACAACATCCTCAGCAAGGAGGAAACCTTTTGGTGCAAAAATTCTAAGTAGTTGTGGCTCAGGGAAGGGGATTCTAATTCCAAGTTCTTCCACATCTCCACCCTCAGGCACAGGGGTGTCAACAAGATCAAAATCCTGGTCAAGCAGGATGGGTCTTCTACCTTGGACATACACCAGATCAGGGAGGAAGCGGTCAGTCACTTCAAAAATCTCCTAGGCCCCCCCTCTCCCAGTCCCTCTCAGCCAGGGAAGCTTTGATTGCTAATATCCCCACCATCATTCCCCAGGACACCAATGACTTCCTCCTCAGCCCCCTCACCCACAAGGAAATCCATCAAGCTCTATTTTCCATGAATCCAGACAAAGCTCCCGGTCCAGATGGGTTCCCCCCCAGATTTTTCCAAACCTTCTGGGACATTGTGGGTCCGGACATGTGTCGCTCTATCATTGAAATGCAGTCTTCCAAAACCATCCCCAGAGATGTCAATTCCACCTTCCTGGCCTTGATCCCCAAAGGTGATAATCCCCAATCCCTCTCGGACTTCCGCCCCATTAGCCTATGCAACGTCACCTATAAGACCCTATCCAAAGCCTTGGCCAACCGACTATCTAGCATCCTCCCCTCCATTATCGACCCCTATCAAGGGAGCATAGTCAAAGGCCACAACATCCTTGATGGTGTCATCACTATTCATGAGCTGATCCACTCTGCCCATGTCTCCAAGTCTGCTACTTTTTTCCTCAAACTAGACATGAACAAAGCTTTTGACAGGGTCAATAGGGATTTCCTTACCCAAATCCTCCTCAAGTTTGGGTTCCATGAATCTTGGGTTAATCTGATTTATAAGTGCATCTCTTCCTCCTAGTTCTCGGTCTTGGTGAACGGTTCCGCTGCTGGTTACTTCCCAAGTTCCAGGGGTCTCAGACAGGGTGACCCGTTGTCCCCCATTCTCTTCATCATTTTGGTAGAGAGCCTGGGAAGAGCCATCAAGATTGCCTGTTCCAATAATCTGATTTTGGGCATCAAAGTTACCTCTGGTCTCTCACCCTCCACCCATCAACAATTCATGGATGATACCCTGTTGGCAACCAAAGCCTCTATCTCTGATGCCAAAGGTATCAAAACCATCCTCAACCTCTATGAAGAGGCAACAGGTCAAAAAATCAATTACATCAAAAGCAAGTTGTACTTCATTAACACCCCCTCCAAGAGACAGCGCAAGATCGCTAGAATCCTTGGATGCTCCATTGCTGATTTCTCGACCACGTACTTGGGCCTTCCCATGTTCAAAGGAAGACCCCTCAAAGACATGTGGAGTAATGTCACTGATAAGATTCATAGGAAAATTTTGGGATGGAAAGGTGCCCTCCTCTCCAGCGTGGGTAAGGCGACCTTAGTTAAAGCAGTTTTATAGAGCATTCCCACCTTCTTCCTGTTTGTCTTCAAAATTTTGGCTGTTGTGGGTGAAGCTATTGAAAAAATCTAGAAATAGTTTCTGTGGTCGGGAACTGACAACCAAAAAAAGTTCCACCTGGTTGCATGGGACAAGGTATGCTCCCCCAAATATCAAGGAGGTCTGGGAATGTGGCGCATCAATGTCACCAATCAAGCCCTCCTGGCTAAGCAAGCATGGAAGGTCATCTCAAATGCTAACCTCGAGTGGGTGAACATTGTCAAGAGAAAATATCTTCAGCAACAATCCTTTTTGTAGATGGATACCCCCCACAACTACTCTCATTTTTGGAAATCTATTTCCCTCACCCAAAAACTCATGCACCAGGGCTCTTGGTGGTAGTTGGGAGATGGCAAAAAGATCGACTTCTGGAAGGATGCTTGGGCTAGAAATGACCCGCTCATTTGTGATCACAAGTTGACTACAGTCAAGCACCTGTCTGACAACAAGTACGGGTCCCGCATAGCAGATTTCATCTCCTCGAGCCAGGGAATCCAAGAGTGGAAAAGGTTTCAATTTAGAATCAAGAACGATGCAATCGTTGATGCGGTGTCAGATATCCAAGCGATCATGAGGGAAAATTTCATCCCTCAAACCCCGAAAGAGGATGAACGATGCTGGAAAGGCACAAGTGATGGGAAGTTCTCAGTCAAATCCGCCTCCCAGCTCATCAAAAAAAACATCAGAGGAGACAGCTCTAACAGTGGGCAGACCTTAGCCAAAAGTGTGTGGCTCAAAGCCCTAATCCCAAAAATCACCCACTTCTGTTGGACTGCAGTTCATAATAAGATTCTCACCACCGATAATCTTATGCGCAGAGGGATCATTGTCCCCAACAGATGCTACCTGTGTAGGCAAGCCTGGGAATTGACCCAACATATTCTTATGGACTGTCCCTTCACCAACAATATTTTTTCCCTAGTGATCAGCAAGTTTCAGGTTTGCTTGGTCTGGCCAAAGACTATCAAGGATATGTTCATCCAATGGCCCAACACTTTCAAAAACCCTAGACTCAACTTCCTCTGGAAATCCCTGGTCCACCATACTTCCTGGCAGATATGGTTGGAGCGCAACAACCACATTTTTAGTGATAACCCCAGGGACCAAGAAGCGATCATGGCAAGAGCCCTTGCCTTTGCTATTGAGAACAACAGTCTGATCCCCTGTCCAAAAATTCCCAAGGCTGGGGTAGAAGGGTATTTGTTTGCTTCCCTGAGGATTCCCCTAGACTGCAGCAAGACCAAGGAACCCCATGAGGGTAGAGCCACAGCTAAGTGGGTTCCCCCCGCAGGGAT
This sequence comes from Wollemia nobilis, assembly GCA_028583015.1. Lineage (NCBI taxonomy): Eukaryota > Viridiplantae > Streptophyta > Pinopsida > Araucariales > Araucariaceae > Wollemia > Wollemia nobilis. Next base: position 1,783,586 of record JAQPPZ010001689.1, on the reverse strand, counting down.
GGTTGAAGGCCAACTTCGACGGAGCCTCTAAAGGCAACCCAGGGAAAGTAGGAGTAGGTGGAGTTGTCAGGGACCACAATGGAAAGATTATTCGAGCGTTTGCTGAAAAACTTGGGCACCCAAACCAATAACTATGCAGAAGCCAGAGCTCTCTGGAGGAGTATTGCCATCTGCAAAGCTATGGCCAACCCTATCATTTTTTAAGGTGATTCTACAGTTATCGTGGGGCTCATCCATAATAATAGCATAGGGGGGAGAAATATCCAGAACATCATCCAGGAGTGCCAAACAACCCTCAACAACAATCGTCAAAACCAGATCAATCACGTGTTTAGAGAATCTAATCAAGTGGTCGATGTGCTTGCCAACATAGCCATTCTCCAACCCACTTTGATGGTCTGGGAAGATAGCTTCCCGCGTGAGATCCTCGAGAAATTCAAACACGATGCGGAAAATCTTACCAACAAGTAGCCTCGGCTATGTGAGTAATGATATTTTTTTAATACCACAAAGGGGTGAGCTCAGTCACCCGCACTTCAACAACAATGGTGGCTTTAGCTGCCCCAACGGTGTCTTCTTGACATCAAAAACCCTTCGTAGCTTCAAAGGTGGCTATAGCCACCCCATCAAGGGGTTTTCTTCCCCTAGGGTGTTTGTCAACACCATGTTCCACCATTTTTGAGATGCCTACATCATTTTTAGGAATGGTGAAGATACGAAGAGCAGTGCAGACTCCTTGATCCGCCCCATCAACCTATGCTTTCCCATTCGAACTCCCATTTACTCATGTCTTATGGATTTTCCCTCCACCTATCCATCCTTTCGCATGCCTAAGGCTAACATTCACCGTATCGCTTCCATCACCGCTTTTCCCGCTCACTTTCCCACTCCCATCAAGCCCACCATTGCTAGCCCGAACCACGTCTGCACCTGGGTTTTCGGCCCTAAGTTGTTCGATCGGATAAGCATCCCCATGACCTTCCTGCTCTGGGGTTTCATTCTTATCCATCTAGGCCCTCTTGGTCCTGGACGCACCTCATCGATTTTCTGTGATAGTGTTGGTAACAAGTCTAAGTGTCATACTAGCATCAAGCAGGTCCCTATTTTTGCCATGGCCGCCATCGAACCTGCAACTCTACAGATTGATGCAAGCACCGCGACATTACTTGATCCTAAACATTTCATCAATTTCTTCAAGATGTTCAAAGGGGCGGAGGAAGAGGTAACAAAATATTTCATTGAGTCCTAGAACGGTGGCGAGGTTCATGTCCACGGTCTTCACTTTGTGGTAAGTGCTCAATCCATAGCCCAGGTTTTTGGTCTTAAGCTTGATGGTAGAATTATCCACAGAGATGGACACAACTTCAAAGAAGAGACTGATCAATTCCCCAACAAAGGGAAATAGTTACGATGGGAGAATAAAGGCATTGTGCGGTCTTCCATTCCCCGCCCTTGGGACACTGCGATTGTCCCTATCCTCCAGTATATTTCTGTGGATAACCCCAATAAACCCCTGACTACTTACAACCTCACCTTTGTAAACCACCTGCATGATGTCCACCCCATAAATGTCCCAGAGTTTCTCTTTCGATCCATCTCCATTACTATTACCAATTTCAGAGCGAGCAAGTCTCCCAAGCACCCCCATCATCAAGGCCTTTTCCTGGTTCTTTACAAGTATGCTCTTGCCCACCGAGTCCCAGGCAACATCTCCTCCAAAACTCCTTCCCTGGACCATCTGTCTGCTCAAGACCTCAATGTTGACTCGTCTCCGCCTCAGTCCCCAAGCCGTGCCACTTCCTCCTCGACCCAGCCCCCGATCGATCGCCAATCATCGCCGCCTACTTCCCCTCAGGTGACGGAAGCCACTCCCCAGGGCAAGCAAGGATCCCTAGTGGAAAATCAGTCATGGATGGGCAAAAGACTCCACCCTAAGCGAAAGTCATTTCGGCCCCCCTAAAGAGGAGGACTTATAAGTGCCTGTCTATGCCTAACCCGAGCGACAATCGATCGTTCCATGACATCACCAATGATGATGAAGACTGCCAAGAAGAAGTTAAGGATGATAGCCAAGAGGAACACCAGGAAGAAACCCAGAAGGATTTCCAGAAGGGTCACCAGGAAGAATGCAGGGCTCTGGACATGTTGCGTATAGTTGCTCTCAACCGCATCGATAATGCTGTCAGGCATTTTCAGACAGCGGTAAATGTTCTTCATGAAGGTAGCAATCTCATGACAAGCGCCATCGAAGAGCTTAAGAGACTACCTGACATCCTGAAGACCCTCCTGCCCAGCGGGGACAGTGACAAGCATGAGGGGAGAAGCAAAGCCCAAAAGTCTGGGATGTGAGCAAGTTGATGGGTCAGGAGCCAGAGGCTGCTATTTTTTCTATTTTTGTCATGTTGAGTTGGTGTTTACATGCCTGGACTAGGGTTTATGAGAAAGGAGTGTTTCATTGAGTGATTGGTTGGGTAGAGTTGGTTGAGCCTAGTCAAGTGGATGTGTGAAGTGATTGTTAAAGTTCCATAAAATAAACTATTCTATATTATGAGTTGAGTTGAGAAAGTATTCTGGGGCTAAAATTAAAGCATATTGCGTCTCTATCAATTCTTCTTATGTTTCTAAGAGAGTTATTGAAAGTAATTGAGCATTTATATTATAGAACATATTGAGTCTCTAACAATTCTCTTTATGTTTCTATGAGATTTGGACAAGTTCTGTGTGGACTTGTTGAGAATATTTGGACAAGTTTTGTGTGAACTTGTTGAGCAGATTTGGACAAGTTTCAAGTGGACTTGTTGAGAATATTTGAGCAAGTTCTAGAGAGGACTTATGGACAGATTATAGTGAGCTTTTGTGGAAGCTTGCAAGGTAAATCTGAGAAGAGCAGAGTTGATTGATTTGTTCAAAACCTTGAGTTAATATTTGAGGCAAATCCAACAGAGTTGAGTCAAACCTTGAGTTAAGACTTGAAGATAGAGATCGAGGATATATTTATGCTAGACCGAAGGACTGTGTTTAGTGTAGATTTGAGAGCAGAGTTTGGTATAGATTTGAGGACATATTTGTACCAGACCAGAGACAGATATTGAGGACATATTTGTGCTAGACCGAAAGACCGTGTTTAGTGCATATTTGAGATAGAGCTTTGGAGGTGAAAAAGTAGAGAGGATGTTAGTCTCTAGTGGATAGAGATCCATTAGCCAAGGTAGTGAGGATAGGTCTTCTAAGTGGGGACAAGATTCTTCGATGGAGAGAGATCCACAAGCCAGTGCAGTGGAGGCAGTTGTCTTCTAGAGGATCACCAACTAAAGTAGAGGAGAAGGAGTTCTCCTATGGATAGAGATCCACAAAATTTATTTAGGGGATTGGTGTCTCCTTTGGATAGAGGTCCATAAACATTGTAATAGGGAAAGGATTCCCAAGAGATTGATCGAGAAAATTTTAGTGAAATATTTTCTCTATGGAGTAGCCCACATTGGGTGAACCACGTAAATTGTGGTGTCTCTATTGTGTGTGGTGATTTGTGCATTGCTTTGATTACTACTATTGATATTTACATCTATACATTGCATATATTGTTTTGGAAAGAAAAGTAAAAAGTGATCTTATACTATTCACCCCCCTCTCAATATAATCTTGTGTTCTTCAATTGGTATTAGAGTTGGTTCCTTTAGAAAAGGTTTGACAACTTGATGGAAGATCTTACAAGAACACAAATGGCAAAGAAAGGCAAAGGCATAACCCTGAGATACAAGAAGAAAAAAACACACATGGTCATAAAAGAAAAAGAAGATGAATTTGATATTGTTGTTTAGGTAGGACAAGTGGAAATAGATTCAAGAGATGAATCAAGCAACGGAGAAAAGATCATATGGATAAAGTTTTGTACTAGATGTAGGAATACAGGTCACCATGCAACTTATTATCCACAAGAAGGTGAAGAATATTTTGTTTATGGTCAACTCGATCATGATGCAAGATATTGCCATGGGTTCAGTAGTAGTGAAGATGAAATGGATCTAAATGATAACAAGGACAATCAAAATAGGTATGAAGAAGAAAATCTACTTTCAATAATAGAAGAAAAATAAGATACTCCTATAGAAGATCAAAGAAAGAAAGAAGAGGAAGATTCAAAAAAATAAAAATAGGAAGCCACTCTTAAGGAACTTGTTGAATTGAAAAGAGAGAATTTAGAATTTAAGGCTCAAATACAAGAAGATGAGAAATATAAGACAAATATTCTACAAGATCTCTCTGAATTGAGAGATAAGGTTGAAAAGGTAAGAAGAGTTGAAAAAGGTATGGTTGAACAGTCAAAGGTAAAAGAGATAGAATGTGAAATACTTATGGTTACTCTTGAAGAATTAAAAAGGGAGAACTCAAGATTAAGGGTTCAAGATCAAGAAGATGAGAAAGCAAAAGCAAAGTTTCTAAAGAAAATCACCAAATTCAAAATCAAAGTTGAAGAGACAAGAAAAATTGAAGAAGGTGTGGTAAAAAAATTAAAGACAAAAGATCTAGAGTGTGAAATTAGAGCATGAGATAGTTTCACTAAGAATAAAAGTAAAAATTTCTAAGGAAAATCTACACAAGTATGAGGATGCACTTGAAGGACCAGATGAAAACTTTCTAATGGCATTGGAAGAAGAAGTAGGTGATCCTATAGAATACAAGCTAACATAAAATAAAGATGTGGACAAAGGTAAACAAATAGAGGAATATTTAGAAAAGGATGGATATGATCTCAAAGGAGAACTTATTTATGCCTTTGACACGGTAAATAAGGTAAGAAATCAAAACTCTAAACTTGAAATTCAGTTTCAAGAATGTGATGAAGAGAGAAGGTTGCTTATAGAGGATTTAGAAAAATCAAAGGCTAAGGCAAAAAGGTTCAAGGATAAGTTAGAAGCAAAGATCTTAGAATGTGAAAACTTAACGCAAGAAGTGGCACTACTAAGAGAAGATTTGGAAGACTCCAAAGTCAAGCTAAAAGGGTTAAAAAATAGCTCAAATAACTTGGATAAGTTCATCAAGATACAAAATCCTACATCAAGCAAAAAAGGTCTTGGATTTAGACAAGATCAAAATAAATGGGAAGGAGAGTCAACCTCAAGTTTTGGAGAAGAAGATACTTCAGAAGAAGACAATGTAAGAGAGAATGAGACATCTAAGAATGAGTTGGAATATAGAGAGTTAAAAAAGAATAGGAACAACGCACAAAGAGGATATATATGGAACAACAATCAAAATAGGTCAAGAGAGACCAAGAGATCAATGAGGTCAAGATAAGGAAACTTCAATGGAAGATGTTTTTCATATCACAGGTTTGGGCACATGGCTTCACAGTGCAGGAGGAAAGACAAGAATATGGGAACGAACAACTTTTCCATGGGTATTGATACTCATGCAATCATTTTGGTCACAAGGCAATAAATTGCAGGGTTCATGATAGAAGAAGGTATGGCTTCACTAGAAGAAATCCTAATATATTTGCACCTCCAAGGAATAATAAAATTAAGTGTTATAAGTGCAATAATTATGGTCACACAAAAAAGTGGTGTAGAGCAGATATTCCAAAAATAAGTATGAATAGGAACATGAATAGGAACATGGATATGAATAGGAATAGGAATATGAACATGGACAAGAATATTGAAAGAAATAGTCAGAGGAATCAGAAAGATCAGATAAGAAGAAGAGAGGATAAAAGTAAAGAACAATGCTTTCTAGGAGTAGAAATACTCCCACCCTAGAATTAACCACCTCAAGAGGAGGTGGGGGAGGAGCTAAGCTAAGAGGCTCATTCTTAGCCCCGAGCCCCAAAGGTGACCCTTTGCCATTGATGTCAAAGGGGGAGAGATTTGAGTAAGGGGTAGAGATTTAGATTTGAGTAAGAGGGAGAGATTTGGTATTTAAGAGAGTGTTGATCTAGGGGAGCAATGTCCTAGGGGGAGCAAAACAAAGGAAAGGTCAAGCTTTCAGTTAAAAGAATTTGGGTTGCCATCAATGACAAAGGGGGAGATTGTTGGACATTTTGAGTCCATCGAGTTGTCATTGATGTCAAGGCGTGAAGTTGTCATTGATGTCAAAAGGAATGCAATTGATTGGTTCCAAAAAATTTCATAATGTCTTATGAAGCATGACCAAAAAGGTTTTTCATTAAAACCTTGACGGAGCAAAATAAAAGGTTTTCCATTAAAATCATTGAAGGAGAAAATAAAAGGTTTTCCATTAAAACCACTGAAGGAGAAAATAAAAGGTTTTTCATAAAAACCATTGGAAAATAAAGTATAATAATTTTATTATACTAAGGAAGCTTAAAGTTAATTATAAATTAATTTATTAGTTAATTTACTTAACTTGAAAAGTTATTTAAATTAATTATTAATTAATTTATTTATTAATTATAAATTAATTAAATTAAGGTTAAAACCCTAAAGTGGGTTTTAGATTTGAAATTTGAAATTCAATTTTGAAAAGCGTCGACGTGAGGAGGAATGTTATATTATGCATATAAAGGGGAGCACCTACCACATTAATGAAATTACCATGCCTAAGATACGAACGTGCGAAGCAAAGAATTTAGCATTGCGACCAAGGGAAACGAAAACATGTTTTTCGCGTGTGAAAAAGGAGAAGTGTTGAAGGCATAAGAGGAAGGCATCTATCCTTCCTTCACGTGGGCCTTCGTAGCCCACACGATGAGTGCCCAAGCGCCTAAGCACTTAGGCAAGAGGAGACGGTGGATCGAGTCATGCCGAATCCCCTTTTGGTGGGGAATACAAGGTATGCAAGGTGTTTAATCTCCAAAATTTTTGGAGGTTGGTTGGGCAAGTTAAAAATTAATTTTGCATGTTTATTATTGGTTCTAAGGTTGCAAGGGAGTTATAAGGTTTGGCAAAATTGAATTTTTAATATTGTTTGCTCAAAGGTTTTATGCATGGAGTGAAAAGTGTTTGGTTAATATTCTATAGTGGTGAATATTATTAAGTCTAGTCAATATTCTATAGTGGTGAATATTATTAAGAATGGTTGATATTCTATAGTGGTGAATATTATTAAAGTGGTTAATATCCTATGGTGGTGGATATTATTTTAAGAGTGGTTGATTTATTAGGGTGTTGGTCACTATTCTAAGATTGGAGTTGATAAGGTGTTTCCAAGTATTTTGTTATGTATGATTTGTGAAAAAGGGAAGAAATAAGGCATTGATTATATTTTGGTCCAAGGAATATCTTTAAGGAAATATTGGAATAATATTTTTGTATTCTAACCTTCTTGAGTTTGGCAAAGAAGTGTTTTATGGTTGTGGCATATTTGTGAGGTCTACTCCTTATCATCAAGAAAAAGGTATGAGCACATTCTTCCATAGTTAAGTTGATTGGTTGGTTTTCTGAAAAATAAGTTTGGAGTGAAAAGGACTTGATTAGGGTTTCCTTATTGAGTGTGTTGAGTGAATGCTTCAAGGTTTTCTGAAATAAAGAATTGTTGTTAAACCTTGTTTGATAAGCATTGTTGTTGAAGCCATTGGTTGTGTAAAGAACTTGAACTAGGGTTTGAGTATCATTTTTATGTGAGAGTTGTTTCATAAGCATTGTTGTTGAAGTGAGTTGTTGAGTGAAGAACTTGAACTAGGGTTTGAGAAGAACATGAGTATCATTGTTATGTGAGATTTATTGTTGAGCATTGTTGGAAATATTTTGAGTTGATGTTTATATGCTTGGACTAGGGTTTGTGAGAAAGGGGTGTTTCATTGAGTGATTGGTTGGGTAGAGTTGGTTGAGCCTAGTCAAGTGGATGTGTGAAGTGATTGTTCAAGTTCCATAAAACAAACTATTCTATATTCTGAATTGAGTTGAGAAAGTGATTTAGCATTGAGTTGTATTGTGATGATTGGATTTTTTTGTTTTAGAGAGTGATTGAGAGTATGAGTGGGATAGTATAGAATATATTGAGTCTCTAACAATTCTCTTTATGTTTCTATGAGATTGGACAAGTTCTATGTGGACTTGTTGAGTAGATTTGGACAAGTTCTGTGTGAACTTGTTGAGTAGATTGGACAAGTTCTAGAGTGGACTTGTTGAGCAGATTTGAGCAAGTTCTAGAGAGGACTTGTGGACAAATTAGTGTGAGCTTTTGTGGAAGCTTACAAGGCAGATGTGAGACAAGTCTTTGAGAAGACTTGAGAGCAGAGTTGATTGATTTGTTCAAAATATTGAGTTAAGGTTTGGGGCAGATCCAGTAGAGTTGAGTCAAGCTTTGAGTTAAGGCTTGAAGATAGAGATCGAGGACATATTTGTGCTAGATCGAAGGACTATGTTTAGTGCAGATTTGAGAGCAGAGTTTGGTGTAGATTTGAGGATAAGTTTGTGCTAGACTAGAGATAGAGATTGAGCAAATTTGTGCTAGACCGAAGGACTATGTTTAGTGCAGATTTGAGATAGAGCTTTGGAGGTGATAGAGCAGAGAGGACAATAGTCTCTAGTGGATAGAGATCCATCAGCTAGGGCAGTGAGGACAGGTCTTCTGAGTGGGGACAAGAGTCTTCAGTGGAGAGAGATCCACAAGCCAGTGCAGTGGAGGCAGTAGTCTTCTAGAGGATCACCAACTAGAGTAGAGGAGAAGGAGTTCTCCTGTGGATAGAGATCCATGAACTTGATTTAGGGGATTGGTGTCTCCTTTGGATAGAGGTCCATAAACATTGTAATAGGGAAAGGATTCCCAAGAGATTGATTGAGAAAATTTTAGTGAAATATTTTCTCCGTGGAGTAGCCCACATTGGGTGAACCACGTAAATTATGGTGTCTCTATTGTGTGTGATGATTTGTGCATTGCTTTGGTTACTACTGTTGATATTGCTATCTTTACATTGCATAATATTGATTGGAAAGAAAAGTAAAAAGTGGTCTTATACTGTTCACCCCCCTCTCAGTATAAGCTTGTGTTCTTCAATTGGTATCAGAGTTGGTTCCTTCGAAAAGGTTTAACATCTTGAAGGAAGATCTTACAAGAACATAAATGGCAAAGAAAGGCAAAGGCAGAACCATGAGACACAAGAAGAAAAGAACACACATGGTCATGAAAGAAAAAGAAGATGAATTTGATATTGTTGTTTTGGAGGACAAGTGGAAATAGATTCAAGAGATGAATCAAGTAGTGGAGAAAAGATCAGATGGATAAATTTTTGTACTAGATGTAGGAATACAGGTCACCATGCAACTTATTGTCCACAAGAAGGTGAAGAATGTTTTGTTTGTGGTCAACTCGATCATGATGCAAGATATTGCCATGGGTTCAGTAGTAGTGAAGATGAAATGGATCTAAATGATAACAGGGATAGTCAAAATAGGTATGAAGAAGAAACTCTACTTTCAATAATAGAAGAAAAAGAAGATGCTCCTATAGAAGATCAAAGAAAGAAAGAAGAGGAAGATTCAGAAAAAGAAAAAGGGGAAGCCACTCTTAAGGAACTTGTTGAATTGAAAAGAGAGAATTTAGAATTGAAGGCTCAAATACAAGAAGATGAGAAATGTAAGACAAAGCTTCTACAAGATCTCTCTGACTTGAGAGATAAGGTTGAAAAGGCAAGAAGAGTTGAAAAAGGTATGGTTGAACAGTCAAAGGTAAAAGAGATAGAATGTGAAAGACTTATGGTTACTCTTGAAGAATTAAAAAGGGAGAACTCGGGATTAAGGGTTCAAGCTCAAGAAGATGAGAAAGCAAAAGCAAAGTTTCTATAAGAACTCACCAACTTCAAAATCAAAGTTGAAGAGGCAAGAAAAATTGAAGAAGGTATGGCCAAAAAATTAAAGATAAAAGATCTAGAGTGTGAAATATTAGAGCATGAGATAGTTTCACTAAGGATGGAAGTAAAAAGTTCTAAGGACAAGCTACACAAGTATGAGGATGCACTTGAAGGACCAGATGAAAACCTTCTAATGGCATTATAAGAAGAAGTAGGTGATCCTATAGAAGACAAGCCAACATAAAATAAAGATGTGGACAAAGGCAAACAAATAGAGGAATATTCAGAAAAGGATGGATATGATCTCAAAGGAGAACTTATTTATGCCCTTGAAATGGTAAAGAAGGTAAGAAAGCAACACTCTAAACTTGAAATTCAGTTTCAAGAATGTGATGAAGAGAGAAGATTGCTTATAGAGGATTTAGAAAAATCAAAGGCTAAGGCAAAAAGGTTCAAGGATAAGTTAGAAGCAAAGATCTTAGAATATGAAAAGTTAGCACAAGAAGTGGCACTACTAAGAGAAGATTTGGAATACTCCAAAGTCAAGCTAAAAGGGTTCAAAAATAGCTCAAAGAACTTGGATAAGTTCATCAAGATACAAAAGCCTACATCAAGCAAAACAGGTCTTGGATTTGGACAGGATCAAAAGAAATGGGAAGGAGAGTCAACCTCAAGTTTTGGAGAAGAAGATACTTCAGAAGAAGACAATGTAAGAGAGAATGAGACATCTGAGAATGAGTTGGACAATAGAGAGTTCAACAAGAACAGGAACAATGCACAAAGAGGATATAGATGGAACAACAATCAGAATAGGTCAAGAGAGACCAAGAGACCAATGAGGTCAAGACAAGGAAACTTCAATGGAAGATGTTTTTCATGTCACAGGTTTGGGCACATGGCTTCACAGTGCAGGACATAGGAAAGACAGGAATATGGGAACATATAACTTTTCCATGGGTATTGCTACTCATGTAATCAGTTTGGTCACAAGGCAATAAATTGCAGGGTTCATGACAGAAGAAGGTATGGCTTCACTAGGAGAAATCCTAAGACATTTGCACCTCCAAGGAATAATAACATTAAGTGTTATAAGTGCAATAATGATGGTCACACAACAAAGTGGTGTAGAGCAGATATTCTAGAAACAAGTATGAACTGGAACATGAACATGAACAAGAATAGGAACAAGAATAGGAACATGGATATGAACAAGAATAGGAACAAGGACAATGTACATGAATATTGAAAGAAATAGTCAGAGGAATCAAAAGGATCAGATAAGAAGAAGAGAGGATAAAGGTAAAGAACAATGCTTTCTGGGAGTAGAAATACTCCCACCCCAGAATTAACCACCTCAAGAGGAGGTGGGGGAGGGGCTAAGCTAAGAGGCTCATTCTTAGCCCCGAGCCCCAAAGGTGACCCTTTGCCATTGATGTCAAAGGGGGAGAGATTTGAGTAAGGAGGAGAGATTTAGATTTGAGTAAGAGGGAGAGATTTGGTATTTAAGAGAGCGTTGAGCTAGGGGGAGCAATGTCCCAGGGGGAGCAGAACAAAGGAAAGGTCAAGTTTTTAGTTAAAATAATTTGGGTTGCCATCAATGACAAAGGGGGAGATTGTTGGACATTTTGAGTCCATCGAGTTGTCATTGATGTCAAGGCGTGAAGTTGTCATTGATGTCAAAAGGAATGCAATTGATTGGTTCCAAAAAGTTTCATAATGTCTTATGAAGCATGACCAAAAAGGTTTTTCATTAAAACCACTGATGGAAGCAAAATAAAAGGTTTTCCATTAAAATCATTGGAGGAGAAAATAAAAGGTTTTCCATTAAAACCATTGAAGGAGAAAATAAAAGGTTTTTCATAAAAACCATTGGAAAATAAAGTATAATAATTTTATTATACTAAGGAAGCTTAAAGTTAATTATAAATTAATTTTTATTAGTTAATTTACTTAACTTGAAAAGTTATTTAAATTAATTGGATTAATTAATTTATTTATTAATTATAAATTAATTAAATTAAGGTTAAAACCCTAAAGTGGGTTTTAGATTTGAAATTCGAAATTCAATTTTGAAAAGCGCCGACGTGAGGAGGAATGTTATATTATGCATATAAAAGGGAGCACCTACCACATTAATGAAATTACCATGCCTAAGAGACGAACGTGCGAAGCAAAGAATTTAGCGTTGCGACCAAGGGAAATGAAAACGTGTTTTTCACGTGTGAAAAAGGAGAAGTGTTGAAGGCATAAGAGGAAGGCATCTATCCTTCCTTCACGTGGGCCTTCGTAGCCCATGCGGTGAGTGCCCAAGTGCCTAAGCGCTTAGGCAAGAGGAGACGACGGATCGAGTCACGCCGAATCCCCTTTTGGTGGGGAATACAAGGTACGCAAGGTGTTTAATCTCCAAAATTTTTGGAGGTTGGTTGGGCAAGTTAAAAATTAATTTTGCATGTTTATTATTGGTTCTAAGGTTGCAAGGGAGTTATAAGGTTTGGCAAAATTAAATTTTTAATATTGTTTGCTCAAAGGTTTTATGCATGGAGTGAAAAGTGTTTGGTTAATATTCTATAGTGGTGAATATTATTAAGTCTGGTCAATATTCTATAGTGGTGAATATTATTAAGAATGGTTGATATTCTATAGTGGTGAATATTATTAAAGTGGTTAATATCCTATGGTGGTGGATATTATTTTAAGAGTGGTTGATTTATTAGGGTGTTGGTCACTATTCTAAGATTGGAGTTGATAAGGTGTTTCCAAGTATTTTGTTATGTATGATTTGTTGAAAAGAAAGGGAAGAAATAAGGCATTGATTATATTTTGGTCCAAGGAATATCTTTAAGGAAATATTGGAATAATATTTTTGTATTCTAACCTTCTTGAGTTTGGAAAAGAAGTGTTTTATGGTTGTGGCAGATTTGTGAGGTCTACTCCTTATCATCAAGAAAAAGGTATGAGCACATTCTTCCATAGTTAAGTTGATTGGTTGGTTTTCTAAAAAATAAGTTTGGAGTGAAAAGGACTTGATTAGGGTTTCCTTATTGAGTGTGTTTGAGTTAATGCTTCAAGGTTTTCTGAAATAAAGAATTGTTGTTAAAACCTTATTTGATAAGCATTGTTGTTGAAGCCATTGGTTGTATGAAGAACTTGAACTAGGGTTTGAGTATCATTGCTTATGTGAGAGTTGCTTTCTAAGCATTATTGTTGAAGTGAGTTGTTGAGTGAAGAACTTGAACTAGGGTTTGAAGAGAACATGAGTATCATTGTTATGTGAGATTTATTGTTGAGCATTGTTGGAAATATTTTGAGTTGATGTTTATATGCTTGGACTAGGGTTTGTGAGAAAGGGTTGTTTCATTGAGTGATTGGTTGGGTAGAGTTGGTTGAGCCTAGTCAAGTGGATGTGTGAAGTGATTGTTCAAGTTCCATAAAACAAACTATTCTATATTCTGAATTGAGTTGAGAAAGTGATTGAGGGTTGGGGGCCTGTTCGGGGAGGGGGAATAGGTGGAGTATAGAACATATTGAGTCTCTAACAATTCTCTTTATGTTTCTATGAGATTGGACAAGTTCTGTGTGGACTTGTTGAGCATATTTGGAGACTGAAGTTTGTGTGGACTTGTTGATGCACAACATATTTGGACAAGTTCTTATGAGGACTTGTTGAGCAGATTTGAGACAAGTTCTGAGTGGACTTGTTGAGCAGATTTGGACAAGTTCTATGTGGACTTGTTGAGCAGATTTGAGCAAGTTCTGTGTGGACTTGTTGAGCAGATTTGGACAAGTTCTGAGTGGACTTGTTGAGCAAATTTGAGCAAGTTCTAGAGAGGACTTGTGGACAGATTAGTGTGAGATTTTGGTGGAAGCTTGCAAGGCATATTTGAGATAAGTCTTTGAGAAGACTTGAGAGTAGAGTTGATTGATTTGTTCAAAACCTTGAGTTAAGGTTTTGGGTAGATCTAGTAGAGTTGAGTCAAGCTTTGAGTTAAGGCTTGAAGACAGAGATTGAGGATAGATTTGTGCTAGACTGAAGGACTATGTTTAGTGTAGATTTGAGTAGCGAGTTTGGTGTATATTTGAGGATAAGTTTGTGCCATACCAGAGACAAAGATTGAGCAAATATTTGTGCTAGACCAAAGGACTATGTTTAGTGCAAATTTGAGACAGAGCTTTGGAGGTGATAGAGCAGAGAGGACAGTAGTCTCCAGTGGATAGAGATCCATCAGCCAGGGCAGTGAGGACAGGTCTTCTGAGTGGGGACAAGAGTCTTCAGTGGAGAGAGATCCACAAGCCAATGCAGTGGAGGCAGTAGTCTTCTAGAGGATCACCAACCAGAGTAGAGGAGAAGGAGTTCTCCTGTGGATAGAGATCCATGAACTTGATTTAGGGGATTGGTGTCTCCTTTGGATAGAGGTCCATAAACATTGTAATAGGGAAAGGATTCCCAAGAGATTGATTGAGAAAATTTTAGTGAAATATTTTCTCCGTGGAGTAGCCCACATTGGGTGAACCACGTAAATTGTGGTGTCTCTATTGTGTGTGATGATTTGTGCATTGCTTTGGTTACTGTTGTTGATATTGCTATCTTTACATTGCATAATATTGATTGGAAAGAAAAGTAAAAAGTGATCTTATATTGTTCACCCCCCTCTCAGTATAAGCTTGTGTTCTTCAATCTTGAATTTCCATAATTATCTCTTGTATGTTCCATGCAGCCTTTGCTTTTTTCAAAATTGTATGTATTACTATGAGTAAATCACCTTCCATCCATACTCTATTCCATTTCATTTGTTTGTATGTTTTTAACCCTTCTAAAGCTACCCAAGCTTCAACTCCATTAATTTTCTTAAATACATTATTGAAAGCATAATGAGATAAAATATTTCCTCTATTTTTTCTAATTATTCCTCCTCCTCCTATTGGTTCTAGATTTCCTTTAGATGCTCCATCAAAATTCAATTTGACCAAATCCATATATGGTGGTTTTCAATTTATATTCTTTACCTTCTTTTTATTTCTCTTGTACCCAACATCATAATTCCATTTGATTACTTGCCCCCAACTATCAAGGCTCTCTACTTCTAGATTAGAGATTGGGTGAGTTGATAGGGTTGGATTATACTTCTCTATGGCTAAACAAATCTTCCTTTTAATTACCTCTAAACTACTTTCCTTTTCTTTAAATATTCTTCTATGCCTTTCTAGCATTATAGTCCAAAGTATTGTATCTTTCGATATATCCCATATTGTTCGTAAATCCCCACTTTTGAAAGTGCCCTGCCACTGCTTTAACTATTCTTCAATTTTGCCATTCATCACCATGCATTTACCAAACATATTAAGAATCCATTGCCATAGTTTCTAGACTATTGAGCAATGTCCTAAGAGATGGTCTATACTCTCCTCATTTTTACAAAGAACACATTGTGAGGGGCCATGAAAACCCTTTTTCATAAGGTTATCCTAGGATAAAATTCTTCTATGATATACTAGCCAAACAAACATTTTGACTTTAGGAATGCTTGGGCTATCCAAATATCTCTCCATATTCTTGTGATATTCCTGTTTTGTTTGTGCTTTACATTATATCCACTTCTTGTGTATTATCCTAAGCTATTCAACTCCCAAATCAATTTATCTTTGGCTCCCTTCAAAATAATCACCGGTGTTATATTTCTACTCAAATGCCTCCTAGCATAAATGTCTTGTATACTTGTAAAAAAATCTTCTTTCCATTTGTATCTTCCTTTCTAATCCTTGTACAAAATATCTAAAAACCTATCACCATATTTATATTGAAGTAATCTCATCCAATATTTCAAAATTATATGTAGATTATGTGGTTTTTTATCACACCCAAGTATGCATCCAAATAGAAAATTTTCTCGAGTTTCCATTGCCCATCTTAAACCTTTAATCACTAGGTCAATTTATATTTTAAACCATTCCAAAGTGCAAACCATTTGGTAGAGATAATGTAGTAAAAATTAAGCTTGGGTCATTGGGATCAACATACTTAGAATAATTTTTCCCATTGCCTTTGACTCTCTTTGTACAATATCCAGATTACTTTTCCCCGAAGAGCTAAATTTACAACTGTAAGAAGACCTCCCCTAGTTTTATCATCATACACCTTGTTTCATTTCACCAAAGGAAATTTACTTTTATCATGTAATCCTGACCACAAAAATAATCGCATAATATAGATTAAAATTTTTCTATTGATTTTGGCATAGTATACAATGACATATAATAAGTTGGAATGACTTGTAAGACTGATTTAATTAGCTACACTCTTCTTGCTAATGATAACCATCTACCTTTCCATGCTAGTTTATTTTAAACTTTATTTATAATTGGGTTGCATAATTCTATCCTCATTCTCCCCTCAAATTTGGGATCCCTAGACAAGTTGTTGGTAAATTTACCTCTTCCATTTTAAGTAACCTGCATATCTTTGCTTTAATTTTAGCTAAAGTGTTTAGGAAGTAAATTTTAGATTTTTCCTATTAAATTTTTGCCATGATTCTCTTTCGCATTCCTTTAATAAATTATCCAAAGCTCTAGCCTCGTTTATCCTTACCATCCCAAAAATATTTGTATCATTTACAAATTGTTGATGGGTGATGTAGTCAATGTTATTACTAGCCTTAAGAACACTTATAAGCCCATTTTTGTTAGCCTTATTCAAGTTCCTACCCAAAACCTCTGCCATAATAATTAACATATATGGTGATAGAGGATCTCCCTATCTAAGACCTCTCTTGGTTTTAAAATATTCTATTACTAACCCATTGACCAACAATAAATATGAAACTATAGATACACAAGCTTTAATCCATCTAATCCATTTCTTCCTAAAACTAAAATTTTCTAATACTACAAAAAAAATCCAATTTAATCCTATCATAGGCTTTACTCATATCAAGTTTTAAGATCATTGTCTTCTCTTTTCTTGAATTTTTTGAATGTATAACTTCATGAGCTACTATGATCCTATCTAGAATATGTCTCCCTTTCACAAATACTCCTTGCTCTTCTAAAATAATTTTGTCTAACACTGGTCTTAATTGATTCACCATCACTTTGGAGATAATCATATATGCCATATTACATAGACTTATGGGTCTAAATGAATCAAACAAATTTGCATCCTTCTTTTTTGGAATCAGGGTAAGATATGTTGCATTTATTTTATAAGGTATGTATTGTTTTACTCTAGACTATTCCACTACCACCAATAAAAAATCCTTCACTATATCTCAATTATGTTGATAGAATGTTGTAGAGAGCCCATCCAAACCTAGGGATTTATCCTTATTAAAAGAGAAAATAGCTAAATGAACTTCTTCTAGAGTAATAAGCTCCATCAATTTCCTATTGTCATCATATATTATAACTGAAGGTACTTCTTGTAGAAGTTTATCATTAAGAACTTCAGACTCCTCTAATCCTAGAATATTATGATAAAAAAACCTTGCCTCCTTTCTAATTTTACTTTTATCTTCAATCCAAACTCCTACTGATTTAATTCTACTAATTCTAGATGTCGATCTCTATACTATAGCCATCATATAAAAAACTTTGTATTTTAATCCCCTTTTAACCAATTTTATCTTGATTTTAATCTAAATAAATTCTCTTCCTTACTCAAAATATTATGATATTAACTAAGCAACTCCCTTTCCTCTGAGATTGGATTATTATGATCCCATTTTTAGAATTTTGAACGTTTATCTTTTAGTTCTTCTTTCTTCTAGAAAATATTTCCAAAAATGTTCTTGTTCCATTCTTTTAATCTAGATGTCATTGATTTAATTTGTTTTGGAAGTGTATATAGCCCATCGTTTCCTAAAGAAATCCACATTTGTGTTATCATATCAACAAATTAAAGATGGTCTTCCCACATCTACTCATATTTAAAAAAAAGTATATTTTTTGAATTCACTTACCATAATTTTAACTCTTATTGGCCAATGATATGAACCAATCCTTGTCAAGGTATTAATTTTAGCATAAGTTCCTTCATCTAGCCAATGATCTAAGAGTATGCATATGTCTATTTTTTTGCTATTAGGATTTGGCATCTCCTGTTTTTGGTCCATGTATAGTTGTCTTCTTCAAACTCAACCTCCCATAAATTATTATTTTGAATAAAGGCTAAGAAATCTCTCATACTTTAGGTTAATTTCCAAATTCCTCCAAATTTTTTCATCTACACTAGTTATGACATTAAAATATTCTATGATCATGAATCAATTTTCTTGGTCTTTACTTCTCATAAAGGTTTTAATACCACTTCAAAATTCTAATCTACCTGATTGAGTTGTAGATCCATAGACATTAATAAGGATGAAATGAATATTTACAAAGTAGTGTGTGACTAAAGAGGCTATCAAATGCCTAGTTTTAATAATGGTTACACAAAAGTTTCTAGTAGGATTCCAAGAAGTTAGAATTTCACTTGCTACTCCTTCAAAATCCATAGCATCCCATTCACATCTCACCCATATTTCTTTCATAGTTGTCAAAATTTCTTCTTTTATCATTTTAGTTTCTTGGATACAAACAATATTAGGTTTATTACTTAAAAAAAGGTCCCTGATACACCTCTGATTTGAGGGGACATTAACACCCATTATATTCCATGAGATAATTTTCATGTCTCATTAGGGGTTATTAGACCCACTTGCAAATTACCAATATAATTTTGTTGTTTGATAAAGTGAAGTTCAACCAACTTAGTTTGTGTTACTTTCTCTATGTTTGCTCTTACTTCCTTCGATATCGCTTGATAATTTGAGGGTACTTCTCTTTTTGTCTTGCCTATATCAGGAGTAGGTATTATTATTCTATTCCTCAATATTCTTTCACATCTTTTTTTTTTATTAGATTTATCCTCTCCTGGCTCTACTACAGAAGCTTTTGACTTGTCCTGCTCATTTTTTGGTATTTTCTTATTAGTGGTAGAGGTATTAACATCTAACATTGCATTTTATTTACCATTTTTTTCTTCTAAATGATGCATGGTACTTCAAGGGAGTCTTCAAAATCTGATGAGAAATATTCCTTAGGTTCATCGCGAATGTTCATCCCTAAATCAGGATCATACTGAATAAATAATTCCATATTAATATGTTGAACCTATTGTACTGTGTCCTCTAAGCTTTGATATACTTTTTCTTCATAGGCTAAAGCCTCAAAAGAGTTGGTATTTCTTCCAATATCCTTCCTTATTAGTCTTCAATATTTATTTACTTTAATTTTCTAGATCTAGTTTTTGGAAGTTGAAAACCATCTTCATCCATATCCATTTATAAGTTTCTCTTACGATTTTCTACATATGATTATGCTGGGCTCTTCTTAGGGAATGATCTCTCAATATGTCCCACATCATGACATATTTTACATCTAAAATATATGTTTTCATAATCTATGGTTTGGATCCACATCTTATCCCCATACTTAAGAATGATTGATTATGATAAAGCTTTACTTATATCAATCATGACCAATATTTGAGCATAAATAGCCAAGAATCCATATTTTGCAGTTTTAAAAATCACAAGGAATTCTCCTAGAGTGTTTCCTATAGCCTTGAAGGTATCCATTTCCTAAAATTTAATGGGAAACCCATCCATCCTAACTCAGACTAGTACTATGGATAGATTTACATTTTAAGGTGAAAAGCCTTCATACCAATAGGTAAGGAAGAGTCCTGCTCTTCCCATAAACCAAGGACCTCCTTTTAAGATTCTATATTTTTCTTCCTTAGAAAAAAAATTAGCTAGAAAGAAACCATCGAGAATAAAGGATAGACTCACTCCTAGAGACTTCCAACTCCTAATAATCCATTTTATCAAGGCTAAAGCCCTTGGCCAGTACCCATTAAATTTACCAAAAACCACCCTATATTGGAGCAATGAGGATCGATCCTCTATGGTGTGCTCACTAACCTCTACTACTAGATATGATTCTAAGGATTTAGCTATAAATAAATCCATGGGAAAGAAACTAAACAAAAAATCTACTAAAATTTACTAGAATATCCTATAGCAAATATAATATTTGATAAATTTTTTATAATAATTTGCATGTAAAATTTTTAAGATAAAAGAAAGAAAAAATAAACCTAGCTACAAAATTCTCTACCCAGAGAGAATGTATAGCCTCACTAAAGCCCTATCCTCCATTTTTCCTTCCATCATACAAACCCTAGTTTATAGATATTTGTAAATTTGTTTTTTGTGACTTGAAAAATTATCATTGTCCTTGTGCTAGATGAATGAATTCACAGGGTCATATCTCCCTCAATATTTCTCAAATTCCTTCATATGACTACTCATTTTAAAGTAATTTAAATTACACATAAATTGGTCCAAGAATTAGCTGAATTGGATAGTCCTTCCTAAAGATATGGCTCCTAAAAGATAACTCTTTTGTTTTTTACTCTAATTGTTGAGCTTGGATTTAATTTTATCTTTTGCTTTATACATGTTAATTTGGAATTCCAAATATTCATTTATCCTTCAAACATTGCTTCATCCCACCATAATATAACCACCTGAAATATACTATGGTATTGAAGCTATATAGACCATTACTGGATGACTATTATGGGTTTGTGATACGATCCTTCTACTAAAGTTTTGAAGAGATTTCATACTATGTTTACAACCATGTATTAGATAACAAAAATTGATTTTTTAATCTTTTTGCCATAATAATTTACCCAATGTGTATATTATCCCATGTATATTAAAATATTGAAAGAATACCATCTCAAGATCCATTTGAATAACAAATGAAGCAAAGTCCTCCTTTGATTTAGACCATCCAATAGTACCACACTTATTTTTTGGAGACAAAACTATGTTACAATCCCCCAAGAATTCATTGATCACAATTATGAATCATCATTGAATTTGGCATAAATATATTAAAGTCCTTTGTACATCTTTCATGAGGAGTAACTATAGTTGTAGCATATACATTTATAACCCTAAATTTGATATTTTCTCTTTTATTGAAAAAATAGGCCAATGCAACCTAATTACTTATTGTTTTTAGCAATTTACATTTGTCTCATATTGTTATAATACCTCCTAAGGCTACTATAACAAAAATTTCTAGTTAATCCTCTATATTTCCATTTTATTTGAATGCATCCTTACATTTGGATTACTTATTTTTATTTCTTAGTCTTAAAACAAACTTAGGGCTATAACAACCTATTAATTCCCTAATAAATATTTTTAGGGGTCTCATTCATACCCCTAATATTCCAAGATATTGTTTTCATCACCACTTTCTATTTTTATTTTATCGGATTTTAAGCCAAATTATCTTAGGTCCCAATATTATAGATCTTGAGAAGTCTCAAATATTAGAGCAATCACTATATAAAATGGGTAGCACAACTAATAATAATATTAATAAAAAAAAAGAATATAAATGGTCAAAGTCATTCATGTAATAACATGAAGAAAAATTATAGTAGAATTGCTCAAAATATGCATACAAGCTTCAATATTAATGCTTGGATGTTTCATACATTTCCAGATATTCTTCTATATCTTTCATGGAGCTTTACCTCCATAATATAACCTTAGAAAGGTGACTCTTGAATTCTTTATCTATTGCACTCCTCACATATCTAGGAGTTGCAACCTTTCCTATTCCATACATAAGATAAACCTCTCATGTCCTTTTGGCTTCTTATCTTGCCACTTGTATACATGACTCTTGAATCTCTATTTACATGCACACTTAACTCTATGACACTTGCACACTTCTACATGACACTTATACACTTCTACATGCACACCTAATACATGACGTGCACTTTCTCACATTACATATTTGCACACTTAATTACATGACACGTGCACTTTCTCACACTACACACTTTCTCACATAATTACATGATACTTGTGCATATCCTACACATAGACACTTACATAAATGGAAAATATAAATCACACTCCTAAACTATAGACTCAAACCCTATTCTAATATTTACATTGTACCATAGGTACCATGGGGGTACATTAACATATACAAAATAAGGTAATATTCTCCAACATATTTGTGGGCTTAGCTCCACGTCTTGTTAATACTTTTGATATTTGTTTTCTTTCCGTATCAATATGCTCTAAGTTTTATTTTCTCTTTGTCATTATTTAAGGATATTCTCTCCTTTTTCCACCCCCATAAACACTTTTATTTTCATGAATCTCTTTAATTTTTTCAAACTATTAATAACGAGACTTATCATCTATAGGTTAACTCTGCCTCGAAGAACTTAAATTGCAAGGAATAACCTCAAAAATTTCTTTTTTATGTTCCACTAAAATCCCTAAAGAGTAGGGACTATCCTCAATAGTATATAATTTCTCAAGTTTTCCTTGAAACCCAAGTTTTCATGGATATCCTCCATATTTATTTCTTTATTATGCTTCTTTTGAAATCCTAGAGTGCAAGGGATAAACTCTGATCTACTTTTATTTTTATTGCAGGTAGAGTATTTTATACTACTTGAAGGAAAAAATATGATTTACTTTGATTACACTTGATCTCTTCTACCTTATTTCTTTTAAAATTTTCCTCCATATCTTCCTTTGCATCTTCTTCCTTCTAAATTTAAAATTGCACAATGTACTTCCTCATCCCTTCTATCATTCTTTGTTTCTTTTAATGGTTTATTAGTGAGTTGCAATGGCCTTTTCTATCTAATGATATGGAAGGATTTTTTTACCACTTTTTTGAGATTAGAAAAGCCTTGATCTACTCTAATTTCTACTATATTATAATATCATTGCCAATCTTGAATTTTGTTTTCATGATCAAAATTCTGTCTCTTTCCATCATTTATAACTTTGCAATATCTTTCCATGTGTTTAGTCTCATAACATTTGTAACATTGAACTATAATTCTTTTGTAATCCACTTGTTTATCTCATTTTCTTTATTCAATGCTAATCGATTGTGAAAAACATTTTGAAATATTCATGAAAGGCTATATCTTGGTATATATAACATGTTTTTACTCATTAGTTTGTCCACTTTCGATGAAATTCCCTAAAGTATTGCTAATATTATTCAAAGCATCCTTATTGATAAGTTGATATGGAAATCTAAAAACCCTAACCCCGCATTGGCAACCTTTTAATAGTTTTTGTTTCCATAGAAAAATTCTTACTCCATGGTCTTAAATATAGGGCATCTCTTCTCCTAAACTTTAGGTCACTACCCATTATTTATCCCTAATTTTCATACTAGAGTAGATTAGAAATAATATTTTAGTAAAAATGTTATTGAGCAATTTGAATTTAATCCCCACTTCCACATGATCCAATTTTGTATCTCCAAAAAACCTATCCAGTATTCATAGAACTTACATATTAAGCCTATGTTTTTAAGAACCATTATGTCATGCTTGTCATCTCATCATTGATAATCATTACTGGTATTATATGTACTCCTTGAATAAGAATTATCATAGACTTGCTCTTCTCTTGTCCCCATCTAGGGCATCCATATTTTCATCTAGGATATCCTTACTTCCAATTAAGGATTTCAGTAATGACTTTCCTTCTAAGCTACATAGATCAATTCATGAAAACTTCAAATATGGTTTACCAGATGTAATGTTTTGATATTTTGATGAGAGTGACTTCTCATAATAGAAGCCACATATAACTTATTAGATATTTAAGTAAAAGCCAAATTTTCATGAAATACCATTTTGCAAAAGTAAAGTTATTGATAGTGGTATTATTATTTTTTAACAGATTATATGGGTTGACATGGGTTGACATGAGGATCATTCACATTATATCATGACCATCTTATTCTAGTATTTTATTAAATGATATTATCATGGTATTATAATAAATCTTATTATCATAACTTACCTTATTGTGGAAGTGTCCACCACAATTTAGAGATTTGATTTTGGTATGATTATATAATTGCATCCCATTTGCCATTATTTCACAATGCCTTAGATTATATATTAAGGTAACACTAAGGTAAAATTCATATAGAACACAAGGACAGGCTTGTATTCATAATATGGATACACTTAACTTAGGTTTATAACCACTCAAATTGGGGTTGATGCATTGCCATAAATTTGATCACTATTTGCAAGTGCCCTCATGTTTCTACATGGGTTTGGCCATAGGATTGGAACCATTTGTTGCCTAAACTTTTAGGACCAAAATGTTAAGGTTAAAATTGAGATAAAATTCACAATGAACATGGGATGTGCTTGGATTAGTAACATGGTTACAATCAACTAGAGGTCTATGGTCACTCAACCTTAGGTCCATGCATTGCCATAAGTTCAATGCCTACCTATTTGTATCCTCATGGCTCTAGAAGGTTGTTGTTGATGGGATAAGAACCTTATATTATGGTGTAAAAGTTCTTATTGCCCCAAGTGTGTTAAGTTTAATGTTAAAATTTGAGAAAAGCTCATAAAGAATACAAGGATGGTTTTATATCCATAATATGATTAAAGTTAACCAACTTAACCCTAGGTCTATTGCTAGTTGATCTTTAGGCCCATGCATTTTCATAAATTTGACTCTTACTTCTAAGTGTCTTCATGGCTCTAGGTGCCCACCAACAGGATTGGAACCTTATTGCAATGTATGAAACTCCTCATTTCCTTTTGGTTACCTCAAATTTATAATGTACTAATATTAGTATTATTATATTAATATTATCTTAGAATTTGAGAGTTGTTGAACTAAAGGTTTAACCAATATATGTTTATCCAACCAAACTCTAGTTATCAAAATATAGTGTACAACTTTAACCCTTATTAGATTCGAACCTTGAACCTTCTATTCAAAGTTCTACAACCTTACTGCCAGGTGGCCCACTCAAGTTGTACAACCCTTGAAATAGGATTTACTATAACAATCTAATTCACACTTCTCATTTATTGTATATTAAGCAATAATATTTTACAACTAATTTTTCTATATATAAAAAAAATATTTTAAATGTATAAAATGTGAATAAATCATACTCATAAAAATAAAAATAAAGTAAATTCAAAGTTAAATATATACTTATTGTTGCATTTTAATATTAAAAATATATTATAATTTTTTATATAAAATTTGAATCAATTGTTAACCATACTGAATCTTCATTATAATATTAAAAAAAATCATTAATATTGAAACCTAATAAACTACTATAAATTAATTTAAAATGAAATGCAAACACTTTTCTAAAATAAATTATCTTTTTAAAAGACCACTTATACAAAGTTATAAACAATATATGTATATTAAAAATTTATACTATAACCGCAACTACTATCTGTATTACATCATCACCACATAGTGATATTACTATCTGTCTTACATCATCATCACATAGTGGTATTACAACAAAGCTTGTATATTATCCATGTATCGTTTGACAAGATTTGAGCTTGGGTCTCCTCCCCGGTTGAGCTAATAACACTTGATTATAAAAAAATAGTTTTTAACATTCAAGAGACCATAACCCACTTGGTGAGTTGGAGAGGGTAGGGCAATCCTCCAAGGGAGGTTCGTGGTTCGAATCTGCACCTTACCAAACCCACATTGGGTACCCAAAATCCAATTGATAATGCTGGTGCTCTCAGGACCAGGTGCGACTCATGAGTGATTTTGACAATATAGAACTCTGGTCGTGGTTTCTCGGATCAAGGCGGTCCCGTAAGGAGTTTTTCGTTAAATTAAAAAAAAAACATTCTAAGAGACCATAGTTTATATAAGACTATCCAAAAAAAAATTATTTTACTGCACACATGTTTTTTTTCATTTGATCATAGTTTATATAAAACGATTAAAAAAACATTATTTTACTTCAAACATGATTTTTTTAATTTTTATTAATTTTTTGAAATGGTTGTTTTTTCCCTCTTACAACTTAATCACATCAAATTATATAATCTATTTGATGCCTCCTAAATTTGAACCTTAATGTGAGTTAAGTTAACAAAACCGACCATTCAAAAAATCAAACCTAAACAATCAACTAACAAACAACCCTATCCTTTTCAGATAATTATTACAGATATTATTTGTTGTTTCACAGAAAAATCTACATAGAAGAAAATAGGAAAATAAAACCCACACCACAACCATAATTATTTATGGAAGAAGGCTTCCTCGAGCCAAGACTATATTTAACTAGATGATGGATGCGGGAACGAAGCCTTCTCGTTCAACCTGCAAATCCATGCCCATCACCGTGATTTTTTTAATTTTTATTAATTTTTTAAAATAGTTATTTTTTTCCTTTAACAATTTAATTACATCAAATTATATAATTTATTTGATGCCTCTTAAATTTGAACCTTAATGTGAGTTAAGTTAACAAAACCGACCATTCAAAAACTCAAACCTAAACAATCAACTAACAAACAACACTATCCTATCTTTTCAGATAATTATTACAGATATTATTTGTTGTTTCACAGAAAAATCTACATAGCAGAAAATAGGAAAATAAAACCCACACCACAACCATAATTATTTATGGTATAAGGCTTCCTCGAGCCAAGACTACATTTAACTAGATGATGGATGCGGGAACGAAGCCTTCTCGTTCAACCTGCAAATCCATGCCCATGTACATAAAAGTAAGCGGCATACACAAATAAAAATATTTCACATTTGTATATGGATGTATAACATCTTTAATATAATAATAATAATAATAAACAAATTTATAAACCTTAAAGATTGTTCCGCAGAGCTCTTCATCAGCGGTGGGTATGGCCTTCACTTTGTTCCTTGGATCTTCATAGCTTTGTAAACCTGACTTGCTGGAAAATAAGCAACCTGCGTGCATTTTGTCTGGTCAATTCAAAGAATATATGAAAAATATAATATTAAAGTTATCTTATATTCATATTTATATCTTTCTTTATTTATTTTAAATTAGTTTACATACCAAAAACATAACTATGTTTGTTGAGCTATCAATCTATCTGTGCCCATTAACAAGATATTTTCAAATTTTAATTTGATTTATTTTTAATTTTTTTTTTTCTTTTTCTTGGACAAATATGACTGGTTACAGACCACCTAGTCCTTAAACTAGGATCAAAGCACCAGCTAACCCACCTAAAATCATCCTAAACTTAGGTGCTGTTGAAAATAAACTAAACAAAAATCTCAGATCTACACATCCAAGAAGAGGATTTATCCCTCCAAGCCCAACCAGTTAGATTGCTAATAATTTCCCATTCCAATAACTACCAACTTTCGGGTATTTGTTATTAAAAAGTAGTGCTGTGCAGCTTTTATTACCTTGAGGGAAAGAAGCTAGGGACTTTCCACAAGCTCCCTTTAGCACTTGTGCAGTATCTGAGAAAGCAAGGCAGCCATCTGCAGTAATTCCCCAGTAGAATGGAACTTTTCCATCGGAATCCTGCATGCATGAAATTAGAATCATCAATCATGGCTTCATTCAGATGAGAGTCATTCACAAGGTGAAGACCACATGGACAAACGAAAATAAAGATGGTATAAAGGGTATATGCTTACAGTAGCCGTAAAAATTGTTTGGGTACTCCTGTCAAATAGGACAAAGGCAAACTGTCCCTCTAAGTGTCCAACCACTTTTGTTGCAGGGTAGGGTGCACGATCCCTGAGTGTCCTGTAAGCTTCTATCACCAGTAAAACCTCAGATACAGATTTTGAAAGCCCATATTCCTGCCTCAGATTTGACAGGTTCTGCAAAGTGCCCTCAAATAGGCAGAAGCAATCGTCCTTAACTGCAAATGACCTGAAGATTAAAGAAATCAGTATCTTTATTTCTGCCCTGTTCTTCAATATGATTGATCCATACAAATCCTAGTCAAGGATGAAATTGTATTTTTTTTCTTTTGAAATTTGACTACTTTGTAATCAGAAAATCATAAAAAGTAACTACTATGTAATACCACAATCGTATGAAACGAAGGTTTCATAGAAAATATAGAGGGGGGGTTTAAGATAGGCATCTGTGTGTAAATTTGATTCAGGTGTAGCAGATTAGTATCTCAATTAAATTTAAAAAAACCAAAGCAATTGTTGATGATTTATTACCTGGGTCTAAGGAATGACTGAGTATTGCCAGTATAAGCCATATAAGTCATGTCATCAATCCTTAGAGAGACAGCATGTGGAAAGGATTCCTGGAAGGAGTTGAACAGATCAAAAGAAGTCTTCTTGATGTCTGGACTGCTGCTGATCTGCCCATGAGGAGCTCTAAGTTCCTCTGGCCCACAAGCCACTTTGCTGTTGAGTATGGCTAACATTCTATATTTATTTTTTTGGACTGGTTTGGAGTTGATGAGGGTCAAGGCTCAAATCAAGCCCAAGATTACAAGGAATACTTGCTGCTCACAAACTAGAAGTGATCCTGATGACCCAGGATTACAGCACTCACCCCAGCTCTGGGAACAACAAATTCTCAATAATCTCACCTCTACCCAACCAGCTTGTGAAGCTTCTGCTCTGTTCAAAACTCCAGAGTGTATTAGAAAAGGTCTGTGAAGCTGCTGCTAAGCCACATGATTCTTATAGAGACTCTCCTGGTGAATTATTGTGTCAAGATAAGAAAGTGACAGGGATGCCAAAACAAGAAGATAGATTAATCTGATCAATGGAGAAGCCAGTGGGGTTAGATTTTTCCAACTTGAAGCCTAGGTTTAATACAAGGGTCCTAGGCTCTTCCGCCATGTATGAAGTTTAGGATAAGAACACATAATGTCTAATTGACAAAAGCCTTTTAAACCTCGACCGCTAATTTGTGGGTCCCAAAAGTTAAGTGCTCAGAAAGCCCACCGACTTTGTGACTCAGACAAATGTGACTAGTGATCCCCATGCTTTCATGTAGGATATAGGATTTGATCACAAACTTAAAACAGGGATTGGTGCATTGTTGAATTGATATAACCAGACATTAGATAATCTTGTTGATATATCTCTTTTGCAATCTTATGCTCACAAAATCTGTTTGGTGCATTTGGTACAGTTAATGAGTATAACACAAAAGTAAGAATCTACTACAATTCAAATGGCATTACTATTAGTTAAAACTTCATTTTACTGCATGATTGCTGTGTAGCAACTGGTTATGGGTTGTGTAGAAAATGAAGCTTGTCGTTGCATTACTGTCTGTCTTGAATGGTCTATTTAGTTCAGACATAAGATTAAGGTTGTCATTACATCACTGTTGGTTTTGCTGATTTTTCAAAAGAATTTTTTACAAGTAGTTTTTGGACTTAATCTCGGATAACAGCCAAGTTGAAATGTCTCCATCCGAGGCCAGAAGTGGGATCACCCTACATTTCGGATCTCCCTATCTTAAAACATAGAATACCCGCCAATTATGTCTGTCTGCTCTCTATCTGGATTCTTGTGGACAACATGGCGTGGAGTACACAAAGAGAGAGAAGGTGCAGAAGATATGAGAGAACTTATGGTTGGATTTTGCAGATTCCTGCTGGCCCTTCACTTTGTTTTTTTTGCCCTTCACTTTGTTTTTTTTGCATATCCTGTTGGATAAAGTTAAAGTTAATAGATTATACTGAACAGTTTATAACAAATATTTAACCTCAATCAACTAACTTATTTATACTTTACCAAAATAATAATTAAAAAACATAATTTATTAGCACAAATTGTCATCGTCCACCTAAACTTAACAGACCCAACTTATTCACACGTTACCAAAATAATAATTTAAATACATAATTTAGCACACGTTATGATCGCCCACGTGAGCTTAATTCCTTGCTTTGATTGTTGATCCCAAGGTCTCTGAAGGAGATTGAGACATGCTTCATTTTAACCCAATGTATGACCACAAGGAAAAAGAGTATATAGGCGCTGAAATCAAGTGGAAGGAAGAAATACTCATTGCTAAGATAAGGACTAGCTCTCATAGGCTTAAAGGTGAAACAGGAAGATGGACAACGCCCAAAGAACAATGGGAAGAAAGGATATGTACTCTCTGCAGCAGGGGCAGTAGAGACAGAGGAACACTTCATCTATAAATGCCCGAGTTTTTCAGATATCCGTGACAAATACAAAGAAACACTTGGAACGAGTTTATGACAGATTTATTTGAAGATAGTAAAATAAAAAAAGTTGGAAAATTGCTAACACAAATCAGCAGGAGAAGGAACAACCTTCTCAAAGATATTAAAGATCATATGATATGACTTGAGTAATTGTACTTCCATATTTGAGGTCCCATAGACCATATTTGTGTCTCGCCGACGTAATTAAAATCTTTCATTCATTCAAATTGATATTTTCTACAACATTATTTTCTGGAGTATGTATATTTGTGATAGTGTGTTAAAGGAACACAAACACTAATTTAAACTTTAGACATGTTTTACAATAAGTGGACTTATCATTCCTTCGGAACCTATTAATTTTGGTTTTTTCTTTCAAATTATTTAAATATTTTTCCTTTTTCATTGAAATTATAGAGTCTTAATGAAAAATCTCGGTTCTTAGTATTAAGTGGGGTTTAAACCTTGAACCTCTCAAAAAAAAGACTAAAACCCTTACCACTACAGTAAATTTATAACTATAACTATTTAAATAAATTAAAAAATAGACTTATCCATAACTCACAAGGCTAAGCAGTCTCCTCCCAACCATGACCCTTTGTAAAGCTATGCTTATCAATAAATAATTTAACACACAGTCACCACACACCCACCCCCTCACACACTCGCCCATGCCGGGTTTGAACCTTGGACCTCCCAAAGAATAGCCAAATCCCAAACCTTTAGGTTGTCCCTCTTGGATATATATATTTTTAACTATTATTTAAATAAGTCATTGGGTAAAAAAGTTATTGGGTTAAAAGAGCTTTATAAGTGGAAGGAAACAAAATAACAAAACCACAACAAAGGGACTTCAAAGATTTTATAGAGAATTTTTCTCAATGAATTTACACAAGTTTTTCGAGAGGTTTTTGTCCCCTTATATTGAGTGTGGTTTGAATCTTGGATTTTTTAAAAAGAGGTCAAAGCTATTACCACTGTAGTAAGCTTCTATGAAGAGATATGTTACAAAGATATTATTTAATTATTTAATTTTAGTTGTTACTTTGTTGTTTTTTTTTTGAATTTAGTGAAAAACTCCTTGCAGAGCTTACCACTGTAGTAAGCTTCCATTATATGAAGAG
This sequence comes from Wollemia nobilis, assembly GCA_028583015.1. NCBI lineage: Eukaryota > Viridiplantae > Streptophyta > Pinopsida > Araucariales > Araucariaceae > Wollemia > Wollemia nobilis. The sequence goes on along the minus strand of JAQPPZ010001689.1, from coordinate 1,752,622 downwards.
ATATGTTACAAAGATATTATTTAATTATTTAATTTTAGTTGTTACTTTGTTGTTTTTTTTTTTTGAATTTAGTGAAAAACTCCTTGCAGAGCTGACCCGGGAGTAGCGTTCGGCCTGAGAAACCATGACTAGAGGTTCTACACCGTCAAAATCACCTGAAAGTCGCGTCCGGACGTGACCACACTATCATTATTTTGAGTACCTTGGTAGGGTGGAGATTTGAACCAAGGACCTCCCAAGGAGGAGGAATGCCCTACCCTCTCCAACTCACCTACTGCATGAGTAATTGTTACTTTAAATTTATTATAATTTTTAGTAATAAGTTTTACCTTAATTTTTTTTATCTTTTTTTTTTTTATTATTTTATGAATTTTGTTTTACATTTCATTGTTTTTATTTTTCAATATAAAATTTTAAATTGTTTTTTTAGTAATATTTCTTATATGCATCCGCCATGGGGATTGAACTCGGGTCACATCACCGATAATGCAAGTCGCGTCCTTACCGGTAGACCACATTTACGGGGATATTTTGAATTTTTTTTTTTATAGAAATCTAACTTTGACACAAAAAATTAAAAAATGTGCACTATCCTAACCTTAGTTATCAAATTCGAATTCTACATAATAAAATTTGACATAAAATAAGATATATTATAAATAGGATTCTAAAACTGCGTTTTAATCCAAATAATCAATTCAAAAAATTCATCTCAATAACATGATGCTCGCTCCTTGTGTGGTTTTTATACTTAACTTTGAGAACTGCATGTGTTAGAGAGCTATGCAACTTCTGCATTCGAATGGGATTTACTTATAAAAACATAATTAATAATTAATTGAATATTTTATTACAATGAATACCTATATTTTAAAATTGTAAAATCTTGGATCTCTTTACAACAAATATACGCTATTCTATAGACTTCCTCGTCGTGTTCTGGATTACTCTTATTTCCAATTGATTGGTAATATTGCAGTGGGTGTTGCATGATTGGGACGATGAGCGTTCAGGGAAGTTGTTGAAGAAATGTTTCGAGGCGATACCACCAAATGGTAAGGTTATAAATTATTAACTTATAATTGTGGAGGAAATCCTAGAAAGCCCCTGGACACAATATTATAAATTATTAACATATAATTCGATATATATTATAATTTGATATGGTAAAGTCCATGGACACAATATTTTATTAACTTAATTTTAGAAATAGGAGGAGCAGTGGCCACTACATGGGGAAGATCAAAGTTGATGCTACGAATGTGAGGATGTTTGCGAAGTATTGCTTCCAGGCAAGAGTTGTTGCCTCCCGCGACGTCCACTAGGGTTTTGATATCCTTAAAGCCTTGGTAGGTTTCCACCACGTAAGGTGTCACAGCATTAGATAAAAAAATCCATGGCTTCATTAAACTGTATTGGATTTGGTGTCTTTTGCTGCGATTCATACAGTGCTCCCTGTTGAAAGGATAATAGTTCTCAAGTACAGATTCGTGCGAATGGTAACAGGGACGACGAAAACCTTAGCAAATAGCAAATACCGTGTTGCCTGTTTTGTTGCAATTTTTTTCCCTTATCCAATTTAAAATTTATTCGTCAAACTTATTCGCTAGGGTTTTAAGTTCGAAGAATTTCAAATTTTATATAAAATATTCCACAAATTTGACAACTAAGATCTTAACTATAGAAAAAAATAAGTCAACATTAGATAACATTTTTCCTTAATGTTCACTTTTCTAAACAAACCCTATCATCCTCCTTTATTATATGATTTGGTCTAGGCTCGTGCTCCTTGCGCTTGGCTCTCCAACTGTGAATAATGCTAGATCAACGGTGTATACATCTCGGTCTGTTGCCATAGGCTCGGCTATTTATTTGGATCTGTTGCCTCTGGTCAACCGTCTAAGTGCCTCAGGGTCATCTTGGGTGCCTCAGGGTCAACCACTTCCACGGGTCTGTTGCCTTTGTAGGTCATCCTCTAGGTATGTTGCCTCTCGTAGGTCATCGACTAGATTCACCTACATGTCTGTCTTAAATTTTGATTTGTCTATCTTTTATCCTTGTGAATACAAGAGTTAAGACTTCCATCCAACTATACCCTTATTAATTCTTATTTGTATACGAAATTGTAGCATATATGAGTCATCCATTTAGACACCATAACGTGTTAGTCATTTAATATCCACATCATAGCAATATTTAATATTTAGTATGAAGATTATGCATAATTTCTTCTTGTAGCTAACTCATTTTAAAATAAATTAAACTATTTTAAATTGTGCAAATTCAAGTTAATATGACAATGCATTTAATTTGCATATCCTAGAAGTTTTATATGTTGGTTGGATGTTTTAATTTTAAATTGGTTGTGTTTAAAATATTGTATGGTGTCTTGTGGTTTAAAGAGGATTCATTTGCTACATTATGGGAAAGAGTCAGACTGTTATCAACATGCCCATTATCAATGACACGACTGTAACATTATGGGAAAGAGTCAGACTGTTATCAACATGCCCATTATCAATGACAGGACCGTAACAGATTTGAGAGAAGATGTGAAAGACTTCTCTAACACTTATAAAAAATGAAAGAAAATCATTTGAAACGGAAGAAGCTATAGATATGATTTTGAATAGTTAGAGGCCATAAATCATTATGTACTCTAGGTTGCCAACAAGGGGTGTGTTATACAATGGATATTCTAGAGGGTGGATGACAAAAAGAGAAATAAGAGATTCAAATAATAGAATGGTTGCTTTTTTGGTACTAAGGCTTTATGCACTATCTACAAATTTTCTCTTAAAAACTCAGTTGTTCACAACAATCAATATGGCCAATCATTCACAGAAAGATATGAGAGCATTGAGAAACTTTTTAGGAGTTGGAGGGCAAACGAAAAAAGATACCTTTGCATAAAAATGAAAGTTATGTTGTATCTAATTTTAGACTCGAAATAAAATATGCTATGACCCAACTATGTAGACTTATAGGTAAGCTAAATACAACCAATTTTTTTTTTATATATTATGTACTAACATTAATTTTTATTGTTCTGGAAGGAGTAAAATTTGATTGGGTTTACTTCCTTGAATAAATTTTGGTTAGGAAAATTGAAGAGTTTAGAAATGCAAAGATCCCAAAGGTCTAGGTTTCATATGACTACTATTTTTATTGACATTTTGTGTGCGGTCACATTGCTCAAAATCAAAGAAGTTTCCTTCTTCAATTTTCCAAAGAGAACTTGTACACATATTTTTAAAGAAGTTTTGGAAGGAGAATGTGAAGAGATATTTTTTTTTTTCCATTTATTATTTATTGAACAATTCTTTATGTTCTCATTTCACTAAGGAAGCCCCAAGGGCTTTGTAACCTTATGTTGGTTTAATTATCCAAGCTCATTGGGCGTACATTAGCCTCTCAAGTTTCAAATAGAAGCCCCATCTATTGCACAAATGTGTACTAAAAGAGGTAGTTTATCAAATGATGGTCGATCTTAATGGATACATCAAAGAAATTCATTGGCCCACATCCATGTGTTTTCCAACCATTCCTTTTTCTATTGGAAATTTTACCACAGGAAATTTGGGACATTATGCATAGTTGACTACTCATTTTGACATAATTCAATTGGAAGATGTGTATATTTGATTGTATAATCATGAAGGAAATATTAAACAATATTTGAGGTTTATCCAAAATATTTGGCCCTTTTAATGCATACAAGAGGAATTTGATGAATATCATTTAAGGGATTTACATTCTTGGGCAAAGATGATTGAAAGGAAGAGAAGAAGGATGCTTTGAGAAATAATTTGGATAATTCAGGTCAAACTCCATCCCACTTAGGTACTTTGTCTTCTTGTGAAAGGATAAATATTAAATTAAAATAAAAAATTAAAGTCCTTATGAGGATAGTTGTGGTAGAAGATACTCATGTATAGGCAAGAGAAATGGTTCTAAAAAAGGAGTATACTGACATTAAGAAAATATTAAATACTAATAATGAAGATATTACAAGGGAAAATGTTTACCAAAATTTGGGTCTTCTATTGGAAGGAGTCCATTTGACGAAAAAAATTAATCTCATAGACAAAGGGTATCCTAAGGGGAAGGCATCACCTTTGGAGGGGAAAATTCCATCAGAAGATATTCTTTTGATTGGAATAAACCTATAGGAGGAAACATCTACTAAGAATAAAGGTGCCTAAGTACATATCAAGGAAGTAAACATTAAAGAAGTGGAGATTGAATGAAATAAACTTTGGAGATTAAGACAAACATTGATACAACAAAAAAAGAAACTATGGAGGAAGCAATTGATGTTATAATAGAAGAAGAGATTGAACCAATAAATATTACTGAGCAAATTAGAGTAGATAGAACACATTAAACCAAAGATATTGGTAGGCCCTTAGGCTTATCCATGGGAAGAAATATTTCAAACCCTAAAATGGAAGATATTTTCATAAATGCAACCATTTCCCTTTCATTTCAATAAGATAAAAGATCGGTGTAAAAGAAATTTATTTTTATGATGAAAAATCTAAATCTATAAAAAGTATTCCAAAAAAAGGAAGATGCCTAAAGATGATGTTGTAGTTGAAAGAGTACACAAAATGACCATTGCCTCAATAGACAATGTTTATGGAGAGGATATAAGTAAGATACATATTGAAGTAGCTAAATTAGAATGAGATAAATTTAGAGATTTAGAGAAGAGGATCATTGACTAGTTCTAGAAACTTCAAGCTCTACACTAAAAAAGGACCTTTGAGAGGGCTCGTGTTGACATACTTGAGAAGAGCTGTAATTGAAAATATTATAGCAAATAAAGAAGCATGCTATCTCTCTATGGTGTAATCCTCCACTTCTCAAATTGATGCCTTGAAATAACAAGTCTCTATTGTAGAAACCACTGGACATCACAAGGAGATTTTAATAATTGTAGCCACAAAAATTACAAAAGTGATATCTGACTTAAATATTGAGTATTATTAAGAGGATGATTGGCCAAGAACAAGGAAAGGTTGATGCACTAAAAAAAACTATTTTGTGCACTTAAAATGACCTAATAAATATTAAGTAATAAATGATGGATCCTACAACCAATTCACCCCTGCATGCTATTGAGATTCATAAATGCTGCTTGGATTGTATTTGCTCAAGAAATAATTAACCATACTTATGGGGTGCTACTTGAGGTTGAGTCTATCGTCGACAAAATTGCTGAAGAAATGAACAACTTGATAAAGAAAATCAAAATAAAGAACCATATGGGAGTGACAAAATTTTTATTGGTGAAGAACAATACAAGACAAACATCTAGAACACTTTAAACAAGGTGACAATGATGATTAAATCTACAAAGAAATTTTCTCTAGAAAATTTTAAGAAATAGCTTGTAGACCCAACATTCAATAATGAGAAGATGCATGTGAAAGAGGTGTAAACCCTAGATGCCATCAAGCATTGTAGGAAGAGAATTATTCATAGTCTGCTTGCTATACTTAGGAGGACATGAGGATGGAACAGAGCGAAAGGGGTGCAAACCCTAGGTGTAGTCAAGCATTGTAGGAAGAGGGTTGTTTGCATCTTGCTTGTTGTACTAAGGAGGATATGAGGATGGAACAAAGTGAAAGGAGTGCAAATCCTAGGTGTAGTCAAGCATTGTAAAAAGAGGGTTGTTTGCAACCCACTCATTAAACGAAGGAGAATAGTAGTCACTCTTCAATTTGTGAGGAATCCTTTTTAATAAAAAAAATATCTCTCATGGATCTTTGGGTTTGCAGGTGGAACTTCACTCTATCAGTATTTTAGAGGATGAATTTGGGCTAGATTTGATTGATCATGAATCCTAAATAGTTATTTGCAAACTTAGGGGTAAAAGACCCAACCTGGAGGATCTCAAAGGATACATTAAACTTTGGTGGCCCAATAAATTCCAAGTAACTTTGCTACCCAAAAATTTCTTTTCTATTTTATTTTCTGATTTAGTGAATAGAGATAGGGTAATCTATTATAGATACACTTGTTTTTTCAAACAAAGTTATGTCTATATATGACCTTAGACTCCCAGTTTCAATCCCCTTACATAAGAAGTTAATGGCTTCCTAGTCTAGGTGAATTTATATGCTCTCCTTATGGAGTTTTGGGAAAAGAAGATATTTTCCAAAATTGGTAACGCCGTTGGTGCATTCTAGTATATGGATGCTCAAATAGAGGAAAATTTGTCCAATAAAATTAATATGAGTAAAGAAAGATTGGTTTTTTTGGATGGATGTTTTAATTCCTTGGTCTCAATCTATTACTGTCTCCTCAAGCAAAGGGGAATGGATCCAAAATATTCAATATGAAAACTTCCCCTTGAGATTTTATGGCTATCAACAATATGGCTAGTTGAAGAAGAGATGATTGATCATATGATCATGCTTTGATTAATCCTTCGTGGAGGAGAAGGCCCTACACATAAATGATCTTGTACCTTCAAATATCCTAGTTCACAAGGAAGAAGCTCATCCTCTAGTTGTACCAATTATCCAACAAGAATGAAGCGAGCAGTAGAAGACTCAACCCTAAAAGGAGAATTCAAATAAAATAATTTATAAAAGACAAATGGTTACTATAGACCATCCAATTAGTTCCATGGAAAACATTAGCACCTCAGATAGTATTCTTGAAGCCAATTATGAAATAATTAGTGATAATCAATTTTCTAAAAATGAAGATCATACAAAATATGTTACAACTAGATATTATCTTAGGAGCTTGAAGTGCAAAAATGCATTTTAAGACCTTGCCACTTTAAATGAGGAAGAGCCTATGCTATAGAAGAAAAATAATCAAAATACCATTGGCTACGAACTCCGTAATAGCCCCAATGGTTCTGGATTGTTGTTTTTGTTATGATTGGGTGGTAGCTACATTTTTTTTAAGTTTCTAATTTGGAAGTGGTCTACTAATTTGTCATTTTTTGGAAGTTGTTTTCTTTGGTTCAACTGTAGTAGTAAGTGGATGATAATATTTTGTAAGGCTATTGCAACATATTGTACTATCTTACACAACTTGATGTACAGGTTTGAGGATCCTAAAATATCTTTTTACCATAATAAAAAAATTAATGTTTTTTATAGTCCCACCACGGACACCACAACGACAAAAGGTATTTGACTCTCCTAGTAGAGACCAAATTTTAATTCATGGGAAGGGTGGCCCCCATGTACCCCCAACTTTTCAACCTATTAAAAAATAATGAAAAGATTTGTGGATATTTTGATAGGTTTATCTCCATTGACTCATCACTTGAAGAGAAGTTCATGAACATCACTTTCAATTTCCAATGCATTTTAATTTATGATAATTATTTAATTAAAAAGTCCTCCCAATAGATGGAGGTAATTGTTATTTTAACTATCTAGGTAGTTATCTAACTACCTTTTAGACTCTCTATTTTAGGGATAAATATAGGGTGATTTTGAGAGTTCAATTTTCTTTTATTTTCATTGAAGTTTTAAAACAAAGACTTGAATGTTATTAGCTTTTCTTACATGTTTATGGCTATAGTTATGATTCAAGCTTAGCCAAGATCATTTTAGCTTTTCTTATGAGAAGGTGTTTCCTTTGTTTTATGAATGTTTACTATTTATATGAAACTTGAAGTTAACTCTTAGTGAATAGGTTTTAATGCTTGCTAGTTTATAACATATTCATTGCTATGCTTTATATGTTCAACCGTTTTATGAAAGAACTAGGATGTGTGGATTTCTAATTAATATTCATCCAAATAATTACCTTTAAGAGCAAGTAGTTTCTTAGTAAATAAGTTTTAATGCTTGATAGTTTTAAAACATATTCATTGATATATTTATATTTTCAAGTGTTTGATGAATGAACTAGCGTATGTGGATTTCTAATTTTTATTGGTCCAATTACCTACCTTTGAAAGTGAGTAGTTTTTCTAGATAGAGTAATCATATTTAATTTTTAGGTTATAAAAAAGATATTTTATTATTATAGAAAAAATAAAGAAAATAAATTAACCAGTGCTTTTATAAAAAGAGAAAGGAAAGAAAGTAACCAGTGCATTTATAAAAAAAGGAAAGAAAGCAACTAATGATTTGAACCAAAGGGTTGAAAAACCCCTTGTATATTATTTGCAAAACCCCTAGATTGTTGCCTGCATAAAATTCAACTTGGATGAATTTGTTGGAGAATGAATGGTTCTACATGGAAAAGTTCCTATTGAACAACCCGATTTACCTAATCCTTGGTCACCATAGACCAACATTGTTGAAGAATTTGATAAGACTAAAAATAGAATATTTTATTGCACATATGAATCTTATATATGTATACATATAAGTACATATAATGGTATGTCTCTTGGATGTCTCAAGAGACTCTTGGTGCTTCACCTTCATCTCTAATTGTTCAACTTATCTCAACCTCTTATGAGGTGTAACATCAAATAAAGAAATAACTATCTAACATACCCTAAGGTATAATAATTACCTAACATCATCAAATAATGTAATAAGTATCTAACATCCCCTTATTACATTATTTTGTATAACAAATATTTGAAGGTGTCAGTAATTACCAAAAATGCACCTTCTACAAAAAATTACTACCACCTTAATTTTAAGGGTAATAAAATCATGATCTAGCTCTAGCTCTAGCATTGGCTCTTGATCTAGTTTTGGCATTGTCTATGGGATCTAGCTCTAGCTTTAGATTTGGATTGAGTTCCCTATTTTAGTCTATGGCTTTGGCTCTATAATTTCTTCATGGAATTCCTCATTTGAATCAACCCTTATAATAGGAGATTTAGACTCCTTAGGATGCATATTGGATGTATATTCCCCTATCGATCTGAGTGAAGGACTTGAATATGATACCCATAATTTATGAAGGTATCTGATTTGAGTGGTAGGAAATATACCCACATCTATCATGAATAATCATCAACAAAAATATAAAATTACCTATCTCCATCATAATTGGCTGGAATTAGCCTACACAAATTGGTATGCATGACATCTAATGATACTTTAGCTCTATGAGTATTGAGCTCAAAAGGTACTCGATGTTGCTTTCTTTCTAGACAACCTAAGCAAATTGGTACTTTCCACCTCATATTTAGAATATTTTACATGATGTTTCATTGTAGGCTCTATTACTATAGGCTTTTTTAGCATAACTCAGGTCATATACATTTTGACATGGAAGTCATGCATCTCTTATTTTAAACCTTCCTAAATAATCCTAAGATTTCATTGCTCCATGGGAAAACCATTACCGTGGTCTCTTTCAACCACTAAACTTTGTCTTATCCTTACTCTCTTCTAAAGGCAAAACCTTCTCTTATAATATCCATTCAATATTTATTTCACTCTATCTTATTCTATCACATGCATCCATCCAAAATCAACATGTATTTTGTTGGCTATTTTATATTTGTGCCAATAATATTTATGAGAGTGATTATTTCCTCCACAAATTACACAAGGATGCAAATACCAACAGTTAGTTGTCACATGTATAGGTTGTCTAAATTGATTGCAAAAAATTAGTCTAGGAGTTTCATATTTTCATAGATTTATCTTTTCACAAACTTGGTCTCACCACTTCTTATTTTACCATCATAACCAAGGCCTCCATTTTTAGGTCTTACACTTTGATTTATGGTATTTCTTATACCTTAACCATTTCTTCCCAATACTATGCTAATCTAACCCATTATTTTCATTAGTTTTGAGCCAATACCTTTGGTGTACTTTTTAAAGCACCCAATAAATTCATCATCACTATGTTATTCATCAACATGGTCTTAAAAACTATCACCAACAACACTTAGAAATCCAAAATCTTAATCATTACTATGATCTTCATCAACATAGCCTTTGTCACAACCATCATCACTATCACCAACAATGTTCAAATCACTAATGGTAGCAAACAATGCAACATTATGAGATGATATGACATTGAGGGCAAAAAGATCGTTCTTATATGAACCTATAAGAATGGAAATCCAAGGAATCTTCCCTCAACAACATGGGGGAGTCCTAAGTCCCTATTCTCACATCAAAGAATAAAAGGATATTGTGTGTTATGAGTCCTATTATATGTATTGCAAGTTTATTAACAAATTTGTGGGGGTTTTCGTAAGGAGACCAAAAGGTCTTCTTATTTTATAAGACCTAACTAAACCTAACATAGGATAAAATACAATGAAGTAATGCAAATACAAGAATATAAATTAATGCAAACATACAAAGTTTTGTCCTATATGATATTTTGCCTTGAATGAGTACAATAAAATATATATTTTTTAGGAGCAAGGGTTTAAAAGAGAAAACACAAAAAATTCACTAGCCTATTATGCATTTAAATGATTTTTTGATTTATTTCCTAAAACAAGAAATGAAAGATATTCTACACTAAGTTCCTTTATTTTCCCTTATTACATGAAAAATATAGAAAATAAAAGCGTATTTTATGTCAAACAACACAAAAAACAATTCTATAGAATGGAATTTGTAGACAAAAGAATAACATTATATGGTTTAATAACATAGATATTTTTTTTCTTGGGAGTGAAATCATTGTTGAGACAAAGTCATAACTTTTAATAGGATCACTAGCAATTTCATGAGATTTGCCCAAATAGAGATATTGAATGATGAGGATTAGTTTTGGGGGTTTACCTAGTTAGGGTAAGATAGAGATCCTCCTTGCTTGACTAGTCATACTCCTTGGTATATTGATAAAATAAAATTTAGTGAACAAGTGAAATGTAAATATATAAACAACAAAATCACTTCCTATAAGTGTGGTGAAAATTATTTTGTTTCTATAGATTGAATGAGTGAATAGAGTGTAGTATTTGTATAAGTACACTTAAGTATAAATGTAAACCACTAGGTAATATATAAACAAATAGGAAATATTGCAAGGGTGAAAGTGAATATTTGGAATAAAGTACAAAAATATGTGTGGTAAAATTGCTACCTATAGTCAAAGCAACATCAATTTCGCTTGTATAGCTTAGGAAGGAAAATAGAATATATTTTTTTGCTAACATGCCTAAACTAGCATGGAGTGTGTGTAACATAATGGGTAACTAAGGAAGACAATGTTGAAAATATAGAAATTGTGGTAGAAAATAACGTATTGAAAAATCACTGTCTAAAATTAGAGAGGTAGTGATTTCACATCTGTAAAGGAATGAGATGAACAAAAGGCTAAATTCTGGGTGATATGGCCTAATGAAGTTGTGGGTAATTTCCAAAAAGTTATAGGTCTTGAAAATACCTAAGAATGATGCAAAAGAAATCTAGAAACTTAAAAGTAATTAATGGTTAATTAAAATATGAACAAAAAGGTTGCGAGGCACAAGGTGTTAGCAATACATGATGATATTAGTATTAAGTAATATCAAAAGTAAATATAAATAGAATCAAACGAACAAAGAGAAGGGAAAAGGGAAGATACAACCAAGCTCAAGTTTTTATTCCCTTCCTTGCCCCCTTTGGATGCTAGATGAACTCTAAGAGCAAGAGAGCAAATTAGAAAGCAAATTTTGATAGAATTTTTGTGCACAATATTATTTATTGAGGTCATTCCAAGGGCCCAATTTATAGTAATTCTTAGCCTTGGAAGAGGAGAAATGCATTGAAGGTGATATGATATGGGAAGGTAATATTTTCAGATTCAAATCTTGAGGGTCAAATGGGAAGATCACAAAAGGGGTAATTTTTGGATTTGGAGAGTAGCTAGAAAAAGGAATAGATTTGAGGTAAAATTGATATCATAAATGGTGGGAGACTTCAAGAGGGTGGAGAACCCAAGATTCTAAGATTCTATAATTTTCAAAGCAAAATTTCAATAATCAATGATTTTGATCGTTATAGACCAAACTAGGTGGGAAAGAACAAATTTCAATGAGAAATGCAACTTTTGTGAAAACGTTGCTAGCAATAGCACTTTTGCTTTTAAGTAAGTAATTCTCAAAATTTAGGTCAAGGTAATTAATTGGGTTAATTTTGTTACTTGATGTATTACTAAAATTTTGGCATTCCAAAACTGGGTATCTACATTATTGTATAATAAATGTTTAAAAAATAGCCATAGATGCCCCAATTTTGAGGGAAGAAATATTTCTAATGATTGGTATGCTAATGTAGAAGGTATGGTGCAAGAATCATTTGCTTATGAGCAACTTAAAATTGTACTTTTTGGATAGCATTAATTGCACTTATACCCCTAGCCTGGGGTGCCTCCTTGAGTATTTGAGAGAAAACTAACATTCCTAAGGAAACTTGATTAGGCTAGGTGGGTATATAGGAGAAAATATGAAAGTTGATCCAAGGGATTTGGGGGATAAAAACTATTAATTTTTACTACATGTGATAGCATTTTTAAAGCTTTGGAGAGAGAATAGGAGGGCCAATTTCAATGACATAGTAGGAATATCTCGTGTATCGTGTAGATGTTGTTAAAGGACTAGTGGGTCTTAAAATGGTTAGGGTTTAGGTATGAATTGAAAACCAACTTGAAAACTTTTATTTTTTTGTCAAAAAGTTTAATTTTTAATTTACATTAATGATTATGTGCATTGATAATGATTATCTTGTTGGTGATTTCATTGCCTAGAAAAAATGTAATGTTTATACAATATTGCTATTGATTTGGTCAGTGGTAGAAATTTTATGTGGCAACAACTTTGATTGCTAGTGATGATTTTGTTGATCAACATTTTTATGCAATGACAATAATTTCACCATGGAGTGATTTTTCCAAGCTAGGAGCAATTTTGTGAGGTTAAATAAATAGGTTAGTTTGAGGGTTTGCTTAGTCTAGATAGGCTAGTAGATATGTTTTTGTGCTTTTAATATGGTATTTTGGAGTGCTAGGATAATTGATCGAGCACATTAGCAACTATGCTAAATATCTTAATTATGTCATACAAGGCACTCTTGGATGTCGTAGGGTTACATTACATAGCCCAAATACCTAGGATCAAGCTCAATTAGGATTTGCTTATGATCTTAACTAAGATATGATACTCCAAGATGAGTACCTTATGTCTATCGACTAGGGATATGCCCATGACACTAGAGGACATCTAGAGGTTCTTGGGAGTGCTAGTTTGAGAGGCACATGTTCAAATAATCTAGGATAGGGCATGAGCCCTAAGGATGTTGACTAGTGATAAAATATTACCATTAGTCTAGTGTGGTATTGACATCAAATTCATGTTAAAAATTGGGAGACTAGACAAGAGGATGGTGGTATTGTGTGCCATGATAACTAGCCTATTGATGGGCCTTGTGAGTAGGAGGTTGCTACCATGGTGCTGGGGTAAGGTAGTTGTCTAGATGCAATATGAGAAAGTTAAATTTACATAGGGCCCAATGATATTTGCCAGGCTCTATTAGATGCTACATCAAGAACTCTATATGAATGAATGGAGCCTGACATGTTATACTCTATTATAGGTTTTAGTATGGGAGCATCTCATGATTCATAAACCAACAAGTCTCCTTGCATTTATATTAGATAATACAGATTCATAGGTCATATTCAGATGGGCTCATATTTTTGAGAGAGGTAAATGCCATTCAAAGGCATCTTGGGGCTAATTTATAGATCAATTGATGACTTACAGGCTAGAAAAATCATATGGTGGTCATGGCACAAACATTATGTTTGGATAGAGGATGTTGTCTAGATGAAAAGAGTTAGACAAGTCAAGTGGTTGATGGGACAATGGGGAGAGAGAGATCCACCATGTGGATAGGGTTTTGAGGTAGTTCAACTAGACTTTTGATGTGCCTAATATGGAAAATATGTATTGATGGGCCACCAAAGAGAGGGGTTTTGAATTCCTACTAGGCCTAGAGAGCTTCCAAGAGGAGGATGTTGATGATGAATCCATATTAGGCCCAAGGGTTGACAATGTAGGGGTGATATATGACTATCAGTAATGTTATAGGAAGGTGCAATCATAGAGGATTATAGTGGAGACTAGGTTGAGTGCACAATTATGGACAATGATCATATTATAGAGGCATCAAACAGAGGCCTTGTGGAGATAGACGAAGATGTAGGTTCCTAGTGTATCAATAGAGAGGACCTTGGTCGTGGATCCATTAGTAGTGGTGCCCCTCGAGGGAGGGGTAACATTAGAGGTGGGTCCTATATAGTAGAACCATAGAGGAGGCAATAAAAGTTGAGAAAGTTGCATTTTTATAAAGGATTAAGGAGTTAGAGACCATAAAGGAGGTGGATCAGCAAGCGTATTACGCCAATATGGTAGAGCTACAAGATTAGTATATCCAAATGGTGACAAAGAGGGATGGTATCTAGCGGGTTGCATGAGACAAGTGGTAAGGATTCAAGAGGATATAATGCACCTTACCTTAGAGTGTGACACACTATAGGGATAGATGATGGGTATCACCTCAAAGTGATATGCAGTTTTTTAGTAGGTATATTAGTTGGCTAGGGAAGGGGCACATTTGAGAAGGAAGAGGAACAAGGCTTGGTCATAAATACTAGTATTTGGGTTAGGAACTATTGATGTTATGATAAAATGCTTGATAGACCAATTAGAGTGATTCCAGACTAAGGGATAGGTTGATATGGATCATTGTGCTTATAATAAAGGCTTGCACCATGTTGCTATACCTATAGAGCAAATACATCCATTGCCTTATAGGATTAGATCCCTATCTTGGTCTAAGTCCATGTCAAGGGTATATTAGAGGTTAGTCCAAATGCCAACACCACCATCGCTACTAATCAAAGAAGGGGAGATAAGGGATACATGATCACATAGTTGAAACCATTATTTTAGATAGCCTATCAATTTTGAGCTAGTATTCTAGATATTTTAAAGAGGCTATCAAACCAATTGTATGATTCTTTTGTTTGATTGTGTATCAATTTTTCCTGGATGGTACACTAGATGAGATTCATATGGATGATGAGATGTACTACTCTTGAGGATGACATACACTGTATCCTTTTTGATATATAATATTATGATGATGATTGTGATGGCTATTGATGTACTACTAATGTATGATGTATATTTGTGAGGTTTTCGATGGTTGATGGATTTAATTTTATGATTAATTAACTATGAATGGATTTTAATTTTGCACAAAATAATTAAGGTAATTAATAGATTCTTAAAGTAAATATTAATTTATTAATCATATTTGAGTTCAATATTTTATAAATGAACTCACAAATTGATTTATTGATAAGTTGATGTGAAGTTAATTAAATGCAATCTTTTATTAATAATTGATTTTGAGTTGATCATCTTGAGTTTGGTTAGTAGTTGTAGTGAGTAATTAATTTCAAAGGTAATTGAGTGACTCATTATTATTATTATTTATTTTATGAGGGACTTAATTAAATTTTATTGAATGATGTAATAGTTAATGAATTATGAATAAGTGGATTTGATGGTTTGAAAGTGCAGAAGTCAATTAAGTTGATTGGGTTTTGGGACAATATGACCAAGTAGCAAGGTAATAATTTTTTGATCAAATAAATTAAGGTATTAATATATGTTACGTAGTGAATTCTTTTATTAGTTAGGGATTAATTATTTTGAGTAAGTTCAAGTAGTGCATTAATTGGTTTGAGTTTGGGGAAGGGAATTGCTTAAGGTTATGGGATTAGGAGTGATGAAGACAAGAAGAAGTGATTAGGATATTTGTATTTTGTAGATGCATAAGGTTTTGGATTATTTAAAGGTACAAAATTACTATATTCATGTACAAGAAGATCTATTGAAGGTATAGCATTAATATAATTGAATCACAAAAGTGATTATGTACAGAGCGGTGTATTTAAACATACATAATTCATCTGATATATGTATAAGGTGACATATTTAAATGAAAAAATAGATCTATTATATATACAAGGTGGTATATTTAGATGCACATTATTGATCTATTATATATACAAGGTGGTGTATTTAAATGCATGAGTGATTTGATATAATTCACAAAGTGATGTGTTTAAATGCACATATTGATATGATACAAGATGAACTATTTAAATACACATACTAATATGATATGGGATAATGTATTAATATGCAAATATTGATATGATACAATTTGAAGTATTTAAATGCATGCATTTATATTATACAAGACAACGCATTTAAATGCATATACTGATATGATAGAAGATGATGTATAATACACATACTAATATGACATAAAGTGAATATTTAAATGCATAGTAAATAATATGTACATCATGAAGTATTTAAACATACATACAAGAGAAACATATTTAAACACACATACAAGAGCAATGTCTTTAAACATACATATTGATTCATCCCTAAGCAATGGTCTCTTAGGCTGATTAATGCATAAGCATTTAGGAAACTTGAAAATATATGAGCGATGTAATTAAATGCACATAGCGATGATATTATTTTCCACTTATTAATTTATCCAAGTTTTTATTGAAGTAATTTGGGTGTCTCCATTTAGGAGGTTGTGCTTTGTAAGTTGCCTCTAGTTATGACAATCAATATTGTGGTAATCATGGTATTCATCATGTAGTCCATGATGAAATAGAAGAAGAGAGTTTGATGGGGTAAAATTCTCCAAAATATTATAAACGTACCGAAAACCAAAATCCCGTGGGATAAAAATTATGGACTAAGGGGTTATTTTTTATTTCCACCATCATTTTGGTGTCAGAAGAACCACTGCCCTTGTTGCTTCTAAACAGAAGGGGTAAAAAAATTTCTTGGATTCTCAAAACTAGAGTTGCAAAAATTTCCTCCATTTTCCTATCATAATTGCTATTGCATAGAGGAAGTGTAGTTATAAAAGTTTCTCCCCTTATTTCATCTTCTTGGAGTAAGACCCTAGAAGTTTAAATTACACCCTTGTTGCTACTATTGCCTTTGTTGTTGTTGTTTTGGTTATTTACTCCTTTGTTGTGGTTGATGTTATTGTTGTTTATTTCTATTTTGTGGATGTTGTTGCTATGATTGCTTTTTTTGTGTAGTAGAGACTCTCTGGTTTGGCCCTCTACTATGACTTATATTCCTATTGTGTTGTGTAAGAATTTTTTTTTGTGTGCCTGTGATTAGATTTTCCAGATGATCAATTTGCTGCTTGATTTCTCTTTTAACCAAGTCAGCTATGCTTTTTGTAGCTTCTGACATATTAATTTTTAGGAATTTTGAAGTAGCATTCTCTCAAGAAACTCTGGCTTTCTCTTGTATGTATTTTTGGATTTGCATTTCAACTCTCCAAGCCTGGAGTTTTCCATCAAAAAGCTCTTTAATCTAAGATTCCCATTCTAAAGCAATTTTTTGAGAAATTATCTTCTGTTTATTTATAAAAGCTACAAGAATTTCCTTAACTACAGACAATAAAATACTAGGAATATAATCATTGTACCAAGTATTTTGTGTATTTTTTGAAATTATAGATGTACAATTTGGCCATTTCCAAGCAATTTTTTTGTGAGTGCCTCTAACTCATCAAAAAATTATTTATTAATATCTTCATTTGGAAGTTGAAGACATGGTTTTCCATTCATGGTCTATGGAGAACAATGCATTTTACTAGATTCTCTTCAAGCTGGGTTAGCTTGAAATGGCATTTTTTTGCCTTTCTTCTTATAATCTTGAATTATTTGAACCTTGTTTCCAAAAATTTGTTCAAATACTATGGTCATGGAGGAATGTCTCACATTGCACTAATTCCATGTATGAAGGTCCTTCTATCCTATTTGGAAGGAACTCTTCCATTTTGAGAAAAAAAAATATTTCTATTAGACCTCTACAAAACTCTTCCATTTTATCTGTGTCGAAGACCCATTCTTCAAGCTCCCAAATTTTTTGTCATGAAACCTCTTACCATAGATGCTTACGAGGAATATGAACAGAGGAACTAGGGGGACTGTCAAGAACTAGGAGAGAGGATTCAAAATCTAAAAGGTCAATAACTAGTAGAGCAATGTGCACCATTAATGAGTAAAATCATTAATGAAGAAAGAAACATGGCGAAGCAATACTCTAAAAATATAGACTAGTTTCTAATTCACTAGATCATAGATGTGTAAGTGAAGAGCATAATCCTAGTGCTACAAGATTTCTGGTTCACCAGATCACATTATGTGCAAGTGATGGGAATAATACCAACAAAAAAAATGTATAAAAAATAGAAGGAAGAAAAAAGAAGGATTATAAACTTAAAGAAAGAGACAAGTTAGGAAAATAATAAAAACATCTGATTGAATTTTTATTCAAAAAAAAGAAGTGATACCTCTATAAAAATTTGAACACATTTGGACTTACAAGTCTCATCAGTGGAGTGAGCTTCAAAGAGGTACAACCTCTATTTATAAATATATAACTCTAGTGGGAGCTGAAGAGTAATGCATGTGGGAGAAAAACACCCAAGCATTGTTAGAAACCATAGGTTTATAGACCAAGATGATGGAAAAGCACACCCACCCATAAAAGAGAAGAAACACATTAAAAAATGTAAAAATACAAGGTGGGAAATAGAGTCCCTCAAACACTTTTATTTTTACAAAGATAAGATCGAAGAGGATTTTGGTTCCTCCAACAAATGATGCCTAAAAAAATGCGCTCGAGCTCTCTATATTTTCTTCATTTTTTAAACATTGGAGAGATAATATTTGTGCCGATTTGAAGATCTTTGAAAAAATTGTAGTTGTCCAACTTCAAAATAAGAGAAACTATTTATATTTTGGTTCAATATCTGTGTGCTGCTCATTATAAAACTCAAGCCAAAAGTGAAGGCCTGCCATCAAATTTAACTTTATCAAATAAAGGTAGGAGAAAATTAATTTGATATCCTCTTGCTAAGAGTTTAAAAAAAAAAATATTTTTAATAGAATAAAATCCTTCCCTAGAGCTTTCTCTAACTAGAAATATGTTAATTTCACTCATGATAAAGGTATTTTGTTGATGAACTGAATGATGAGAGGATGCATGGATGTATTGATAGACATTCATCAACTTTTGAAACAATTTGGTGTAGAGAATTCTAGTTTGAATAAAATCAAGCCCTTTAAAGATATAGTATCTAGAAGTGTTACTTCAAAATCATAAAAAAATAAAGTAATATTAATACTGCCATAGAAGGAACTATAGGAAACAAGAAAACCATTAAGATCCTCCTTAGGGCCATGCCAAAATCCAATGGCATCATCAATGTATATTTTATAAAATAAAATATTTTTCACAACATTATTAAATACTTATTCCTCTAAATGACAAAGAAATAAACAAGCATAAACCACAACAAAATTACTTTCCATGGTTGTTCCTTTTATCTACCTATATGTTTTCCCTTTGAAATCCAAGTAGTGTTGTGTTAAAAATAACTCTACATGCCTTACCACAAATTTTATCTTCGCCAGATCAAATTCATTCCTCAAAAAATGATGAAGGGCTACTAGTCCTTGAGAGGTGGGGATGTTGGGATAGAGACTCTCAACATCAAAAGAGAAAAGAATGATATCTTGAGGAAAAGTATGACCATGTAGATATTTAATTAGAGATAGAGAATCCAAGAGATGATTTTAATGCTTCAACAAAATTGGCAAGAGTAGATGGTGAAGCCATTTAGAGGTAATTTTGAGAATGAAACCATAGTAGGAACAAATGGGTCAACTAGAAAACTTGGGCTTATGGATTTTGGGGAGCAGGTAAAAGATACACACTCTGGTAGAAGATGGTGTTACCTAGAGAATAATTTTTTCATGGTTTTCTGAAAGCAGATTCCTCCTAAAATCCCAGCCAAACAAGTCCTAGCTAAAAAAATATCTTGCCAAGGGACTTTATTCACTTCAAAGTACACATTCTGATCTAAAATCTAGGAAAAACCTTCTGAAATGTACTAGTCCATAGATAAAACACAAACACTCAAGTTTTTATCTATGGACCTAATGACAATGGATTTATCATTGGCAAGGGAACAAATGGTAGACCAGATATGGGGTGAAAAGGCACATTAGAAAGTGGGATTAGTAGAAAATAATTTGTTATTAGGGAATATTTTACCCATACCAATAATTTATTCCAAAGACTTGTAAAACTATGAGGGATTAAAACTTGGGTTGGAGACACAAAAATGATCAATGGGCCTATGCAATTTTGGAGGGCCACCTATCAATCCAAAGAACTATTCAAGATGAAGACATCTACAAAATACTAAAAAGTCCTATTTTAGAACTCTTTGGCCATGGGAGGAGGAACAAGGAGGAACTTTAATCCTAGACTGAGGGCCTCAATTTCATTCTAGATAAGTTTTTTGGAGGAAAAATTATGGATGACAACATTTATGATTTTACAATCCATAACCTAGATAGGACTCCTATAAAATCACCAAAAACCAAAATCATTTGGGCTAAAAATTATGGAACAAGGGGTTATTTTTGGTTATTCTCACTTTTTTGGCATCAGAAGAACCCCTACCTTTGTTGCTTCTGAATAGATAGAGCAAAAACCTTTCTTGGATTCTCAAAACTAAAGCTATAGAAATTTCTTCCATTGCCATGTTGTAATTGTTGCTACACAAAGGAAGTGTGGTTCTGGAAGTTTCTCCCCTTATTTTGTCTTCTTGGATAAGGGCCCTGAAATTTGAAATTATACCCCTATTGCTACTATTGCCTTTGTTGTTATTGTTGTTGTTGCTTTGGCTGTTTATTCCTTTGTTGTGGTTGCCATTTTTGTTGTATATTTCTATGTTGTGGATGTTGTTTTTGTGATTTCATTTTATGTTTAGTAGAGGCTCTCTAGTTTGGCCCTCTACTACAACTTCTATTCTTGTTGTGTTGTGCAGGAAAGTTTTCTTGTGCGCCTATGATTAGTTTTTCTAGATGATCAATTTGCTGCTTGATTTCTCTTTTAACCAAGTTGGCTATGCTTTTTATAGCTTCTGACATATTAAATTTTGGGGATTTTGAAGCAACATTCTCTCAAGCAACTTTGGATTTATCTTATATGTATTTTTAGATTTACATTTCACCTCTCCAATCGTGGAGATTTCCCTCAAAAAGCTCTTTAATCTAGGACTACCATTTTATAGCAATTTCTCGAGAAATTATCTTGTGTTTATTTATGAAAATTTTAATAATTTCATTAACTACATGCAATAAAATACTAGGAATATAATCATTGGCCTTGGTAGCTAATTTATCTATTTTTTTTAAAATCATAGATGTACAATTTGATCATTTTCAAGAATTTTTTTTTGTGCCTCCAACTCATTTGAAAAATCTTTATTAATAGCTTAATATAGAAGTTGAAGGCATGGTTTTTCCATTTGTAGGCTATGGGGAACAATGCCTTTGCCCAAATTCTCTTCAAGCTAGGCTAGCTTGGAATGGATTTTTTTATCTTTTTGCCTAGAATATTGAATTCCTTGAACCTTGTTTCCAATAGATTATCCAAATACTTTGGTCATAGAGGAATGCCTTGCATTGCATCAATTCCATCTATGAAGGTTCTTGTTGAGAAGCAACACACCCCCACTGAAAAATGAGATTCCATCCTTAGAAAATTCTGAACTTTCATTTTTGCAGTAGGGACCCTCTAGATGTTTTTCAGTTTTAAATCCAAATTTGCTTGCCTCCTTTTTAAAAGTTGTGCTTTTTCTTGCATTCCAGCTGTGTTATCCAAGAATTCACTTTTTACATGCTAGAATTATTCATGCACAAACAAAATCTTGCACCGGTACCGAGAAAAACCCAGAAAATAGTTGCATAAATTCATGAAAAATCAAACTTTCCATTTTTGGTAGTGTCGCGATATCGCGACACTTCCATTTTCGGAAATGTCGCGATATCGCGACGGGTAAATCAAAAAGCAGCTAAGTCATGGAAGTGTAGCGAAATCGCGACACTTTCCATTTTTGGAAGTGTCGCGATATCGCGACACTTTCCATTTTTGGAAGTGTCGCGATATCGCGACATTTCCATTTTTGGAAAGTGTCGCAAAATCGCTGCCGGTCGGAGGAGAGAGAAAGAAAACGTACGGAGGGCGCGATTTTGCGACATGTCGCGAAATCGTGACATGTCGCATTTTCGTGGTAGGAGAGAGAAAGTGGGCTGTAGAATGAAAAATTGGCTAAGTCGCAAATGTGTCGCAAAATCGTGGTCAACGCGGTCAACGCATGCAGGTACGAAACTGTCGCGATATTGCGACGTGTTCTAGAATCGCAGCTGAAAATCAAGAAGTTGTACGGATGCCAGGAAGGTCACGATTTCGCGACATGTCACGAAATCGCTACATGTCGCATTTTCGTGGCCGACAGAGAGAAGTTGCCGATGCGCTGGGGACGTCGCGATTTCGCGACATGTCGCGAAATCGCGACATGTCGCAGAATCGCGATAGGAGAGAGAAAGTCCTAAGTTGACCTGAAAGTGCATTCCGACGGGAAACAGAAGGCTTCCTGGGGCAGCGACACATGTCAAAGCGTGAGGCAGACATGCAGAAGCTGACATGCAAGCTTATTTTGTGGTTTTAATCTGATTTAAATGTTTTAAGCTTGGATTTAATGTTTATTAAAATGCTAATCTAATGCATCTTTTTGTATTTCATACAAGATTCCACCTGTCACTCGCGGGACAACCGGGAAAGACCATAAAGGCAAAGTTAAAGTGCGGGTTTAGTCAAGGACCGCCATGCTAGAAGAGAAGCTGCCGGTGAGAGCATTCAATGACAAATTTATGGTAGAATTGATGGCATGAAGATATTTTCAACACAGGAGTGGCTTTACGGAGATCAGATCTGAGAGAGGTGGTGACTCATCCGGCTCACCAACAAAAATTAATGGAGGCATTTATTTGCAGCTGCGGATGAATGCAAGTGGCTTTAGATTTTATCTTCTCCATTTATGGCAATTGACTGCACAGATTTGCAGAAGGGTTAAGTTCTATCCGGACTTTGATTTTAAATGGATTTTTATTGTAAAACCCGGGTCCTAGGGTTTAAGTGCGATAAGATTTAGGGTTTGAGCAAGATATTTTGAAAAGATCAGGGTCTGTCTTGAGTCTATAAATACAGATTCTAAATGTAATCGCGGGAGGCGGAGACTTAGAAATAAAAGGCTTATAAGCAATTTCTTGCAAATCTTGTGAAATACTTTGTTTCTGGACTTGGAGTTGATGTGCTTTAGCTTTTCTGTGATAGCATGGCCAGGGAGCCTAATATTTTGCGAGTGTGATAAGTGTATCTTCTTTTGTTATCCGTTCCATTTAAAGTTTATTAGATATATGCTTGTAAATCTGAGATATCAAGTTTAAATATGTTTGTTAGGCTTCGGTTGTTCTTTTGTCTCGCTAGGGAAAATTACAGATTTCGGGTGTAAGTTTGTTCTAATTGCTCTGTCTTCATCTGTGTGAGCTAGGTCTGCCGAGTGAAAGATACGAGTTTTAACTAGTTGCCCTTGGATTTATAATTTTTTGCTAGATCTGTTTCACTCTGCCTTGTGCTCTTAGTTGAAAGTGATCTTAGATTGACTGGACACTTTCTTCTTTGATTTGTTCTGTTGTGAAGCTGATAGCATAGATAAGATTGATAGTTTAGGGTTTTACAGTTTAAAGTCTGATAAAATTCTCTTTCTGCCCTACCCTACCCTCTCTTTATTTTCGGTGAATGATTCATTTTTATTTTTCTTTGTTTCTCTTTTATTTGAATTTGCTGACCCATGAGAGCTAGATCAAGAATTCAAGCTAAATCTGATAAACAACTTTTGCAACTACTAAACAAGTTCAAGAACCCCTTGTAAGGTAATAGAGCAGTCTATATTGAAATCTATTCCAGAAGTGGAAAATAGTGAATTGCCATTCGACCCAACTTTGTAACTCGCACCTTGGATAACCAGCTAGATCCTAAAGCGAGTGGGATTCGTCCTGTGGGTGTCTCCGGGGCTTCCTTGCCCATCCTTCCTGGGGTGTGCATGAAAGCCGGACCAAAAGTTCTTATATCCTATGTGGAAGGAAATATTATGTTTAGAGCAAAACACTTCTACTTCTATTAGACTTCTACAAAAATCTTCGATTTTATTTATGTCAAAGATCTATTTTTTAAGCTCCAAAATTATTTTCCATGAACCCTCTTGTTATAGATGCTTGTGAGGAATATTAACAAGAGAACTAGGGATATTTTTGAGAACTATAGGAAAGGATTCAAAATTTAAAAGGTTAATAACTGGTAGAGCAGTGTGCACCATTAATGGGTAAACTCATTAATGAAGAAACAAACATGGCAAATAAATACTCTAAAAGCATAAACTAGTTTTTTATTCACTAGATCCTAGATGCACAAGTGAAGAACATACTCCTAGTGTTGCAATGTTTTCGGTTCACCAGATCACATTATGTGCAAGTGAAGAGCATAATATCAGTAGCAAAAAAGTATTAAAAATAGAAGGAAGATAAAAGAGGTATTATAAACTTAAAGAAAGAGATGAGTTAGGAAAAAAACAAAAAACACTTGATTAAATTTTTATTCAAAAAAAGAAGTGATACATCTACAAAAATATGAATGCGTTTTGACCTACAAGTCTCATCAATGGAGTGAGCTTCAAAGAGGTACAACCTCTATTTATAAAGACCTAACTCTAGGGGGGAAGCTGAAGAGTAATGCATGTGGGATAACAATACCCAAGCATTGTTACAAACTACAAGTTTATAGACCAAGATGGTGAAAAGAGAAGTCCAAAGCTCAACCCTTCCAAAAAAACACACCCACCCAGAAAAGAGAAGAAACACATTACAAAATATGAAAATATAAGTTGTAAAATAGAATCCTTCTATAGACACTAAAATCATGTCAATCCAATTAGAATGAAATGACACACTCTTATCAATCACCATATGGTCCCCTTGGGCAACCCTCAGGGGTTAAATAGTGGCCCTAACCACTTTTGGGAAGGTTTATCCCACTTTTAGGAAGTTTTGGGCCATGTAGCCATGGCCATCCCACCCCAGGATGACCACAGTTCATAACCGTCCCACCCAGGGATGACCACTAGCAACCATATCTGGGTGGGACGGTCATGGTCTAAGCCCTCAAAAAGTCAAGGGTACAACAAATGGCAATCAAATTCTACCATTTATCCTACCCAATTATTTATGATAGATTGAGGGTCTGTCAAATCCATCACGACCTACAAATGGGAGGCCCAAATTGGAGTCTTCTCCCACCCAATGCATGCCAAGAGTTTGGACAAGTAGTGGCACTAGCCTTGCATGTCATAACTTACCCATTTGATCCTATGGACCTCTTAGGCTATAAATTGGAGTCTTTCCACCCAATTTAAAGAGGAGGTCTTTGCAATATTTTATAACGAAGTGCTACCGAGATTCACTCTCACATTTCATCACGTATTTGCCCTTGAAATATCCATCAATCGAATGAGGTTGCCAAGTGATCCAAAATATGTAAATCCATTCCAAAACCCATCCATTTCTATGGATTATGTCACCAAATTTTATGACAACACCCCTAGGAGTAGTTTGAACTAGATCCCAAAGGAATTGGTGGTAAAAACCACCAGGTTTGGTGGTCGTCCCCCCTAGGATGGTTAACAGTATCAATTGGAATACCCAAGTATGGCCATGAATCTGCACATAATTTTTATTTAGTTTTAGCATAGGTCATTTCTAAAGTAGTTTATATACATCATACTAGCATTTGGTACAATTTAGAGTAGTTTTGGATCTTCAATTAGGTTTTTCATTCTAAAATTCCCATTTGGATTACCCAGGGATGACCATGGACTGTGGATACAATTTCCTTTATGTTTCTACATAGATAATTTCTAAAGTAGATAATATGCATTGTACTAAGTTTTGGTACAATTTGGAGCAATTTTGCACCACCTATTTCATATTTTATATTCGATATTGCATACATATTTCTAATTTCATGTTAATCTGCAAATGCTATTTACCAATATGATTTCTTTGTGTGTAGATCTAGGTATTTCAGCATGCAAGGAAGGAGCTACAAGTTTGAATATAGATAGATCATCGTAGTGGTACCAAAAACCCACTCTTCAATTTGTGAGTGTGAGGAAGACACTGAAGCACACCTTGAGTTTCTGAAAGGATTAGATTGTTAGGATCCTATATCCTAACCCTAATTATTAATAATAATATATATTTCATATACTAAGGTTAGTATAGTAAATAATATAATAATTAATTATAAATTAATTATTATATTATAATATTAGGGTTTAGGCTTAGCATCATGTCCTTTCACTCACAACCCTAGAATAGGTATATAAGACAAGTCACTAAGGTGTAATCAATCATCCATGAATAAAATATATATTGAAACCATTGGAGGGACCCCCAAAACCAATGCAAAGACGATTCTTATTCAAAAGTGATTCTTTTTAAATATTATTTATTTCTTTATTTATTAAATACTAAGCTAGAACCTTCAGGGTTCTACCATTTGGTATCAGAGCCATGTGGGACCCAACCATGTGAGAAAATATCTGACAACGTTTTGACAACATTTGTAGTAATTTTGAGTATCTAATGAAAGTGGAAGTAGAGGAAAATAAAGAAACCCAAACTATTAAGGAAGTTGCAAATGAAGAAGTTGCCCCAAACCCTAATTTTTTTCGAAAGAGCCCGTAGTCATGGAATTTAAAAAGGTACCTATTGCACTTTTGAAGAAAGAAGAAAAAATTTTAAACCATAATTTTTTTGAACTAACGTCCAGTGAATGCACAAATTCCATAGTGCAACATTTTGGTTATGGAAACCCTAAAAAATTTATTGCGAGAGACAAACATTATTTAAAAAACATAGGATACAGATGGAGAATAGAATAAATACCACATCACATGGCTTACGTATAAAAGGATTCCAATCAAAGGATTTTGTTTTACAAATATAGAAGAGCGCTATTCCAAGAAGACTAGATTATGAAATCCTGTAAACTATTTAATATTTAAATTTATGAGGTTCAAACGCATACCCACTATCTCA
This sequence comes from Wollemia nobilis, assembly GCA_028583015.1. Taxonomy (NCBI): domain Eukaryota; kingdom Viridiplantae; phylum Streptophyta; class Pinopsida; order Araucariales; family Araucariaceae; genus Wollemia; species Wollemia nobilis. The sequence goes on along the minus strand of JAQPPZ010001689.1, from coordinate 1,725,577 downwards.
AATTTTTAATATTGTTGTCCTAGTCTCGAAGATATATCTCTTGATTGGAACAATGATCTAATGGAGGTAAAAATCCTGCCAACAACACTCAAGAGCATGGTTATATCCATGATTGCACACTAACGACTTCCTCCATGACCACCTGCCTACTGAGAAACTAATGTGGTGGTAAATATGTGAACAAGACCTTGGCCACCCCTATGCGTAGCTCACATGTGTTCACTAAATACCTAAAGACATCTTGTTTTCCCATGATCCAACACCACCCGTAGGCCTGCACATTATGATATGAGTGGTGTGATATCTCCTAAACCAATGTTTGGAGTGGAGATCCAATACAGGAATTGTGCGTATGGAAATGCAATGCACTTGTGTGAATATTGATTGAAATAAGTTTCACATGGTTCGTCGATGTAGACAAAGCATACATTTATGCTTTATTTACGTTGCTACGTACGCTAAAGGTGAAGTCATCACAAATTTTAGGGTGATTCAATTATGGATGGGAGAAGGCTTATTGGAAGGAGAAGGTTTATTTGTTAGCTAACCGTATATAGCAACGTGCTCTATTTCAGAGTACATGATGTCTTGAGTGATTTAGTGAGACAATTCACTAAAAAAGAAGAGAACTGTTTCTTCCGTGCAGGCAAGTGCTTCCAACAGTTTCCAGCCATTGAATGTTCGAGACACAAGGATTTCATTGGCCTAGTGCAGCTTGGAAAGTGTTCCTAAAACATTTGGAGATCTAAACATGTGCTCTTGGCGATTGAAAAATAATCATGACCTACAAATAATCCTAGGAAAGGTGATTAGGAGGATGACATCTCTCTGATTATTGGATTTTTTAGATACATCCCTTCGGTCATTACGAGATAGCATAGGATCGCTAAAGCATTTGGTTTACTTAATATTAGCTAGAACTACCATCCAACATAAATATTGGATGGAGTGAGAGCAAGAGGGATCTTATATCAATTAGTGATCAACCAGTTTAAAACAACTGATAAAGCTGCATATTGAGTACAATGGGAAGACACTTCAAGAGCGAACTCTGGAAAGCCTGTGGCACGTGGAAAACCTCCTCTTGCAGCTCATGGCAATGGAAAAACTACCAGCAGATATTATTTCCATGTCAAACTTGAGGAAACTGCTGTGGAGATGCCCTCAAGTGACAAACATGGAGCTTATATTTTGTGTATTTCAACACTTGGGATTTCTCAATCAGTGGGGATGTAAAAAACTAAAGGAAGTACCTACTGATTTACACAAAAGTATAGGCCTTAAGCAACTAGAGATCATTAAATACCCCAACATAAAGAAGTTTCCCAGGAATTAGGTGAGAGAGGAGTGTTTCCTATGTTGAAGGTATTTTCCTTGGTAGATTTAGATATGCTAAAGGAGCTACCCAGTATGGAAGAAGGAACCACACCTTATATTAATATGCTTACAGTAGCGCTATGTAAGAGATAAAAAGATGACACCAAAGAATTACTAGAATTTGAAAAGCATGGAAAAGATAAGAGTGTACAATTGTCCAATGGTTGTCAAAGATATGGAAGAACACATTAATCTAAACATATAAAGTGGGTGTGGCTAAACCGTGAAGGAAATTTGCTTATTCATATATTTATGAAATGTGGTTGATAATATCTAATGATTGTATACTTCATGTTAATCAAATGTAATAGAAAAAAGATGTTGGAAGGAACTAGACTAAGATATTTGTCAAAACGCTATATGCTTTGTGATATTGAGGGATATTTAAAAACCAGATCCCACTATTCTTGTGTAATATTCTTGAAATAGAATTTCAAACCAATGATAAAGTAGTGTTTGTACTAATAGAAATGATGTATACCTCCAAATTATTTAGAGGTTCTCTCTTTTCTTGGAAATCAATGGAAAAATTAGGACTGTGGGAGAGAATTGAATTGAGAATGAAGGAACATATTAGTGGTGGTGCATGTCATCTATTGGATATGTGTAGAAAGATGAGTACATACTTTTTAACAAAGTCAAGTGCCAACTCTATATATTCTATAACAACTGAATTTTGTATGTTTGTTGAGCCACCTTCTTTCACTATTCAGGGTAATATCACCACTTGGCTTAGCAGTTAACGTTAGATGAAGGTACCTTTTTTGGATAATACAAAAATTAGACTTGACCAATTAGAGCGGTATTTTTATGCAAGGCTAGAATCCAATTCAAACCTTGTGGTGAAGAATATTTTCGGTTTAAAAAAAAGAAGCTTTGGATGCAGTACACTTTTCCTCCCTCAAATCGGTGTGTAGGATAGTACGGGAACAATCTTACAAAATTTAAATGTTTTTTCACCAATTTGAATAAGTTGTCGAACAAACAGGTAGTATCCACATGAATGTTAATGGTGTTTCCATCGATATGTGTAGAGAAATTTTATTTTTTTGTGAATAAATAAGGAATTAAATCTATTTGATAATCATTATAAACAAAGCTCATCAAAAATATTTGCCACCCAAGAGTTAGTGATATTATCACCAAAGACAAGAGTTACAAGGAGTAAGCAAGTCTTCGTGTCTGTGTGGCTCGGGAAAGAAGACGTAAATCAATAGAAAACATCTCCACATCATGAAATTATATATAAATGCATACAGACGATAGGAAGACATAATAATTTAAAAAATGGAGAAGGGACGAAGTTGTAACTAGTCAAATGTAACTTCCTATCGGTTTATGAGGTCTAGCTTTATCCTTCAATTTCGTTAGCTTTGATGCAAGTTAGAACACCTACGGGCATATTCAATATCGTCGTCTACCACATCACAAGTTTCACTAAACAATTAAAACCATACCTTAAAGTCCAAGGAAATCATGCAACTCTGGAAGCAGAAAGGAAATACACGTAGCAACAAAACACAGTGATGCAGTTTTCCATCAGTGTTAAAAGTATGATTATCTCAACCTCATCCCACATAACCGTTACTTGGATCCTATTGTATGGTAACATTGCTGCTTTGGATTTACCTTTTCATCATGTTTGTCTTAATAATTCTACTCTTCTGCTACATTACACCATGGTAGGTAACCCAAAAAGTATAATAATAATGCCACATAATTATTGTTTCAAAGGTTGAATTATTATTCACCTGTGCACGCCTAGGCAAGAATACATAGCAACATTTGGAGAGACGACAAAGGAGAAGTTCATCCCCATGTTCAAATAGTTGACATTGAAGAAAATCATTGATACGTGAAGACGTTACTATGCATATTACAAATCATCTCAAGAAGGAGAAACAAATGCAATCTGAGTAACCAACGAGCAAAGTAATGGTTACATTCTAGCCATGGTTGAGACACATATTTGAGATTTCAAAACTAACCATTGCATGAAAACCCTAACTTTTGTGATGGTGTTTTATATTTAAAACGTGTTCCTCCCTGGTCTTGGAAATCCATAAAATCATCGTAAGCCCCACCCACCAAGATTACCCTCTTTGTCAAGCAAAAGATAAAACAAATATCTGTGTTGCTATACTAGAATTACAAATGTTCTATTTTGGATTTCTATAAAGGATAGGAAGCAACTCTTAAGTGATAACTGTGATAGTACTCAACATTTTAATAAATATAAATGTATTAAAGACCATCAATTTAAATCAATTTTGAGAAAAGTAATAATATAAGTAATTCGAAATGAAATAGTAGTAAAAGAGTTATTATAAGCTAAAGACATTGGTCGTAACTAAGAAATTTTGAACGAGTCATTTCCAACTCACCATCAAAGAAGTTGTTACACTGGGTAGACTACTCCTCGAAATAAGCCAATACGAAAAATTCTCAGCTCATTCAATTGAAAGACATTCACCTCAGCAACCTCACCACCCAAGGTGCTTCAAGTGTGGAAATTCTTCACATATTTATCAATCTTGGTCCCATTGTAGAGCCATGTGCAGTTGACAGTTTTGGTGATCAAAATGACAATCCATTAGTTACTTGCTCTGGAGCTTACAAGGCTAGATGCTTGGAGAATTACACACTAAATTTTCATGCTTTGAGGACAAAGCTTATTTCTAGGAGGGGTGGCATGTTAGGATCCTATACCCTAACCCTAATTATCAATAATAATATATATTTCATATACTAAGGTTCGTATAGTAAATAATATAATAATTAATTATACATTAATTATATTATAATATTAGGGTTTAGGCTTAGCATCGTATCCTTTCACTCATAACCCTAGAATAGGTATACGACAAGTCACTAAGGTGTAATCAATAATCTAGGAATAATATAAAATATATATTGAAACCATTGGAGGGACCCCCAAACCAATGCAACGATGATTCTTATTCAAAAGTGATTCTTTTTAAATATTATTTATTTCTTTATTTATTAAATACTAATCTAGAACCTTCAAAGTTCTACCATAGATCCTTTGAATATTATAATGAATTGTATCAATTAAGAGCCCTTAAGGGGATGTTTTGTAACTGTGCATTTAGAAAATAGATTAATATAAAGAGAACCTCCCATTTATTTTACTTATTTGTCATTATGTCACTTTTGAATGCTTAAATAGAACAATAGATGCATTTCATTTCCCTTTGCTAGGTGCACCATTGTTTTTCTCTCCAGTGGTGATCACGGTGGGACCCCTATCCCATTTCATCTAGGCAAGTTTTGAACCTATGTTTATCTTTGAAATGTTGCAGGTTTTGGCTGTTTTGGTCTAAAATGACCCCTAATTTCCTAATTGGAACACCCAGGGATGGCCACAGAAGCCATACCACCTAGGGAAGGCCCCCAAATTTGCAACTATCCCACCTTAGTACGACCACAAAATAGGGGTTTTGCAGCTCAAATTGATAGAAACAACAACATCTTTGGATTTCAAGATGAGAATATAGACCTTTACTTTACATTATTACTATTTATAGAAGGTTAGATTTAGTTTTTTTGTCTTTTTCTTGTTTGTTGAAAAGTAGATTTCTCTTTTTATTAAAAATAACAAAAAGAAAAGAAAAAAAGAAAAGAATAGCCTAAGCATGCATTTGCATGGTTTGATTGTTTGCATCCTACCTAACGATTAGGTTTCCATATAGTTTATGCATTTTATAGGTTCCATAATGTATTAAATACTTTTGAAAAGTGAAACATTATTTTGCATGTAGTGAAGGTTCATTGAGTGCTCTTTTGTTTTACTTTTTTTAAAGTATAAAAGGAACCACACACACCATGTCACATTTTAAAATTAGTGAGTTGGAACTTCATCCCCAAACACTAATAGAGACCAATGATGGTGGGATTCATCTCCACCCATTGGCTCGTATGATATAAATCCTATTTTTTGGCTAAAGTTAGCTCCAAGAACTGTCTTAGCCATGGAAAATAGCATGCATTCCTCTTCAGAGGGTGTATCACTACCCACGATCGATATGGGTGAGGATTGGTAGGAACTGTGCTCCCTGATCAGGTATGGGCTTCATCTCCATACTTTGGTTGGTTTACGTAACCAAATTCATTACTGGTTGACGAGCTACAAGTATATAGGTGAAATACTTTAAACAAATTGAGAATTACATCAACCATATTCAAACACATGAAAAAATATCTCTTTGCAAACAACAAATAAAAAACTTACCAAATAGTTTAGGGAACACATAAATATTTAAAAGAGATAAACACTTGTATTATTATGTGCTTTCATTCTTGTGTGTTGCTTCATTAAAATTTGTAAAAGATATAATCTCGTAGGATTTGGAACTAAGTAGTTATGGTATGCACCCAAAACCAAGCCCATTCAAGGGTTGACACTGCGGAGAGTAGGCAAGGAGACATAGACCGTATCGATTTGACCCTAAGGATATGATTATACCTCCTTGGTGGCCTCCTACTTGCCCAAGTCCTAGAATGTCAAATTAAAAACCTAACCTACAAGGGACCCCTATGCAAGACACCCCTATAGGTTTTGGTCCTAATTATGGAACTTACTTTCTAGATATAGACACTTCACACACCTTATTTCAAGAACGACAACTGTACATTGAGGCACAAAAAAATAGAGCAATACCATGTATTCTTGTGCTTGCTCGGTCTACCTCGTACACCTACATGCACAATCAAGACTATTCACCATAGGTAGGGCAAAATGATCAAAATACACCCTTAAATTACCCCAACAGGTCTCAACAGTATAAGTACCAAGATGAGTATGATACTCATCACCCTGGATGAACAATCTCAGCCATTCTCTTCCTAATTAATGAAGGAAGACACAAGGATGTTAAGAAAACTTCAAGATTTATCACTTGCAAGAGGAAACACAATAAAAAAATAGAAACACAAAAATAGTAACACAGGTGACACCGAGATTTACGTGGAAACCTACAATGTGCAGGAAAAACCATGAGGTAATGACAACTTCTCTTTTATTATTTTCACCAAAATTTACATCCACGTATTTCAACATTATCAACCGCCTCACATATGGGAGGTATCAAGTCAATTTTACATAGCAGACAAGGAAGGCTCTAACCATTCATTTCCTCTCCCCAAGAGACCTCTGCAAAACTGTTCATCTTCATATGGAATCAAAATGATTTATCTTCCACAACTTATTGTCTACCTAGATGTCCACCTCTTTGATGTCTACTTGGCTTGATGTCTGGCCTAGACGTATACTTGGTTAGATGTTAGGCTTGAATATCTACCAACATAGATGTCTGGTAGCCGAGATGTTAGGCCTAGACATCTACCAACCTAGACATCTAGCAGCCTAGATGTCAGGCCCATATGTCTACCAGCCTAGATGTCTGGCAACCTAGACATCAGGTCCATAAATCTACCTGCCTAGACGTCTGGCAGGCCATACATTAGGCCTAGATGTCTACCAACCTAGACATCTGGTAGCCCAAATGTTAGGCCTAGACGTCTACTAGCCTAGATGTTTGGTAGCCCAGACATCAGGCCCATACATCTACCAGCCTAGACATCTGGCCTGATTTAACTTGTTGTAATCCTTTTTATGGTTTCCTGTACTACATAGTGACTTCACTTCAATTCTCCCACTTGAAGTCAATATTCAAGAATTCTTCTACCAAAAGGTCTTCATATAGTACAAATTGCCCCAATGCTACCCTTGTTACTTTTTTTAGCAAGCCCAGAGAAGTTCTGCACCACTCAAATTTCTCTATCTTGACCAGCTTTGTAAGCATATATGCAGGATTCACTTTAGTATCAATTTTATGCAATAGGATCCTACCTTCTTCCACCATATTTTTGATAAAGTGGTACTTGAAATCAATGTGTTTTGTGCGATCATGGAATGTTGGATTCTTCACTAGATGAATAACACTCTAGCTATCACAATGTAGTGTAATTTTCTCTTGCATTACCTTGAAGTCACCCAACAATCGCTCTAGCCAAATTGCCTCTTTGCTGGTGTGAATCACTACAATATATTTTTCTTTAGTGGTTGATTTAGCCACAACAGATTGCAACTTGGAAACCCAAATCACCGCTCCACCAGTAAGAGTAAAGGTATATCTTGTAGTGGACTTTCTCCCATCTCTATCTCCACTATAATCAGAATTCACAAAACCTATAACTTGCAAATCTATCGATCCAAAGTAAATGGAAAAATCTAAAGTGGCTCTTAAATATCTGAATATCCACTTCACCACATTCCAATGATCCTTACGAGGATTTGCCATGTATCGACTGACTACTCCCACTGCTTGGGCAATATCTGGTCTGGTGCTCACCATGGCATACATGAGGCTTCCTACTACTGATAAATACGGTACACGAGACATGCTTGTCTTATCTGCTTTCATTCTAGGGTACTGGTTGGAAGACAACTTTAAGTGTGGAAGAAGTGGGGTACTAACTGGTTTAGCATTCTGCATATTGAAGCGCTACTAAATCTTTTCCACATATGACTTTTGACTTAACTAGATCTTTCTTCCTTTTCTATCCCTGTGTATCTTCATCCCTAAAATTTGGTTTGCTGCTCCTAAATCCTTCATTTCAAATATCCTAGCCAATTGAGCCTTAAGATAAATGGATTCATTCATGCTAGGGCCTACAACCAACATATCATCAAATTACAACAACAAAATAATAAAACTACCATAGTCAAACCTCTTATAGTATGCACAATGGTTAGCTTTACTCCTGCTAAAATCTTGGATCTTCATTAAGGTGTAAAATTTCTTGTACCACATCCTTGAAACCTGTTTCAACCTGTGCAATGATTTCTTTAGTATACAAACCAAATGCTCTTTGCCTTTTTATTCATAGCCCTCAGGATGATCCATATATATCTCTTCCTCGAGATCACCATGTAATAAATTAGTCTTTACATCAAGCTGCTCCAATTCCAAATCCTGTGCAGCTATGAGTGCAAGTAGAACTCTAATAGTAGTAATATTCACAATTGGAGAAAAAAATTCATTAAAGTCAACACCTAACTTCTGCACATAGCCCTTTGCCACCAAGCGAGCTTTATAGCATTCCAACAACCCATCGTTGTTCTTCTTCATTTTGTACACCTAATTTTTTCCAATAGTCTTTCTTCCAGGTGGGAGATACACAAGTTCCTGGGTTTTATTCTTTCAAAGTGCCTCGATTTCCTCATCCATGGATCCTCCACTTTTTTGCATTTTTAGACTCTCTAGCTTCCTAAAATTAACTAGGTTCACAATCATCAATTAACAAAGCAAAAGAGGACTGATACACATGAGAATACCTTTCTGGATACTTTTGCAGATGTATAGATCTTCTAACCCAATGATCTGTCGGTTGTGGCTCTTGGTCTTGTGACCATTGTGGTTGCTCTACTTATTTTTCTACTTGTTGTTCTGCATGCTGATCAAAAACTTTAGCATGTTCATCTTCACTTAATTCTACTTCAATAGGTACAACATTAGGATTTTACTGTACCTCCTTCCTTTGCATGGATTTTTCATCAACAATTACATCCCAACTAATAATTACCTTGTGGACAGTAGGATCCCACAGTATATACCTCTTCACTATATCACCATAGCCAAGAAAAATACATTTTCTTGACTTTGGGTCAAGCTTGGACCTTTTTTCTTTGGGTACATGGGCAAACACGTCACAACCAAAGGTGCACAAATGAGAGTAATCAACTGGATTACAACACCAAACCTCCTCTAGAATCTATCTATCCAATGCAACTGTAGGTGACTTGTTAACAAGATAAACAACTATATTAGTAGCCTCTACCCAGAACTTTTTCTCCAACATGGATGCGCTAAGCATGCTTCTTGCACGTTCCATGATTGTGTGATTCATTCGCTCAGCCACACCATTTTGTTGTGGAGTGTATGGTACAATATTATGGTGCTTAATACCTTCCTACATACAAAATCTATCAAATTACTTGGAGTAATATTCACCCCCATTATCTGACTTGAGACACAAAATTGACTTACCCAAACTCTTTTCTACCTGTGCTTTGAACTTATTAAATTTGTGCAAAGCTTCCAAATTCTTCTTCAAAAAGTAAACCCATGCTCTCCTAGAATAATCATCTATAAAAGTCAAAAAATAGATGGCACCATTCAATGACTGAGTGGGGACAGGTCCAAATATATCCAAATGTATAAGTTGCAGAAAATAAGAACTCTTACCAGGACTTGCAGTAAACTAATCCCTCTTTTGTTTACCAAAAATACAGTGCTCACATAAGTCTAAATTACAAGACTTAATTTGAGAAAGCATACCTATGTCATGCAGAATTTTTAGGCCATTTTCACTCATATGGCCTAGGCATTGATACCATAGCATTACTGCATCTTGAACAGAAGTTGTTGCTGCTGCATTGTTTGTCACTATATAAATGGTATAAATTCCCATAAGATTATCCCTTTGCTACTACAAGAGATCCTATGGTAATCTTGCAGTAGCTATTACATAAGGTGACAAAATACCCTAACTTATCCATCATTTTGATTGAGAGCAAATTATTCCTCAAATAGGGCACATGTCACACATCACATAACATCCTTTCTCTACCATCATCTAGCCTGATCCTTATATCCCCTCTTCCCACAATTTCTAAAGGATGATCATCACCCAAATAGACATTTCCACCATAGTATGGTTGATATTTTTCAAACCAGTCTCCCAAAGAGTTCTGGGCGGAGGCATGGTGTTTGATTGTCATCAACCATACCTCCATAAGGGGCTTCTAAATATTGCTCTTCTAGTTCCAGATCATCGTAGGCTCCATAAGGTGTTTCTTGAATTGGCCTACAAGGAGGAACTTTGGCTGAAATTTTTGGAAGGATGCACCTAAGTCCAAAACCTAGGTATATAAAACTGATCTACTATTACTGATACAAAATACTTCACATGTTGCCATCTTTCCTGAATCTGCTACACTGGCCACAACTGATGGCTGATTTTTCTTTTCACCATTCTTTAATTGCCAACAATCCTTCTTGGAGTGTCTTGGATTACCACATTGCCAACACTTCCCTTTTTGCTTACATCCTTTAGACTTAGATCTGTACTATTTTCTACCTTGTTTACTTCCCTTGAATGATCCATCTCTCACAAATAATGCTTCATTGGTTGAGGCTTCCAGAGACATTTTTCACCTCAACTATTATACCAAAAAAGTGGCTACCACATCATCAAATTTGAGAGTTCCTGATGATGAATTAATGATGGTCATCACCATATGATCCCAAGTGTCCAGGAGGGAAAAAAGTAGGATGATAGCTCTATCTTCATCCTCCATCTTCACATTAACTGAAACTAGTTTATTGATAAGAGTATTGGACTCATTCAAATGATCTACCACAGATGAAATTTTATTTATCCTCAAGATATCAAGCTACTTTATTAGAAAAACCTTATTAGTTTCTAATTTTATTTCATACAAATTTTCAAGCTTTTACCAAAGGGCTTCCACAGTCTTCTCTTCAGCTACATTGAACAAGACAGAGTCTGCTAGGCAAATATGGATTGTAGAAACCACCTTCTTGTAAAGTGTTACCCACTCCTCATATTTCATGCTACTCGGTTTACTTGTGACCCCTTCCAAGGCTTGATATTGGTCATTCTAAACCAGCAAATCCTCCACCTTCATCTTCCATAGAGCAAAGTTCCTACCATCAAATTTCTCAATTTCAAACTTGGTTACACCTTTTGTCATTGTTGCAGATCCCAATCACACAAAAACTTAGCTCTGATACCAGATGTTAGGAAAACTTCAATATTTTACACCTGCAAGAGGAAGCACAATAACAAAAATTTAAAACATGGAAACAGTAACATAAGTGACACAAATATTTATGTGGAAAATTGCAATGTGCGGGAAAAACCACAGGGCAATGGCAAATTTTCTTTTATTATTTTTAGCAAAATTTAAATCCACATATTTCAACATTTTCAACCCCATCACATATACAAGGGATCAAGTCCAGGAAGGCCCCAACTGTTTGTTTCCTCTCTCCAAGGAGACCTCCACAAAAATATTCGTCTTCATATGGAACCAAAATAGTTCATATTTCGCAACCTGTCATCTACCTAGACATACACCGCTTTGACATATACTTGGCTTGATGTCTGCCCTAGAAATCTACTTGGTTAGATGTCAGACTTGGACGTCTAATATCCTATACGTCTAGTAGCCCAAACTTCAGGCCTAGACGTCTACTAGCCTAGATGTCTAGTAGCCCAGACGTCTACCAGCCTAGATGTCTGGAATCCTAAACGTTAGGCCCAAATGTCTACTAGCCTAGATATTTAGCAACCCAGATGTTAGGCCCAAATATCTACCAACCTACACGTCTGGCACCCTAGACGTCAAGCCTATATGATTACCAACCTAGATTTTTGGCCTGCTTTAACCTAATGCAATCATATTTTTGGTTGCCTGTACTGCATAGTGACTTAACTTTCTAACAAATAAGAGCTTTGATTATCCTTAGTTTAATTGTTCCACATAAGCATGATGTGCTTCCGCACCAGCTGAGTATAAAGAACGTCTATTTAGGACTAAGCCTCAAGTGAATTTGACCTCTCTCAATCGAGGGAAGCTCGTAGTCGATATTTTAGATCCTCCTAAACAAGATAGGCATCATGTCAGTAGTGCTAGGACTAATAGACCTCACATAACTAATTAAATAAACCAAGTATTTAAAATATATGCTAAATACCATGCTCAATTCAATCAACTTTGGCTAGATAAACAATGTTTGGATTGCTAGCATTAGTTAGAAAAGAAAAGGATTGAACAACAAACCCATGAGTTTTTTCAAGAGACATTACGCAACAGGGTCCCTACCCCAAGTACTCATAGATACGGGGTTCATCAGAGGTAACCTACATTTAATAAAAATAGGCTTCCTAGGCCTAACCAAATGTTGCCTCCTCATCATCCTAAGCCTAATCGGGACTTACCTCCTAGGTCAAATATAGATCACCTTACATAGGCATTTGTTCCTCCTTGTAGGCCAATTCAAGAAACACCTTATGGTGCCTACGATGATCTGGAACTAGAAGAGCAATATTTAGAAGCCCCTTATGGAGGTATGGTTGATGAAAATCAACCACCATGCCATATGCTTGATATTTCTCATCCTCCCTCGTGGGGCCAAAGCAAAGAAGAGGACATCAAATAATCTAATGTGTATAAAGCATTGCTTGAATGCATAGAAACAATAGAAAAAAAGACCTTTGGATATTATATTCAAAAGCCCACTTTGCACCAGCTTTGCAGTCAACCACTTCACCCAACAATACCTTCCCCTCTATACCTAGAGCATTTCAAAATGCCCAAGTTGGATAGATTCAAAGGAGAGGAATATGCACAAGAGCATGTTACTAGGTTTATGAATCAATGCTTCAGTATCTAGGATAATGATGCATCACTTCTAAAAATATTTCTTATTACCTCTCTGGCCCAGTCGTAGAGTGGTACAATTAACTCCCAAGGCACAGTGTCCATAGCTTTGAACAATTTGCAGATGCATTCCTGGAATGTTTTGCCTTTAACACTAAGTGAAAGGTAACTTTGATAGACCTCATGGAGTTGAAGGAGTATGACGACGAGTCAATCATGAATTATGGTAATAGGTCATAAACACTTCTCGCTAAGCTACCATAGTTTGAGTTTAATCGCATGTTTTCCAAGAGTTTTTTAAAACCAATTTCATTATTGCTACAAATTCAACAATACCAAACTCTTGAAGATGCTCTAGTGCAGGCTAGAACAATCAAAGAAATCAAAATTCAAGAGGAGGAGATCACAAAACCCTGTAAAAAGGAGTGGAATAAGAACATAAAAGGGAATCTGATACAACCAAAGTTGGAAGCAATTAATCAAGTTACCATTAGTATTCTAGGGCCTATGCAACCAACACCACCTTAGAAGGCAAAATATCAGGCCCAACCTCCTCCTGCAAGTTACAATAACAACACTCAGGTGAATCAAGGGTAAAATCAACAATGTCACCCTCTACAATAATTTACGCCCTTCACTGAGTCTATGGACTCCCTATTTGATCATCTATGTGAAACCAAAGCAATTAATATACCTGAGATCCAGTATATAGGTCTAAGTACAAGTAAACCAAAGTCTATGGGATGTCATGAAGACCTATATTATAAGTACCATAGGCAAAAGGACATGACCTACAAATGTGTTACAGTTTCAAACACCTAGTACAAGACATGATTGAGAGGAATGGTCTTCAAGTTGATAACCCTCTTGCAACAAGTAATCAAAAAATGGGTATCTTTAAAGACCCATTGCCCACTCATGAGGTGTAGGTAAATCAAGCAAAATAAGTAAACAAGATCCATATGACACCCTTTCAACAAGGGTTCATTGGGATGGTTAGCATCGTGACAAGGAATAGGTGTTATCCAAATTAAGTTGCACCACCTTTAGGTTCAAATGATATTCCTTCCACGTAACAACCCCCACCAGTCCTAGTGCAAAGCCTTCCACCTCATCCAGTGGTCACCATAAGGAGTAATCTTGCTCAAATATTATAGACAACATCAACCCAACTATCTATCTATGAGATTATCCAACAGTCTCCACCTCATCGAGAAGCTCTTATGGATATCCTTAGGTCGATTTAACTACAGCCCCAATAATCTAACTTCTTTATCAATTTTTTGGGGCACATTCAGCAATGCAAAGAGCCAATAATCACATTTCATGAACATGAAATCAAACCAATATCAAATGAGGTAGTTGATCCTCCCTTACACATTGTTGCATGTGAAAATGGAACACCTTATAAAAGAGTTCTAATTGACACTAGTTCCTCAAGCAATATCATCACCACAAATTCTCTCCAACATCTAGGTCTTCCAAAATTCCATATTGTTGCATCCACATATACCCTCAAAGCATTAAAATATACTCTATGCTCAATAGTTGGCACTATAGTCTTACCTATTTAGGTGGGATGCAAAACCATACCAAAATTATGTCATGTATTAGAGGGTGCAATGGCTTATAATATCTTGTTGGGTAGACCTTGTATTAGGGACATGAAGTGCATGCCATCCATAGATCATCAATGTTTGAAGTGCACTCACGAAGTGCAAGTACATGGTGTCTCCATAGACCTTGAGCTCTTTAAATACTGTAAATTGGTGTAGCATATCCCCGATTCAACCTTGCCATCAACTCATGTGGACTTCCAATCGAATATATCCATTCAAGGTCTGAATCCTTCATTATCACCTTCCATTAATCCATTACCATATTCTTATATACCACCACCATCATTGGCATATTCATATATACCTTCATCATCATCGAATCCTCCACAAAGGAACATGTCAAAGAGGCCTATTGACGAGATCTCTCAAATCATATTGACCATTTCCATGAAAGAGATTCCTAGTCTAGCAGATGAGGAACCATCTCATAAGGTAAGCATTGAGTCATATCAAGCCTCGCTTCCATCTCCTCCATCTTCACCATCGTAGGTCATAGTCCATATGGCTACTATGGGTTTAGGAGAGTACCTAGTAAGGAATATCACAACAATTCCAACCATTGATATAATACATAATATGGGATGACCTTGTCTTCCCATAGGTACCATCGTACCTCTAGGTATACCTCCCAATCAAATGAACTTCATATATGGGGGTATTGAATATGGTACAAAACCATATTCTCAACAAGAAGAGGATGAAGAACCCTTTTTTGAGGATAAATTATATGTCCAATATCGACTATGCCATGCGATATATCCATCACTACCATTGGCATGGCTATGGTTTGGGGTTGTACAAACAAGGTACTCACATTTCTTGCCAGCTACAATATCAATTTCCATATAATAAATTTGGTTTAAGACACAATAAGCCTATGCCTCTCGATGTCCTCACAGAAAGTTTAGAGCACCTAGGTTTGAACTATAGGGATGACCTTGCACGCGATCCTTATGCTAATCCTAATAATGTACACTCTTTGGGGATTATTTTCCTGTAAATATGATAGATCAAGGGATATCTCATGATTTCACCCAATCCTATGAAGAAGGTTTGGGTTCACGTACTCTCCCATTCAACAATGAGTAAGAGGGTCAAGTCCTCCTTATGAATGGATAACTGATGATAAATTGGATTACGATGTAGCACCTATTAAATACCCTAGTTTAGATAGGAAATACGAGTAGATAGTCCCATTAGATGATGAAGAAGAGTTATATCTATGTATGTTCCCATTGCAACATCCCATCTAGCAATATATTTTTCCACTTGAGGATCAAGCTCACCCCCTTCCACATCGACCACCTTCGATCATTCCACCTCCACCACAACCACCCTCGCAAGTCTTATGACAACCTCTTGTCAATAGACCCAATTGCCTATCCAACGGAGATCATTCATCCATCCATATGATTTCCATAGATCTTACCAAAAAACCCCAAAGGTACCCATAAATCCTTTGGTCATCCAAAAAGCCCCAAAGGTATCCATAAACCCTTTGGTCACCCAAAAAGCTCCAAAGGTACCCATAAACCCTTTGGTCACCCAAAAAGCCCCAAAGGTACCCATAAACCCTTTGGTCACCCAAAAAGCCCTAAAGGTACCTATAAACCCTTTGGTCACCCAAAAATCCCCAAAGGTATCTCGTAGACACCAAAATCTAGCCACTTGCAAGTCATCTATACCTTCCTGTCAGCCACGTGTCGGTCATCCACCTTCCCACCATTATTTGGCCCAAATCCACACTTTCCCGCCATTATTTGGCCCAATTTCACCTTTCCCGCCATTATTTGGCCCAATTTCACCTTTCCCGCCATTTTTCATCCCCAAATTTATTTAAATTAATATTTATATATATATTTTAATATTTTAATATATATATATTTAAATAATAGTTTAAGTGATTTAATCTGAGCCGTCCATCCTTCATTTAATCTCATCCGTCCATCCATCTTAATCCGTTTCACAACCAAGATTTATTCTCTACCCTTGGATTCACTTTAATCTTAGCCACACGTTCAAAGTGTCGTTAAAACCCTAAAGTGTGCCCTAAGGGTGGATTATAAATTGAGTCACTTTGATGGCTCAAACCCTATGTCTTTTACTACTTCTATCTCTGATTCTAATTCTTCTATCGTTATCTCCTCTCTTTCGCTACCCTTTCGCCGCATCCATCGCCGCTTTCGTCACCGCTTTCGCCGCCATTCCTTCTGCAGCATTCTGTAGAATCTCCCATTCCTGTCGCAAGTGTCCGCGGGCATTTACCCCTTCACCAAGTGCCCACGAGCGTTTACCAAGTGCCCACGGGCGTTTAACAAGTGCCTGCGGGTGTTTACCTACAGCCACAGACTCAGACCGGCGTCTGTAATCCAGATCCAGAAGCACGCGGGAATTTGGCGAGTGCACCAGGGCGCCTTCCATAGCCTATTCTGACAAAAATATTACTTCCAAGTGTCGCTTGGTCTAGCTACGTTAACAGAGAACAGGTATAAATTAGTTTAAAGCAAGTAGCCGTATTTTATGTATTAATCTGTTATTGATTTCCTGCATTCCATTTTTATAGGGTTTTAGATTGTTTCTGAGGGCTCACGCAGTGGAGCCCTCTCATTAATTTCTAACTCCTTGATAGTGTTAATGTGTGTAGGTTTTTGATAACAGATCCAGTTTATTGATGGTAGCTGATTAAGCTGGAGTGGTCCAAGCAAGGGATACAACAAAGCCCACTCACTCTGTTGGGATTGAAGATACGTTCTTCGGAAGCGCCACCATTCGTTCCAGCTAGGGTTTCGGAGAACCCTAGCATAATTTGTAACTGTGTATCACAAATAAAGGGTTACAGGCCCAATTGTATTCAAAAAGGAGTTTTTAAACTCCATCGATTAATAGAAATCGTTTGTTTTTGTGCAACTGTTCTGTACTCTGTCATTGTGATTTTATTTATGTTTGGCGTGTATTTTTAATCTACAAATGGTGATCACGGTGGGACCCCATAGGGTTTCATATTTTTAATACTTGCTTTACTAATCTGTTCTTGTTTTCTGTTTCATTTTGCAGGTTCCAGAAATCACAAAATTTGCTGTTCCAACGAACTAGGGTTTCTGAGCTTGCAAAAAATGCAGCAGACGCAGAGGGGCGTCTGGAAGTCCAATACGAAATGCAAAGGTGCGTTTCAGCCTGTGCAGAAACCCGTGGGCATTTGAAGTCAGTTTTACAAAAAAGCGTAGGCTTCCAAGTAAGTGCTGTACTTTTTACGTTTTTGGTTTTTCTGCCATACTTTGTTTCTTTTTCAGATCATTACTTTAAAATGAACAAAAACTAAGTAATCTGGAAAAGAACAGTTATTTTTAATTACATTTTTCTTTGCATTGCATTATTGATTGTTGCTTGCATTAAAAAAAAAAAAAAAAATTTGCATACCTAGCTGCATATTAGAATAGCTACGAATTATTTGTTTTAATTATCTAAGTAGGACTATTGATTGGATGTCAATAGTACTCCTGCCATTGGGTGATTCCGAGCAGAGAAGTGGACAAACCTTTCGGTTGCTCCTTTGATATCTGATATCATTGGTAGGCAGGGGGTTTTAAATGGTGTACTTCACTTCTTCAGAGGAAATGACATGTTTTCAGTAGCCTCTTGCTTAGATCATTAGAACTTTTGATTTATAGCCTTGTATGTACACATTAGATAACTAAAACATTTAAAAAAAAAAAAATTATTGCATTTTCATATTGCATTTAAAACAGTGATATTTGGATTTCATCACCAGGTATTGCTTGAAGTTTAGTGACGGTGGAATTCATCTCCATCCATTAAACTTCTGCCTTAGACACCATAGGTCACCCCCGAGCAAACTTGCTTGGATTTCATCACCGATAAGAATCTCGTTGTCCTTTCCTAGCCATAGTTTTTACCTTTTTTTGTGAATAATTCAAGATTAGATCACATGCAAAACTCATAAACCGGACACTTAAAATTTACTACGATTAAGATCGAGAAAATAATTAATTAACCGCAAGGTAAGACATATTGGTTGAAACCTAGGTTGTGACTGTTTTACGATAATTTCTTTAGTGTAAATTTATCATTCCAATTTTGCATTCTTCTTTTCTAAATTTGTTTAGATTTATTGCTTCATGGTCTTAACAAGGAATCAATCTAAAATGTTAAATCTAAATAATCAAATGGGTAATTCACAGAACATCCCCACTACCAACATAGCCACTTATCCTAGTGAATTTCAGGCAGGTTCGCCTGCAAGTCTTTCACGTCCTTCTATCGTCTATCACATGGCCATGCCCATAGAGGAAGACAATTCCTGTCATATTACCCACATTGATATGGCCCAAGTGCAAACTCACTTAAGATATGGCACTGGTTATGTCCTTGAGCCAATCCAAGATTCCCCTATGCAAGATTCTATTTTTTAGCAGGATATTGCATCAACCATACCCGTTGGTTTCACTCAGGTCTACACTAACCCTTTTTTTGAGGCTAATGTGGTATCTGTTCAGTCGGCTTCATCTCCAAAATCTTCCCGGATGCTCAATTGTTCTCCTTTGGAGACAAATGTAGTGTCTTCCCGACCACTTTCTCCTCCATGTACCCGGGTGTACACCAATTCTCTTTATGAAGTTGGTGGAAACTCTTCTAGCCATAACCAATTTCAACCCTCTTCTTCCCAAACCATTTATGGTTTCACCCTACCTGGGACACAGTCTACTATTCCTTCCCAGGTATCGCCTACTTCACCCAACTTCATCGCCCCTGCTATGCAGTCTTCTATGACTACCATGGCAGCCTGCCCTCCACCTTCATCCAATCATCCCATATCCCTTGGGTTAGAGATTAATAAGGTTAAGGAGTATCTCGAAAAATTGATTTTGCAACAACAGCAACAAAATGCTCAACCACCTGTCGTAGTAAATCCTATACCCCAACCAATTTCTACCCAGCCAGCTTTTATTAGCTTAGGCCCCACCTGGGTACCCCAATCTTCGGTGGTGTCCATTCCTACCCCACCTTTCTCCCAACCCAGTCCAGTTCATCATTCAAACCAATCACCTTCTTTCCGGTATCATCCATACCAACAACATGTCCATTCTACACCGCCTAATCCAGGAAATTTCATCCCATCTCATCAATTTTCCACTCTTCCATTACATCATCATAATCATCAAACGAGTCAGAATTTTAATGAAGATTATCGACTCCATGCTATGCAACAACAGATTGACAACCTTATGCTTAACGCGCCTGGCTCATTTAGTCAGAAACCTACGCTAAGGTCATTGATCAATCAACCAATTCATCCTTCGGTACCTTCACCACCATATCCGATTGATTTCACATTACCGAAGTTTGACAAATTTCGAGGAACTGAGGATCCTCATGAACATGTGAGCTCATTCATTCATGCTTGCTTTAGAATCCAAAATAATGATGCTCTTATGCTCAGAACTTTTCCTCAGACATTAGGAGGAGATGCTGTACAATGGTACAATCATTTACCTCACCATAGCATTTATGCTTACGAGCAATTGATTAATCTGTTTTTAGAATGATTCTCCTTAAATGTACAAAGGAAAGTTTCATTGTCCGACTTATACAAGCTCAAGCAACATGACGATGAGACTGTTTATGACTTTGGAAACCGTTGGAGGGCTATCATTAATAAACTGCCATTCTCCCTACCAATGGAGGAGCTAACCAAAATGTTCACCCAGAGTTGTTTAAAACCTATCTCTTGGTTACTCCAATTACAACAATACAGGACTTTTGAAGAGGCTTTGGCCCAAGCAAGTATCATAGAAGACATTAAAGTCCAAGAGGGTGTTTTAAAACCCCGTAGAAAAGAATGGCAACAAAAGGGCCAACAACGAAATAATAATTATGGCCAAAACAACCAAGCACAGGCTAGTACAACCTCAAATGTTAACCAAGTTAATCAAGTGGTGGCGAGTTAGCCCGTAATGGCTCAACAACAACAAGTAATGCAAAGTCAACCACAACCAATTGCTTATCATGCGGTACCCGCCCCTACTCAACCAGCTCCCAATACTGGGCCAACCATGGAAACTCAACCTTGGCAAAACAATCGTCCCAAGCAACAGTTCACACCTTTAGATGAACCATATGCGGTCATATTCAACAAGTTATATAGCACAAATCAATTAACGTTACCTGAGTTTAAACCTTTAGACCCATCTAGAAGGGGGAAATATTACAAGGAGTACCTATTTTGTCCTTATCATAGGCAAAATGGGCACGATATCAATAATTGTACAGATTTCAAACATGTGATCCAAGATCTTATTGAGATTGGAGCCATTAAATTGGATAGCCCCTTAGCCCAACAAAATCAAAATCTTGGTATATTTCAAACACCCCTTCCACATCGGGAGGAAGCTCCAACAGGGAGAGTAACTCAGGTAACTCCTCCTAATCAAGTCAACCATGTACAACAATACCAAGGTTTTGTGGGTACTATTAACGTAGTAACCCGGGGTCAAAGGGTGAACCAATCAAATCAGGCTGAACCACGACCACTGTACAAACCCCAGTCCACCTCAGGTAACAGTGACCCAACGACGTGCTAGTACTTCTCAACAACCGCTAAATCATTCTACTCAACGCCAACGACCCATCATGTCATTAAGTAGCTGGTTAACTACCAGTTTAAAAATGGCTTCTGCCAAGTTATCGATCTATGACCTCATTCAAAAATCTCCTCCGCATAGAGAGGCATTAATGGAAATATTAAAGTCAATCGAGCTTCAAACTCAAGATACTAATGCCTTCAACAACTTTGTGGGGAGTATTCAAACATGCATGGAGCCCTCCATCACTTTCTATGATTTTGAAATCAAACCTATGTCAACAGAAAGTATAGATCCTCCACTGCATATCATGGCCAAGATCGATAACAAGCCATTCAAGAGAGTTTTAATTTACACCAGTTACTCAATCAATATCATTACAACATCGGCGTTGAGTCATCTAAAGTTGTCGCCATCCCTTATCACAAAGTCGACTTTTACTCTTAAAGCATTCAATGATGCTTTATCTTCCACGGTTGGCACGATTATCTTGCCCATTGAGGTAGGGGCCCGAACTTTGCATACCTTGTTTCACATCTTGGAAGGGACCATGGCATACAATGTATTGCTTGGACGACCTTGGCTTAGGGAGATGAGATGTGTCCCTTCTATACTGCATCAATGTCCGAAGTATGTATATGAGGGACAGGTTCATTGTGTACCTGCGACACGGAACCCTTCAAACATTGCAACTATGTCTCAAATCCTTATGAGATTATGTTGCCATCCACTCATCTTTTCTTGACCCCATCTATTTCTTCTATACCATCTTCTTCTAAAGCTCCCATTCCTGAGGAGCTACCCATCATATCGCAACCATCTTCCTCTTTTGCTATTCCATCTCATTCACCACTTTCTTCATCAACTAATCTTCCTTCTTCTTCATCAGTGACCACATGCACATGTGGCCATGACCAATCATCTCTTTCCACGTCATTACCCCATTCTTCTACACCTTCTTCAACATCACCTATTATTCCTCCATCTTCCCAACCATCACCAGGTGATGTTTCACAAGTTAGTGAAGCATCAACCCAACCAAATCCTTCCAATTCTTCTATCCCACATTCTTCTATTCCATCATCAAGTACATCTCCCTCCCAAGTCAAGGTCCATCTCACTGATGCAGGTATTGGTGAGTATGCCATTCAAGATGTCCACATCACACCGTTCAATGTGCAAACAGTTAAATATTGTGGTCGTCCACATGACCAACATTTATCCATTGGATCGGTTTATAACATGGTTTCTATGCCAAATTCCATTAATTTTGTATATGGGGGAATAGAGTCATCTTCTAGTCCTACCACCATACTAGAACCTAAGCATCTAGTCCCTGCCAATATCGAAAGGATGGAGGATTTTCCCTCTCGCTATTTTCACAGACATAATTGGCAGCAATTTGGCCTAGGTTGATACGAGCAAGGGGTAACTGAACGCATCGATATGCCATATCAGAGACCCTTGAGCGTTTTGGTCTGGGCTACCAACCACTTCCATCCCTTTCTTCTTTTGAACGAGATTTTCAAAGCATTAATCTTAATTCAGAAGAAGAAATCCTCCACCCCGACGAATCCGAAGATGAAGCCTATGAAGAATTTGATGTCATGTGAAATAGTGATGAATCTGAAGAAGAGTCGGCGCCCATTGTTCCCCTCATTAAACAAGACGAGTTTTATCTCCAATTGTTCCCTCTCCAAGAGGCCATCTTTCGCTTGCTTATTCCACAAGAACGAGGTGAACCACCCCCTCCGCCACATCCATAAGCCATAATCCAAACCTGTATTATATGTATATACTAAAATAGTGGTTTTCACCACTACAAAAAAAAAAAAAAAAAAAAACTCAAACCAAAAAAAAAAAAAAAAAAAAAAAAACTGAAAAACTATGTTGTTTTGCACTTCAGGTCTTCTGAGGTCTTCACCGGTGTTCCTTTCCATTTCGCCCATCCTTTATTCCATAAGTCGATAATGAATTTTGAAGACTTATTCACCCCGCTCCATAATCCATATGATCCGAATAAGTCAATCCCGATCAACCCAAGCCTGATTGACATGGATCGGATTTCATCCTCTCCATCTATTTCAGAGTTCATCCTTTTCGAGGAATTGTTAAGGGCTTTCGCAAACTACATTCTTCCTTCACCTCCACATTCATCTTCATCTTCTAAGCCAGAGGTTTTCTAGGTAGACATAGACGAGAGCAAGGCACAGGAGCTTGATAACATTTTAGATGACATAAATCTGATCCCTACTCCCCATCAGCTTGAGGAAGGTTCCCACATGTCTATTGAAGAAAATATCGATGTAGACCTTAGTACAGACCAAGATGGCACCCAAATTATGAAACTGGCTAAAATTCTATCATCAGAGGAACAAGAGCAAATGATCGCTCTACTCAAGCGAAAGAAGGAGATATTTGCATGGTCTTACAAAGACATGCCAGGCCTAGACCCTAATTTGGTTGTCCATAACCTCACCTTACAAAAAGATGCTAAACCTGTCAAACAGAAACTTAGGAAAATGCATCCTACCATGGCCCTCATAGTTAAATCGGAGATTCAAAAACTTCTGGATGTTAAATTTGTCGTCCCGATTGATTATCCTGAGTGGCTTTCTAAAATGGTACCCGTTCGCAAGCCTAACGGGGGGATACGTGTTTGCACCAATTTTTGAGATCTAAATAAAGCATGTCCTAAGGATGAATTTCCTCTTCCAAACATTGATACTCTTGTCGACACCTACGCTGGTCATGAAATGCTTTCGTTCATGGATGGATTTTCAGGATACAACCAGATTCGAATAAACCCTGAAGATCAACACAAAACAGCATGTACCACACCTTGGGGAACTTTTTGTTACGGGGTGATGCCCTTTGGCCTTAAGAACGCAGGTGCAACCTATCAACGAGCCATGACTTATATTTTCCATGATTATATGCATAAGATTATCGAAGATTATGTGGATGATTTGTTGGTAAAATCTAAAACTCGACAAGAGCATTTTGATGTATTGGAAAAAGTTTTTGATAGACTTCTAGAGCATAAAGTAAGGTTGAACCCTAAGAAATGTGTCTTTGGTGTTACCTCAGGCAAACTCCTAGGTTTTATTATCTCTAAATGAGGTATTGAGGTGGACCCAAACAAGGTCAAAGCCATTATGGAAATGTGTCCCCCAACTAATTTGAAGGAGTTGCGTAGTTTACAAGGAAAGATTAATTCAATCCGTCACTTTATTGCACAACTTTCTCGATAAATGTAGGCCATTTTGCCACCTACTACAAAAGGGGGTACAATTTTCATGGAGAGATGAGTGTCAGAAAGCCTTTGATGACATCAAGCAGTACTTAGCATCTCCGCCAGTCTTAGCTCCGCCTCGTCCAGGGGTCCCTTTCAATATTTATATCTCAGCAACGGACTTTGCCTTAGGGACAATGCTTGCACAAAAGAATGAAAAAAATCGTGAGCAAGCTATCTATTATATTAGTCGAACATTGGTAAGCTATGAAACCCGATATGCTTATGTGGAAAAATTGTGCTTAGCAGTGGTTTTTGCCACTAAGAAACTTTGTCATTATATGCTTAGCCATACAACATATGTCATAGCTAGAGAAAACCCTTTGTGTTATATGATGTCTCACACTTATAATAACACTCGTACCGCTAAATGGATAATGTTGCTTATCGAATTTGATCTTGAATTCATTAGACAAAAATCTATTAAAGGTCAAGTTATAGCCGATCAACTTGCGGAAGCTCCGCTACCTAGTGATCATCCTTTGATTATTGAGCTCCCAGATGATTCGGTATTTGCTATCACTGAACAAAAAGAGGACATCATTCCGGAGGAAGATGTTGACATCACGTTATTCTTTGATGGCTCTAAGTGCGCAAAAGGTCAGGGTGCTGGAGTTGTATTTCATACACCTCAAGGGATTCCCATCCCTTTATCATTCAAACTAGACTTCCAATGCACCAATAATACAGCAGAGTATGAAGCCTTAATTTTAGGTCTTCAATCAGCCATAGCTATGAGTATTAAGCGTATTCGGATATTTGGGGATTCTCAACTCGTGGTTAAACAAATTATAGGAGAATACCAAGCCAAAGAACCTACCATTAAGCTTTATCGTGATGTAGCAATGAAGTTGCTCTCTAAGTTTGATTGGTATGAGATCACTAGTTTGCCTCGTTCGACTAATAGATTTGCGGATGCCATGGCCTCTATGGGATCATTGATTCCAAAGGACTCCCTTGGAGAGGTACAACCCCTAATCATTTCCACAATATCTAAGTTTGCAATTGTCCGTGCTGAGTCTAAAGATGAAAAAGATGTTTGCTTTATCCATTCGGATCCATATGAGCCTTGGTCTAGTGAGATAGTAGCCTTCCTCAAGTTTGGAACACTTCCACCTGATTTGTCTCGAACTGCTCGCCATTGTTTTAAGCAAAAGGCAGCTTGTTTTGTTCTTTTGGGGGATGTGTTGTATAAACGTGGATATGATGGAGTACTCCTCCGTTGTCTAGAAGCAAGTGAAACACATAGAGCTATTGCTGAAGCCCATGATGGTACTTGTGGTGGTCATTTTAGTGGAATGGCCATTGCGAAGCGTATTTTACGTATGGGGTATTATTGGCCCACTATGAAACAAGATTTTTGCAAGTATGTTAAACAATGTAAAAAGTGTCAAGAACATGCTAATTTAACCCATATACCATCACAAGCTTTACAGCCCATCCAAAGCCTTTGGCCCTTCTCACAATGGGGTCTCGATTTAACCGGCAAGATTTCACCGCCTCTTCGGGACAACATACTTTCATCATTACATCCATCGAATACTTCACAAAGTGGGTTGAAGCTATTCCTCTAACCAGTACGACAAGTCCTAGAATTGTGGAGTTTATACTTCACCATATCATTTGTCATTTTGGTATTCCCTCTAAAATCATTTCTGATAACGAAAATTCTTTTAAGAATAAGGATGTTCGAGCTCTTTGCGAAAAGTATAATATCCAACATATTTTCTCAACTCCTTACTACCCACAAGCCAATGGACAAGCTAAAGCTTCCAATAAGACCATAATTGCTATTCTTAAGAAACTTGTTAAAGAAAATCATAAATATTGGCATACACAAATCCCCTTGGCATTATGGGCTTACAGAACAAGCATCAGAACTCCCATTGGGGCAACGCCATTTTATTTGGTCTATGGAGCTGAAGCAATCATGCCTCTTGAGCTCGAGATCCCTTCCTTGCGAATTTATTTGTAGGAATTTATCGATGATGATACTGCTAGACAAGCATGTCTTGATCAACTCACACTCATAGATGAAAAATGAATCAATGCTTTAGAGCATTTGCGAGTTTATCAAGATCGATTGAAACGTGCTTACAATGCCAAATTTCATCTAAGAGAATTTCAAGTAGGGGATCTTGTCCTTAAAGAGAATCAACAAAACACCAATGCATTGCCGCATCTTCGAGATAAATTCGTGGCTAATTGGTTAGGTCCATATATGGTCACTGAAAGAGTGGGTAATGGAACTTATAGACCTGCCAGTTTAGAGGGAGAGGAAGAACCCGAACCACTTAATATTATACACTTGAGAGCATTCTACGCATAGTTTGAATTTTATATGTACATATATACATGGCTTGTAAAAAAAACAAAAAAACAAATAAAATAAAAAGAATTTGCATCTCATTGTTAGTTGCATACATCTCATTCAAAAACATTGCATTTCATATGCATACATCTCATTGAAAACCATAACATTTCATTTTCAGCCATAGTTGCATATCATGTTAGAGACCATTCTATCTTTTGGATATAAAATTTGGTCAAGCAAAAGTCATGTTGCCTTAATCAGGGGCACCTTCATAAAATCCATCAAACCGAATTGTCATTCGTACACCCATTTTCCATTTGCACATATTTACATTGCCAAAATGTTTTGAGTCACTCAGCCATTCCTAGTGTTTTAAGCAAACTTTGAAATGCATGTCAAAGTTCTCTAGGGCCATATCACAAATTACACTAAATAAAATCTTGAGTATTGGGAAATGATTTCAAAAGCGGTCTTGAACCTATCACATTTTCACATCTTAAAAACATCTTGTGTAAAAGAGAAATAACACCATCCTTGGGTTGTGCCTTGAAGTGAAAAGGGTAATCCTCGTTTGTCCTATCATGCAAACATAGTCCATAAAACAGTGGTTCTTACCACTATCACAAGCAATCACAAAATATAAATATAAACAGAGTAGTAAGGATAGGGTAAAATTCTCATCATACTTCGGTTGAGAATCTGATTCCCCAAAGCTCCAAGGAAATGAACATTTTTCACACACCACTGATCCCAAATAAGTTGTAAGGATCGTACTACTTGTCCAGTCAGATGGATAGGTAGTCATCCCCAAAGCTTACAAAGGTCAAAAACAACATGGACTATGGAGTTAACCTTCACCGGGGCTATAGACGCTTGACTGGCAGTGGAGTATACTCATTGCGTGGCGACATGTATCTCCTCAAAGAGAGACCTCTGAATGCTCATACGAACAAACTAGCTTCGGGGTCTTTTCCATAACGAGGTTACCTAATTTGTGCAAGATGAGGTTAATGAACACACTTGCACACACACAGGTTTTTGATTGCCTAGAGTCACTACCATGCTTCTGATTTGGTTAATGAACTCACATGCACACACATTTGGTCCTAGTTGAATTAGGCAGTATTAGTAAGTTTGTTTGATACCACTAGCATGTTTGAGTCTTTGTAAAATAGTCTTCCTCCATATTTTCTTCCATATCAACCTCCATATCTTCTTCAATATTCATGTCATTCCATACGTCATTCATTCACAAGCTACCAAGTTCGGTGCCCCTGATTAAACAATTATGATAACAGTTGGCTAAATCTAACTATCTAAAAGTATGAGTGCTTCTTAGTGCATATTTCATTTACTTAGTCTCGCATTAATCATCTATAACTTTGCATTCCATATGCATCAAAAACATTAAAACATATAAAAACATGCATCACAAAAACATAGGCATTCACACAAAAGAAAGTAAAACACTAAAAATAAAAGCCATGTATATATATGTATAAACGTCAAACTGTACAATGAATGCCAAAAGGTTACAATATACAATAGGGCACCAAGGCTCATAAAGAGTGCATCTAAGCACTAAGCTAACCATCAAAAGAGGACCCCTGAGACCTAGTAGGAGCCCTAGACCTAGTGGTGTGCCTAGACTCACTACCTCCAACCGGGCTGCCTCCGCTAGTCCCACTGCCTCCAATATCTCCCAGTATTCCTAGGACAATGACCTCCTCATCCCCAAAATGATAGGGGAGAACCGGTGTCGTGCCTCTAACACCCTAAGCTGCAAAACAACAAAACAAAAATTTGTTACAAATTTTTCCCAAAAAAAAAAAAAAAAAAAAAAAAACAAATAAAAGTACTTGCTTAAATAAAAAAATACCTCAGCTGGCTGCACTGGCGCGTCCGCTCCCATCTCCGCCATAGCTCCTGCGTGCTTCACTCTCCCACACAACCTTTCACTTCACTTCACTTCATTCCACTACCTCAGACGCACTTCTCTCAAGCTCGAACGCACAAATGAGCAAAATTCTCGTTGAAACTGTTTAAATAGCTGGTTTTGGCGCCTTGAAACGTAGTGGGGCATTTCATGGTGCATTCAGACATAGTGGGGCATTTCATGATGCATTCAAACATCGGCGGGCGTTTCTGCCACCTCCAAATGCATACCGACGTTTGGTGTCAGTATTGAATAAAAGAACAAAACTTACAAAATTGAAGCTTACCTCCTCCAAATTTCATCAAATTGCATCCATCCATTCTTCTTATCATAATAAAATTTTTTGTGAAGGTTACAACAGTTTTGGAAAAAAATTTTGTCATTTTTCTCAAAAAGCGCATCATTCATCATTGATTTACAAATTGGGTTAAAAACATTCAAAACCTTCACAAAATTAACAACATTCATCAATTCTTCTGATCTATCGTCAATTTCATTCATTCTTCTTTTATCATGCATATTTTTGCCAAATAAAATTAAAGTAAACCTCGTATCTAGTGGTATATTCTATCACCTTGGCGATTGCAGCGATCTGCATCCATGCAATTCGGTAAGAGGATTAAACCACCATAAGGACACTTACCATTTATCATCATCAATTATTTCATTGTTTGAAAATTGGAAATCAATTTTGGGTATCCTACTTTTCAAGTGACCTCATACCAAGATTAATTTGCTCAACAGTTGTCATTGATGGCCTAGTTCATGGGGCCTTAAACGTGGACAAATCTTCAATATCATCATTATTTTGAGTCTTTCTAGAGATTAAGGCTACCTAGGTTGATTGGTTCCGACCCGAGGAATTATCCATACGATCACTAGGAGCATCTCATGAAGTTCTGGACTCTTTCATATTGCATCTCTGCATATCAATGGCACCAACAAGGCAATTTCATCAATAGTATGGATTCACCCATAGGAGTTGGGGCATCCGTTATCAATTTTTAACTTTCCTAATAGTAGAATTCATCTTACATGATCATGGAATTTAAAATTTGGCAAAAATCCCTTTCTAACCGTTGGGGCAGAAAACGGTTCATCTTTCACATCACTCATATCGTCTTCAATCATATTCTTTTCTGGTTTGTACACCAACCCCTTTTATGTTGGGACATAAACAGATGGTTCATACACCAACCCCTTTTTCACCGTTAGGGCAAAAACGGTTCATTTTCTTTCGAATTTCTTCCAATTGGCTCGTGAGAACCATTCTCGCTCGCCAATTGAGGGGGTAAGCTGATAAATTTTAAATATTCTTTTATTCTTTGGTCTTCAAAGTTGTGCTTTAGTCTTGAGAGAGAGTTGCGTCTGATCCGGATTTTCAGGTGTCCTAAGTTTTTGTGCTGCATTGTGTCTTCACACAAAGCAGCTCAAAAAGGGGCATCTGTAGACACCAAAATCCGACCACTTGCAAGTCATCTATACCTTCCTGTCAGCCACGTGTTGGTCATCCACCTTCCCGCCATTATTTGGCCCAAATCCACACTTTCCCGCCATTATTTGGCCCAATTTCACCTTTCCTGCCATTATTTGGCCCAATTTCACCTTTCTCGCCATTTTTCATCCCCAAATTTATTTAAATTAATATTTATATATATATTTTAATATTTTAATATATATATATTTAAATAATAGTTTAAGTGATTTAATCTGAGCCGTCCATCCTTCATTTAATCTCATCCGTCCATCCATCTTAATCCGTTTCACAACCAAGATTTATTCTCTACCCTTGGATTCACTTTAATCTTAGCCACACGTTCAAAGTGTCGTTAAAACCCTAAAGTGTGCCCTAAGGGTGGATTATAAATTGAGTCACTTTGATGGCTCAAACCCTATGTCTTTTGCTACTTCTATCTCTGATTCTAATTCTTCTACTGTTATCTCCTCTCTTCCGCTACCCTTTCGCCGCATCCATCGTCGCTTCCGTCGCCGCTTTCGCCGCCATTCCTTCTGTAGCATTTTGTAGAATCTCCCATTCCTGTGGCAAGTGCCCATGGGAATTTACCCCTTCACCAAGTGCCCATGAGCGTTTACCAAGTGCCCACGGGCGTTTAACAAGTTCCCGCGGGCATTTACCTACAGCCACAGACTCAGACCGACGTCTGTAATCCAGATCCAGAAGCACACGGGCATTCGGCGAGTGCACCAGGGTGCCTTTCGTAGCCTATTCTAACAACAACATTACTTCCAGGTGTCGCTTGGTCTAGCTGTGTTAACAGAGAACAGGTATAAATTAGTTTAAAGCAAGTAGCTATATTTTATGTATTAATCTGTTATTGATTTCTTGCATTCCATTTTTATAGGGTTTTAGATTGTTTCTGAGGGCTCACGCAATGGAGCCCTCTCATTAATTTCTAACTCCTTGATAGTGTTAATGTGTGCGAGTTTTGATAACGAGATCCAGTTTATTGATGGCAGTGATTAAGTGGAGTGGTCCAAGCAAGGGATACGACAAAGCCCACTCACTCTGTTGGGATTGAAGATACGTTCTTCGGAAGCGCCACCATTCGTGCCAGCTAGGGTTTCGGAGAACCCTAGCATAATTTGTAACTGTGTATCACAAATAAAGGGTTACAGGCCCAGTTGCATTACACAATAACTTGCATTAAGCATACCCATAACTGCATTTTGCATTCTAGAGTTGCTCATACATGTCTACAACCAGGTCTGTACACTAGCCATCCTTAAAAATCAACTTTGTCAAAAGTCATTATTAATAGTAATCTACATTAAAATTATCATTTCCATCCACATTCCCCATATTTCATGTTTATTTCTATTGCCCTTCATCTAGTCATTTGTTATAAGGCATCATTAGGATTTTTGGTCACTCAACCATCTCTAGTTTTATTTTTAGATTTTGTAGAAATCTATACTAATTTTTATAAAGTAGAGTCCTCATTTGATTGTACCTTGTATACATCATAATCCCAACACATTTTCACATTAATAAATCCAAGTTTTGCACAAGGAAATATGAAACCTACAAAGTGGTCCTTGTTACCTTAAGCAAAAAGTTTACCTTTCTCATCCCCCTATGCGAATGGTTCAAAAATGCTGAGAATTGACAAAAGGACAAGCTCATCCTACCCAAAGCAATGAAAATTCCTTACCCCAAGCCAAATCTGGGCAAGTATCCAAAGAGCAAGGAAAAATAAATAGTGGTTTTCACCACAACCAAAAATCCCCAAAAGAAAAAGTGGTTTTTACCACTATCAAAAGCAAAAAGTAAAATAAAAAGTGGTTGTCACCACTACCAAAATCCCTTGCTCACCAAAAAAAAATGAGCAAATCCTTGGAGCAATTCAAAAATAAAAGAAAATAATGGAATACTAAACTTGAATCCCTAGAATTCTCAGTATTTGACAACCATAAGGTGATCCTCATTACAAGTTGGGTGGTATCAAACCTGCCTGGAAATACTAGTATCTTTATGCATGATGATATTTCTATCATATTAGTGATCTTATTTTGTATAGATCAATATTTGGTTGCGGATGAGCTAGCTTTTGGTAGCCTGTATTACCTATAGTCTAATTCAACTACGTAAAAAACTCAGTATAATGGTACTCACAGGGTGATATTAAATACAGATGGACTGCATAAATCCTGTTTGGCATTGTGGTAACTTTATCCATTATTATAGCAATGAACTCACATGCACACATGGGGATATTGAATATCTTGGTAATCCTAGCACATTTATATCTTGCCAAAAGTATTGCATAGTTAATATATAACTTTTGACTAGTTCACTAGAGTGTTTGAGTCTCATGAAAACCTCAAGGACATTATATAATATCTTACTATGCATTCCATTACATACCATTTTATCACATGTTTGTTAGTTTACATTTTCACAATCCATTATAGAAGTTCATAAATCATTACATAGTCTTATGATAATGTTAAAATGAATCGATGAATTTTGTATAGTCTATGGTGCTAGCATCTAGTGTGTTAAATAGTATTCATAATTCATCATATAGATTAAAAATCATCCATTTCATTATGCATACACACATGTACATATAATCGAATAACATCATATAACAATACATGAATCCATGATAAGCATCCATAAAAGCATCAGTAAAGTAAATATAAACATTGCATACATCTAATAAAGTAGTAAGGAAACACATGATGACAATAAAAAAACTCATATATATATGTATGGGGTAAAAAGATACATCATAATCCAAAAACGACCTTTAGGCTACAATAAAGTGGGTCCTTAGACCTCACACTACAAAAATCCAAAAAGAACCATAGTTTCGAAAGCCATGGTCATGCAAGTCCAACACCATAACTCTCACTGCCACCCTTGGTCATCGCTCATCTGGAGCTCCCGAATCTGCTCTCCCTGTCCCTATTTGATCACCTCATAGATCTAGGAGCCCCCATCATCACATACTACTACATTGTACCACTCCTACTACTCTGTTGGGATCCACTAGCAGAAGGATGAGCTGGTAATCGCCCTCTAAGGTGCTTTACCTCATCCTCCAAATCCTGTGTGTATACCAGATCCTCTCAATGTGTTGGCAATTTTGGGTACCTTGGGTACATTGCCTTTGCTCAAGTGTATAAGTTGTCATTGATGTCAAGAAGCTTTTGAAGGAATTTGATTTGATGTAAAATAATTTGTTTTGATGAAGGTTACGACATGACAGGTTCGAAAGAAAGTAAGTTAGAAAAGTGTCGCGATATCGCGACATGTCGCAGTTTCGTGACTCAAAGAGGAGAGAGAATGTACGGAGTCAGAAATGTCGCGATTTCGTGACATATTGCAAGGAAGGTTGAACGGACAAAAAAGTGTCACGATTTCGTGACATGTTGCGAGAGAGAGAGTCCGAAAGAAAAAGTGTCACGATTTCATGACATAATGCAGAAGAGAGAGTCCGTAGTGTGAATTGTCGTGATTTCACGACAAGTTCGAAGAGAGAGAAAGTAACACGAAAAGTGTCACGATTTCGCGACATGCTGTAGAGTTCGAAGTGAGAACCGTCGCGATTTCATGACATGCTATGCAGATGAAAATGTTCCAAGTAAGAACTGTCGCGATTTCGCGACATGCAGCAAAGGAAAGGTTTCGAAGTAAGAAATGTCATGATTTCACGACATATTGAAGAAAAAGCGTACGGATGCAGAAAGTGTCATGATTTCACGACATGTTTCATTTTTGCGGGCGTAAGGCAGAGAAAAGCACAAGGCAGCGAAAGTGTCACGATTTCGCGACATGTTCCATTTTCGCTAGTGCCTGCAGAGAAGAGTGTACGGAAGCGAAAGGTGTCGCGATTTCGTGACATGTCATGTTTTCGCTAGTGCAAGCAGAGAAGAGTGCAAGGAAGCGAAAGTGTCACGATTTCATGACAAAAACTGAAAGCAGGTCTTCTATAGGAGAAGTGTCACGATTTCACGACAAAAGCAGAAAGGAGGTCGATGAAGGGAGAAGTGTCGCGATATCGCGACAAAAGCAAAGTTGATGCTGACAAAGACAAAAGTGTCACGATATCGTGACAAGAGCTTAGTTGAAGTCGTCAAAGGCTGAAGTGTCACGATATCATGACAAAAGCCAAAAGAAAGTGTATGGTTGCAAAGGTGTCGCGATATCGCGACATGTTGTAGTTTCATGGCAGAAGCTACAGAAGAGTTACAGAGGCAGTGAAGCCGACAAAGTCAAATTTTAGCCGACGAAGATTAGGGCTTGCAGTCGACGAAGATTAGGGTTTGTTTTTGTTATAACAACCGACTAAGATTAAAGTTTTCATCATGAAAATTTTGTTATAAAAGGAGGGCTGTTTGGAGAGTTGAGGAGTGATTGAAGGTGTCGTTGAAGTGTGACGTTCGTAGATAGTGCGTAGAGCAAGAAGTTCGATCATCGAGAGCAGAGTGCAAAATTCGATCGTAGTGTGCAGAGTGCATTTCATCAAATTTCTAAGTGTGAAAGATCACAAAGGAAGCAGAGTGTGCGAAGACGGTGCCGCTGTGATTGCGTAGAGGTGCAAAGGTTGAAGTTCGATCAAGTGCGGCTGTGATTGTGCAAAGAGAGTAGAGGGCATAGAGAGCACAAAGGGCAAAGTCAAATGCGAAGTGCTACTACTTGAGGATAGAGGTGCATTGGTTCTTTGAGAAGAACCTGAGGATAGATTTGGCAAGTCTTTGAGAAGGCTTGTGTGCAGAGGATTGATTTGTTCAAAGTTGGACAGATCTGACAGATAGAGGAAGACTTGTACTAGACCGATCGACTATGTTTGGTACAGAGTTGCTTGAGCTGCTATGGACGTGATCATAGAAGGCGAGAGGTCTCTTAGGCTAAGCATTGAGGACAGGAGGTCTTCGGTGGAAAGGAGTTCCACGTGCTAGCAAGAGGTAGAGGCAGTTGATCTTTTGAGGGATCATTTCCAGAGCAGAGGGGAAGGTATCTCCTTTGAGCCGAGGCTCATAAACATTGTAATTGGGAAGGATTCCCAAAGAACTTTGAGATAACTTTTAGAGAAAAGTTTTGTGGACGTAGCCCAACCATTCTGGGTGAACCACGTTAAAATTGATGTCACTTTGTGGATGTTTTTATGCATTGCTTTGATATTGCTTTGGGTATATTGCTTTACTATTTTGAAATATAAAGGAAAAAGTAAAAAGGGGTCTTATACTGTTCACCCCCCCTCTCAATATAAGCTTGTGTTCTTCAATTGGTATCAGAGTGGGTGCCTTCGAAAAGTTTAACGACTTGAAGGAAAAGCTAGTAAAGAACACAATGGATTATTCAAGTGGCAATGCAGCACCTATTCTTGATGGGTCAGATTTTGGTCTTTGGAGTGCAAGGATGAAGGTTCATCTAATGGCACTTGGTAATGAGGTATGGGAAGTAATTGAAGATGAGTACACTATTCCTGTACATGGTCCAAATACTAAAGAAGAAAGGCTCCTACATCACAACAATTCAAAAGCAATGAATGCAATTCTGAAAGGCTTACAGAAAGCAGATCTCACCAAAGTGATTCACTGCAAGAGAGCTAGTGAAATGTGGAAACGAGTTGCGGGTGGTTCATACAGGTGATACAAATGTCGGAAAGGCCAAGTTGAGACACTTCAAAGGTATGTTTGAACAACTCAAGATGAATGATGATGAAAATATTAGTGACTACATGCTTCGTATGGATGAGGTTGTTAACTCCATGAAAGACTTAGGTCTTGAGCTTGCTGAAAATGATGTTTGTGATAAGATTTTAAGATCTCTTCCTAATAGATTTAGTGAAAATATTTCTGCTATTGAGGAAGCTAAAGATTTGGATAAGTTGAAAAAGGATGAGCTACATAGTATACTTGCAGCATTTGAGTTGAGAACTCAAGTGAAGGTTGATGTCAAGAAAGAGGCGACTTTCAAGGCTACCAAGAAATCCAAGGGTAAACAACTTCAAGAGAGTGATGAGTCTTCTAGTGATGAAGAGGCATATTACAACAAGAAAGGCAAGTTCTCTAGAAAGCACAAAAGCATGAAAAATATAAGATGTTTCAATTGTGGAAAGTTTGGTCATTATGCTACTGACTGTACTATTCTCAAGAATGAAAGTGATGAAGATAAATAGGATTCTAAGAGCAAGGATTCTAAAAAGCACAAGCATCACAGGAAGAACAAAGATGAGCACAACAATCAAGGAAAGAGGTATTCTCACAAGCACAAGAAGAGTTTCTACCTAGACAAAGCAAGTAAGTGTTCTAGTAGTGATAGTGAAAGTTCTTCAAGTGATGATGAAAATGAGATGTTGTTCATATCGAAAAAAGAGGAAGAACCGAAACATAGATTCATTATCATGAAATGTCTTAGATGTGGAAATTTTGGTCACCTTGAGGATGATTGTACAAATAATGATTTGGTTTCTAGTATGTATGAGGATGCTTCAGAAAACTATAAGGAAGATGCTTGTATGGTTTTTGAAAAAGGTAGCACCTCTAGTGATAAGAAATCCGAAAAAGGCTTTGATGATTCAGAAAGCAAACAAATAAAGGATCTTGAAAGTGAACTTATTAATGCTCTTAGTGCTTTGAAAAAGGAAAGAAAGAAGAATGATAGACTCAAGGATAAGTTAGATGAATGTTGTATGGAGAGAGATGATCTTATAGAAAATCTTGATTTCTCTATAGCTAAGACACAAGAACTCAAGGATGAGTTAGAATCTAAGGTTCTTGAGTATAGTGAGTTAGAACAAAAAATGGCTTCTTTGAAAGAAGAAACTAAAGAGTACAAGGATAAGCTTTACAGGTTTCAAGATAGCTCCAAAAAGGTTAAGTCACTCATCAAAGGTCAAAGAAAAACAACAGATAAAAAAGGCCTTGGTTTTGTTAAGCCACACAAGGAACAAGTTGGAGAGTCTAGTAAGAGACTCCAAAAGGAAGAGAGTTCTGATGAGGAAAGTATTTCAGATCATGAGTCCTTGAATGATAGATGCGCAGAAATAGAAAACAGATTTCAGAATGAGAAGAAGAAGTTTTCAGGACCCAAGAGGTCAAATAAAAGAAAATTTCAAGGCAGATGTTTTGCGTGTCACAGGCTCGGTCACATGGCTTCACATTGCATGGCTCAAGTGAAGAAGGTAAATGACAATTTCAGAAGTGCTAGTTACTTTCAAGGGTATTGCTACTCTTGTCAACAGTTTGGGCACAAGGCAGTTTATTGCAAGGCAAATAACAAGAACAGGTTTTGTCAAAACTGGTGGATTCAAAGATCAGGTTTACCTCAGAGAAACAACATCATCAAGTGTTTCAAGTGCAACAATGAAGGTCACACAATCAGACAGTGTAGAGCTGAAATTCCAGAATACAAGAACAGGAACAGTGGCATGATCAGGTCCAAGGATCAAGGCATGAACAAGAACAGGGATGAGAACAAGAACAAGAACAATGACAAGAACAGGAATACGGGCAAAGAGTTCAAGAGAAGGCCCGGAAAGGAAATTATAGACGCTGATGATGATCAGTGCCTAATGGGAGTTTTACTCCCACCCCAAAATTAATCACCTCATCAGGAGGTGGGGGAGGGACTAAGCTAAGAGGCTCATTCTTAGTCCCGAGCCCCAAAGGTGACCCTTTGCCATTGATGACAAAGGGGGAGAGATATGAGTAAGGGGGAGAGCTTCAAGTGAAGAGGAAAGCTTCAAGTTCGGGGGAGCAAAACTTCAAAGGAAGATTCTCGGTTGTGGGCACAGTTTCTCGGTTGTTAGCATAGTTGGTTTCAGTTTTGGCTCTTGAGACGTGTTTTCGGTAAAGGTTTGCCATCAATGACAAAGGGGGAGATTGTTGGCAATTTTGGGTACCTTGGGTACATTGCCTTTGCTCAAGTGTATAAGTTGTCATTGATGTCAAGAAGCTTTTGAAGGAATTTGATTTGATGTAAAATAATTTGTTTTGATGAAGGTTACGACATGACAGGTTCGAAAGAAAGTAAGTTAGAAAAGTGTCGCGATATCGCGACATGTCGCAGTTTCACGACTCAAAGAGGAGAGAGAATGTACGGAGTCAGAAATGTCACGATTTCGTGACATATTGCAAGGAAGGTTGAACAGACAAAAAAGTGTCACGATTTCATGACATGTTGCAAGAGAGAGAGTCCGAAAGAAAAAGTGTCATGATTTCGTGACATAATGCAGAAGAGAGAGTCCATAGTGTGAATTGTCATGATTTCGTGACAAGTTCGAAGAGAGAGAAAGTAACACGAAAAGTGTCACGATTTTGTGACATGCTGTAGAGTTCAAAGTGAGAACCGTCATGATTTCGTGACATGCTGTAGATGAAAATGTTCCAAGTAAGAACTGTCATGATTTTGCGACATGCAGCAAAGGAAAGGTTTCGAAGTAAGAAATGTCACGATTTCGTGACATATTGAAGAAAAAGCATACGGATGCAGAAAGTGTCACGATTTCATGACATGTTCCATTTTCACGGGCGTAAGGCAAAGAAAAGCACAAGGCAACGAAAGTGTCACGATTTTGTGACATGTTTCATTTTCGCTAGTGCCTGCAGAGAAGAGTGTACGAAAGTGAAAGGTGTCACGATTTCGCGACATGTCATGTTTTCGCTAGTGCAAGCAGAGAAGAGTGCAAGGAAGCGAAAGTGTCATGATTTCATGACAAAAACTAAAAGCAGGTCTTCTATAGGAGAAGTGTCACGATTTCATGACAAAAGCAGAAAGGAGGTCGACGAAGGGAGAAGTGTCGCGATATCGTGACAAAAGCAAAGTTGATGCTGACAAAGACAAAAGTGTCATGATATCGCGACAAGAGCTTAGTTGAAGTCGTCAAAGGCTGAAGTGTCATGATATCATGACAAAAGCCAAAAGAAAGTGTATGGTTGCAAAGGTGTCACGAATGTTGTAGTTTCGTGATAGAAGCTACGAGAAGAGTTACGAAGGCAATGAAGCCGACAAAGTCAAATTTTAGCCGACGAAGATTAGGGCTTGCAATCGACGAAGATTAGGGTTTGTTTTTGTTATAATAGCCAACTAAGATTAAAGTTTTCATCATGAAAATTTTGTTATAAAAGGAGGGCTGTTTGGAGAGTTGAGGAGTGATTGAATGTGTCGTTGAAGTGCGACGTTCGTAGATAGTGCGTAGAGCAAGAAGTTCGATCATCGAGAGCAGAGTGTGAAATTCGATCGTAGTGTGCAGAGTGCATTTCATCAAATTTCTAAGTGTGAAAGATCGCAAAGGAAGCAGAGTGTGCGAAGACGGTGCCGCTGTGATTGCACAAAGGTGCAAAGGTTGAAGTTTGATCAAGTGCGGCTGTGATTATGCAAAGAGAGCAGAGGGCGTAGAGAGCACAAAGGGCAAAGTCGAATGCGAAGTGCTACTGCTTGAGGATAGAGGTGCATTGGTTCTTTGAGAAGAACCTGAGGACAGATTTGGCAAGTCTTTGAGAAGGCTTGTGTGCAGAGGATTGATTTGTTCAAAGTTGGACAGATCTGACAGACGAGAGGAAGACTTGTACTAGACCGATCGACTGTGTTTGGTACAGGTTCCTTAGTTGCTGTGGAAGTGATCATAGAAGGCAGAGGTCTCTTAGGCTAAGCATTGAGGATAGGAGGTCTTCGGTGGAAAGGAGTTCCACGTGCTGGCAAGAGGTAGAGGCAGTTGATCTTCGAGGGATCATTTCCAGAGCAGAGGGGAAGGTATCTCCTTTGAGCCGAGGCTCATAAACATTGTAATTGGGAAGGATTCCCAAAGAACTTTGAGATAACTTTTAGAGAAAAGTTTTGTGGACGTAGCCCAGCCATTCGGGTGAACCACGTTAAAATTGATGTCACTTTGTGGATGTTTTTATGCATTGCTTTGATATTGCTTTGGGTATATTGCTTTACTATTTTGAAATATAAAGGAAAAAGTAAAAAGGGGTCTTATACTGTTCACCCCCCCTCTCAGTATAAGCTTGTGTTCTTCACAATGATGAGCATGGTAGTCACTTAGTAAGATTTGGAGTTGTGTCACCTCCTCCCATAGCCTGACTACCTTGCCACTACTAGGTGTTCCACAACTCAAGCTCCCTACTATAACCTATTATTAAAGAAAAACTAACTCTGTTGTCAGCCTCTCAATCACTAATGCTTGCTTATCAATATCTACTTGTGTAGTCTGCACCTGTACCTATAGGAGAGTCATATCCTCTGTGTACTCCCTCCACTTCAGTCTCCCTTTGATAAGCTCACCTTGTAGCTTAGTAATGGTGGCATATCATGCTGCAAACTATTCCTGCACTCCCTGCTCATAAAAATTATCCTCATCATAATCATCCAATGGATCCTCCATATCCATGCTATCCATCCACTCATCATCTATTCGATGATGTACATATCACTCACCTATGTTTGGCTCCTCCTCAAATGGAGCCTCATTATGTCCCTCATCTATAGCCTCCTCACTACCCACCTCTATCACCATATTTGTACAACCTCCTAGTGGCCACTTACCTTACCATTGGAGCGTCACCCACCAGGAGTCATACTCTATTATGGTCCCTACATCATCTAGCTCAGAGATACCCTCTATAGGATCTTCCTCTTCTCCAACTACATCCACTATAGGCCAAGTAAGTATCCTCTCATCGCCACGGTGTTGGTAGATCACTAGCTAGCTAGGAAATACTTGACATAGCCCAAACTATTGTATCACTTGAGCATATGGGAAATACTATCGCTAAGTTCGTGTTGACCAAATAACCATCTCCCTCATCGTACTTGGTGAAGCTATACCTCAACCTCAAGCCATGCTGGACAATCCTTGTATGGTCTCCAGATAACCTCCTCTACCCTGAGCTATGTAAATGACTATGCATAGTGATAAATCATACCTGCATATGGATGGCTTCAACCCCTCTCCTGGTCCTACTACCATAGGATACCATAGCCTATCTCCACATCAACAAGTTATGATCATGTCATCCAAGGTAATCCCCACGAAATATCCACAATAATGTGCTACCATATCCAAACCTACATTAGAAAGCCACATCCCAATCCTTTTCTCCCAAAATAATGAATCTCATACAACTCATCATAAAGCTGTGCCAGTAAAGTAGTGCCCCACGCCATCACTAATGACCTCTCTATGGTGCACTCCACTAGTGAAAATGCCAACTCCAAAAGGTTTTAGGGGAAACTAGCTCCTAAAGATTCTAGTAGAAACATGTTGGAGATAATAATTATTAGCAAGGAATATATCATAGTCAAAATCTCTACCTCATACCATAGCTCCACTAGGATGCCTCTGCTGGGCATGTCTCATACTGCCTCACACTAGTCATATTTAAAGTATCTCTACAAAATCATATCTCTAAGATCCTAATGAGTAGACATAATTGGATGCCCCTCTATAGAAATACATAAAATCTGATATATGTCCTCTAAAATCACTATCATATCCCTAGTCAGCAAGTGGAAGGTGTTGGTGCGAGGGTCCCACAGATCTATCAAAGCTGGTAGGTAGGCTCTGTCTCCCAGAACTAGCTCTAATCGTGTCACTTGTTTGAGACCAATGGAGTCAAGCCATTTCTAGTCACCCTCTATTAATAAGTCCCTAGTAGTCTAAAAATAGATTCAAAAATTGATACTGACTCTTGATCACCTGGCAGAGGCAAGCAAGCTCAAAAAATATAGTAAAAATGCACCAAAATTACATAGAAAGAACAAAAACAGCTCAAAAAATGGACTTTTTTCTCCTAAGTTCATGGCCATCCCACCCAGGGATGGCCCCAAAATTGGCAGCTTTACCACCTAGGGATGACCACCAGTGGCCATCTCACCAAGGGATGGCCCCCAAAATGCTCAAAAATGGCCTTCCTAGCCACCAAATATAGACAAAAAACCTTGTAAAACATAAAAAATACATCAAAATTGCATAAAAAAAAATTTAAAAGTACACAATACTAAATGCTATCACTAATAAGGTTCATTTACCGATATTTAGTGTGTTTTGTTGGAAAATTAAAAAATAATTACATTTCCAAATTAAATAAAGTCTAATAGCAAATTCAGCCCTTACTTGTCTTGCATTGGCTCCACCGTTCGTCGAGTCTAGAGGCTAGCTCATTGTGATTGTGTGATGGTTTAGATAGCACTCCATTTTAAAAAATCACTCTCCTACTCCTCACCTCTCAATTTGCCAAGTCAAAATTGTGCAAATGAGCTCATTTTGCCAATTTTGAGCTTAAAAAGTCATAGAATAAGCATGGCCATTCTACGGTGGTATGGTTGGAAAATTTTCCAACCATCCCACACTAGCATGGCCATGAACTATGCAGCCATCCCACCTTAGGACAACCACCAAAAAATACCAAAAAAAGAGAAGAAAATGAAAAAAAAAAGGCCTAAAAACCACCAAAAACATGTCAAAACTGATAAAATTCACAAAGGATCAAGACTGAACCAAAATTGTCCATTTATGAATGGGAAAGTCTCTACTTCAATCCTCAATAATTCCATTGTGGTCAGACCGCTCCATGGGAATGAGGTAGTCACTTCCTTTCTTCCACAAAATATCAACAAAACCATCAAAATCCTAGCAAAATTGATAAATTTTACAA
Source organism: Wollemia nobilis (assembly GCA_028583015.1). NCBI lineage: Eukaryota > Viridiplantae > Streptophyta > Pinopsida > Araucariales > Araucariaceae > Wollemia > Wollemia nobilis. The sequence goes on along the minus strand of JAQPPZ010001689.1, from coordinate 1,682,810 downwards.
TGGGTAAAATTGAAGGAACCCTAATCAAGTCATATTGGTCAAGCGACTCATAAATTTCATCACTGGTTATGCCATCATCAACTCATAACTTGATGGGGAAGTCATAATTAATGAATTCATAATCAAAATCAACACTCAAACACTCAAAAGTGCAACTTGCATATATTCAAAAAAATTATTGCCAAAGATAAATTTCAAGCCTATGTTGGGGAATATAATTCAACACCAATTCAAAAAAACAAAGTCTTTGTATCCTTGAAGCCTTGGGGCATGTATTCCAAAATATGATTATAATCCAAATAAGGAACCAAGACCAAGTATATCCTAAGCCCCTAAAAATGTCATTACAGTGCGACTAAAAGGTATACCAAAATCAAATCATTCAAATATGTCAAAAGCAAGGATTCCAAGAATGCATGTTACTTCCATGATGGAGGTATCTAAAGTTGGTTAGGTTACTTAATAACCTTAATAATTTTATAGTTTAGTCATCTATTTTTCTCCACGCTCTGTTTCACACAATGCATCCCAAAAAGGGGTATATGTAGACACTAAAATCATGTCAATCCGATTAGACTACAATGATGCACTCTTATCAATCACCATATGGCTCCTTGGGTAACACTCAAGGGTTAAATAGTGGTCCTAACCACTTTTGGGAAGTTTTAGACCATGTAGCCATGGCTGTACCACCCCAAGATGACCACAGTTCATGGCTGTCCCACCCAGGGACGATCACCAACAACCATCCTTGGGTGGGACGACCATGGTCTAGTCCCCTCAAAAAGTCAAGGGTAGGACAAATGACAATAAAATTCTACCATTTATCTCTCATAATGATTTATGATAGATTTAGGGCCTGTCAAATCCATCACAACCTGCAAATGGGAGGCCCAAATTGGAGGCTTCTCTCACCCAACATATGGCAAGGATTTTGACAAGTGGCGATACCTATCTTGCTTTACCTAACTATAAATTTGAGTCTTTCCACCCAATTTAAAGAGGAGGTCTTTGCAATATTTTGCAATGAAGTGCTATTAAGATTCACTCTCCCCTTTCACCACGTATTTGCCCTTGAAATCTCCATCGATCGAAGGAGGTTTCTAAGTGATCCCAAATACGCAAATCCATTTCAAAATCCACCCATTTCTATGAATTAGATCATAAAATTTGATGACAACACCCCTAAGAGTAGTTTGAACCAAATCCTAGAGGAATTGGTGGCAAAAACCACCATGTTTGGTGGTCGTCCCCCCTTGGGATGGTTAATAGTCCCAATTGGAATACCTAGATATGACCATGAATTTGCACACAATTTTGGTTCAATTTTAATATAGGTAATTTCTAGAGTAGTTTATATACATAATACTAGAATTTGGTGCAATTTGGAGTAGTCTTGGATCTTCAATTAAGTTTTTCATTCTAACAGTCCCAATTGGAACACCTAGGGACGACCATGGATTCTGCATACAATTTACTTTCTATTTTTGCATAGATCATTCCTAAAGTATATAATATGCATTATACTAAGAAACATTTGATTGAATTTTTATTCAAAAAAATAAGTGATACATCTACAAAAATATGAATGCGTTTTGACCTACAAGTCTCATCAATGGAGTGAGCTTCGAAGAGGTACAACCTCTCTTTATAAAGACCTAACTCTAGGGGGAAATCCGAAGAGTAATGCATGTGGGATAAAAATATCCAAGAATTTTTACAAACTATAGGTTTATAGACCAAGATGGTGCAAATAAGGGAAGTCCAAAGCTCAAACCCCCCAAAAAAACACACCCACCCAGAAAAGAGAAGAAACACATTAAAAAAATATGAAAATATAAGGTGGGAAATAGAGTCCTTCAAACAATTTTATTTTTATAAAGATAATATTGAAGTGGTTTTTTATTCCTCCAACAAATGATGCCTCAAGAAATGTGCTTGAGCTCTCTATATTTTCTCCAATTTTCAAACATTGGAGAAATAATATCTATGTTGATTTGAAGATCTCTGACAAAACTGTAGTTGTCTAGTTTCAAAATATGAGGAACTATTTTTATTTTGGTTCAATGTGTAACATCACCACTATTTGATTACTATTTTTTTTGGAAGAATGTGATACTGCTGTAAGTGTTTGTGAATGCAGGTGCATGTTTCTACTCCTTAGGAAGTGAGATAGACAAGAAGAGCACCCACCCTTGGCGAAGATAGTGGTTGAAAGCATCAGGTAAGGTGGGATATAATGTCGTGCTTTATGCACCATGGCCCCTGAGTATATGGAAGACCACTATAGAAATTTCATGTAGGACATTCTGCATGCTACTGTATTTTATGCATATGCCTGATTGTGAAGGATGGAATGCTTTTTTTTGTTGGATAAAAATTGGTCTTTAATAAAGCCCCTCATTATTAAAAAAAGAAGAAATTAAAATAAGATATATATATATATATATATATATATATATATATATATATATATATATATATATATATTCAAAAATAAAAATATTAAAATTAGAATTATAAGAAAAAAAAAAAAAAAAAAAATATATATATATATATATATATTCAAAAATAAAAATATTAAAATTAAAATTATAAGAAAAAAAAAAAAAAAATATATATATATCTATATATATATAGTAAAAATAATATAATTTAGTTAAATATGTATTTAAGTGATTTTCTCTATGGGACAAGCATAGGCACCACTTGGCGGGTGTCTGAGGTAACCCTTTTTGCATGAATGACCATGATGTGTCACCTAGGAAGTATATGAGCTTTCTTATAAAATGATGGACCAAAGTCTTGTCCAAGCATTCGGAACAAATAAATCTGAAGTGACTGTGTGAGAGCAATTGGGTGAATACTATCTTCGTTGTGTTAATTTTTGGAGGGTGCTAAATTTGAATTCTACTTATTTGATGACTTGAGAAAGGTTGGATTTTTCTTGTTACTATTGCTTGACCGCTGCATATTGTGGATAGCTTATGATGTAGGATATATTGGAATATTTAGTTTACTGATATAATCAATTAAATCTACAAACGGATTTTTGTGTGATAAATGATATTGAAAAGGTTATTAATGGCTCCATAAGAATGAATATATTTTCATCTTAAAATATATCTACTATAGAGTTGGTTTATATTAATTATGTGCTACGGTGAATAGTCTGTAAAACACAATGGAAAAATAGTAGTATGGAATAAATCAATTATTTGTTGCATATTGTATTCATGTAGCTAGATGCATCCATGTAAGGGCCACGCTGACCCCTTTCATGCTCTCAATCACACATCTCTTTGGCCTATCATTTTGGAGACATCATGACATCACATAATTGCTTTCGAATGGTCATCCGAATGGGACGTTACCAGCCCCTTGTAGTATTCTCTAATACTGAAGAGCTCTACGTTTGCTTTATCTTCTTGAGCTGTTGTGAATGATAGTAGAGGTAAATATATGCAATGGTTCAGATTTGTGACATGTTAGAATGAAGCCGATATTAGGCTTCTTTTATTCAAATGATAATAAGAAGTCTTTATGCATAAACCTTAGCACAATATAGCAAAATGTATCTCAATCTAGTACTGCATCTTGGTAATGATATTATTGATCGAATATTTAATGGAAAATCATTGGTGGTTGTAATGCTTAAGTAAAAAAACTATGTTTTTTTTAAATTGGTGGCGTTATAGAGAATATTGTATTATGATAACATAATTAATTCTTTCATCAGAAATTGGTTATGGATTAATTTTATTTTCTGGTTTATTATGTCTAAATGTAACTCATGAATAGAAACATAAAAGCCAAATATAGACCACATAGTTGAGTTTAATGTCTTTTTCTGATTGAGCTATTAAATAAGGCTATTGATTCTAGAAACTTGCATATACATTAGCTCTTTCATCATAATTGTGTGAATCGAGCCTATTTTGACACCATAAATGAACCACTTTATTGAATCCTGCATAGGTGATCAAGTTCATAGGTGTAGTCATGTGGAAACTCAGGCTACATGTACAATGCCATTTGTTTGCTTGTGGATCCAACAATTTATGAAGTTTCCCTTTTATTAGAGGGTGAATTTAATAGACATACCTTATAGAAACTTTTTAGAATTGATATAGGAGAACATGACTTAGCTAGATTGCATCGTGGTTCAATTTATTGTATGATAGGATAACTATTTTATAAGTGTATGTCTTGCTAGAATTGTTTTGACTATGAAAAGGTGGTTACCTTCAAGAGTTGATTAATAAATGATAGGTAGTATCTTATGAGATTTAGAACCTTAACATCAAGTTCGGGAAGACAAAATACAAGCTCAAAATATAAGGGAATATATAAAAAATTAATGGTAGGTTAATCAAGAGTTTGAAACATCGTATTTAGGAAAGAGATTTATGTAATTATTATAAATGACACCCTCTAGTTGTTAAATAGAACTTACTAAGAATATTAAATGTAGGGATAATAAATCCAAATTTTTATACTATAGGACAAAATAAAAATGGTTTAAAAAAAATCTAAATAAGAGGAATAATTAAGGTGTTTACCTTTTTGCCTGAGCAAAATCGAAAGGAAAATGAAGATTTCTAAAAAATATGTTGATCATGAAAATGCATATGAAATTAGAACTCCTTCGAGATTACCCATGAAATTTTTTCATAGGAAGTCAACCCTTACTTTACAAAAGTGTTATAGCTTTGATTACTGAATTTTAAAAAGTTATAACTTTATAATAAGAGATTGTTTGACAATATAAATATTCTTAGTACTATGCTTATTATATCATGCTTCATTATAGTTCCATTATTAGATTTAAAATTTATTTGAACTCCATACAAGAAATAAAATATGGTCATGTTTAACTATTTATTTTGTCTAGAGAAAGTTGGAAAAATTATCTCATATAGCTAATGGAGGAAAATATTAAAAGCATATGATGCTTACAACACATCGAGAAGGATGTCTAGAAGCTTATGACACATCAGTAAGGGTGTCCATATTTACAAAAAAATCTTTTCAAATAGGATGGCTATGCATACACTGAAGACATTGAGAAGGATGTCACCTACCCAACTCTGACAGTCCATAGAGGTGGCTGTTGAGATATCGGGGACAACTATTCTTTAACGAGATATAGAAAAGATCAGAGGATTTTCCATAGTAAAAGAGTAAAAAATAATGGTATGGGATATTATTCTAGGTTTTCATATGAGATAGTACATGAGGGTACTTATAAGTCATGTTCCAGCTATGGAATTGCCAACAAAAAATTAAGGCTAAGGAGTTGGTCCTTGGGGTTGGAAGGTCCAGCAGTAGATGGTATGGGCAAAATTACCTTTAACTAGATTATGAACTAATTGGATCCAATAGCCAAGGTGTTGGTGGGCCCTATAAGCATTCATAGAAAGATGAACTACTAACAGGCACAAGCATAATACGCTAGCTCTAGCATGGGCTTAAAATGGGTCAGTGGACCATTAGGACGAGAATAGGATCATAGATCAAAATCCTCCATGCTATGAGATGGGAAAAATAATGCATCCACCCTTCCAGGTGTTATGGGCCCTAGAAGAATAACCCTTTACCGAGAACCCAGAACTCGAGTAAGGAGAAGATGGGTCTCATATATGGTAGTATATAGAAAGAAATTGGTCGATCTCGAGCACTTGAGATTCTGTCTACAGTGGTATAAGATCTCGGAGTGTGAACATCTATGCCTAAGTACTAATACAAAGTTGGGTGTGCTTTCGTCAAATTATGATATTTGTGTTTTGATAAATAAAATTTTTGAATTTGTGTTTTTGACAACTAGGTGAGTAGACTTGGGTTGTTACAGTTGGTATCAGAGCCTAGGTTGCAAAAACCCTAGGTTGCAAATGTGATTTGTTGAATTGACATAGCTCTTTTATCACCAGGTATGGCGGGGACCTCAAAAAGAGCAAGTGCTAATATGCAAGAGGGGATTGTAGAAGTCCTAAGGAAGGGACTAAGATGACTCGTGAGGGAGTCAGATCGAGTACAAACTATTGAAGTACCTCAATGTGTGATAAGAAAAGAGAAAGAGCCAATAGTAGCAAGGGCTACTCAGAATGATGAGAACATGACAAGAATGATTCAGCTAATGCAAGAACAACTGAATCAATAGAGGGAACAAATGGAGATGCAAAGGGCTCAAATGAGTGAGCATATGGAACAATAGAGGGCTCAGATGTCCCAACAATAGGAAATTATTACACAACAATAGAAGGTAATTGAGAATCTGACTAAAAGTAAGGAGTCAGAGAATAAGTGAATTTCCTGAGGGATCTTCGAGGAGGAAGGTCAGTGTAGAATTGCAGAAAGAAATTAAGAAGCTAGATATTTCTAAATTTTATGGAAAAGGGGATGGAGAAGCAGCTATCAATTGGTTGAGTGAAGTTGAAGGGTACTTCTCTATTCAACCCCTATGCACAGAATCAAAAACTACATGGGCAGTGGCACATTTAATAGGTCCAACCAGATATTGGTGGACCACCTACAAGAAAACCAGTCAGAAGGAGACTTTTGATATCCCTTGGGATGTATTTGAGAAGGAATTTTGAGGATAGATTCCTTACACCATAATTCTACATTGAGAAGTACTCTGAATTCACCAATTTGCATCAAGAAAGCATGTCGGTGATAGAATATTATCAAAGATTTATCCAACTACTAAAATATGCACCAAAATATGATAAATGAGAAGAATTTAAAGCTCATAAATTTGTAATGGGATTACATCCCAAAATTGGGACCCCTGTTGGATGAGGAAAACCTAAAAATTTGATAGAAGCTTTTGATGTTGCACGTTATGAAGAAATAAGCCAAAAAAATACAAAGGCTTATTTCCAAAAATTTGAGAAGGAAGAACCTAAGAAAAGAAAATACCCAGAGCCTGTTAAAGGTAAATATCAATATAAGAAATATAGGGATGGTGGCCATTACAGAGGGGACAATAGGAACAAAGGAAAATTTTAGGGTAATAAGGGATAGTCAGATAGGAGGAATTTTCAAGAGAAACTTGTACAAAGGTCTACATACCAGGAAAAAGGAAAGAATGTCAACCAGAATAAAAATGGGGACAAGCAAAAGAATAAGGGTCCAAATGTATGCTTTGTATGTGGAGCTCTGGATCATTATGCAAGTCAATGCCCAGAGAGAGCTGATAAAATAAAGCCAACTGAAGAAGCTCCTCACTGAATTTATGCTGCTATAGGTAATCCCAAACTTTTAGGGCAAGCCACTCCATTTATTTTAAAAGGAAAATTAGGCAAGAAAGAAGTTCGTATCTTAATAGATAGTGGTGCAACTGATAGTTTTATATCTTCTAGTATTATGAGGGACATACCGGTAAGACCTAGGATTATGGCAAATGGGTGGCAAGTTGAGTATGGTTCAGGATAAACCTATATGGTCAACCAGTGTCTATTTGACTCTCAGATAGATATCCCTCAAGGAAAAATAAATTGGCATCTGTATGTAGCACCCTTGCATGCTTTTGATATTATCCTAGGTTTAGATTGGCTAAAAGCTCACAAAGCCTTGCTTAATTTTGAAGAAAGATGGTTGGACTTCACAGATGATTCCAATCAATGAATTTGAGTCCATTGTAATAGAGTGACCTTGGAACCCCACCTGATGACTACTATGCAAGTTAAAAGGGCCTTAAGAAAAGGGTGTAGGCTTTATGTGGTCAAATTGAACAAGAAAGAAGAAACTGAGTCTAGCTCTACTCTATTTCAACAGTATCCTATATTGAATGAGTTTAGAGATGTTTTTCCTGAAGACCTGCCTGGACTTCCTCCAAAAAGAGAATTTGAATTTTCTATTGAGCTTTTACCTGGAGCATCACCTATTGCTAGAACCCCTTACCGAATGACTCCCCTTGAATTACAAGAACTCAAGACCCAACTTCAGGATTTATTAGAAAAAGGGCACATTAAGCCTAGTGTCTCACCATGGGGAGCACCAGTTCTGTTTGTCAAGAAGAAGGATGGATCTTTGAGACTATGTATTGATTATAGAATGCTTAATAAGATGACGGTGAAAAATAAATATTCTTTACCAAGGATTGATGATCTATTTGATCAACTGAGGGGAGCAACTATCTTCTCAAAGATCGACCTTAGGTCAGGATACCACCAATTGAGAATCAGGGAAGAAGATACCTTCAAGACTACTTTTAGAACTCGATATGGGCATTATGAGTTCACAGTGCTACCTTTTGGATTAACAAATGCTCCAGCTGCCTTCATGAACTTGATGAATAGTGTATTTAGGGAGCAGTTGGATCAGTTTGTATTGATATTTCTGGATGATATTTTGATCTATTCTTGAAGTAAGGAGGAACATGACCAACACATGAGAATAGTTCTAGAAATCCTTAGGAGAAATCAATTGTATGGAAAATTATCTAAGTGTGAATTTTATACACCACAAGTACAGTATTTGGGGCACATAGTCTCAACCGATGGAGTAGCGGTTGATCCTAAAAATATAGAAGCCGTAGTAGATTGGCCAGCACCCACCAATGTTACTGAAGTAAGAAGTTTTATGGGAATGGTTGGATATTATCGGTGATTTGTAAAGGGATTTTCAAATATTGCCTTTCCTATCACCAATCTACAAAGGAAGGGAAAAGTATTCAAATGGACTGCTCAGTGTGAGGAGGCATTCAGAGTCCTTAAGGAAAAGTTGACAACTGCACCTATCCTTCAAATTCTAGATCCTAGTAAACCATTTACAGTTTGTACGGATGCCTCTCTAGAAGGGCTAGGAGGTGTCTTATTGCAGAATGAGGTTGTTGTGGCATATGAATCTAGAAAACTTAAGAAACATGAGGTTAACTATGCCACTCATGATTTAGAGTTAGCTACTGTAGTCCATGCTCTTAAAATATGGTGGCACTACCTGTTGGGTAAACCTTTTGAATTGAAAACTGATCACCAAAGTTTGAGATACATTTTTACTCAACCCTTATTAAATGCTAGACAATGGAGATGGATGGAATTTTTGGCCGAATATGATTTTGGGATTGAATATATAAAAGGAAAAGAAAATAAGTGGTAGATGCACTTAGCAGAAGGAGACACATAACTGCTTTAACATGATGCCAGTATGGGCTAAAGGAACAAATTAAAGAGTTGCAAAAAAATGATGAATTCTGTAACCAATGTCGTACTAAGGTCGAGCAAGGACTGAATCGACATATGGATTTCAAAGTTAAGGAGGATCTGGTATACTTTAGAGACCACATAATAGTACCCAATAATGATGGGATAAAAAGAACAATATTGCAAGAAGCACATTGTGCTCCATACTCTACTCATCCAGGAGTGGTGAAAATGAGGGAGAATCTAAAAAAGGACTTTTACTGGCCTAGAATGAAAAAGGATGTGGTTCATTTTGTTGCAAAGTATCTAGAATACCAGAAAGTTAAGGTCGAGCATCAACATCCTGGGGGACAACTACACTTATTTGATATTCTAGAACAAAAATGGCAAGTAATTTCCATGGATTTTATAGTTGGTCTTCCCAAAACTCGATTCCAGCATGATGCAATTTTTGTTGTGGTGGATAAATTAACTAAGGTGGCACATTTTATACCGGGCAATGTTCATGATGATGCCCCTACTATAGCACAAAATTTTGCTCGAGAAATTGTGAGGTTGCATGGTTTCCCTGAAATAATCATCTCTGATAGAGATTCACGATTTACTTCTAAATTTTGGTAAGCTTTGCACCGAGCATGGGGTACAAAGCTTAACATCAGCACAACCTATCATCTTGAGATGGATGGGCAGACCGAGAGGGTCAATCAAGTGCTGGAGGATATATTATGTATGTATTGTATGGACCACCAGAATAAGTGGGAAGATTACCTCTTCCTGGTGGAATTTGCTTATAATAATAGCTATCATACCACGTTGGGCATGGCCCCTTTTGAAGCCCTATATGGGCACAGGTGTAGAACACCATTAACGTGGGATAACTTGGATGATCAAGAAATGATCGGTCTTGATGCTATTAAATGAATGGAGGTCCAGTTAAAAGAAATCCACCAATGACTTAGGGAAGTCGCAGATCGTCAGAAGAGCTATGCTGACTTAAAATGAACTCCTCGAGAGTTTGCTATTGGTGATAAAGTTTTCTTAAGAGTCAAACCTACCAAAAGCTCCATCAAATCCACAAAACTTAGCCCTAGATTTGTAGGTCCATTTGAGATCATTGCCAAAATTAGTCCTGTTGCATATAAGCTAGCTCTGCCACCTAATTTGTCCAAGATCCACAATACTTTCCATGTGTCCCTCCTTCATAAATATGTGGTTGACCCTTCTCATATATTGGATGTTTCTCATTTGCAGACGTCGGACCCACAACTCATTGAGGTTCGACCCATCAAAATTCTGGGATTCAGAACCAAACAGTTGAGAAAAAGGACTATAGATCAGTGTAGAGTCCAGTGGGATCTCTACTCCGAAAGAAATGCCACATGGGAAGATGTGGTAGCAATGAAAAAACAATTTCCATACTTGTTTGAAAATTGACATTTATATGGACATTGGAAAATTGATATACCAATACTTGTATATTTTGGATTGATGATATATGTTTTGATGTATTTATGTTGTAATGCATGCATCCTTTGATATAATGCATATGGTTGGTTATATTTGTATATGTTCAATTATTTTTGAAACCTGCAAAAATATTTTGACTAACACAAGGACTATGTTAAATTCTTGTGGGGGAGAATGTAACATCCCCACTATTTGATTACTATTTTCTTGGAAGAATGTGATACTGATGTAAGCGTTTGTGAGTGCAGGTGCAGGTTTCCACTCCATAGCAAGTGAGCCGGACAAGAAGAGCACCCACCCCTAGCGGAGATAGTGGTTGAAAGCATCAGGTAAGGTGGGATATGATGTCGTGCTTTATGCACCATGGCCCGTGGGTACATGGAAGCCCACTATAGAAATTTCATGTAGGACATTCTGCCTACTACTGCATTTTATGCATATGCCTAATTGTGAAGGATGGAATGTCTTTGTTTGCTGGATGAAAATTGGTCTTTAATAAAGCCCCTCATTATTAAAAGAAGAAGAAAAATAAATAAGATATATATATATATATATATATATTCAAAAATAAAAATATAAAAATTAAAAGTAAAATTAAAATATAATATATATATATATAGTAAAAATAATATAATTTAGTTAAAAAGGTATTTAAGTGATTTTATCTATGGGACAAGCATATGCACCACATAGAAGGTGTCTAAGGTAACCCTTTTTGCATGAATGACCATGAGGTGTCACCTAGGAAGTATATGAGCTTTCTTATAAAATGATGGACCAAAGTATTGTCCAAGCATTCAAAATAAATAAATATGAAGTGACTGTGTGAGAGCAATTGGGTGAATATTTTCTTCGTTGTGTTGATTTATGGAGGGCATCGACTTTGAATTTTGCTTAATTGATGACTTGAGAAAGGTCAGCTTTTTCTTGTTACTATTGCTTGACCGCTGCATATTGTGGATAGCTCATGATGTAGGATATATTGGAATATTTAGTTTGTTGTTATAATCAATTAAGTCTGCAAACGGATTTTTGTGTGGTTGATGATATTGAAAAGGGTATTATAATTTGCTAGCTCCATAAGAATGAATAGATTTTCATCTTAAAACTTATCTACTGTAGAGTTGGTTTATATTAATTATGTGCTATGGTGAATAGTCTGTAAAACATAATGGAAAAATAATTGTATGGAATAAATCAATTATTCGCTGCATATTATATTCATGTAGCTAGATGCATCCATATAAGGGCCACGCTGATCCCTTTCATGCTCTTAATCACATGTCTCTTTGTCCTGTCAATTTCGAGATATCACGACGTCACAAAATTACTTTTTAATGCTCACCTAGATGGGATGTTAGCAACCCCCTGTAGTATTCTCTAATATTGAAGAGCTTTGCATTTGATTTATCTTCTTGAGTGGTTGTGAAAGATAGTAGAAGCAAGTATATGCAATGATTCAGATTTGTGACATGTTAGAACGAAGCTGATATTAGGCTTCTTTTATTCAAATTATAATAAGGAGTATTTATGCATAAACCTTAGCACAATATGGTAAACTGTATCTCAATCTAGTACTGCATCTTGGTAATGATACTAATGATCAAATATTTAATGGAAAATCATTGGTCGTTGTAATGCTTAAGTAACAAAACTATATTTACTTTTTGAATTGGCGGCATTATAGAGAATATTGTCTTATGATAACATAATCTATTCTTTCGTCAGAAACTGGTTTTGGATTAATTTTCTTTTGTGGTTTATTATGTATAGATGTAACTCATGAATAGAAACATAAAAGTCGAACATAGACCATATAGTTGAGTTTAATTTATTTATTTTATTGAGCTATTAAATAAGGCTATTGATTTTGGAAAGTTGCATATATATTAACTCTTTCATTGTAATTGTTTGAACCGAGCTTGTTCTAACACCATAAACGACCCACTTTATTGAATCTTGCATAGGTGATCAAGTTTGTAGGTGTAGTCATGTGGAAACTTGGGCTGCATGTGCAATGTTATTTGTTTGCTTGTGGATCCAATAATTTGTGAAGTTTCCCTTTTATTAGAGCGTGAATTTAATAGACATACCTTCTGGAAACTTTTTAGAATTGATATAGGAGAACATGGCTTAGCTAGATTGCATCATGGTCTAATTTCTTGTATGATAGGACAACTATTTGATAAGTATACATCTTGCTAGAATTATTTTGACTAAGAAAATGTGGTTACCTTCAAGAGTTGATTAATAAATGATAGGTAGTCTCTTATGAGATTTAGAACCTTAACATCATGTTCAGAAAGACCAAATGCAAGCTCGAACTATAAGGGAATATAAAAAAAATTAATGGTAGGTTAATCAAGAGTTTGAAACGTCGTATTGAGGAAAGAAATTTATTTAATTATTATAAATGACACCCTATAGTTGTTAAATCAAACTTACTAAGAATATTAAACGTAGGGATAATAAATTTAAATTTTTATACTGTAGGACAAAATAAAATGGTTTAATGAAAAGATAAATAAGAGGAATAACTAAGGTGTTTACCTTTTCACCTGAGCAAAATTGAAAGGAAAATAAATATTTCTTAAAAATATGTTGATCATGAAAATGCATATGAAATTGGAACTCCTTCGAGATTACCCATGAAAAGTTTTCATAGGAAGTCAATCCTTAATGAATATTAGTTTACTTTACAAAAATGTTATAGCTTTGATTATTGAATTTTAAAAAGTTATAGCTTGATAATAAGATATCGTTTGATAATATGAATATTCTTAGTACTATTCTTATTATATCATGCTTCATTATAGTTCCGTTATTAGATTTAAACTTTATTTGAAATCCAGAAAAGAAATACAATATGGTCATGTTTAACTATTTATTTTTTCTAGAGAAAGTTGAAAAAATTACCTCATATAACTATTGGAGGAAAATATTAAAAGCATATGTTGCTTACAACACATCGAGAAGGATGTCTAGAAGCTTATGAACCATCGGAAGGGTATCCATGTTTACAAAAAAATATTATTGATTAGGATGGCTATACATACACTAAAGACATTGAGAAGGATGTCACCTGCCCAACTCTGACAGTCCACAGAGGTGGTTGTTGAGATATCGAGGATAACTATTCTTTAATGGGATATAGAAGAGATCAGAGGATCTTCCATCGTAAAAGAGTAATGAATAATGATATGGGATATTATTCTAGGTTGTCGTACAAGGTAGTACATGATGATACTCATGAGTCATGTTCTAGCTATGGAATTGCCAATAAAATCTCGAGGCTAGGGAGCTGGTCCTTAGGGTTGTAAGGTCCCGTGGTAGATGGTATGGGCAACATTACCATCAACTAGATTATGAACTAAATACCTAGATCCAATAGCCAAGGTGTTTGCGGACCCTATAAGCATTCATAGAAATATGAACTTCTAGCAGGCACAAGCATAAATACACTATCTCTAGCATAGGCTTAAAATGGGTCAGTGGACCATTGGGATGAGAATAAGATCATAGATCTAAGTCCTCCATGCTACGAGACAAGGAAAATAATGCATCCACCCTTCTAGGTGTTATGGGCTCTAGAAGGGTAACCCCTTACTGAGAACCCAAAACTTGAGTAAGGAGAGGATGGGTCTTATGTATGGTAGTCTATAGTGGGAAATTTGCCAGTCTCGAGCACTTGAGATTTTGTATATAGTGGTATAGGATATCGAAGTGTGAACATATATGCCTAAGTACTAATACAAAGTTGGGTGTGCTTTCGTCAAATTATGATATTTGTGTTTTGATAAATTAAAATTTTGAATTTGTGCTTTTGACAACCAAGTTAGTAGACTTGAGTTGTTATGCCATGTCTAAATTTTTCTTTCTCTAGAAATCTAGCTAAAAGTGAAGGTCTGTCATCAAATTTAACTTTCTCAAAAAAATATAGGAGAAAATTAATTTGATATCACCTAGCTCTAAGTCTGTTAAAAATATTATTTTTAACATAAATAAATACATCCTTGGAGCTTTCTCTAACTATAAATTTGTTGATTTCACTCATGATAATGACCTTTTGTTGATGAATTAGATGATGGGAGGAAGTAGGGATGTATTGATAGGTAATCATAAAATTCTAAAACAATTTGGAGCAGATAATTCCAGTCTGAAAAAAATAGGCCCCTTAAAAATATAGTATCTAGAAGTGTTACTTCAAAATAAAAAATAAATGAAGTAATTTTAATACTATCATAGAAGGAACCGTAGGTAGCAAGAAAACCATTAAGATCCTCCTTAAGGCCATTCCAAACTCCAATGGCATCATCAATATATATTTTATAAAATAAAATATTTTTCATAGCAACATTATTAAATACCTATTCCTCTAGATGATAGAGAAATAAACAAGCATAAACCATAGAAAAATTACTTCCCATGGCTGTTCATATTATCTACCTATAAGTTTTCCTTTTGAATTCCAAGTAGTGTTGTGTTAACACTAACTCTGCAAGACTTATCACAAAGTTTATCTTGGCTGGATCAAATTCATTCTTAAAAAAAATATGAAGGGTTGCTAGTCCTTGAGAGGCAGGGATGATGGAATAGAGACTCTCAACATCAAAAGAGAAGAGAATGATGTCTTGAAGATAAGTACAACCATGCATGTATTTAATTAGATATATGGAATCCAAGAGATGATTTTTATGCTTCAACAAAATTGGTAGGAGCAGATGATGAAACCATTTGGAGGTAGTTTCGAGCATGAAATAATAGTAGGAATAGATGGGTCAACCAAAAATCCTGGGCTTATGGACTTTGGGGAGTAGGTAAAAGACACACACTCTAGAAGAGGATGGTGTTACCTAGAGCATAAATGTTCTATGGTTTTTTAAAGCATATTACTCCTAAAAGCCCAACCAAGCAAGTATTGAAGCTGATAAAAAATATCTTGCTAAGGGGTTCTGTTTACTTTAGAGTACACATTCTGATATGAAAGCTAGTAAATCCTTCTAAAATGTATTGGTCCATGGATAAAACACAAGCATCCAAGTTTTTATCTATGGGCTTGATGATAATGGATTTATCATTGGCAATGGAATGAATGATAGACTAGATATGGGGTAGAAATGCACGTTGATGGGTGGGATTGGTAGACGATAATTTTTTATTGAGTAATATTTCACCCATGCCAATAATTTATTCCAAAGGCTTGTAAAAATATGAGGGAATTAAATTTGGGTTGGAGACACAAAAAGGATCAATGGGCTTAGGTCTTTTTGGAGGGCACCTCTTGATCTAAAGAACCATTCAATATAAAGATGACTACAAAAGGCTAAAAACTCATATTTTAGAACCTCTTTGGCCATGGGAGCAGAAACATAGAACTTTAAACCCAAACTAAGTGATGCAGGAGCATCCGACGACAGCAGAGCAATCTTTCATCTTTCAAAACTTTCTGTTTCAAATTCTTTTCCTAAGTACTTTTCTTCAGTTTTTCCCAAGGGGGAAGTCTTTGTAAAGCATGGGGGAAGGGGGTCACGAAATTGCGACATGTCATGAAATCGTGACCTCAAAAGCTACAAAAAGGCGAAGGGGCGAGTTGCGTCACGATATCGCGACATTATTTACAAAGCAAGACAGAGGGGCGAGTTGCATCGCGATATCGTGACGTCGCGATATCGCGACATCATTTCCAGAGCAAGGCAGAGGGGCGAGTTGCATCGCGATATCGCGACATCATTTCCAGAGCAAGGCAGAGGGGCGAGTTGCATCGCGATATCGCGACATCATTCCAGAGCAAATCAGAGGGGCAAGTTGTGTCATGATATCGTGACGTCGCGATATCACGACCCGTGAAAAACTGCCACGTGGCATGGTCACAAAACGACTTCAAAAGCAAAGGACTTCAAAAAAGTGAAGGCAGAGGTGGGGGGTCACGAAATTGCGGCCCCAAGGGACTTCGGCATAGTGGAGACGCTGTTGGTTGCGATATCGTGACATGTCGCAAAATCGTGACATGTCGCGATTTCGCGACCCCCCACCTCTGCCTTCACTTTGTCGAAGTCCTTTGCTTTCGAAGCCATTTTGTGACCATGCCACGTGGCAATTTTTCACTGGTCACGATATCGCGACATCGCGATATCGTGATGCAACTTGCCCCTCTGATTTGCTCTGGAATGATGTCGTGATATCGCGACGTCGTGATACGGGGACCGGAAGTTCACTCCTTCAAAATATACATGCTTTTCATTAAAATCTTCAAAAAAATTATACATGCATGAAAATAAAACAGCCCACAGGCTCTACAAAGACCAAGCTCAGCTTCGGTCTCCCTAACTGTACCACTTCCCTTTCTTCGGTCCACCACCCTCCCTCATACAAAAATCTGAGTTTTTATCGAGGTCTCGACCCTATAGCAATTAATGCCCCCACCTAACAAAATTTCAAATTTGATTTTCCCTCTCGGTCGAGTTTTCAAATCTTTTTGTCATAAATGGGCAACTGCCCGATCCGTCAAGGAGCTTGCATTCATGGTCTCCCTCGAACTGCAACCGCCATTTCACCCATACTTTCCTAGGCCTGCAACTGTCGCCTTGTCAGAATATTTCAATGCGAAGGTTATTCCCTATTGAATACATGTGGCCGTCCTCTCTAATCTAAAATACGTGTCCTTCATCTTTGTTAAATACACGCAAGCTTTCGCATGTCAATTTCGACCTCAACCCCAACTGGTTGTGCTACTTTTAACACACGTGGCAGCCACGTGTCAAAACTGGCCTTGCCCGGCCGTTCGCTTGCTCACTTTTGGCTATAACCTTACCTAGCCGCGATATCGCGACAGGTCACGAAATCGCGACATGTCGCGATATCGTGACCAACAGCGTCTCCACTATGCCGAAGTCCCTTGGGGCCGCGATTTCGTGACATGTCGTGAAATTGCGACATGTCACAATTTCGTGACCCCCCACCTCTACCTTCACTTTGTCGAAGTCCTTTGCTTTCGAAGCTGTTTTGTGACCATGCCAAATGGTAGTTTTTCATTGGTCATGATATCGCGACGTTGCGATATCATGATGTCGCGATATCGTGACGTAACTCGCCCCTATGATTTGCTCTGGAATGATGTCGCGATATCGCGATGCAACTCGCCCCTCTGTATTGCTTTGTAAATAATGTTGCGATATCGCGACGTCGCGATATCGCGACGCAACTCGCCCTCTCTGTATTGCTTTGTAAATAATGTTGCGATATCGCGACGTCGCGATATCGCGACGCAACTCGCCCCTTCGCCTTTTTGCAGCTTTTGAGGTCGCGATTTCACGACCCCCTTCCCCCATGCTTTACAAAGACTTCCCCCTTGGGAAAAACTGAAGAAAAGTACTTAGGAAAAAAATTTGAAACAGAAAGTTTTGAAAGATGCAAGATTGCTCTGCTGTCGCTGGATGCTCCTGCATCAGATACCCCGGGTAAAAAGGAGAAGTGATCTTCACTTCTATGCTGTTCGGTCCCCGTCAGTGGTATTAGAGCCAGTAGTTCCTGAGAGTACAGCAGACCGTCGAAGGAGAGGCAGTTGTACCAAGACTTGTGGGAGGGCTTGAGATCCCTTCCCCAAGTCCCCCTTGGGAAAAACTAAAGAAAAGTACTTAGGAAAAAAAATTGAAACAGAAAGTTTTGAAAGATGCAAGATTGCTCTACTGTCACCGGATGCTCCTGCATCAGATACCCGGGTAAAAAGGAGAAGTGATCTTCACTTCTATGCTGCTCGGTCCTCGTCAGTGGTATCAGAGCTAGTAGTTCCTGAGCGTACAGCAGACCGTCGAAGGAGAGGCAGTTGTACTAGGACTTGTGGGAGGGCTTAAGATCGGGTGAAAAGAATGCCTCCAAGGAGAAACCCCGTTGGTGGAAGAGGCATGGCAACAAGAGATTTCCAGGCTTTGCAGTGACAAGTTCAGGCCCTGCAAGAAGAACTACGCAGAGGACATGAACCGAGAAGAGATGCAGACAGTGAGGATGAAGCGGATGAAGAAGAAAATCAGTTTGAAGAAGAAGAAGAAGAAGCTGTGGATCCGGCACAAGCCAGACTGTACAAGGCCATATCCCAGATCGGGAAGAGGCCGAAGATAGAAGTTTCCACGTATTCTGGGAACTTGAATCCAAAAGAATTGATTGACTGGATAAATGACTTAGAAGAATATTTTGAATATGAAGAAGTTGAAGATCCCGAGCGGGTCAGGTTTTCTAAAACCAAATTAAAGGGTCATGCCAGCATATGGTGGAAGGGGGTACAGCTGGAGCGGAACAGAAGAGGAAAGGAATGGATAACTAGATGGGACAGAATGGTAGAAAAATTAAAAAGACAATTCATCCCCGTAGATTATGAACTAGATCAGCTAAGAAAAATGCAGAGTTTGAGACAGATGAATAAAACTGTCCAAGAATATACGGAGGAATTTTATAAAATCTCCATCAGAACTGGCCAGTTAGAAGCAAGCAAGGAAAATGTGGCCCGTTATATTAATGGGTTGAGACCCAGTGTTCAGGAAGAGTTGAGCTTGGTTCGGGTGAGCACCATTGAAGATGCTTACCAGTTTGCTCTGAAGGTTGAAGAAAAACTAAATAGAAGGTTTGAAAGCAAGCAAAGAGTAAAAGGACCTAGAGGAAAGACTGGTGGAAAGAAAGAGGAAGGAAAGGAAGAGAAGAAAGAAGAGGTGAGCAGCAGCCAAGGTCAGAAAGAAGAAGATGAAGAACCCAAACCGCAAGTTCAGAACAATGGCTACCCAAGAGGAAGAGGTAGATCTAGACGCGGGTATGGAAGAGAAGTGTTCCGAGGAACATGTTTCCACTGCGGAGAAGAGGGGCATAGGGAATATGAGTGTCCCCAGCACCCCGAGAGAGTAAACAAGAAACAAGTGGGTCCTGCCAAAGCTGTTGTGGCAGTTGAAGATGTTGACTCAAAACATTCTGAAGAAGCTGAGAAAGGAGAAGCAATGATTGTGAGGAGGACCATGTTGATTGAGGAAGACAAGTCAGAGCAGAGGAGAAGCCTGTTTCGCACACGGTGCAAAAGTGTAGGCAAAGTCTGTAATGTTATTATAGACAACGGGAGTACAGATAACTTAGTTTCTGAGGAGATGGTTACTAAGTTGCAGTTAGAGAGAAGGAGGCACACGCATCCATATCGGATTGCATGGTTGCAGAAGGACCACAGAGCATGGGTTTGTGAACAGTGCTTAGTCATGTTTTCTAGATTGGGAGATACCAGGATGAGGTCCTGTGTGATGTATTCCCCATGGATGCTTGCCATTTTCTATTAGGGAGGCCATGGCAGTTTGATCGGAGTGCAGTGCATGATGGTCGTGCAAATACGTACTCCTTGATAAAATATGGAGTGCGACACAAGTTGAAGCCATTACAGATAGAGGATGAGAAGGTGTGCAGCAATGCCAGAATTTGTCTGGTAGAGGGCAAAAAATTTATTTGCCAAGAGTCAAGGTTTAAGCAGGCTGTAGAGGCAGGTGCACGTTTGGAACTGTTACAGAGGACGTGGACCAAACAACATAGAAGTGAAGATCACTTCTCCTTTTTACCCGGGGTATTTGATGTAGGAGAATCCGATGACAACAGATCAATCTTGCATCTTTCAAAACTTTCTATTTCAATTTTTTTTCCTAAGTACTTTTCTTCAGTTTTTCCCAAGGGGGAAGTCTTTGTAAAGCATGGGGGAAGGGGGTCACGAAATCATGACATGTCACGATTTCACGACATGTCACGAAATCGTGACCTCAAAAGCTGTAAAAAGGTTAAGGGGTGAGTTGCGTCACGATATCGCGACGTCGCGATATCGTGACATTATTTACAAAGCAAGACAGAGGGGCAAGATGCGTCGTGATATCGTGAAGTCGCGATATCATGACATCGCGATATCGCGACATAATTTCGAGAGCAAGGCAGAGGGGCGAGTTGCATCATGATATCACGACGTCGCGATATCGTGACATCATTCCAGAGCGAATCAGAGGGGCGAGTTGCGTCGTGATATCACGACGTCGTGATATCGCGACGTCGTGATATCACGACCAGTGAAAAAATGCCACATGGCATGGTCACAAAACGGCTTCGAAAGCAAAGGACTTCGACAAAGTGAAGGCAGAGGTGGGGGGTCACAAAATTGTGACATGTCACGATTTCGTGACGTCACAAAATCGCGGCCCCAAGGGACTTCGGCATAGTGGAGACGCTGTTGGTCGCGATATCACGACATGTCGCAATTTTGTGACCTATCACGATATCACGGCCAGGTAAGGTTACAGCCAAAAGTGAGCAAGCGGATGGCCGGGCAAGGCCAGTTTTGACACGTGGCTGCCACGTGTGTTAAAAGTAGCACAACCAGTTGGGGTTGAGGTCGAAATTGACACGTGAAAGCTTGCGTGTATTTAACAAAGATGAAGGACACGTATTTCAAATTAGAGAGGACGGCCGCATGTATTCAACGGGGAATAACCTTCGCATTGAAAAGGCGACAGTTGCAAGCCTGGGACAGTATGGGTGAAACGATGGTTGCAGGTCGAGGGAGACCATGAATGCAAGCTCCTTGACGGATCGGGCAGTTGCCCATTTATGACAGAAAGATTTGAAAACTCGACCGAGAGGGAAAATCAAATTTGAAATTTTGTTAGGTGGGGGAATTAATTGCTAGAGGGTCGAGACCTTGATAAAAACTTAGATTTTTGTATGAGGGAGGGTGGTGGACCGGAGAAGGGGAAGTAGTACAGTTAGGGAGACCGAAGCCGAGCTTGGTCTTTGTAGAGCCTGCGGGCTGTTTTATTTTCATGTGTGTATAATTTTTCAAAGATTTTAATGAAAAGCATGTATATTTTGAAGGAGTGAACTTCCGGTCCCCATCACTAAGGGTCTCAATTTTGTTTTGGGTAAGTTTTGTAGAGGAAAAATTATGGATGACAAGATTTATGATTTTGTCATCCACAACCCAGATAGGACTCCTATAAAAATACCGATGACCAAAATCCTATGGGCTAAAAATTATGGACCAAGGGATTATTTTTGTTTTCTACCACCATTTTGGCATCAGAATAACCTCTACCCTTTCTGCTTCTAAATAGATAGGGCAAAAACCTTTCTTGGATTCTCAAAACTAGATTTGCAAAAATTTCTTCTATTGTCTTGTCACAATTACTGCTACACAGAGGAAGTGTGGTTCTAGAAGCTTTTATCCTTATTTATTATTGGAGAAAGGCCCTATAAATTTAAATTATGTCCATGTTGCTACTGCTGTCTTTTTTGTTGTTGTTGTTTTGGCTATTTATTCCTTTGTTGTGGCTACTATTGTTGTTTATTTTTATGTTGTGGATGTTGTTGCTATGATTACCTTTTTTGTGTAGTAGAGGCTCTCTGGTTTGGCCCTCCACTATGAATTATATTCTTATTGTGTTGCGTAAGAAATTCATTTTGTGTGTATATTATTAGTTTTTCTAAACCATCAATTTGCTACTTGATTTCTCTTAACCAAGTCGGCTATGCTTTGTGTAGCTTCTGAAATATTAACTTCTAGGACTTCTGAAGCAATATTCTCTCAAAAAATTTAGCTTTATCTTGTTGTATTTTTGGATTTGCATTTCAACTCTCCAAGCCTATAGCTTTCCATTTAAAAGATATTTAATCTAGGGTTCCCATTCTAAAACAATTTCTTGAGAAATAATGTTGTGTTTATTTACAAAATCTAAAAGAATTTTCTTAACTACAAGCAATAAAATGCTAGGAATATAATCATTGGCCTGAGTAGCTAATTTATCTGTGTATTTTTTAAAATTATAGATGTACAATTTGGTCATTTCCAAGTGAAATTTTTTGTGAGTGTCTCCAACTCATCAAAAACTATTTATTAATATCTTCATCTAGATGTTGAAGGTATGGTTTTTCCATTCATAGGCTATGGGAAAGAATTTATTTGCCTAGTTTCTCTTTAATATGGGCTAGTCTGGAATGGTATTTTTTTGCTTTTCTACTTAGAATATTGAATTCTTTGAACCTTGTGTCCAGTAGCTTGTCCAAAAACTCTAGTCATGGAGGAACATCATGCATTGCATCAATTCCATATATGAATATCCTTCTATCATGTGTGGAAGGAACTACTCTAAGAAACAAATTTTGTTTCTACTAGACTCTCTACAAAACTCTTCCATTTATCTATGTCAAAGATCCATTTTTCAAGATTCTAAATTTGTTGTTGTGAACCCTCTTGCCATAGATGCTTGCTAGGAATACAAATTGGGAAACTATAGGGACTATTAGGAATTATGGGAGAGGATTCAAAATATGGGAGAGGATTATAAACTTAAAGAAAGAGACGAGTTAGGAAAAGAACAAAAAATATTTGATTAAATTTTTATTCCCAAAAAATGAAGTGATACATCTATAAAACTCTAAACACATTTTGACCTATAGGTATCATTAGTGGAGTGAGCTTCAAAGAGGTACAACCTCTCTTTATAAAGACCTAACTATAGGGGGGAGTTGAAGAGTAATGCATGTAGGATAAAAACACCCAAGCATTATTACAAACCATAGGTTTATAGACCAAGATGGTGAAAAGAAGAGAAGTCCTCAAGCCCCCCTAAAAAACACACCCACCCAAAAAAGAGAAGAAACACATTAAAAAATATGAAAATACAAGGTGGGAAATAGAGTCCCTCAAACAATTTTATTTTTACAAAGATAAGATCAAAGATATTTTTGGTTCCTCCAACAAATGATGCCTCGAGCAATGTGCTTGAGCTATCTATATTTTCTCCATGTTTCAAACATTGGAGAAATAATGTCTATGCTGATTCAAAGATATCTGACAAGCTATAGTTATCTAGCTTCAAAAAAAAGGAACTATTTTTATTTTGGTTCCATATCTACTATTTTTTTATTACCTTGTTAAATAATTAACCAATTAAATTCTATAATTTTAAACACAAGTATTAATGCATCCTAATAATAAATCAAGAGCTTAAGAAACACAATGACTTTTGCTAAAAGTTATTGTCACCCAAACTAAGATGCATTCATCAATAAGCAAGGATATGAATTAATGCACAACATTAGTACTCTCTACATATGAGGCATCATGGTAACTATAAGGTTATCAACCACCTACAAGAGACCCCTAAGAATAGGGGTAAGGTCTCTTTTGCATTTATAGTAACCTCCTTGCCTGATGATGTATTACATCACTTATACATACATGCAAAAAATTCTACATGATCACTTGTGGTCTATCAGGTTGAAAATCCATCATTTCCCATTTCACACTTCTCTCAACTTCAATGGTTGTCCCATATGAATCCACCTGTGAGAGTATTAGGTCTTACAGCCATAAAGTTCATTAGTAGTACTATGCTCTACAAGTAATATAAACCAAATCAAGTAAACATAAAGTATAACTATCAACTCATATTGATAGAATGAAATAGGATCATGCATTAATAATCAACACATGAGTACATCAATAAAATAATAAGGGAGGTCCTTAAATTGATCTAAGGTATGGTTTCTCAATTTTTTTGAATGAAAACTAAATTCTTGATAGATCACATCTCAATAGTCATGGGATATACCATTTACAAGTTAGATACATTACACACATGAGAAGGATTAACAACATACTTTCTAAGTAGGGATATGTGAAAAGTGTCATGGATTTTTGACAGGTTGGACGGTAAGGTGAGTCGATAGGCTACTAGACTAATATTATCAATTATTTCAAATGGCCCAATAAATTGGGGATCCAACTTAGTTAAATTGATGGAACTTTTCTTAGGTCACACCCTTAAGAAGGATCTATCTCCCATAGATAATTCCCTTGGTGACATTTTTAAATTTGCATACTCTTTTGGTGATCTATTGCTTCCTTGAGCCTTTGATGAATCATCTTTAGCTATTTATCCATCTCCTTTATAGTGTTTAGTCCAATCACTACCCGATATTTTGGATTAAGGTGTTCTGCATCTTCTTCCATATAATGTCTCAAATGGAGCCATTCCCAAGGATGCATGGTATCCATTATTATATACAAATTTTACCATATACAAATAGTCTTTCCACTTAGACTTTTGATCCATGCAATATATGGAGAGCATGTGATATGGAAATACCAAATGTGAAGCTGGTTTATTAATTAGTGCAATAGAATATATATATCTACAATGAATTCATGTAGTTACAGTGGTTGTAATAATTTTCCAAATAAGACAAACCACTTGTAACTAATATACAAAAATTTGCTAAACATGGATGCCAAATAATTGCTAGAAGATAAAGGACAACTTTAACAATCTAACTAAACATCCTAACAAGTAACAAAAATATTTCCAACATGGGTATATTATGCCTCACGTATTACAATGCAAGAAATAGGAAATATCTAATGTGGGTATACTATGCCACACATAATACAATGTAATATAACTTAGGCTTATAAATAAACCTAAGGTAATATAATATCCTCAACACTCATACCAAGCATAGAAGAATTGGATCCTAATGCTCTCAAAAAATATGGAAATTCATGAGCCGTTTTATGGTGAGGAATATAGCAAACCATATGTGGAAAGTGACCATGGTGGGCAACAAGGTAAGAAGTGGTAGAACCCTATTGAGTGCGATGAGTATTCATCTTGAAAAATCTATCTATAATGAGTAGAAGCTAAGGGTCAGGTGCCACTACTACTGTAGGACTGATGACAGGTTTAGGTATCAAAGGAGGATCCTGATATGGTATATCTGGAAAGTGTCACTTATCCAAAGGAAGCCAAACCTTTTTTCTAAGATAAAATGAGTGAGGACTGCAATGCTTTCTCATCGCTCTCTATTAATCTTGTTGAGTATTATGCAAGTCCTATGTTATATTGCCCTAAAGGCTCTGTCGGTGTTGAATGAAGTAACCTTAGCTTGCTCCTCCGTACGTGCAATGGTGGAAGATGGCAAAGCCAAAGGAAAATTCTATGGAGCAAGTGGTTGTGTGTTCATAGGTGTACCTAAAATTATGCCAATGGAATGGTTTGTACCTTTTTCATGAGTTCCTTAACCATGAGCTCTTGTGATTGTTTAATTTTTGGAAGTGAAGCTTCTTCTTTATCATGAGTCTTTGATGGTGCTTGTTATTTCTCTTGTGTGGAAATTATACAAGTAGGAACCAAAATAAGTGCTTGACTTAATGGTTTATGAATTTACCTACAAATTAGCATAAAATTTGATGTGGGTGTAGATATTTGTATCAAGTATGTTTTATCATGCAAATCCAAGGTGTATATGTTCTTTTTAGCATGATACACTGCATTCCTATCAAATTGATAGGGTTTACCAAGAAATAGTCCACAATAATCCATCTCAATAACATCACATCTTACTTTGTCCACAAAATCATCACCAAAAACAAAATTCAAGGTGCAAGTGTGTGATTTTAGATGTGGAGTCTACATCCTTCCACCCAAGTGCATAGGGTTGGTGATGTGGCTTTATGGGAAGATTCAACTTCTCAACAACAATATTCGTAATGAGATTATTTTGTGAGCCGTTATCTATGATACAGTCCACATAAAAATCATTTTTAAGGTGGGATCTAGTGAATAAACAAATGGTCAGACCCCCTTGAGCAAAAATATTCAACATGAGGGTAAATTTGTTTAGTTTACCCTTTAAATCTATATATTCTTCTTCTATCCTTGTAGTCACAATGGGACCATCATGTGGTTCCTCATTTGTAGGATGTACAATTAGGGACTTATTATTCATTCTTTCAAAATTAAAGCATTTAGACTTGTATGACCTTGCTTTTTACAAAAATCACAATACATTTTTGAAGAAGAAGGATATTTAGAGTGAGAAGAACAAGAATGTACTTTAGGAGAAGTGGGAGGAGAAGAATAATGAGGGAAGGATGAGA
The DNA here is from genome assembly GCA_028583015.1 of Wollemia nobilis. Taxonomy (NCBI): domain Eukaryota; kingdom Viridiplantae; phylum Streptophyta; class Pinopsida; order Araucariales; family Araucariaceae; genus Wollemia; species Wollemia nobilis. The sequence goes on along the minus strand of JAQPPZ010001689.1, from coordinate 1,656,260 downwards.
ATTGTTATTTACCTTTTGTTGATGCCGATTCACACTTTGAAACTGCTTTCCTATCGAGATATGTAAGAGGTACCAACTTTCTTCTTTGCAAGAATGACATGCTTGAATGCCACATCCAAAATGAGTAAATCATTAAACTTGATTTCCCTAAAAATTTGATCTTGAAATCCATGAGTGAACTTGTTAATCAAATCCTCTTCTAAATATTTCACACCAAGAAGCACCCTTAGCCTATTGAATTGAAAAATATAGTTAGCAACTGACATACTATAGGCTTACCTCAATCTATACCACTTGGTAGTGAGATCACTTTGATAGTTTGGTGGGAAATATGTGTTTTTAGAATTTGGATCAATGTTTTCCAAGTCATGACAACATTATGGCTTTGTCTTTCTACAATAAAAACTTTTGCTAAGCTTGTAATTTTGATTGTGGCAAAGGTAACTTGGTCATCTTCAGGAATTTCAGCATAGGTGAATTAGTTTGCAAATCTAAAATCCATGTAGACAAGACATCAGGATCCCTTGATCTGTCATAAAATCTAACCTCACATTTTGCTTTATTGGTATTGTTGTGATAAATTTTGACATCACTAGGATTCAATTGAACAATAATCTCTTTCACTTTTTCTACCAAAATATCTACTACAATAGTAATATTTTCCATGTTTTATTTGAGGTTAGTAGCCATTTGATTTGTGTATATGCTATACTAGGAGGATTCCAAAATGGTTGCAAGAACTATCTAGGATTTTAGGAACAATTTGCAAGGTTTCCTAATGCACAATTTTCCTAGATTTACAAACCTTCCAATTTATAAAAGAGGGCTACTATAGTGCTTTTACAAATTACAAAAATTAGCGCTAAATTTCAGAAAATAAGCCCTTTAAAAGTTGCAAAATTTGGTTTTGGAGGAAAAAAATTGTTAATTTTTGCAAAATAAATGGATAAAATTTCAAAATTTAAAAAAATATCACCTTGCTTGCTATTTGGAACCAAAATTGTGTTTGAATTTTGAATTCAAAAAGTGGTGGCAAAAACTACATGCATCAGAAAAAAATTGGTTGTTTCAATGGTAAATTGGTGTTGGTCAACAACAGTAAAACTGTGCAGTCAGGTAAACTATCAAGATTTCAAATTTCAAGTTTTTACATATCATTCCGTGACATATCCTTAGTGCCAAGTGGTGCACACAATAGAGCACCTAGGAGGTGAAAAACTTGTCACCTCCTTAGTGCGTGTTAGTCTTACAATGAAACTGATAGGGGGGGTGAATCAGTGTAGCTCTTTAAACTTAAATTTATAGCTCTTAATACCGCAACAATTAAAAATTATTACTAGATACAACAAATATAACAAAAGAGCATCACACAAAACAAGATTTAACGAGGTTCACCAATGTGGCTACTCCTCAAAAATTGACTGCTTGGACTACCATCCAAATCCAGCCTTTGCAAAGCACCAACTTTACAATCAATTTACCAACACCCATTGTAAGGAGCACCAACCCCTTATTTATTTGCACCAACAGAAAGGAGCACCAACCCCTTATTTATCTGCATCAATAGAAAGGAGCACCAACCCCTTATTTATATGCACCAACAGAAAGGAGCACCAACCCCTTATTTATCTTTGCTTTTGCAAGACCCTAACTAGTCTTATTCACCTTTGCATTCTTTACGCACTCTGCTCTCTCTGCGTAATCATTTCACACACTCTGCTTCGTTACAATCAAACTTCACGATCGTCTTCTCCATTTTTTGCACTTTGCTCTCTTTGAGAATTTTGCACTTAGAATGATTCAACATGACTTGCTCTCTGTGCACAACGACCGTATTTCACACACCTTCGACCTTTTTTTTAATTATCCAAACAAACCTCCTTTTATAACAATATTTTTTATGATGAAAAATCTAATCTTAGTCAGCTGTAAATCCTAATATTAGTCGGCTTTCATAACAACTGTAAACCCTAATTTTAGTCGACTGTCATCGGTCTTCGTCGGCTTCAACTCAAGAAGATGTTTGGTTTATCCATCGCTTGATGATTTCATTCTGGACAGACCCTGTAACCGTCATACTGACTTTTGATCACTCTTCGTATTTCAACAGTATGAAATCGCTCTGTAACTACCCCTGTAAATGTCATAGTGATGTCGGTCCACTATCATACTTCTCATTTTAGTTGGGTTCTTCTTGACTTGCGCATTTACGACCTATTGTGAATCATGACATTTTTGCCTTTGTAGCTTCTTTTGTTGCTGTTGCCCTAAAAATACATGTCATGATATCATGACACTTTTGCCTCCATACGCTTTCTCTATTCTTTTGTCACGATATCACGACATTTTTGCCTCCGTAGACTTCGTCTTTTCTTTTGTCACGATATCGTGACATTTCTACCTCCGTATACTTCGTCTTTGCTTTTGTCGCGATATCGCAACACTTTTGCTTCCATAGACTTCAACTTTGCTTTTGTCACGATATCGCGACACTTCTACCTCCGTAGTCTTCAACTTAGCTTTTGTCATGAAATTGTGACACTTCTACTTCCATACTTAGCTTCTTTGCTTTTGTCACGAAATCGTGACACTTCTACCTTTGAAGTCTTCTTCTCTGCTTTTGTCATGAAATTGCAACAATTTTGCTTCCTTACGCTTCCTCTCTTTCTTTTGTCATGAAAATGCAACATGTCGCGATATCGCGACACTTTTCAAACTTACTTTCTCTCTCCTATTTTAGTCGCGAAAATGCGACATGTCACAAAATCGTGACACTTTTCTTACTTGTTCTCTTTCTTCGAACTTGTCACAAAATCGTGACACTTTTTCCTGCTTTCTCTTTCTCTTCCAACATGTCGTGAAATCATGACAGTTTTTCCACTTGCATTTTTCTCTTCCAACATGTCACGAAATCGCGACAGTTTTTCCACTTGCCTTTTTCTCTTCCAACATGTTGCGAAATCGTGACAGTTTTTCCACTTGCCTTTTTCTCTTCCAACATGTCACGAAATCGTGACAATTTTTCCTACTTTTTCTCTCTCTTCCAACATGTCACGAAATCACGACAGTTTTTCCTGCTTTTTCTCTCTCTTCCAAAATGTTGCGAAATCGTGACAGTTTTTCTTGCCTGCTGTATATGTTGTGATATCGTGACACTTTTCTTACTTGTATTTTTTTTTTTTTGATCTTTTGCATATGGGCCACTTTGGTCTTCTTGGAAAATCACTGTACATACTCTGAATAACCTTTGAACTCCTGTCTTCTGCATCTGAATAGCTTTTGAACTTCCTGTCCATTGCATCAATAGATCTATCTAACTGTGTTGACAACAATGACAATACTGTTGCTGCACCTTGCTCAACAATCTCCCCCTTTGGAATTTTTGGCAACACGTGCAATTTCCTGTAACTCTTATCCCCCTTTGAAAATAATACCAAAGGGCTACTACAGACTCCCCCTGAGTCCATGTACAACATTCTTAGACAAAATTTATTACACTTAGCAAAAATCATGAATATGAGCAAAAATATAATCAAATACTTAAATGCTCCCCCTGAGAATGTGATCCCTGTAGCTAGTCAATTCTTGGGAAGTGTGACCACTCTCAATTTATTGCGAAGGTACTCAAAAACTTCATTGGGCAATGGTTTTGTGAAGATATCTGCTACTTGCTCTGTAGTTGGAACAAAATCCAACTTAACCTCACCTTTCGCAACTTTCTCCTTCAAAAAGTGATACCGATAGCAATGTATTTTGTGCGTGAATGCATAACCGGATTCTTGGAGATGTTAATGGCTATGGTGTTATCACACTTAAGCGATATTGGCTCACTGAAGCTAATACCAAGATCTTTCGAGGGTTTGTTTCATCCATAATACCTATGTACAACATGTTGTTGCTGTAATATATTCTGCCTCTACTGTCGATAAAGAAACTGACTATTGTTTCTTACTGTGCCACGCGACCAATCTGTCTCCAAGATAGAATGCACCTCCACTAGTACTCTTTTTGTCATCGACACCTCCTGCCCAATCTGCATCTGAATATGAAAGAAGGGTGAAGTATTTACCTTTCGGATACCATAACCCATACTCCATAGTACCCTTGAGGTATCGAAGAATCCTCTACACTGCTGTCACATGAGTCTCCTTGGGATTAGCCTAAAATCGTGCTACCGTGCATACTTCCTATAAAATATCTAGTCTGGTAGCTGTCAGGTATAGTAAGCTCCCAATAATAGATCTGTACATGGTTTGATCAACAGGTGGAGATTTGTCATCCTTGCTCAAATTGCAACTTGTCTTCATGGGAGTGTTAACTGGCTTACAATCCTCCATTATGAACTTTTTAACATCTCTTTCACATATTTAACTTGAGAAATAAATATGCCCTTCTTATTTTGATTAACTTGCAACCCGAGGAAATACGAAAGTTCACCAATCATTGACATTTCAAATTCTTTCTGCATCTTATTTGCTAAATCTTTACATGACTCATCTTTTTTGTTGCCAAATATGATATCATATACGTATACAACAAGAACAATAAGATGCCCATTTTTTGTTTTGACATACAAATTACTATCCACCATACCTTTCTTAAACCCTTGTTGAGTGAGATAGTTGTCTAGCCTTGCATACCATGCTCGGGGTGCCTGTTTTAAGCCATATAATGCTTTCTTCAACTTGCAAACCAATTTGGGATCATCACCAAATTGGAAACCATCTGGTTGCTCAATATAAACCTTTTCTTCAAGTTTCCCATTCAAAAATGCTGATTTCACATCCATTTGATAAACTTTGAAATTCTTGTAGCCAGAAACATTCTAATTGCCTCTAGTCTAGCTACTGGTGCAAAATTTTCCTCAAAGTCAATGCCTTCAACTTGTGCATAACCCTTACATACCAATCTTGCTTTATTTCTGACTACCTGTCTGTCTTCATTCAATTTGTTTCAAAAAATTCATTTAGTCCTGATTATATTTTTATTTGCAGGTCTAGGTACTAACTCCGAAGTTTCGTTTTTCTTGATCTGATCTAATTATTCATTTATTGCCTTCATCCAAATTTCATCTTTGCTTGCGTTAGCAACATTTTTGGGATCAATGCTGGATAATAAAGAGTAGTTACTTACTACTCTTCTTCTTGTCTGAACACCAACTTTGGGGTCTCCAATTATTTGCTCTCTAGGATAATTTTTTTGCCAGCTGCCTGTTTTGAATTTCTTATTTTCTTCCACTTATGAATCATAACTTAAATCATCTGAGTCAATTTTTTGTATATTTTCCATTTTTTTTTCCTCATCTCCTTCAATAACCTCTTCATAAATTGGGTAGTTCTTTTCATAGCTAATTACTCGTTCTCTACCTTCATCAAATTTAAAATCGACACTATCCATAATTTTCTTTAGCCTCTTGTTGTAGCATTTGTAAGCTTTGCTTTTTGATGAATAACCAACAAAAATACATTCATCCGCTCTATCTTCAAACTTACCAAGATTATCTTCAGTTCTTTTGATGTAGCACTTGCTGCCAAAAACTTTGAGGTATTTTGTTGTTGCCCTTTTACCGAACCACAACTCATAAGGAGTTTTGCTTTCATGTGTTCTTAGCATGTACCTATTTTGGATATACACCGCAATATGGACTGCTTCTTTCCAAAATCTGTCTGCTACTCTACTTTCAGCCAACATAGTCCGTGCCATTTCCTACACTGTCCTATTCTTTCTTTCTACCACTCCATTCTTCTGAGGTGTCCTGGCTACTGAAAACTGTCTCCTAATATCGTATTTTTCACTGTAAACTCCTCTGAAATGAATTCTCCTTCTCTATATGATCTTAAACATTTGATCCTCTTTCCTGTTTCATTATCAACTTGGTTTTTGAAAGTCTTGAACATTTCAAAAGCTTCTGATTTATGCTTCAAGAAAAATATCCATGTCATTCTGGAATAGTCATCAATGCACAACATAAAATATTTGTCACCATTTATGCTTTGTGTTCTCATGGGTCCACATAAATCAGTGTGTATTAGTTCCAAAGGTTTGCTTGTGTAGTACTCTTTTGTTTTGAATGTGACTCTAGTTTTCTTCCCCTTTTGGCATGAAGCACAAATGTTGTTTGCGGGTTTGTTGATGGTGGAAATATCTCTCACTGCCCTTTTTGAGTTGATTTTTACTAGATTATCAAAATTGATATGACCGAGTCTCTTGTGCCACAACCAATTTTCTTCTTCCTGTCCAATAAAACAAGCTCATTTTGAAGTCTCTAAGAGCATGTACAGGTTGCCGGATGTCCTTGATCCAAGTTGCTATCAATTTTCCACTTGTTTGTTTTTCTGACTTCACAACCCTGCTTCTTAAAAACTACTTCATGACCTTTATCACAAATCTGACTTACACTCCACAAGTTATGTTTCAAACCATCCACAAAAAAAACTTCTTCTGACTTAATTTTTTTGTCACTAATTTTAACTGAACCTTTGCCAACTATCTTAGCTCCATTATTATTTCCAAACTTTACTGAACCACCTTCATATTTTCGTAACTTCTCAAATTTTTGTTTGTCACCTGTCATATGACTGGAGCATCCACTATCAAGTATCCATGGTACATATTTATTCTATGTTTTAAATGTTGTTTGTACGATTAAGGATTCCTTTTCTTCCTTAAGTCGCTCTTTTTCTTTCAACTCCATTTTGATAGTAGTTTTGGGCTCTTATTTTGCCTTTCCCTTATCAATAGCTTGTGCATATTTTTCGGGAAGTTTTATATTTTGTCTCATCCTATTTGGTTGAAATTTTCTTCCCTGAAATTGATTTGATGCAAATGTACTTCTATAGTTTCTTGCAATGTGCCCAAAATTATGACAATTATAACATTCTATTGTATAATTCATCAAAGGAGAAAAAGCATTTCTACTGGTGAAATTCCTTGGTCTTACATTATATTTGCAGTCTGAGATTTTATCTCCATAGCCATTGCATTTAAAACAGAAACCAGAAAAGGGATAATTGAACCTGGGTGATGGTCTTTGCCATGTTGCCATAAGAGCCATAGGTCTTCTTCTTCTTTGATGTGTGACATTGGTGAATCCATCATTGTCAATTCTCCTTTCGTGCCTGGCATTATTGCTTTCTTTTGCATGAGATGTTTTTCCTTGATCAACCTATTTCTTATCTTCATTCTTTATGGATTCTACATTTTTGGCCTTTGATCCATTTGATGATTCTCCTTCGACGAAACCTAGACCAAATTTGATGGCTGCAGGCCTTTGGTCATTTATAATCTTATCCAACTTCATAGAACTTTCTTCGCGTTTGTGATAGCAACTAATTTTGTGATTCATCTCTTCTATATGCATCCGTAAACCAACATTCTCTTCTTCTAGTTTGCAGCAATAATCTATTTTCATGGTAATTTGTACTTCGAGATCTTAAAATATTTTTTTGTATTCTTCTGTCTGTACTTTCATACTGGTTATGATTTCGTTTGCATCCTCAAGCTTTTTTGAAAATTTCTTATTCTTTTTCCTCTCTATTTTCCACTCTTCAAGTGCAGAGATCAACTCACCTTCTAGATCTACTTCGACCTCAGGGTTTTCACCACATACTTCGAGTTCACTACTTCTTCCTTTTCTAATTTTACTTCTTCAAATGCCATGAAAAGAGCTTCACCTATTTCCTCTTCAGAATCCTCAACGGAGCTGTCTTCTGATGAACTGACATTCCTGGAGATGAAACTTTTATTCTTGAAGTTGCATTTTTTGAAATTTGTTTTCTTTTTCTAGTCACTTATTTCTTGGTGCGATCCTTCATCATTTTTGTTCTTCTCATTAAGTAGACATTTAGTCGCAAAATGCCCAATGCCTCCACAATTGAAACATTTAAATGATAGCTTTCCTCTGTATTTTCCTTTTCCCCCTTTTAGTTTTCTAACAAAGTTTGCTTCCATTTCATCTGATGTCTCTTCTTCCTCGGACTCTTGTTTTGCATTTTTATTTTTAAGGGTTTTAAAAGCCACTTCTATGTCTGTGGGTTTAGATCTTCTTATCCTCATCTCATATGCAGTCAAATAACCATACATATCATCTATACTAAAAAAATTTAGATTTTTAGCTTCTTCTATCACTGAGACTTTAGAATAAAACCTTTGAGGAAGAGATCTTAATACATTTTTCATGACGATAGAGTCTTCGATATCCTCACCGAGTCCTACGATCACATTAATGATTCCATTAACTACTGAATCCCATATGTCGTATCCCAAAGCACAAAGATATGTCTGCATCCTGATTCTCCAAAATGCATAATTAGATTTGTCAAACAATGGTGCTTTGTTTGATGAGAAGCCTTCACCACCTGCCATTGTGTTACTTCCAAGATCACCCTAGCTGGTTAAGCTTGTACAGGAACTTAGCTCTGATACCAATTATTAGTCTTACAATGACACTGAGAGGGGGGGTGAATCAGTGTAGCTCTTTAAACTTAAATTTACAGCTCTTAATACCACAACAATTAAAAATTATTACTAGATACAACAAGTATAACAAAAGAGCATCACACAACACAAGATTTAACGAGGTTCACCAATGTGGCTACTCCTCAAAAATTGACTGCTTGGAATACCATCCAAATCTAGCCTTTGCAAAGCACCAACTTTACAATCAATTTACCAGCACCCACTGTAAGGAGAACCAACCCCTTATTTATCTGCACCAAAAGAAAGGAGCACCAACCCCTTATTTATCTGCACCAATAGAAAGGAGCACCAACCCCTTATTTATCTACACCAACAGAAAGGAGCACCAACCCCTTATTTATCTTTGCTTTTGCAAGACCCTGACTGGTCTTCTTCACCTTTGCATTCTCTGTGCACTCTGCTCTCTCTGCGTAATCACTTCGCACACTCTACTTCATTATAGTCGAACTTCACGATCGTCTTCTCCATTTTTTGCACTCTGCTCTCTTTATGAATTTTGCACTTAGCATGATTCGACAGGACTTGCTCTCTACGCACAACGACCGTATTTCACACACCTTCGAACTTTTTTTTAATTCTCCAAACAACCCTCCTTTTATAACAATATTTTTTATGATGAAAACCCTAATCTTAGTCGACTGTAAATCCTAATATTTGTCGGCTTTCATAAAAATTGTAAACCTTAATTTTAGTCGGCTGTCATCGGTCTTCATTGGCTTCAACTCAAGAAGATGTTCGGTTTATCCATTGCTTGATGATTCATTTTGGACAGACCCTGTAACTACCATACTAACTTTTGATCACTCTTCGTATTTTAGCAGTATGAAATCACTTTGTAACTGCCCCTGTAAATGTCGTAGTGATGTCGGTCCACTGTCATACTTCTCATTTCAGTCGGGTTCCCCTTCTTGACTTGCGTATTTACGACCTATCACGAAATCATGACATTTTTGCCTCTGTAGCTTCTTTTGTTGTTGTTGCCACAAAAATACATGTTGCGATATCGTGACACTTTTGCCTCCATACGCTTTCTCTATTCTTTTGTCATGATATCATGACATTTCTACCTCCGTAGACTTCGTCTTTTATTTTTTCATGATATCATGACATTTTTACCTCTGTATACTTCGTCTTTACTTTTGTCGCGATATCGCGACACTTTTGCTTCCATAGACTTCGACTTTGCTTTTGTTGCGATATCGCGACACTTCTGCCTTCGTAGTCTTCAAATTAGCTTTTGTCATGAAATTGTGACACTTCTGCTTTTGTAATTAGCTTCTTTGCTTTTGTCATGAAATCGGGACACTTCTGCCTTTGAAGTTTTCTTCTCTGCTTTTATCGCGAAATCGTGAGAGTTCTGCTTCCGTATGCTTCCTCTCTTTCTTTTGTCGCGAAAATGCGACATGTCGCGATATTGTGACACTTTTCAAACTTACTTTCTCTCTCCTATTTTAGTCGCAAAAATACATGTCACGAAATCACGACACTTTTCTTACTTGTTCTCTTTCTTCGAACTTGTCACGAAATCGCGACACTTTTTCCTACTTTCTTTTTCTCTTCCAACATGTCGCAAAATCGCGACAATTTTTCCACTTGCCTTTTTCTCTTCCAACATGTCGTGAAATTGCGACAATTTTTCCACTTGCCTTTTTCTCTTCCAACATGTCATGAAATCACGATAGTTTTTCCACTTGCTTTTTCTCTTCCAACATGTCACGAAATCGTGACAGTTTTTCTTGCTTTTTCTCTCTCTTCCAACATGTCACGAAATCGCGACAGTTTTTCCTGCTTTTTCTCTCTCTTACAACATGTCGTGAAATCATGATAGTTTTTCTTGCCTATTGTATATGTTGCGATATTGCGACACTTTTCTTGTTTTTTTTTTTTATCTTTTTCATATGGGCCACTTCGGACTTCTTGGAAAATCACTATACATACTCTGAATAACCTTTGAACTTCTATCTTTTGCATCTGAATAGCTTTTGAACTTCCTGTCCACTACATCAACAAATCTATCTGACTGTGTTGACAAAAATGACAATACTGTTGCTGCACCTTGCTCAATAGTGCGCAGGAAGGCTTTTAAATAACAAAAGATATCCCACACGTCCTATGTGGGATAATATCCCTAAGGCCTAAAAAAAAATATTTTCAACACAGTCGAGCATGGTCCGTTTTATCACCATGTTTTCCAAAGTCAAACTTTGGAAACATGTTTGCCAATAGTCACACGTCTGCCAAGTGTCTCTGTAAATCCATAGAATGAGCACCCCCAATTGGTGCCACTGAGCACATGGTTCAATCCAATGGTGACCACCGTGAGGTGGTAACTATACTCTATGCATGTTTGCCCATATAAAATGTGCAATATCCATGGCATGGTATATGTGGAACTAAAAAGTCTAAAATTTTTGCTTTAAAAATATCGCTTTCTACTTTCAAAAACTATCACGACATCGAAGCCAATCAAATCTACCAGAAAATAGAATTTGATCACTTTCAAAAACAACCACGATACCTGATTTTTATCAAAAAATGTTCATTAGGGGATATGTCTACTAGAACACTGATGCTCCATCGAAATGTAATTTTTTAGCTCAATTTTTACTAGAGTCGAACAAACGTGTCGAAGGATCTCGTTGAGTTGCACTGATAAATTCCAATCGATGTCGAAATTCACAAAATGATGTTAGGAATTTCTAAACTTGTTGAAATGTCAAAAATTGATTTTTTAGGCCAAAAATCATTGGATATTGTAGGAATTTGTTAGAACACGTGAGAGCCTTTCAAAATGCCATGTTTCTTCCTCCAATTGGTCCTTTTCAAGATTCACAAAACTCCTCAAGATCGCCATGTGTTGCACAATTGTTGGGGATCACCTAGGGTTGGAATCTTGCCCTCCTATTGGTTGATTTTTTAACCTTCCAACTTGTTTTAATTTTTTATAAAATCTACATGCCGTGCCTGTAATTTCTCTCAGTCTGCGACTTATTGATCTACTTTCTCTCAGTTTATGAGAAATCTAGTTGGTGTCGTGGGGGGGCGATTGAATGGAGAGCAAAGGGTTTCTCCCTTCTATACTACAACTAGGCTGAAAGTACCACTCCTACTATGCAAGTATCGACCAAGTGACGTCGGTCTTCTATCGATATCACCTGTAATAGGCAAATCCACAGCCTACATGGGGTATATGGGACAGGGGCAAGAGGAACTCAGGGAGAGAAGGTTCAAGAGGGGAGAAATGGAGGGATAAGCAAAGTAGGGAGGGGAGGGGAGGGGAGGGGAGGGGAGGGGTAGCCGTACCTCATTTGACCAATCGAAAGTGTAGCCAGTTGATAAAGATGTCGATCGACAAAGAAACCAAAAATATGACCAACTCCTCTAAATAGGCAAAGGCCTATTTTAACAAAATATTAATATATATATATATAGGAAAATTAGCCAATTTTCATGCAAAGGGTAAGAAGAACAATTTTTTGACAGATCTATTCCTCTCTTGACAAGGAGTGCAAATATCTTTTCTGGGCCAAAAATTGGCCTCAAACTCTGTAACTACTTCTTAATTATCTCTTGATCTTCTCTAATCTTAAAAATAGATAGATTTTTCAATATTTATTGCATTCCTTAGGGTAAGTCTAGTTACCCTCTGATATTCCAGGGGTATTCAATGCAAGGGTAAATTCTACCCTCTTCCACCTCTGGAGCTTCACAAAAATGATGTTGCGATTAGCCTCAATTCAATTTCATGCAAGAACCTACCTAGGATCTGATGCACTAGCTACAAAACCCAACTAGACACCTAGCAATGAAGTGGCAACTTGCCCTCCTTCTTGTAAAAATTATCCTTTGGCTTTGATTACCAGTGATATGGAAATACCAAACATGAAGCTGGTTTATTCATTAGTGCAATAGAATATATAGAGCTACAATGAATTCATGTGGTTACAGTGATTGTAATAATTTACCAAACAAGGTCAACCACTTGTAACTAATAGATAATAATATGCTAAATATGGATGCCAACTAACTACTAGAAGACAAAGAATAAATCTAATAGTCTAACTAAACATCCTCACAAGTAACAAATATATTTCCAATATGGATACAATGCAAGAAATAGAAAATATCTAATGTGGGCATACTATGCCACACATAATACAATGCAATATAACTTAGGCTTATAAATAAACCTAAGGTAATATAATATCCTCAACAACATGTCTTCGAGAACTTGGTTTACCCTCTTAATCTGACCATATATTTCTTTATGGTTGGCATAAATAATATTTGACTTAGTGCCCAAAGCATGGTGAAGATCTTACCAAAATTTTGTTGTAAATTTGGAGTCTCTATTTTAAATAATCACTTCAAAGAAACCATACAACCAGATTGTTTCCTTGCCAAACTTACTAGTCACTACCGGTGCATCATCCTTAATGTTTTTCCATATGAATTGTGCAACCTTTGTTAAATTATCCACCTCTACAAGGATTGAATTATGTTGGTACCTAGTTTTAGGTAAACCAATAATAAAACCCATCAATATGACTTTTCACTTTTGAGTAGGTATATCATGTGGATATAGTTTACCTACTAATTTTTGATGTTATACCTTTACATTCTAACATTCTAAATACCTAGAAATTAAACCAATGACATCCTATTCCATTCCAAGCCAATAAAAAGTCTTTTTCATATTCTCTCTCATATTGACACCTCCTAGATGAGGAGAATATGGATAATAGTGTACCACCTGCATAATCCTTCTGCTTAAGTTTCTAATTTTTGGTATAAAAACCCTATCTTTGAAATGCAAAAGCTCATATTTTATGTTGAAATTCCCACTTTTCTCAAGATATACCTCTACTTTAGTTTGAATTTTAGTGCAATATCGGTCCTATAACTACCTTTTTTTGACTTTTTCAATCAAGTCAACATGACCTCGGGTTAAATTTATTATACGTCTCATCCTACTCAAGGTGTTATCCACCTTATTTTATTTTCCTTTGATATATTCTATACCAAATTCATACTCAACTAAGAATTCTATCCACATTATTTGAATTGCATTTAATATTGGTTGGATAAATATATACCTTAGGCTTTGGTGATATGATATTAGCTCAAAAGGTTTTCCTAATAAGTAATGTCTCTAAACCTTAAGAGCATGGACAACTGCTGCTAGCTCCAAATCATGCGTAACTTAGTTCAAATCATGCTTCTTAATTTTTCTAGATTTATAGGCTACTATAGCTTCATTCTATGATAAAACTCCTCCCAACCCTTCTAAATAAGAATCAATGCATACCATCAAATTCCCAAAAAGATCAAGTATTTTGAGAATTGGTGTCATAGTAAACTTATTCTTAAGAGTTGGAAATGTGATTTCATACTTCTCCATCCATTTGAAATCCTTTCCTTTTCTTTGGAGGCTAGTAATAGAGTATGTAATCCTTAAGAGTTTTTCCATAAATCGTCTATAGTATCTAGTCATTCCCATGAAACTTCAAATTTCAGACACATTGGTAGGTGCAGGTCAGTTTAATATGGCTTTAATTTTCTTTGGATAAAAAACAATCCCTTTTATAGATATAATATGCCCTAGATACTGTAGTTGTAAAATATAGAAGTCATACTTTGACCAATTTCCATGAAGTTAATTCTTCCTCAACACATCTAAAACCAATCTCAAATGTTGATCATGTTCTTTGGTGTGAGAATAAATCAAGATATCATCCAAAAATATCAAAACAAAATGGTCCAGATATTTCTTGATCAAACTATTCATTAGGTTCGTAAAGGCTATTAGTGCATTTGTCAATCCAAATGGTAGAACTATAAATTCATAGTGTCCATATATTATCTTGAAAGTTGTTTTGTGAGTGTCTTCCTTACGAATCCTCAACTCATGGTATATTGATCTTAGGTCAAATTTTGAGAAAATGATGGAATATTTTAATTGATCAAATAGATTGTCAATTATTGGTAAGGGATACCTATTATTGATGGTCACTTTGTTCAACATCCTATAATCAGTACATAGTCTTATAGACCTATGCTTCTTCTTTACAAACAACACCAGAGCACCCCATGGTGACACACTAGGTTTAGTTAAACCCTTATCCAACAAGTCTTGGAGTTGCACCTTTAACTCTTGCATCTCAATAGTGGTCATTCTATATGGTGTCCTAGAAATAGGTTAAAATCTAGGAATTAATTCAATAGTGAAATCAAATTCATATCAAGGTGGGAGGCATGGAAGATCATCAAAAAATATATCCCTAAATTCATGCAAGATTGGATGTTTATTAAATAGTTTTGAATATGCATTACTTTCTTCCTTTCCATTTAATTTGACCACATACAAAATTCAACCTCTTTTAATTGCCCTATTAAGTTGCAAGGCTAACAATAAATGGGGTTGGAAAGACCCTTGCTTGATTTGAACCCTTAATATTTGCTTATCTTTATTAGTATAATCCATCCACCTTTATTGGAAGTTGATTAGGGCACCATGGGCTCTCAACCAATCCATCCCTAGAATTATATCAAAGGTATGTAGCGGTGCTACATATAAGTTCCAAATAGTTGATCCATTGGGTAAGGAAATATTGACATTGGACAAGCATTGACTTACTAAATAGGTTTTCCCATACCCATACTCAACTTTCCACCCTTGTGCAAAAAATCTAGGTTTTTTGGCATATTCCCAACAATACTAGTAGAAAAAAAACTATTTGTTGTTCCATAATAAATTAAAACATTTACATTTATATTAAAAATATACTATTTAGAAGCATAGGAGTTGCCTAGCCATCTAAGTTCTAACTTTTAGTTGCTATATAAATTTTATGAGGTTGCTCTTCTACTTTGCTACTCTGATCTGCCCATTGAGGATACTTGTTTGCATAGTGGGGGACCTCCATAAATGAAACAACATGTCTTAAGTGCATGACACTTCTCTTGCCTCCTATCCCTTGTATCATCTCTATTTTTTGAATCATTCTATTTTTTAGTATGGGGCTTCTGGTTAACCTTTATTTGAAAATTCTTCTTGTCATTATCCATATTTTCATTGTTCTTATTCTCAAACTTTTGTTCATATGTTGGTTTTTTTTTTTTTTTATTATTTTTCATTAGACCATCTTCCAAGCCCAAGAATTTTCCTCTTCCTAAGTTCCTATCGTTCTTCTTATTTCAAATCTCTATAATTTCTGAAGGCCTTTTTAGTGTGTTGATTCATCTCCTCCTATCAAGCCATATCATATGCATTTTGTATTTTTTAAGGTTTAAGCAAGTTTATAACCATTTGGATTTTAGGATCTACTCTCAAAATAAAATTTTGCACTTTCAAATATTCCTTAGTCTCATATTCAGGGACATATTTCAAAAGTTTGATAAATTTATGATAACAAGATTCCACAATCAGGGTACCTTGTTGAAGTGTAGAAAATTCCTCAAAGTTTTCTACATAGAATTGCTTAGTGAGGTTTCTCTTTTTTAAATTCCTTACAAATTATTTCTATTTCATATCCATCACTTGAATTCCTCTACCCATATTAAATGTATTCTACCATTCCAAGGCAACATCTTGTAGATGAAGGGTGGCCCAAATAGTTTGTGTTTCAGGCGAGTAGTTCTTCATGGAAAAGTAGGTCTCTAATTCATTCAACCATGATTCAATCACATCACCCCCTTATTTTCCACTAAATTTAGGTACCCTTACATTCTTCAATTCAATTAGAGATTTATCCCCTTGGACTTCTTTAAAAAAAATTTCTTCTTGTCTACCCTATGAATTCCAATTATTAGATTGTCAGTTAATAAGTGTTTCCAACATTTTCTATTTTTGCTACATCTTCTCTTGTAGAAACTTAACTATTGATGTAAGATTTTCCATCCTTTTTTGGAGTCCCTTGGAATTCTAGATTATTTTTACTTCTTAGGATTAGCTACAAATTCTTCCTACATAGTTAACCCCAACTTCTTAGAAGACCCCCCTCTCAAAATAGGTGTCATTCCTAGACAAAAAAATGAGCTAGGTTAGGTTATAGATGGTAACGAATCCTAATAATAAGATATACTCTCTAGGAATTTTACTCCTTGGTTTGATTTGTAAAGTCAACGTGTAGTTTCCACTTGTCCTATATCAATTAAATATCCCTAGAAAAGTTTAGCCTTCGTTAATTTAACTTGGAAAAGACCAACCTAATTCTTTTCAAGGAAGCATTAAGTCCTATGACCTGGGCTTTGATACCAACTATAAGGACCCTCTTTATTGATCCTATGGAGAGAGCTAATTTTTTCCTACAAGGAATAATAAAATCATTAAGGAGACCCAGTATTTCAACAGTGTTAAGGCATAACCATCTCAAGTTTATTATCACTATAGTCGACACTAAAGTGGATAGGAATGGTCAACTTCCCATAATTCTTGGGACTCACTCTTTTAAACTCATCATTAGAATAAATTCCCTAAGTAGTTCCCCCTATTTCCCTACACTACCCTATATGGGATAACTTGACCATGGCATAGGGTTATCCTCTAAGGCCCACATCACTTAAAGGTGATACCTATCCCCTAACCATACATATCTCTTAAGGTATCACACCTATGTAGCATGGTTATGACGTAATTCCTTAGTGATTAGTTAGTTCCATCTACCCATGAAACTAATTAAGATCATTACCACTTACCTGATAATGATCATGACCACTCTTGCCTACCAAAAAGCGTACCATCACTATACTAACTTTGTTAGTGTGTGACCATCCTAAGCCTCACCACTAGGATCACCCAAGGCTAACCGTTATGGTCATCTAAGCCTCACTACTAGGGTTTATCAAACACTTTCACCAAAATTATCTAGTTGATTTTTCTATCCATAAACTCAACTAGGATTGAGTGCAAGTCAACTCTAGGGTTAACTAATATGGTGCTTAAAAATCATGCCCATAAAAACCCCCAATAAACCTAAGGGTCCTATTCAATTTTTTTTGTCTAACTCACAAAAATAAAGTGCTATAATAAATCATACCAAAATTCAATACTAACATCAACATATCATATTGATAAATACTAGAGAATTTAGGTACTTCATTCCATCATAACACTAGAATTAGGTATTTCCTTTATTTACATGAAAGGAAGTAAAACATCATCTAGAAATCATAACCAAATTATTTTCTCCTATTATTCCATCATCTTCTTCAATAAATACAATTTACCTACCTTTACAATTCTTTTCCAAAGGAACTTAACATAGAAAGAAAGCAATAATTCATCTTTCATATTTTTAACAAAATTTATGACAATACATCAAGAATATTTACAAGGATATCCATTCCTTCATCATAATCATTGCATAGCATAACTTCTACACATGAAATATTTTAAGTATTTCTCATTTCCAAATACAATATTTCAATACATTAATACATAATGATCATTAGTCTCATCTTCTTTTTCAAAATCTTCTACTTGATAGGTCTTCTCCATCGAGATTTTGAACATAATTATAGGGATTAGAACAACTCTTTGAATGAATATGCAAGCCTACCATGCATCATGAAATAAAATCATTCAACAACAAAGCAAAATCTCAATTCCATAATAGAACTCAAAATATTCTCCCAATGTTAATTACTCATAAACGAGAGAAGCCCATACTTCTCTCACTTAATTATGGTTATTTTGCTACACAAGCCTTATCTGTCCTCTTGAATTAATTTACTAGTAAGTAATAATTCTTCATTTATTAAAAATTATCATTTTATTACTATATATATATATATTTCATTAAATAGGTCCGAGGTGTAGACCAATTGGTTCATCCAAACCCCATAAGGGAGGCGGAGGTCCAAGGTTCAAATCTTGGGCCTCATTGGACTGAATGCTTGTCCCTTTCTTGGTGCTTTCAACAACGTAAAAGGTTTAAAATGATTGTGGCATGGCGGTTATAGGGGCGGACTGTGCGAAGATCTATGTGGCGGCTTTTGGGGTGGACAACACAGAATACTGTGGCAGCCATAAAATCTAGAGAGCCTGCTCGGATTCATGGCGGCTACCGATTCCACCATGTAATATATATATATATATATATATATATATATATATATATATATATATATATATATATATATGTATGATTAAATACTTTCTAATCAATTAGGTTGGTGACCACTCAATAATATCTTTAATCTGAGAAGCTAAGCACTCGAGGGAAAAGTGAAAATTCAGAGATCTTCAATTTTAGCTTGAGATAATTTTTTAAAGAGATTAAATTACTTTGCTCTAATTTATTGTTCACTTAAAATATGCTAATTTTAATTTAAGCTGGAAAGTGGAAAGTAGGTCAAAAGCTTTGAATCCACTTAAGATTAGCCCATAACCTATTTTCATAAGAGTTCTCTTTCTAAAGATATTAATTTTGTTAATAAAGGTGATACATTTCATCATGCAAAGCATATTTATCTTTTTCATTGGTTTACGATCATCTAAAATAGGCTATAACTAGCATATGTTCATAAGTATGTGTCTACTCCTCTAGAATGAGAAGTTATGAGTCCATTTAACGTAAATACATTGATTCCACAAAGTTTAACTAATATTTCGAATTTATTTAAACAAGTAGTTAAATTCTGCCTTCTAGGCTGGAAATGAAATTTACCTCAAAATAATATTTAAAGTTAACCATTTTCAAAAAGCAAAAATATATTTAGCATCATATTCAAGCTTTTTACATGTACATAAAACACAATCATATTATCTAAGATGGAATTTTAAATTCCAAGCTCCAACCGACCACAAAATGGTAAAATAGATGAACTACCAAAGAATTAAATATGGAGTTTAAAGTAATGGAATTAATGAATTTAAGTATAGTTGAAAGGCTTACCTGGGAATTAGAGAAAGAAAGTCCAAATTTGCTTCAACTTTTCAAAAACTTCCTCTTCAATATTTTTTGCCACCTTGTCCCTTTTGTTAATGCATATGCAAAGCACATAAACTCCTTAATAGCGTATCCTTCACATAGATTTTATTTATTTCAAAATTTGGTCAAAATCACTACAATATTTTCCCACCCATCCATACCCCAAACCTTTGCAACCAAGTAACTCAAATATAATTTAGAGAAAATATTAGGAGAATGGTGAAGGTGAAGTTTGAGGGTCAGGTCGACTCTTGGTTCTCACTATTTTCTATTTTTGGAATGGTTGAAATGACAACTCATGCCATATATATAGGAACATGCACAATCAACCATGCTTGGCCATTTTGGTAAGAACATGAGGATATTTCTTGGTCCAACACAAGAATTGAAAGGTTATAATGCCATCTGTCATATTGCTTCATTGAGATCTTATGTGGGACATGGAGGTAAAATTGGCCAATTACAAGCAAGGATTGGATGCTTAAGCCTTCGATGTGGCCATTTGGCCTCTGGTCTAGTACTTAATATTCCTTAATGTGAAAATACAAGCATTTGTAGCTTGATAAGTAAAAAAAAAATATTTTAGTCAATAATTGAGTTGGAAGAAGATTTCTCATGAGAGTCCCAAAATTTAATAATAAAAGCCTTAATAGATCCAACCATTTTCTTCAGGATTATGGCTAAGCTTAGTCCTCATAGGGTTTTTGGGAACCACTGGTATGGTTTTATATAAATATGCCCTTTTAAAAAATTTTTTTTGGTCGGTTAAATATATGAGATATATATTAAAAGGGGTTTTGACAGGAACCCAAAACCTGATTACAAAAGGAAAAATCCAAACCACAAAGAGTCCAACCAAACCCAACGAGAAATTACAAAGACAAAACGAGAGGTGAGCCTCATAATAGTCCACATAAAAGCTAGCAACAACAAAAAAAACTATTATAATCAAAATTGAGGTGAACCTCAAAAATAATGAAACTAAAAGCGACACCAACCTAAGGCCATCCTTTGAACAACCAGAGTTGGGAACACAAAGCAACAAAACAGAGATCCAAAATAGCCAAAAAACAAACTAAAAAAGAGATAAGCATCAGTTAATAGGGGTAGCCTTAGCAAAGAGATCATGCAATATTTTAGTGGAGACATTCACTTCAATGCCATTGCCAATGTCAGGGGTCTCCTCTGTCATGACGTGATTTATCTCTAGCTTAGCAGCAGAATCCATGATGGACCTGTCAGTGAATGATTTCCTAAAAAAACATAGGCTCAAAGCATTACGTAGATCAACAAGTTGGGTAATATTGTTTGAAATTGCTTTGATAATATACTCCTACAGGTAGAGATTAGGGTCATCCCTGGTGTCATATTTAGAGTCGATAAGCAGTGACTCCTATTGCTTAGCTTTATTCTTCAGCCTAACAGAGGCACGAACAGGTTTTTTCTTAGGTTCTTTCTCTGGTTCAGCCTCATGGTCAAAAGTATGATCACTATCACTTGCAAGGTTGGGACTTCTGGCCCTCTTTCTCAACATGGCGATAGTATCAACAATTTTCTGCTTTTTGGTAGACAAGTTTTTACCTTTAAGAGCTTTCGGGACTTTGGTGGTCTAGGGAGTTTATTGGGATGAGCTAGCCTTAGGGGACTCAAATTTGGCTCAAGGGTAGAACTCAGAACAACACCTTCTGGGCAATGGATAAGCCAATGCTTGTAGAGAATATTAAACAAACCATGGTGAGAGGGAAGTTTGGATTTCTGTTTGTCTCTGCACTCCTCTAAGGAATGGCTAATAGAATTATAAATGAATTTAGGGATATTTAATGCCCTAACTTCCCTAAAGTGGTTATAGAAAGAAAAATGAAAACTTTTCAAAGGCTTATCTGGGTCATCGACTGTAATGTACTCCATAAT
The DNA here is from genome assembly GCA_028583015.1 of Wollemia nobilis. Lineage (NCBI taxonomy): Eukaryota > Viridiplantae > Streptophyta > Pinopsida > Araucariales > Araucariaceae > Wollemia > Wollemia nobilis. The sequence continues at coordinate 1,634,937 of JAQPPZ010001689.1, read as the reverse complement.
TGGCTTGAGAACGCTTCCCCAAGGGAAGGGGAGTTCATTCCGATGCATACCCAACTTGGCTCTCCTGCAAAGATCTCTGTCATGAACATCCTTCAGTTCGGCCTCCCAATGATGTTTCTCCCACCTGATTAACCTCCCTTTGGGTTGTTGACCAGTAAGCTCCACCAGAGTCTTAATATCTAGAACATAAGTTTTGCCTCGAATGACTACCTTCCCATCATCCCAAGTTTCCAAAAAGGCCAAGGTGATTTTAGGATCTTCACCTTCAAACTTCTTGAAGAAAGGAAGGAAACTTCTACCATCAAGAAACCCTTCAACAATGGAATCAATATCAAGCTTAGAAGGTTCAACATAGTCATCCATGACACTCAGGCACACAGAGAGCATAACAGGGTAAACCTTCAAGATAGGGCAAAAGCAATTGAGACACTTGAGAATAATATTAGGGTTGCTATCGGGTGTGATTATAATGATAAAATTATGATGACAATGGGACTCATGCCATGAAAGGAGGCACCACATTCCAAGGTAGAATAAACTGATGGTAAGAAATACTACAAGTCTACCTCGGAGGTAGGAAAACTGAAAAAATAAGTTGACATCACCTAAAAACATGTGATGACCATAAGAAATGAAGGCCAAAAAATATGCAATAGAAAAATTAAGGACCAATAACATGAGAGGCAGTTTGGATAATGCTGACTTGCTCCACGTTAGGAGGGAGAGGCACTGATACAAAAGGTGCTCTATATTTTTCAATAATAGGAAGAAGGAATTGAGGCAAGTCAGTATTCCATGTCATCAACTCACTTAAGGATGTGGCGTAATTAGCAAGGGCATCAGCAACTCGATTTTTTTCATGGAACGTGTGTTGGAAAATAATGTCTTGGAATTGGTTCCGCAAGAATTTAGCTTCATCAATACAACTTTGGACTTTCCATGAGGGGTTCTTGCTACTTTTAAAATAGTTTATTGTGGTTAAATAGTCCCCTTCCACTAAAATTTGATTGGTCATCCCTTGAGCAAGAGTTAAACCACGCCAAAGAGCACGAGCCTCAACAACCTGGTTAGATTGGATCCCAAGGAATTCAGCAAAAGCAATAATAACATTACCTTGGTTGTCTCTTAAAACTCCACCTGCACCTGAATGACTAGGGTTGCCCTTGGTAGAGCCATCAAAGTTTAGCTTTAGCCAATGAGGAGGAGGAGGAATCCAGCTTGTAAGAATTCTATTGGATGAAGGTTGGACGCATGAATTAACAATGGAGAAATTAAGAGTCCCAGCCAGACGGGCTTCAAAAGGTTTGGGAGGTGAGGAAGGTAAGGGACACAGGGATGCATTCTCCATCACAAAGGACAAAATTTTATTGAAAATATAATCAGAACTCTGAGAAGCATCAGAGAAAACATGACGATTTCTTTCAAGCCAAATCTGCCAAACATAGTGGTGAAGACAAAATTGCCATAAGGTCTTAAGGCGTAAATTGTTGAATGGATTAGGCCACTGAATAAATAGTTCAGGTATGGATCGAGGGATAGCCTAGGAAATGCAAAAGCAATCAAGAAGTTTATAAAGAATGGGAACGGAAAAGGAGCACCCAAGAAAAATATGGTAGGGGGATTCCCAATCAGAACAACAAAGGTGACATCTATTAGGTATGGGTAATCCTCTTTTTAATAGATTGTCAGTGGTGAGAATATTTTCTTGGATCATGACCCAAACAAAGGAGGCAATTTTAGGAATCAAATATTTAATCCAGACCAGATTAAAAGGTACATCAGTATGCTCAATAGGAATCAAAAAATTGTATGTCGATTTAATGGAGAACTCACCTGAGTCAGTGGCTTCCCAAAATATTTGATCTGAAGATCTCCTAGAGGGGATGAATATGGAGCTTAACATATTCTGAAGCTTATTAGATTCATTTTGAAGAGCAGGAACAACCAGATGCTTCCATATATTTCTACCATTCTGAGATTCTATGAAATCAACAACTTTAGACCCAAATAAAATATCAGTATGCGGTTTGAGGATAGTCAAAGTAGGATGTTGAATCAGGGGGGTCCCAAGAATCCATTTGTCCCTCCAAAAATCAATAAGAGTGCCATCACCTATTCTCCAATGAAGGCCTCATTGAAGCAAGGATCTGACCTATAAAATAGACTTCCAAAAATAAGAACCGCTATAGGGCACATCAATGTCAAAGAAAGTGGAATTCTGCATGTATTTGCGGTGAACAATATGTGTCCAAGCAACTTCCTCTTTTGTGATTAATATCCAAGCCTGTTTGGTTAAAAGGGTAGAATTAAAGAGATGAATCCTTCTAAGACCAACCCCACCCAAATATTTTGGTTTGCAAACCTTGTCCCAAGACACAAGATGGAACTTGTTCCTATTTTCTGTCCCAGACCACAAAAAGTTTCTTTGAATCTGCTCAAGTTTTTGACACACTTTAGCAGGAATTTTAAAGACAGACATAAAATAGATGGGAATATTTTGAAGAGAAGCTTGAGTCAATATTATCTTCCTAGCTTGAGACAACAAATTGCCCTTCCAACCAGCCAATTTCTTTTGAAGTCTTTCAACAATGTTGTTCCACATGGAAGGCTTGGGTTGTCCTAAAAAGAGAGGAATACCCAAGTAGGAAGCAGGAAAGGAAGAAATGGGGCATTCAAGAATAGCAAATATTTTTTGCTGTCTTTGAATTGGAGTATTCACAAAGTAAATTTTACTTTTATGAAAGTTAACTTTCTGTCCAGCTGCTTCCTCATATAGTAAAAGAATATGCTTGATAACCTGGGCTTCAAAGACTGACGCTTTTGTAGTAATAATAGTATCATCAACAAATTGTTGATGAGAAACAGGTCTCGTATGTGATGCTACTCTAAGGCCAGAGAGGAGATGAATATCACAAGCTACTTTGATAGTTCTCCCAAGAGCTTCAGCAACAATAATGAACAACAAAGGAGAAATAGGGTCTCCTTGTCGAATACCTCTAGCACTTGGGAAATATCCAGTTGTTGATCCATTGACAAGGATAGAAAACCATGGGGAAGATATGCATCCTTTGATAAGGGCAACCCAGTCAGAATGAAAACCAAATTTGATAAGGACAGCCTCAAGAAATTCCCAATTAAGTCTATCATAAGCTTTGTTCATGTCTAATTTAAGAACAAAGGCAGGCTGCTTAGAGAGATGAACAGAATGGAGAACTTCATGAATAGTGATGACGCCATCAAGAATGGACCTACCTTGAACAGAACTCCCTTGAGAAGAATCAATAATGCCTGGGAGGATTTCTCTCAATCTATTAGCTATAGCCTTCGTGAGGATCTTATATACAACATTACAGAGACTAATGGGATGAAAATCAGACATCAATTTAGCATTGGGATTCTTGGGGATAAGAGCAATGAATGTAGAATTGAATCCATGGGGGATGATTTTGGAAAACTAAAATTCTCTAATGGCAGCACAGACATCTTCTGCTACAATGTCCCAAAATGTTTGAAAGAACCTCGAAGGGAAACCATCGGGGCCAGGATATTTGTCCGGATGCATTGCAAAAAGAGTTGAGTGAATTTCTTCATTAGAAAAAGGTAAAAGAAGCTTGGAATTATCTTCATTTGAAACCAAACTGGGGATATGATAGAGCATAGAATTTACTACCATATTGGAGGGAGCCCTGCCTTCTCCAAGGAGGTCTAAAAAGTATGAAACAACCTCATTTATAATGGTCTGGAGATCAGTAGTAGTGGAGCCATTGGAGCACACTAATTCTTTAATTATGTTATAACTTCTATTTCTGAGTGTAGATGCATGAAAAAACTTAGTATTAAGATCTCCTTCCTTGAGCCACAATGCTCGAGATTTTTGTTTCCAAAAGGATTCTTCCCTTGCTAAGATATTATGATAATCAGCTAGAATACTTCTTTCCTCAGCCCTGATTTGATCATCACATGACCCCGCTTGAATTTTGCTTTCAATAGACATGAGTCTATCTTTTAGGGATTGTTTAACCTCAAACAAGTTCCCAAAAACTTCTTTGTTCCAGATTTTGAGGTTGCTTTTAACATGCTTTAATTTTTGGGCTAAAATAAAAGAGGGAGAGCCTTGACCAACCTATTGCCACCACTGAGAAATTTTGGTTCTTAACACTGGATGTTGTACCCACATGGATTCAAATCTAAATGGCCTTCTGAACGGAGTATCCTGAGCTATGTCTAAAAGCAGGGGACTATGATCAGAAGCAACTTTGGGTAATGAGAGAAGATTAGCATCTCCAAAAAATTGGATTGCCTCATGAGACATGAAGAATCTATCAAGCTTGACTTGGATGAGTTGATTTCCAGATCTTCTGTTACTCCAAGTAAAAGCAACATTCTTAAGCTTAATATCCATAAGATTATTGGAATTGACAAAATCCAGGAAATCCTCCATACTTTTATCAATACATGACGAACCACCAACTTTTTTAGAAGGATACAGGTGAGTGTTGAAGTCACCAACAACAATCCAAGGGACATCATGAAAGGATTATTTGATGGCACTAAGGGAATCCCAGAATAGAGCTCTTTCAACAACATTATTTGGCGCATATATGTTGGATAAAATCCATGAATTATTAGAGTTGTGCTCTTGGAATTTGACACTAAGAATTCTTTCGCAGGAGTGAATGAGGGTGCCATCAAACTTTCTAGAATCCCACAAAACCATAAGACCACCAGAAGAACCTCTAGCAGGGTAAAACACAGATTCTCCTCTGCTCCAAATCTTACGGGCAATTGAACTAGAGTTATTTAAATCAAGTTTAGTTTCCTATAAAATAATGATAGAAGGGAGAACTTCTTTCCTTAATGAATTAACCACCCTATGCTTGGTTAATCCATTTAATCCTCTCACATTCCAAGAGAGGATTTTCATCTGGAACCTTTGGAAGATTTCTTGCCTCCCTTACCAGTAGGTTGGGGAGGTTTGGTGCTCTTTTGATCATCCTTGCTTTGAGAACCAACAAGGGGGAACAAAGTCTTTTGAATACCATTATCTATATCATCCTGAACCTTGCTTTTCCATTGGTCATTCATAGAAGGTCTGCCTCACTTCTTATCACTCCCAACATCAATGGGAGATTTTTTAGAACTACGGGTAATTTTGGGACTGAACTTAGTTTGAGTAACCTGCTCAACAACTGAGCTAGAGGCCATGAGTAAGTTAGAAATTTTGGAAGGACTAAAAGTCTCAGGCACGAGCATAGAGGGACCAGATTTGGAAGGTGAGTCCAAATTGGAGGGAAGGTGAAACTCATTATCATTATTGAGAGGTTGGTTATCAACATCAAGAGTATTAGAATCATTCAGAATAGAGAACTTGTTGGGACTATTAGGGAAAGGACATACCTCTTCACTCGATTCAGGGGAAGGAGATGGGGTCATGACCTACTGCTTGCCTTTACCAGAAGGTTCATAAGGATTCACTAATGGTTGAGAATTGTCATTCTCATGGATGACAACACCTTTGTTTCCAAAAAAACCCTCGTCTGGCTTGTTTGAAGCTCTTCCTAGGACCCACGCTCTTCCAACCCTGATTTTTAGGGTGAGAATTAACAACATCATTCACTTTGGAAGACTGCACCTGATGCCCTTGATTCTGAGGGATCTAAGAATCATCATTAGCATTAATAGTCTTGGCTCTAAGGGAAGGACACTGAGCCCTTAGATGACCCTACGTATGACACTCGATACAATAAGTTGGTTTATTCTCATATTCAATGGCCTGTTTGTGATAAAAACTTGTATGCTCAAGCTCAACAAAAGTTGGAAGAGCTGAATCGAGGTTGGCATTCATGCAAATCCTCGCAGCTATCATTCACATCCTGGCAAGAGTAGCATGGTCAATAGCAACCAGAGTCCCAATGGACTTTGCAATGGCTGCAAGGATATCCTTATGCCAATAGTGCCAAGGGAGGTTGGGGAGCCTAACCCAAATAGGGGTAAAGTTAATACTTTGAGTCTCCGGGTTGAAATCCAGATCCCATCTGCACAAAAAAAGACTTTTCCTCCCAAGGAACCAAGGACCACCCATAAGAATTCGACTAGCATCATCACGGTAACCAAGTCAAATACCAAAAAAACTCGTGGTTAAACCAAAGATTTCAAAAGAACCTTGAGGCTTCCATTTGGACACAACCCAGCTTCGAATAACTTCAATATTGGGATGCCCACCAATCACTTTACCAACAAGATTAAAAGATTCTACAAAAAGGTATTTTTTGGTGACATTATCAGGGATAATGACCTTGGACCCAACAAGCTCTATGGGGATAGAAGCATCATCAGAAAGTCCATGTTGTCCTCCACCGACAACTTGAGAAAAAGAGATCGCTTCAGATCTAGGCCCCTTAGAGGGTGGAGGGCCACCCAGGGGAAAGGTCATTGAATTAAAAGTGGGACCATCTAAAAGGGGTGGTCCATGGGGATCACCCTTGTCTGGTGGCTCATCACCCCAGAAACCAATGGGTTTATCAGTACCTGAGTCAGGGATAACCTCCACAATAGAATATTTAGCTATCTGGTAACTAGTAGGGTTGCCTTGGACCCAAAATTTTTGAATTTGGGCCTTCTTGCCCAAAGAATTTAAAAAATTGGAGTTCCCTCCAGCGCAGTAAATACAACCCACAGTCATCTTGATTATATATTAGATATTGAGCATCATCTTCTTGAGGAGGTATGTTTTGGGTATTATCTAACTCAATAAAGTTAATATTAATTTACTAATACTATTATTTTTTTAAGCAAAAAACCCCTTGTAGATCCGCCTTGGTCTGAGAGACCATGAACAGGGGGTTATACACCATCAAAGTCACCCAGGGGTCATACCCGACCCTGCCCGCACCAACATTATCAATTGGATTTTAGATACCCAATTCAGCTTTTTGGTAGGGTGGAGATTTGAACCTGGGACCTCCCTTGGAGGATTGCCCTCTCCTCTCCAACTCACCTACAACACCTGGGTATTTACTAATACTATTTTAGAAAAGGTATTAGTATTTTAATTATTTACTCACTAATACTATTACTAAATGTTAATGTTAATTTTTAAGTATTAATAATGTTATTATTAATACCTTGTTAAATAATTAACCAATTAAGTTCTATACTTTGAAACACAAGTATTAATGCATCCTAATAATAAATTAAGAGCCTAAGTAACACAAGGGATCTTGCTAAAAATTGTCCTCACCCAAACTAAGATGCATTCAATAATAAAAAAGTATATGGATTAATGAAAAATATTAGTACTCTCTATGTAGGAGGTATCATGATAACCTACAAGGTTATCAACCAACTAAAAAAGACCCCTAAGCATAGGGGTAAGGGCTCTTTTGTCTTTATAGCATCCTCCTTGCACAATGATGCATTAAATCACCTATACGCACACAAAATATTCTACATGATTATTTTACTCCTATGGGTTGTTAGACTAAAAATCCATCCTTTTCCATTTCACACTTATCTTAACTCTGATGGTTGTACCATACCAATCCACCCATGAGAGTACCGGGTCCTGCAACCATAAAATTATCAACAATACCATTATAGGATATGATGAGGCCTAGATAAGGCTCATTTATAGCATGTTTTAAATAGTTAAAACTGCCTAAAACTCTTGTGAATTATCTTATATGCTAGTTAAGTTGATTTAATATGTTGTGTATTAACTGTTTGCATGATTGAAGTGTTAAGGACATTATATTCTGATTTTTAACAGTTCTTGTATAGTTTTATGTTATATTGTCATGCTTAGGTTGACATCAGCACTTCAGTAGTATTATTTTAATGATCATTAAGCATTAGTTTCTCTAAATTCAACAAATAGTACAAAGACTTATTACTGTGCAGCAGAAAACTGGTTTTTCCATATAAATTCCAGCCAGCTGCCAATGAATGGCAAGGCATGGAATTCACATCCAAGGAAGAATGAAGACTATTGCAATATGATACTAAGGGCTAATACACCTGATAAATGCAGCCAAAACCATTTGGAGTCAACACAGTTGGTCATTTTAAAGATCTTCGGAATGAACACAGTGTCTTCAGAATGAACATAGTGTCTCCGGAATGAACACAATGTCTTCAAAATGAACACAATATCTTCGGAATGAACAGATATCTTTGGAATGAGAAAACATAGTGTCTTCAAAATGAGCGGATCTTAGAAATGAGAATTGCAGTATCTTCGAAATGAGCGGATCTTCGGAATGAGAATTGTAGTATCTTTGGAACGAGCCACTTATCTTCGGAATGAAAACAAAATGTACTTTTTGACTGACTTTTGGTGGTGGAAAAGGGGATAAGAAGGTTGATAAATTTAAGAGAAAATATATCCCATCTAATTTTTCCGTCCTTGCTGTCCAAAGCCACCATTTATGGAAAAGATCAAATTGATCCTCTTCTAGGATAAACCCAGGAAATTCTGTAGGATATCAGGAACAACATATTTTCTATTTGTAATTATATTTTAGGCATCTATAAAATATAGCTCCTGTCCAGGTTGAGCTAATATAATATTATATTAGATATATTTTATTAGATAGAGGAGATAAAAAATAAATAGGGAGATAATAGAATAGTGATTTCATACCTATAACAGATTTTAGCAGAATTGTAATTATGTTTTTGAAGCAATAAAAGTGCAGTTTCATTCCATTTATTTTGTTATGAGTGTGAGTAAGACTTGAAGAAGAATTCAAACCTTCTTCTAAGAAAGGATGCTAGCCACTTCCAGACCTAGGAGGAGGACTGACAAGTAGGTTTTATTCTGATTTTGCTGCAGTAGAATAAGTTGTGAACTTGTCATTTTCATTCTTTTGCACAGCTAACATTCATAGTTGTTTAATTCTTGTTCATAATGTTTTTTTGATATGATTAGTGGTAGATCTGGTTATTATTTTCATTCCCAGCAACTTTCCAATTCACTGCAAATTTCCATTTCCAGCAATTTACAAGTTTTCTTTAATTTCCCTGCATTCTTATTTTTGTTGTCAAAACCCTACACAGAAGATTGACGACCTTCTATTACAGAGCATTGACAAGATCTAGTTTTTATGCTTCATTTCAATTATTGCAATATTAAATAGACTTTCAATTCTGTAACTATAACTAGAGTTTCAATTCTGCAATTTAATTAGATTTAATTCTTGCAACTGTAACTAGGGTTTCATTTCTGCAATTAGCAATTAGTTTTCATTCTTGAAAATAGATTAAAGTTTAATTTATGAAATTTAGGGGTAGAAGTGACACAAAACCCCCACACAATAAATTCCACCAATAAGACCTGCTGCTTCCAAATGAACTAAAATACAACCCTGCTTGAAATTTCTCTCGTAAATAGCCTTGGACACCACCCTGGATTGATAATTTCATTGAGAATTAATGATGTGCTTAATGACAGCCTATCAGGATCATGACTTAATAAGCAACACAACAATACATCAATCAATTAAGTATAAAGTAAGCATAAATTACAACCCAAGTAAGCATAAAGTACAACTATTAACTCATCTTGATAGAATGAATAGGATCATGCCTTAATAATCAACACAACAATACATCAATCAAACAACAAGGGAGGTCCTACCAATATGGGCCATTATAAGGTGGTTGGTGGTGTAGTCTCACTATATACCCAATATTACATAAATATTCACATGGTAGTTATTCAAAGGGTTGTAAAAACCTTAGTAAGACTAGCCTTTAGTTATGCTCTTGTTATGTATATTAATGTAATCTAATCAAAACAAACAATAATAAGTGGTCTTAATCAAGTTTAATAAATTTTATTCTTGATTAAGGTTCAAATAGGACAAAGGGGATTTGGGAACCATAGTGGTAATCACATAAGGTTTATAAAAATGCAAGGAGGAGGGAATGATCATGAAGGGCCTCTAAGAGAATCCACCACATATTTCCCTCTCTTATCACTTTGATATTAGGGGATTTTATGAGCCTAAAAACTAGTTTAATGTATAGATTAAAGAATACCTATGTTTCACAAGAAACTAAAATTTTCCTAAGATTCCTATTTTGCTAAGATTATTCTTAATCTAGTCTAGATGCACATATAAATATATAGTATATAATACCTATGACTAAACTAATTTATTATTTTGATGATAAAATGAAATAATGAATTTTCTCTTTAAGGAGCAAGGATACAAGAGAGATATGTAACAAACCCATTTTAACTTGTAATATAAGCTACATGCACTTTTAATTCAATGCTTAAGATCAGAAGATAAATATATATCCCCTATATTATTAATATTAAACTAGGTTTTTTACTTTCTCCCTATCAGTTTTAATGATAAATAGAAAATATAAACTAATGTGAGCACATAATAAACAAAATAACTAAAAATGACAAAGATAGGAGTAGAATGACCTAATTATTAGTTGCTCACACTATTGCTAAAACCTACAAAATAGATAGAAAAAAAATGTTGTTAATGTACAAGGACTTGTCTAGTTTGGCAAAGGGTAGTTAGATTCCTTGGTATATTGATCAAACCCCTGTTTAGATAAGGAAAAGTTGATCAAGTGATAGAAAATGATAAAATTTTAGAAATAAATGCTAATAAGATAGAAGTTCCATTAGGACAATAGCACAACCGACTCTATCATTGCCTACAATTCTGCTTTGTGTGAAACAAAGAGCACTAGTACGATTGACCTATATTATAGTGGTGTTACCACTTCTATGGATATGAAATATAGATAAAATACAATCTAAAGTAGTATAATGATAATAATGATAATTTTTTTTCATTTAGAATAATAGCAACCCTACTACATAGCTAAAATTTAGAGGCTAAACTATTTAAAATAAGATTAAACACTTACAAATGAAAGACTATGCTTGATGCAAGTATGAGATGCAAAATAAGCTAAAATAAGAAGATTAAAACTAAAATATGAATGCATGGGGAAGACCAAAATAAAGTAAAGGTGAAGAGCACAACCCAAGATAATGGGTTACTTCCCCTTTGTTATAAGCTTGTTGGATTGCTTGTTGATGGTCCTCTCAAATCCTTAAGCTTGATGATTAGAGACTTGCTTGATTGATTTATTGAAGATGCTTGATTGACTTGAATATTTGCTTGGATGCTTAGATACCTACAAAATGATAGAATGCCTATGATACCAAAAATATTTGATGGAGTCTTGATGCAATAATTTTTATGAAATAGTCACCCCAAGGGATATATTTATAGGCATCCATGGCCCTTTATGTTGGAGTATATTACATTATTTGTCACATGCTAATGTACCCCATGGGAGTTAGTGTGCAAGTGTAAGTTGAGTCTATGTGCACAAGTATATTATATGTAAAAGTGCAAATTGTGACCACCAAAATGGCCTCACACCTATGATTCCTACTGCGTAAATGAAATAAGAGATACAAAAGAATGCATTGCAAAATTGACAACAAATGGGAAAGAAGAAGAACACTTTTATTCCATTAAAGAAGCCAATTCCGATTACAAATACGTCCCTCTTAGGGATACCATTTTGATACTCTTATTATAGTACACAAATCATATGAAATCCCTTTCAAGGGTGAATGTGAGTTTCAAGCCATTCGTGGTGACACGTACTACTCTAGGGTGGAGTTGACCCTCTTATTCGCGTTGAGGAAGGATGGTTGAGTCTCCTTTAAATATGCTTTGCTGCGGTCAAGAAACAACACAAAATCATTAATAGAATAGGCAGTCTCTCATGATGAGGCCCTTTAAAGGATATAAACATGAAAATGCCATAACACTAATGAAATCAAGAAAATAAACAAATCATGTTAGACTTATGCAAAACTCATAAATATTGCTTAAAACATATAAACAGAAAGTACAGCTATCAATCTAGTGGATTAATTGCATGAAATGAAGCATTATAACATGAAATTAAGCTAATTATGTCCTACTTGCCATAATGAAGTAAACCTAATGAAATTCATAATTCGGTTAGTCAGAGTCTCTAAAATACTAAACAAACTACTAAAATGCTTAATCTAGTCTAATGAAACATACTGCAAAAGAAATAGTAAGGAGATCTATCACCGTTTGCAAACCACAGCTCAAATGAGTGATCTGCATTGTACACCATGATTGTCAGCCACGATGAGCAACTTAATAGCTTTGCCCTCCAAATCCAAGGCTGTGGGCTTGATCCTCCTTGTCCAATTGATGATCAAGAGTCACATTTGATATCCTCTAACTAGATTGGCGGTTGAATTCTACAATTTGACCTCCATTTGCCCAAATTTACATTTCTTGGTGTTCTATATCCTTAGGGTATCCATGGCACAAGTTGACATGATGCTTGGTGAATTGGCAAGTGAATGGAAACTAGGATCTCTCAGTGTACTCAAAATGAGTCTACAATCCGACAGGGCTTCGCTGCTCTAATCTCCAATGCTCACTTCGATCGTTTACCCTAATTTTAAGGGGTACTTATAGGATTACCCAAGGGCTAGGGGTGGATTCATGGAGAAGCCAATATAAAGAAGATGTGGTTGGGATAGTTGGATTGGAAGCCTCTGAAATATTCCATCCTTCAAATAACCTCTTCTAGAACAAATGGTTGTTCAAACCAATTTGGTTTGGATGAAGGCCAACTGAACTTCAGTTCTAGACCGCGAGTGATAGCTGTGGCCTAGACTATGAACTGCAAGTATCAGCTGTGGTTGAGACTGTAGACCATAGGTCTAAACTACGGTTAAAAATGATTAGGCCAAGGAGCCCAAATTGAGTGGTTAAAACCACTGCTCTATCTTGGAGTCTGTCCATTTTAGCTATCTATAGATTCCCCTTTTGTGATGCATTGTGAGATCAAAAAATGCATGATAAAAAATACACCACCTAAAATTATGTCAAAGGTTGCATGATGATCATTCATATTATTAACATTAGATGCCCTAGGTCTTGCAAAAGGACACGCATCCTAGAATCATTCCTTCCAATTGAGTGAAATGCTTAAATTTGTAAGATCTTGCACTCATTGTCAGTCATTAGGGTAGCTTTTGATGCTACAATAGGAGTTATGCCTATATAACTGGAAGGAGGAGAGCTACAAACTAACTGCCATATTTGCTATTTTTCCCAAGAAAAGGGGTAAGATTATGATAGCTATTGACAATTATTTGCAAGGATGAACACAATTTTGACAAGATCAAGGGATCTACGATTTTAGGGATATTATGTTGACTTTGATTATGATTTGAAAGCATGACTACCCCAAGTGACGAGTCAATGAGGGTAATGACAATGAATGAAGCGACAAGGTTGCTTGACCATTATGAATGATCTGGATAAACCTAGAATTTAGCATTTAATTACTTGGCTAAGCCTAGTTCAACTTTATGATTGCAACTGTTAATAGTAATTGCACATTGCTATCACATGGAGTGGTCAGGCTGCAATAGCCTTCTTAGGTAATCAAAATGACACAAGTTCAGTTAGATTTATGTTGAATCAATTTGTCGATGATTTGCTGAAAATATGTCATAGGAGAAATTCCCTATAACGCCTCATTCCCTCGAAGGCATTTTTCGAGATTAAAAAGAAGCATATCAAATCAACGATGACAATTTTACCCCAAATGTCCTTATAGTTATTTACTCATCTCATCGGATTGTATGGAGCGTAAGTCATTGCAACCGCCAAGTGTCTAGGGTAAATAATTGAATACGAGGTGCATTTGGCTTTTGACTTGTTTTATAATATATATATATATATTTTGACTTTTTGAGTTTTTAATTGATCCTGGTGCTTGAAAATCACCAAATTTGTTAAATTTATTGCTCTTATTGAGATTTTGATATGTTAGGAATCATTAATTTGTCAGTTAAAACCTTTCCATGATGGGATTTTGGTGCATTTAATGCTAGTTACAAACCGTGCACATGGGCTACAGTTAAAAATTTCCAATTTTGGGAACCATGGCTCAGAGTTGTGGTCGACAAACCCTAATTTTGGGACCATGATTGTCAACTACGGTTCAAAAAAATTAGGAAAAGTATAAAAATTTTCCTATTTTGAAAATTACATTATTATTCCTTGAAAGCGATTGCAACTGGAGAGCTCTGAGAGGTGAGGAAGCAAACTTGACGTGAAGCGCTACCAAAAATGCTACCTACGACCTCCTACACATCCCTATGGCAGACCCTGCATAGCCTTCATCCAACCGAGGCATCGATGCAAGAAAGGTAACTCAAAACCGATTCCTCACACTCCTTACCAGTTTAAAATGAACCACATTAAGTAATGGGTTAATTAAATTCACTAAATTATTGGTAAAGAACCTCACAGTAGTTTTAGGCTAGATTAGGATTTTAATTTTTTGGTTTTCCAGGCTAGGAAGTGACCCTTTTAGGGTTACGTTCCTAGAACGCAACTGGAAGATGCAACATCCAATTGATAGATTGGGGACCGTGACTGTCAGTTGTGGCAGGATTCAAATACCAACGGTAAAAAATTTGACCGTTATGTGGACCACAAATTTAACCCGCAGTTTCACAAATTTTGAAAAAATAATTCAATTTGATTTGATTTTTTAAATTTTTCTTGGCAATTAATGCCATTTATTGCACTTATGAGATGCATTTTTGGAAATTTTGATTACTTTTAGCATGTTTTTGTATTTTTAGCAATTTTTAAATTTGTTTGTCTTTTTTTAGGTCATTTTTTATCTATTTTTAGTTGTTTTTAGTTCTCTTTCCCTTATGCACTATTTATTTTCAAAAATTGACCTCTAGATCCAGGGAGCCAAATCTCCTACGGACCCTTCGCAAACAACTCACTGACCTAGAGTGGGAGTGGTTCGATGCGGTTGGCTTTGGCTATGTGCTTGATCTACCTACGATCAGGGTAGATTAACCGTACATGACTGCATTGGCCCGGTGATGGGATGCATAATCTAACATATTTCACCTGCCCACAGGTGAAATGACTGTGACCTTGGAGGACATCTACCAAATATTTAGGATCTCGATTAATGGTGAGCCCATCACCTCCTCTCCCTTATAGGGTAAGGAGGATGTCTTTGACTCCATATTTGGTGACCATATTGTGGATGCTCAGGGCAGGATCGACCATGGGGGTGTCCATATTGGTTATTGGCAAGGGAAGGGTGTCTTCTCAGTTCAAGAGGTGATCTTCATGCACTTAGTTGTTCATATTGTGCTTCTAGACTCCTCGGGCATGAGGATCCCTTGGAACCTCTTAGCCATTGTCAGGAGAGGTACATAGAGCTCCATGTAGTAGCCACTACTCTTAGCTTGGGGGAGTACTCTATTATGTTAGTCATACCGAGAGCTATACCAAGCTACATGCAGGAGTCGAGTTGGTATCAGCTGTAGCCTATTACATCAGATCTGGGGTTGGTAGTATATTAGGATCGAGCGATCGACCAAATTGCCGCTCACTATTATCGCTATTCCTACTGCATGCAAGTGCCATGCGGTATGCTGGCCCTGTGAGGAGGGATTTTGGATCAGGTCCCATGTTGAGGATATGGACCATTATATTACTATATTTTCATAGCTCTAGGTGGATGACATAGAGTGGCATCCGTACATGGATTATACTGCGTGGCCGAAGGCTGGCGAGCGGCTACACCAGGCTAGGAGGGATAGGTGGTTACTCCATCGCAAGGCTAAGATCTGTGAGTATCAGTACTACTCATGGGTCCTACGAAAGTTTTGGCTTGTGCAAGATATTTCGATGCTACCTATCATCTATCGATACCTCATACTAGAGAGGGATTTGCCCTGGATTCAACTGACACCGCTTGAAGATGAGGCTGATGACTTCCAAGAGTCGGGCATGGCTAGGGCTGGGACCATCCCAACATATGATACTTGGTGGTCCCTACTATAGTGGTAGGTATTGGGACCCCTCAGTTAATGGGGTAGAGGTTTATCCAGAGGGGCACCATGTGTTCCAATGGACTGAGGGTGGATGAGGCATAAAGGCTGCTATGGAAGAGGCACTAGAGGAGGGTGAGGCATCTCCTAACAGTGAGGTGGGGTAGCTACTAGCTCAGATTGCTGATCTTTAGAGTTAGGTTGGGAGGCTCCAGACCCAGATGTTACATAGGGACAATTCTATCATCATACTAGAGGTGAAGCTATCTCATAGTGAGAGGCAGCTACAACAAGCCCAGGAGGAGAGGACAACCCTCAGAGCATAGGCTACAACGATGGAGGGGCAGGTCTGAGAGCTCACCAGTGAGCGTGATCTAGCACAGGTATGACTGAGTGAGGCTACTGTAGGAAGGGATTTTATTTGAGTATAGAGGGGGGATCCTTCATCCTCCCTGGACATCATGGGACCTCCAGCCATACCATATTCATTGCTGCCAAGTGGCCATGAACCCATGGTAGAGATCCGACATCTATAGGTCCTCATGGAGGAGGGAAATGAGAGGCACATAGGTAGGGTAGCCTACTGATGCAGGAGCATCCGACGGCTACAGATCAATCTTGCATCCACCAAATTTTCTCAAGAGTTACCAAAATTTTCCTTCTAAAGTGTCTAGCAGGAACAAGGCGGAAGTTGGAAGAACAAGGCAAAAGTTGGAGGAATAAGGCAGAAGTTGAGGGGGGTCACGAAATCGTGACTCCAAAAGCTGCAGCAAGGCGGAGGCTAGTTTTGTCACGATATCGTGACGTCGCGATATCATGACGATTTCGAAGGTGAAGGTTCGAGGGGGGTTTTCGTCGTGATATCGCGACATCGCGATGTCATGACGACTTTGTTGGCAAAGGTACGAGGAGAGTTTTTGTCATGATATCGTGAGGTTGCGATATCATGACATCGCGATATCGCGACGTGTTTGAAAGTTAAGACGGAGGCAAAGGCAAGTGCGGAGTTGAAGGCCTTTTGTCGCGATATCGCGACGTCCAAAGGGCAAAGGTGGAGCAAAGGCAGAAAGAACAGATGGCAAGGCGAGGTTTTTCGAAGGCAGAAAGAACCTAAGGTAAGGTGGAGTTTTTGTCGCGATATCGCGACGTCGCGACATCACGACATTTTTGGAGGCTTCGGCATGGAGGGGAGTTTTCATCGTGATATCGTGACATCGCGATGTCGCGGCGTGTTTGCGACTTGGCACAAAGGGGAGTTTTCGTCGCGATATCGCAACGTCGCGATGTCGCGACATCGCAATATCGCAACGTCGCGATGTCGCGATGTTTTTGTAGCAAATGGTACAGAGGGAATTTTGGTCGTGATTTCGCTACGTTATTGGCCAATGAAGGCAAGGCGCCAGTTTGGTTGCGATATCGTGACATGTCACGATTTCACGGCCGGTTGAAGACGAATGAAAAGTGGACACGTGGACAGGCCACGCGCACGGGAAAAGAGACAGCTGTTGCAGACAAACATTCTGACAAAGCGACGGTTGCAGGGGAAGGACCAATGAACTGCGTGCTTTGATGGCGGATCAGGGAGTTGGTCATTTACGGAGAGAAAATTTAAGACTCGACGGGGGAAGCCGATTTTGGCAGGTTTTGTTTAAAATATTCTGGCAGGTGGATAATTAATGAGAGGGGGCCGAGACCTCGATAAAACTGGGAAATTTGTAATAGATCGGGGATGGGGGGGATTGGAAGGTCGAAAGAGAGAGAGAGAGTGTGCGTAGGGAATTACCAGACAAGTTCAGGTTCTTTGTAAGCATGCGGGCTGTTGCTCTATTTATGTAAATGACATCAGATTAATCGAAGAATTTTTTTTTTTACGTGTGTTTGACACTCCCATCCCCGTCAGTGGTATCAGAGCCGAAAGTTCCTGAGTGTGTGACCAATCGCCAGACGTGAGGCAGTCGCACCAGGATCTGTGGGAAGGCTTGTGAGAAAGTGAGAAGATGCCTCCGA
Organism: Wollemia nobilis; assembly: GCA_028583015.1. Classification (NCBI taxonomy): domain Eukaryota; kingdom Viridiplantae; phylum Streptophyta; class Pinopsida; order Araucariales; family Araucariaceae; genus Wollemia; species Wollemia nobilis. Next base: position 1,617,011 of record JAQPPZ010001689.1, on the reverse strand, counting down.
GAAGAAACCCCGTTGGTGGGAGAGGCATGGCAGCAGCAGATTTTTGAGCTTTGCAGCGGCAAGTTCAGGCCCTGCAAGAAGAACTACGCAGAGGACACAAACCAAGAAGAGATGCAGAAAATGAAGATGAAGTAGATGAAGAGGAAAACCAGTTTGAAGAAGAAGAAGAAGAGGTTGTAGATCCGACACAAGCCAGGCTGTACAGGGCCATATCCCAGATTGGGAAAAGGCTAAATATGGAAGTTTCCACGTATTCCAAGAACTTGAATCCAGAGGAATTGATCGACTGGATCAATGATCTGGAAGAATACTTTGAATATGAAGAAGTTGAAGATCTCGAGAGGGTCAGATTTGCCAAAACCAAATTAAAAGGTCATGCCAGCATATGGTGGAAGGGAGTACAGCTGGAACGGAACAAAAGAGGAAAAGAATGGATAACAAGATGGGAACGGATGGTAGAAAAATTAAAAAGACAGTTTATTTCGACAGATTATGAGTTGGATCTGCTAAGAAAAATGCAGAGTTTGAGACAGATGAATAAAATTGTCCAAGAATACACGAAGGAATTTTATAAAATTTCCATCAGAACCGGCCATTTAGAAGCAAGCAAGGAAAAGGTGGCCCGTTATATTAATGGGTTGAGACCCAATGTCCAGGAAGAGCTGAGCTTAGTTCGGGTGAGCACCATTGAAGATGCTTACCAGTTTGCTCTAAAAGTTGAAGAAAAACTGAACAGAAGGTTGGAAAGTAAGCAAAGAGGAAAAGGACATGGAGGAAAGGCTGGTGGGAGAAAATATGAAGGAAAAGAGGAGAAGAAAGAGGAGGTTAGCAGCAGCCGGGATCAGAAGGAGGATGAAGAACCCAAATCGCAAGTTTAGAACAATGGCTACCCAAGAGGAAGAGGTAGATCTGGACGTGGGTATGGAAGAGGAGTGTTTCGAGGAACATGTTTCCACTGTGGAGAAGAGGGGCATCAGACATATGAGTGTCCCAAACACCCCGAGAGAGTGAACAAGAAACAAGTGGGTCCTGCCAGAGCTGTTGTGATAGCGGAAGATGCTGACTCAGAACATTCTGAAGAAGCTGAGAAAGGAGAAGCAATGATCGTGAGGAGAACCATGTTGATTGATGAAGACAAACCAGAGCAGAGGAGAAGCCTGTTTCGCACATGGTGCAAAAGTGTAGGCAAAGTCTATAATGTTATTATAGACAATGGGAGTATAGATAACTTAGTTTTCGAGGAGATGGTTGCTAAGTTGCAGCTGGAAAGGAGGAGACACCCGCATCCATACCGGATTGCATGGTTACTGAAGTACCACAGAACATGGATCCGTGAACAGTGCTTAGTCACGTTCAATATTGGGAAGTACCAGGATGAGGTCCTGTGTGATGTTTTCCCCATGGATACTTGCCATTTGCTGTTAGGGAGGCCATGGCAGTTTGATCGGAGTGCGATGCATGATGGTCGTGCAAATACGTACTCCTTGATGAAAGATGGAGTGCGCCACAAATTAAATCCATTACAGACAGTGGATGAGAAGGTGTGCAGTAGTGCCAGAATTTGTCTGGTAGAAGGTAGAATTTTTTTTTTCCAGGAGATGGGAATTGAGCAGGCTGCAAAGGCAGATGAGTGTTTAGAGCTATTACAAAAAATGCGGACCGAACAACACAGAAGTGAAGGTCACTTCTCCATTTACCCCGGGTGTCTGATGCAGGAGCATCCAACAGCTACAGATCAATCTTGCATCCACCAAATTTTCTCAAGAGTTACCAAAATTTTCCTTCTAAAGTGTCTAGTAAGAACAAGGCAAAAGTTGGAAGAACAAGGCAAAAGTTGGAGGAATAAGGCAGAAGTTGAGGGGGTTGCGAAATCGTGACATGTCACAATTTTGTGACATGTCACGAAATCGCGACTCCAAAAGCTACGACAAGGCGGAGGCTGGTTTTGTCACGATATCGCGACGTCGAGGGGGTTTCCGTCGCGATATCGCAACGTCGCGATGTCACGACGACTTTGTCGACAAAGGTACGGGGAGAGTTTTCATTGCGATATCGTGACGTCGCGATATCGCGACCGACGTGTCATGAAATTGTGACATGTCACGATTTCGCAACCCCCCTCAACTTCTGCTTTATTCCTCCAACTTCTGCCTTGTTCTTCCAACTTTCGCCTTGTTCCTGCTAGACACTTTAGAAGGAAAATTTTGGTAACTCTTGAGAAAATTTGGTGGATGCAAGATTATCGTGATATGTTTGAAAGTTAAGACGGAGGCAAAGGCAAGTGCGGAGTTGAAGGCCTTTTGTCGTGATATCACGACGTCCAAAGGGCAAAGGCGGAGCAAAGGTAGAAAGAACAGATGGCAAGGCGGGGTTTTTCGAAGGCAGAAAGAACCTAAGGTAAGGTGGAGTTTTCGTCGCGATATCGCGACGTCGCAACATCACGACATTTTTGGAGGCTTCGATGTGGAGGGGAGTTTTTGTCGCGATATTACGACGGCATGATATCGCGACGTCGCGATGTCGCGATGTGTTTGCGACTTGGCACAAAGGGGAGTTTTCGTCGTGATATCGCGACGTCGCTATGTCACGATGTTTTTGCAGTAAATGGTACGGAGGGCATTTTGGTCATGATTTCACTATGTTATTGGACGATGAAGGCAAGGCGCCAGTTTTGTCACGATATCGTGACATGTCACGATTTCGTGGCCAGTTGAAGACGAATGAAAAGTGGACACGTGGACAGGCCGTGCACGCAGGAAAAGAGACAGCTGTTGCAGAAAAACATTCTGACAAAGCGACGGTTGCAGGGGAAGGACCAATGAACTGCGTGCTTTGATGGTGGATCAGGGATTTGGTCATTTACAGAGAGAAAATTTAAGACTCGATAGGGGAAGCCGATTTTGGCAGGTTTTGTTTAAAATATTCGCAGGTGGATAATTAATGAGAGGGGGCCGAGACCTCAATAAAACTGGGAAATTTGTAATATATCAGGGATGGGGGGGATTGTAAGGTCGGGAGAGAGAGAGAGAGAGTGTGCGTAGGGAATTACCAGACAAGCTCAGGTTCTTTGTAAGCCTGCAGGCTGTTGCTCTGTTTATGTAAATGACATCAGATTAATCGAAGAATTTTTTTTTTATGTGTGTTTGACACTCCCATCCTCGTCACCTGCATAGACCAAATAGAGGGCTACATAATGTTGATTGGTGGGAAGATCCTAGAGGATCCACATGCTTCTGGTACTCAGTAGAGCCGATCCAATACCAGGGCGATAGGGCAGTCCTCTATGAGTTTGAGCCATAGGACCCACAAGACCGAGAGGACACATAGGTCCTCTAACACACATGGAGCTATCTCGCACAGGAGCCACATGGATGTCAAGGGGGATAACGATGACTCATAGGCTGGGGGTGCAGACCCTCTGTAGTACATATCTGCTAATTTTTTGTAGTACTATTTTAAGTGTAAGTTTAGGGACCTACACAGATGTAGCCTGCGAGCATTTAATGTACCTCTATATACTCATTGATACCCATATTTATATGATATTGATTATTTTGGTTCATTATGTGTAATTGTCATTTATATATTTTATGTTTTTGTTAGAGTAATATTTCATCATTTGGGATATTTACCCCATTTCCTACATTAGGTAGATTTTATTTACCGCATGGTAAAAAGTAGTTTGTTACTTTTTACCACTAGTATTTACTTTTCTACTTTCTACCATGTAGATATTTACTGTTCCAAATATCTAATGGTAAGTTCCTAAATATCTTAGGTTAAGAATCCTAAACCTAACACTCTACCTTCTATGGTGTGTTAGTTAGCGTAGATGCAGGAGTAGTTGTTATTATTCCTATTTTGTAACCTATATTAGCTATGACATTTTCTAAAGTCATGTTAATGTTGAATCATAATATTTTGGTTATCAATTTGTGCTCCTATTTGTCACATTGGCATTAGAGCCATATTTTTTTGCCCATCCAGAGGGAGAGCAGGTGACAACATTTGGCCACCAAACCCCACCTCGGAAGGCGAGCAAATATGGCACAATCCGCACCCATCCGAGGAGCAATACTGGCCAGGTCAAACCGACCAGCCAGGCCCCTCATCTGAGGTGGATCTAGTCGATCGGTAACGACCGATCACCCACAGACCGATCGGTTGCGATCGACACCGACCCGATCGCAAGGGTCCATGACCTGATCAGTCCTAACAAGCCGTAAACCTATCAGGCCTACATTCCCGTGGCCAATGTTTGCCAATCGGGCCCGTGCCCCCACATAACAACCAACGGGATCGCATGGAGGGTAGGAGTGCCCTCACGCTCTAGCGTGGCTACCATCAACGAGGCAAACCAGGAGGGCAAGAGTGTCCTCTCAATAGATAGACCGTGATCGATGACCCAAAATCGGACACATGGCACAATGCCACCTCACGACCACCTAGACCTCAGACGCTGGACCCCTAGACCTACTAAGCATGACATGTGGCACCCACATCGAGGTGACACGTGGTGAGGGCAGACTGCTAACGCTTGGAGGGAGAGCCAACCGCATGGTGACACGTGGCGACAAACGCTGAAGGGGCGAGACAGTTGGGTGACACGGTGGCATAGAAAATTTTGTTTTTTCATGGATCGAATGACACGTGGCGAAATATGGTTGGACAAACGGAGCAGCGTGGTGGGACATCAATGGCAAAGGAGTGCAGTGATTGGCCTAAGCCAATCATGCGTTCAATTGAACACGCTTAGGCCTATAAAGGCCTAAAGCATCCATCATCGGATGCCTATGGGATTAATCCCACAGAGCCTATTCAAAAGGCTCTTAGGCTTTAATTACCGTGACTGTGGGACGACTTTCAAAGCCGCCCCAGCAGTGTAGTGGCCAAGACCAACGCCTTGGCAGCGCTAGGTCTTGCGATCGAAGCCCAACGCCGATTTTTTTTCTTCGCGAGCGACAAAGAATCAAAGGTGCAATTTTTCATAATGTCTAAGGTTAATTTTTTGCTTTAAAAAAAATATTGTTTTTGATTTTTTTTTATATAATTTAGTGTATTTTGGCTAAATTAAATCATTTTTACATGTTTTTAAATGATTTTTTTTCCAAAAACCTTTATTATATAAAATTTTTTATCATTAAATATTTTTTTTTGAGTATTAAAACTTAGACATTTGCTATCTCCAGACAATATTTTGCAAAATAAAGCCATACAATTTCTTTAGTTTTCTTCAAAACTTGGAGATAAAGAGACAAAGAGATCAAGTATTTTTTTTGCAAAACAAAGAATTTCTTCAACATTTTTTTGCAATACCTCCTCAAAGTCCTATAGTTTTCTTCAACATTTTTTTTGGAGATAAAGAGACATAGGAACTCCATATTCTATTGCAAAACCAAAAGATTTAAAAATTGGGCAAGGACAAAGGTCATTTTTTTTGCAACAAAACCAAACATTTGCTTTTGTTTTCTCCTTCAAAAAGGGGATATAAGACATAAAATTGCAAATTTTTTGTTGTAACCTTGAGAAGAATTTTGAACCTCTTTTGATCCTAATGCTCAACCTATTTTTTGAATGTTGAAGACATAAACCAAGTCGTGTGTCGACTGGTCTGGAAGCCTTTCAAACGCGGGTTGTGTGTCGACTTGTCTTGAAAGGAGTGCTCGATTTCTTCATTTTGTAAAAATTAAGGGGGGATAGAAGACACATTTGTGATTCTATTTTTTGCAAAATTGTAATACAAGGAGGAGACAAAAATATATCAATTTTTTGCACAACACACATTCATATTTTGTTGCAAAAAAATTAAAAGGTGCATTTTCGATTTTACTCGACACCTTCATTGGCAAATTAGGTGCATTTTCGGTTGCATCCGACACCTAGGTGATAAGAATTTTATGGGAATTCTTGTTTGATTATTGCATTATTTCTTTTGCAATTATAAGTCATAGAATCAAGAACTCTCCATACCCCAAAATTTCACTAATAAATTTGTGTTAACCATTGCACATATTTAAAGCCAATATTCATTTGATATTCTCTCCTACAAACAAAAACCCCTAATTCACTCTATTTGTTTGGCTTAATTTCCTCAAACTGATTATCCCTCTTCAAGAGGATTTTCAGGCAGGTGTCATTAAATATCTTTTTGAGTGAATTATCTTTCATCTCTTATTTGTTTGGCTTAATTTCCTCCAACTGATTATCTCTCTTCAAGAGAGTTTTCAGGCAGGTGCCATTAAATACCTCTTGAGAGTGAAAGAAAGAACAAGTTTTTTAAAATAAAGGAACCTTGAAAGTGGCAATTCTTTTGCACTAAGGGGGGATAATTCCTTTCTTCCTTCAAACATAGATTTTGACAAGAGGGAGATAAAACTTGTAAAGGCAATCAGAAAAGCAGAAGTCATCATAAAAATATACCTTTTCTTTTAGACTTCATAATAGCAACCATGCTTGAAGAACTTGCAATAAGGAAGGATGATTTGGTGAACTTTTTTGATAAAATTGCCTAGAAAATAAAGTTTTGCACAAATTGTAAAAATGACAACCATGACACCATTCAGTGTTGGTTTCAAAACAAGCAAAACTAAAATGGCAAAGGCACACCACAGAAGCCATGTTTCTAGTGAAGTGTCTCATTCTGATTCTGAATCTGGTTCAAAGAGAGCACACAGAGTGCTCATGGCTCAGACAATATTGTAGAGGGAAAACACATTTGTCACCTTGGGCAAAGCACCATTTCCTCTCTCTCCTCTTTTAGGCTTCATAAATAGCATAAGTTTTTGTTTGAAGTACTTGTAATAAAGGGGTGATTGTACCTCTTTTTAGGCTTCATAAATAGCAAATTCTCATTGTTTGAAGTCCTTGAAACAAAAGGAGGGAATTTTCTGGTGTAAAATTGCCTAGGAGGCAATATTTGTAACATCCTTCTCAAAGCTTCTTAAGTTGCACATATTTTGCAATTAAGGGGGATATACTTTCTTTTCTTCACAATTTTTTGTAAAAAGGGAAGAAGACTTATAAGGGTGCATTTTCGGCAGCGACCGACACCTTAGTCATACTTATTTCAGAAATTAATTACAACATGTTTTGCAACAAGAAGGGGGAACTTATAAGGGTGCATTTTTGGCAGCGACCGACACCTTAGCTACCTTATCTTTTGCAAACTCATATTGTAAACTGAATGAACCTCGTATGAAGTGATCTATTCTACTACACCTAGCGATTACAGTGGCTAGTTACCCATGCAATTCGGTTGGATGATGAGATTACTATAAGGACATTCGTTGGTGTGAAGACAAAGTGAGGAATGACCCATTTTTTGCTTAGGAGCAGCCAGAGCACTATGACAAAGCAAGAACCAGTAGATCAACATCTTTTTCACTGTATTGGGACAGTTATATACTTTACCCAAATATTGTTGTATAGGAGGATAGGTATACATTACCCAAAAAATGTAATAAGGGGGGATGTTAGAGTAATATTTCATCATTTGAGATATTTACCCCATTTCCTACATTAGGTAGATTTTATTTACCGCATGGTAAAAAGTAGTTTGTTACTTTTTACCACTAGTATTTACTTTTCTACTTTCTACCATGTAGATATTTACTGTTCCAAATATCTAATGGTAAGTTCCTAAATATCTTAGGTTAAGAATCCTAAACCTAACACTCTACCTTCTATGGCGTGTTAGTTAGCGTAGATGCAGGAGTAGTTGTTATTATTCCTATTTTGTAACCTATATTAGCTATGACATTTTCTAAAGTCATGTTAATGTTGAATCATAATATTTTGGTTATCAATTTGTGCTCCTATTTGTCACAGTTTTATGTTTATGTTTATGCACATGGATGCAGATGTTCATATTGATGCTATGTTTAATGATGTGATGTATGGATGACATGCACTAGATAGCTATTTTAATTTATGATGATGATGATGATATGCAGTGATATAAATGCTTATATGTGCTACTTATGATGGATGCATATGGATGCAATATTTACTTTTAAATGCATATTTAATTTTACTTTATTGTATGCATTTAATTTATGACGATGGTAATCTAATGTAAATGAACCTGTATGTTTTAATCACTTAAAACATAAGGAATGAATGTGATATGTGTTTAAAAATCTAATGGATGACACCACAGAATGTGTAAAAATCATGAATGTAATTGAAAATCCTCATTACAAGAATTTAATCAATTAATCACCCATATATGAAATGCAATGATATGCAGTGGTATGATGCGAATGATATAATATGTCACTCTATATTTATTTTGCAATTTGAAAGATATGCATGATATAGTTAGTGGCCATCTAAATATTGTTTCTGATATCCATCCGGTATCTATCCTATATCTTGATTGTGGTCAATGTAATGATGTATCACGAATTCGATACTTTGCAATTTAATGATTGAATGACTTTTGTTTTTGATGGTTTATGATCTTTGATATTTTGTTGCTATTAGCGAAATTTTTTGAGGGTTCTCCATAAGACTCAAACACCCTAGTAGACTTATCAAAAGTTGTATACTGACCAAACTAGACTTATGAAATGTAAGGATTTTGCTAGGATAGGCCCTAACTGTTAATTATCACTATGCGTACACATGAGTATATTAAGATAAGGCATAAGCATACCCTGATGTCAAGCGGGATTCTTTCAAACCATTGCTAATATAGGGGGTCCACAAATATTTATCCAATCCCAGGTTTAGATTTTATTTGGACTAAGCCACTAGGCAATACAGGACACCTGAAGTGAGCTCTTCCACATTCAAACATTGGTCTGTACATAAGCGAGGTGCTAATACATTAGACATATCATCATGCGTAAGGTACAATAGTGCTGAAAATTCCATGTATTCAAGCTCACTCCCTTATTTTCTTTAATTTTTTGGGATACTTGCTCATATATAGTTGTGCCAGGGATTTGATTCCACTTTGACTTTGAAATTTCTTTGGATATTCATTTGATATTCATTTGAACTTGCTTTCTGATATTCATTTGATCTTCATTTGAACTTTGATTTCTGATATTCATTTGATCTTCACTTTCTAGAATTTACATTTGATAATTTTCTTTAGAAACTTCCCTTTGGGATTTTACTTTGGAGAACTATTTCTGGGATATCGATTGAGGATATCGATCTATGATATAAATATGGGATGTCGCTATATGATATCAATCTAGGGTATCAATATTGAGGATTTATGTGGGATATCACTTTGGGATATTTCTCATTTTATCGTAAGAAAGGAATTCTGAGTAGGGCAAGAACTTGTCCTTTTGCCAATTACCAACATTTCCCATACCGTCCGCATAGGGGAATAAGCAAGAATAACTCTTTTCACCTTAGGATACTTGGTCTTGCTTCATGGATTTCATATTCCCCTAGTCCTTATTATGATTATTTAATTTTTTTATTAGTGATAGGATTCTGATAAGCTAAGGGCTATACTAACTAGACCTCAACTACAAAAGCAAAACAAGCTTTCTATCAACACTTATTAGTGACTGGAAAACCCTAGTATATTATTCATAGCAAAATTATGGGTTGTGTTGAAAAACATAATTACTCACATGAATGAAGGATTAAGATAAATGCATAGGTGCATGATTGAAACACAAACATGGCATCGTTTGTAAGACTGAAAAACATAATCCATCCTACTACAGAATGCAATGGATGCAAAATACCTACATGCAATGCAATGATGAAATGAATGCATGTGTAAATGAAAATGCATAATGCAAATGCAAATGTTTTTGGATTTTATGCTTTACCAATTTTTTTGGATTTTATTGATTTTTTAATTTTTATGGATTTTAAGCCTTTATATTTGACCAAACGACGAGTACATGCCTTTGGAGCCTTTTGGATTTGACCAAGTAGTTTTAAGAACCCTTGAAGCCTTTAAATTGACCAAGTAATTTTTCAAAAAATCCTTGGGGATTTTAGGTTGACCAAAGGTATTATGATCACCTTTGGAGCCTATAGGGGTGACAAAGTGGTTCTTAGGAATCCTTGGATCCTTTAGGGATGACCGAGTGGTTTTGAGAAAACACTCAGGGCTTTTAAGTGACATGACCAACCAGTTTTTGGAACCCTTGGTGCCTTTTGCTATGCTCTCAAGCATAGAATGCCTTAATATGGATGATGTTGAGAGGTTTAGGCTCCTCAACATCCCCTAGTGACGTTAGGCGATAAGTACCTAGACCAATATTTTTAGATATGATATAGGGTCCTAGTCAATTAGCTATGAATTTGTCTCGCATATCAGGAGGTAAATTAGAGTTATGTTGGTTCTCTTTTAGCACAAGATCCTCAAATTCAAAGTCTCTTTGATTGAATTTATTATTATAAGCTCGTTTTAATAATTCTTGATAAACGTGGAGATTCTCATGGGTATTCATGCGACGTTCATCAAGCAACATCAATTTATCTAGTCGAGATTGCCATGCAGTGTCATCATCAATGAAATATTTTAATGCGATGTGCAATGTTGGAATTTCCAACTCTAAGGGTATAATGGCCTCAATGCCATATACTAGTGAAAACGACATTGCCCCAGTGGGCATCCGAATGCTAGTCCTGTAAGCCCATAATGTAAGGGGTAGCTGGATATGCCAATATTTGTGGTTTTCATGGATCGTATTTTTCAAGATAGCCACCACTGTCTTGTTTGAGGCCTTAGTTTACCCATTTGCCTATGGATAATATGGAGTCACAAAACTATGCTTGATTCTATACTTAGATGTCAAAGCTCTCACAGTTTTATTCTTAAATGACTTTCCATTATCCAAAATTATCTTGGATGGAATACCAAAATGACATATGATATGCTCAAGTATAAACTCTGCTATGCGAGCTCCATTCATCATTGTTAAGGGTATTACCTCCACCAATGTAAAGTACTCAGTAGTCGTAATAATAAAAGTATGTAGGCCCGATTATGGAGGAGAGATATTATCGATAAGATCTAATACCAATTGAGCAATTGGCCAAGCTACTTGAATGGGCTATAAGGCCTACGATGGCAAGTGCATAATATTAGCATGATGCTAACATTTGATGCATTTATTGACATACACATTGCAATCCTTCTCCATAGTGGGCCAATAGTAACCCATTTGAAGGATGCGCTTGACGATGGCCATGCCACTGATATGGCCACCACACGTAATATCATGAGCTTGTGAAATCGCCCAAGATACCTCTTTGGGCTCTAGACAATGAAGGAGAACTCCATCATAGCCTCATTGGTATATAATTTATCCTAGCAAGACATATTTAGTCACTTGCTGCTTGAATGTACATTTTGCGACATGCAACAATCCCTCTAGGATCAAACCAAGGTTTAAGAAGTCTTGGATTTATGACATATAGCTTTGGTAAGCCTCAACTTTGACTACCAAGATGACTTGCTCCCCCTGCATATCTACATGTGCAAATGCAGACTGGGAAACAACCTTTTGGTGAATGATTGTACCACTCCCCATCATACTCTAAGAGGTTAATGAACCCAAGGTACATTCTTTAGAAAGTCTCTAGCTCTACAGAACCATTCAACTTTTGGTTGCATGCTAATCATGTTGATTGAATTTTTATTATCAAAGGCTTCATGCTTCGCTACAGGGTGCGAGAGCATTTGAACATGAATGGTAGTAAAATCGGTAGATGGATTTTGAGGGATTAAGGATCCCAAATATGCCATGGTATATATGAACCTATTTTATGAACGAGGGATTGCCTCTATGTCATACCATTCCAATTTAGCCAAGTATGCCACAATAAGATCTTTATAAGCTTTTAACATGGGATATCAGCATTGAAGGAGCCCCTTAACTTGGTTGACTATGAGAAAGGAGTTGTAAAATATGTTTAATATTTTAATGTTCATGGCGATGGTTGTATAGAGGCCCAGTAGTAGGGCCTCATATTCAGCATTGTTGTTGGTGCAAGAAAAGTCTAATTTGAATGACAAGGGCATTGGAGCTCCTTGTGGTATGAAAAACACTATTCTTGCACCACCCCCTTGCTCACACTTCAAACCATCAAAGAAAAAAGTCATATAAAAATTATTTTCTAGTTCTTCAGGTTCGAGAGCTTCGAATACAATGAATATTACATCATTTGGAAGCTCAATGGTTAGAGGCCTACTGTTTGATAGTGGTGCCTTAGCCAGTTGATCAGCTATGACTTGTCCCTTAATGTAGTTTTGGCTTGTGAATTCCAAATTGAATTCTGTCATTAGCATGATCCACTTTGTAGTATGTGTATTATGATATGTCTTGCTCATCATATACTACAAAGGATTTTTTTTAATATTACATATGTCGTATGACTTAGCATATAGTACCACAATTTGTTTGTAGCAAACACTATTGCTAAACACAGCTTCTCCACATATGCATATCCTAGCTCATAACTTACCAAGGTTTAGCTAATATAATATATGGCTTGCTCTTTGCCTTGCATGTTATTTTGGGCTAACATGGTCCCTAATGCAAAGTCGATTGCTGATATATATAGTAGAAATGGCACATCTGGACTTGGTGGAGCTAGCACTGGCAACATCACCAGGTATTGCTTAATTTCATCAAAGGTTGCTTGACAGTCCTTGTACTAGTTGAATGGGACCCCCTTGTGTAGCAGTCAATTCATGGGTCAACATTTATCCGATAATTGAGTGATAAATCACTTTCTGGATGCTACTTTGTCCTGAAGGCTTCTTAATTCTTTGATGTTTGAGGGAGGATGCATATCTAGAATAGCCTTGACCTTTGCTGGTTTGAATTTGATGCCTAATTTTGAAATGATGAATCCTAAGAGCTTTCCTAAAGTTATGCCAAATATGCACTTCTTAGAATTCAACCTGATATTATGCTCTATCAGGTGATCGAAGACCTTTTTTAGGATATTAGTATGCTCAAAGCACAACAATGACTTAGCCAACCAGTCATCGATATAATCCTATAGGATCTTATGCATGTAGTCATGAAATATATATGTCATGGCCCGCTGGTATGTGGCACCAGTGTTTTTAAGGCCAATTTACATAAATTTATAGCAGAATGTCCCCCATGGTATTATAAACATGGTTTTATGCTGGTCTTTAGGCCTAATCTAAATTTGATTGTATCCAAAAAAACTGTCCATCAGGGAGAGCATCTCATGACCTGCAGTTGCATCTACAAGAGCATAGATATTCGACAACAAAAATGAATTCTTTGGTGTTGGCTTATTCAGGTCTCTAAAATCCATACAAATACGGATCCTTCCATCAGGTTTTTCTATAGGCACCATATTGGATACCCATTCTGAATAGTCGATGGAGATAACAAAATCTACGTCAAACAAATTTTGCAATTCATCCTTAACCATTAAGGCTACTTTTGGATGCATCTTTCTAAGCTTCTGCTTGACTGGATTCTTTGATAGATCTAGCGAAAGGTTATGGGTAACCAATTTTAGGTCTAGACCTGGCATATATTTGTAAGTCCAAGCAAAAATATTAGGTCTCTCTTTCAGTAGAGGAATGAGGGTGGCACACTCATATGGAGTGAGACTCTCTCCAAATTTAACCTTCCTTGTATTGGTGGGATCATTACTGATATCCACATCAAAGGTTTCCTCTGTTGACATGTGTGATCCCTCCTCAAGTTGATGAGGTGTAGGATTAAATGGATGTCATCGACTAGGTTTATAGGTTCTACATTGAAAGCATCCTCAGCATGATAGAAATCATAAGCATAACATGGTGCAAAATGAAATGGTTGCAGCATTTATTTGTTAGGGAAGAAATATTCAGGATCAACAGGCGAGTCAGTGCAATCCCAATTGATAGCATCTACATTTAAATGCAATGGTTTAGAAGGATCAACTGAATTATGGAGTGGAGCAGTCAAATCAATGGAGACCATATTTATGGAATGGAATTGATATCTAGGACCACACAAACAAACATCTGCATCATCGATGCAACTCCCATACCTGAGATCTGGCTCTATCGACATGGGCACAAATGGGTCCTCTCTATATAGACTACGGATGACTGGGTTCTCTCCATACACTGATTGCAAGATTAGATCATTCAGCTCAACAAGCTCCATGTACATAGGTACATCGAGAAACACCATGTGATAGATCACATCTAAGTTTAGTGGTCTTCCCCTAAGGTGAGGATTGAGATTGATCTCTCTACGCATGTCCTCAGTCATATAATATGCTTTACGGTGATGTAGGTAGGGAGGTCCTAGATAGGCTCTCTCTGTCTCATCTTCTTCATCGCTATCATAATACAATACTTCATTTTCCCCCACTAGAATGGGATGTTTTGGAAAATGTGGCCCCATATAGGCTATTTCCTGATCACTATCATCGTTGTCCGATAAAATTAGGTATAAATATTGTAAATACAATACTACCTCATAAACCAGCTCAGCCTCATTCCTCAATTGATTTTTGGGTGAGGACTCACTGTCTACCAAGATATTCTCATGATATGTCTCTAGGGGTGCTATGGTGATGTAAGACACCATCCAGCTATCCATCTGGAATGCAGAAGGATCAAGGTGATATGGGTTGAAATCCACATCATCCCCTAGACTAAGGTACAGGTGATCTAAAGATGCTACAAGCAAATCATCCTATCCTCATATTTGCAACCCTAGCCCAAACCTATCAATTGCAAACTGATAATGCGGCTCAAGCAGAGTCCTACGTCCTTGCTCAAAAATACCAAGGCCATACCCATGCCAATGATATAATTCAAAAATGTGCATGGAATATTTAGGGTTGTATAGGTAACAAACATTCACTACAAATGATTCGTCATCATTTTCATCCATGGGTGTCCAAGTAGGAATCTGATCCAACCTAGTGTAGATAAATTTTGTTTGATTGGGTGGCTCTCCCAATGGCACTAATGATCCAATTGGAAAATGATGAGCATGCAGTCAACCCATAGCTTGTGCAATCTCTAGGATTGGTACAAAGGTAACATTCTGCACAATATATTCACCTAACCCTATGTTGGCCAGATGAACAGTCACATGTGATGTAGATGAAACTATTGATGATGCAGGTGAGGCAAGATGAGGTACCTCCTCAACTTTATCCTAGGCTTATTCCACTTCCATGGGAGTGGGAGCCTCATTGGTGACTGGTTTGGGCACATGCTTCATTTTATTTTATTTTCACCTTTATATTCCTTTCGTAGCAAAGCATTGTTGATGTAGTCAATTTCAAAGAAGTTATTGTAGTATGCTCAGATCTGTGTGATACATATTTTGATGGTTGAGCATACACTTTTTTTTACCTCTTGGATTATTAACCGGTGATGCTGGAAAGATTTCTAGGTGCACTGATGGGAGTATGAAACCCCTTGGTAAATTAGCTAGGTTAACAAATTCGAAGGGCTCTTCATCTGATGACACCATGTGAACTCATCCCTCATGAATGTATTTTACACATTGATGCAGTATAGAGGGAATGCATTACGCATTTATTGAATCCAAGGCATTTCAAGAAGGATGTTATATTGCATTATGCCTTCGATCATGTGATACATCATGAGGATGGTATTTAGGCCCACCTGGATAGGTAGGATAATTGTGCTAACCGTCGAGCATAGTGCATCATTAAACACTCTCAATGTAAATGCGATGGGCACAATATATGACTTGGGAAACTTTAAAGGACTTAACACCTTGGATGTTATAATATTGATCAACAAACTAGTGTCGACCAAGACCTTATTAAATGGCATGTGATTAACACACACGATGATATGTAATTGTGGGTCAACCGTATCTGTAGGAATCATGTTGATTTCATGATCATAGATTCCTGGCACTATTGTATGTGTCCCAAAAAATTAGTGAATGCTTGAGCATCCTGGTACTATACCTCGATGGACCTCAGAATGTCCATGAGAGTCTCCCTGTGCTTAGGGGACTACTATATTAGCTCATAAATAGAAAACTTTGTAGTTGTCTGTAGGATTTGAACCAACTTACTTTGTATGGTCACCACTGGTCTAGTTGGTGGGCCTAGAATATTTTTAACTGGTCATTGATTCAATGTAGCTTGCATCCTGATGGGAGTGCGAGGTTGATTTGGCTGCTCATACCTCCCATGTATGGTAACAAAACTAACCATACCTACAAAACCTTGGGTAGGTGGTTTTACATGCACTTGGTTGACCTGGACAACGTTGTTGCACGATGCCTCATGGTTTGGCAATGGATTTTTATAAATCCCCATGTTTTGGTTGTCGGGTGCCAATGGATTATTCAAAACTATAAGCTCACCTTTATCAATCATATTCTACACAATATGTTTGAAGGACCAACACACTTTGATGTCATGGACCTTCGTGCAATGGAAGATGCAAACTAGATCATCCTAATACCACTTTGTTGTGGGTTGATTAGGATCGACCAACTTAATCTCGGGTAACCTGATTGCCTTAGCCTCACAAAATTGATGGAATATTGATGTTAATGATTCTATCAAAGGTGTGAACTAGCAAGGCGGGTGTTGCTCCCTATTTTTTCCCTTGTAATTATTCTTGCACTACTTGTATTGCACAGGAGGAGGTTGGGCCTGATAGTTATGCTTTTGTTGTCCCTTATACTCTCTTTGGAGGTTTAACCTTAGCTTATTGATGTGGGCCTACTTGCACTAATATTTTTTGAAGCTCTTCTTGTGTTCATCCTTCCTATTTTAGAGATTCAAGTTACCTTATTGAATCTTGCTATCCTCAATTAATTTGTCTTACACCAAAGCTTCCTCAAATTTTGGGTACTGCTGTAGTTGCAACAATAACGAGATGTGCTTGGCACAACTCTTCATGAACATTCAGGTTAGTTATATAGCAGGAATAGGGAATGGCAACTTTAATATTAATCTCATCCATCTATTTTTGTATTCTAATATTGGCTCATCATCATGCTAAGCTAGCGTAGCCAGATAAGAAAGGTTAGCTTACTTCTTGATGCTAAAATAAAATCATTCAAGAAAGGCATCAACAAGTTGCTCAAAATTGGTGATATTATGCGTATTCAGCTGATTAAACCACTCCCAGGCTGGGCTTGAGAGGGTTGTGATGAATGTATGCAAAATCAAGGCATTATTGCTTGCAATCTAGAATCATACATCCAAAAAGCTTGTGACATGATTTTGTGCATATTCGTCACCTTGTTGAGCAAGGTGTTGCAGGAGGATTGTCATTATTGTCCATATTGTTGTCAACACAGTCAGACAGATTTATTGATGCAATGGACAAGAGTTTATTGAACAGTAAAGGGCAAAACGGTCATGATATCACGACAAGTTGCGAGGAAAGCTTGCAAAGACCAAAACGGTCACGATGTCGTGACAACAAGCGCATGGAGGCATACAGCCAGAAAAAGTTTGCGATATCGCGACAAGTTAGTGTTACGTGGCAACAACGTCGAGAAAGGTGACAGAGGTAGTAGCAGTGCTTGAAGCCGACAAGATGGATCAAGGCCGACAATGCCTAGGGTTTCAAAGCTAACTTTGCTAGGGTTTTGCAACGGATCGATTAGGGTTTCAAAGCCAACTTTGCTAGGGTTTTGCAATGGATCGATTAGGGTTTCAAAGCCGACTTCATCAAAGCCAACTTTGCTAGGGTTTTGCAATGGATCGATTAGGGTTTCAAAGCCGACTTCATCAAGGCATTTACAACAGAATTTATTAAGGTTTGAAAGCCGACAAGTGTTAGGGTTTTACCATGAACATCTCTAGGTATTAATTTTAGTGAACCAATATCAGTAAAGTGTGACAACACCAGTGCAATCAACATTTCTAAGAATCCAGTAATGCACTCACGGACTAAGCACATTGCTATAAAGTATCATTTCTTGAAAGAAAAAGTTGGAGAAGGAGAAGTTAGATTAGACTATTACAGAACAGGTGGCAGACATTTTTACAAAACCTTTGCCCAAGGAAGTATTTGAGTATCTTCGGAGCAAATTAGGAGTAGTAACACTTCCTAAGAAGTGACTAGCTACAGGGATCACCTTCTCAGGGGGAGCACTTTAGTGTTTGAGGATGGCCTCAGGGGGAGTCAAATTATGCCTAAGAAGTGTGAGGATGGACTCTGGGAGAGTCTACAGCAGCCCTTTGGTATTATTGACAAAGGGGGAGAAGAGTTATAGGAAGGTGAAGGTGTTGCCAACAATTCCAAAGGGGGAGATTTTTGAGCAAGGTGCTGCAAGAAGGTTGTCATTGTTGTCAACACAGGCAGTTAGATCCAAGGATGCAGTGGGTAGACAGATCAGAAGTCATTCAGATGCAGAAGATAGAAAAATTTGAAGAAAAAGACAAGTTAGAAAACTGTCGCGATATCGCGACATGTTTTTTGTCGTGATTTCGCGACAAGTCGGAGGAGAGAGAAAATGCAGCGAGAAATGTCGCGATCTCGCGACGAAAGTAAGGAGAGAGAAAGTGCAGCAAGAAATGTTGTGATTTCGTGACGAAAGTGAGGAGAGAGAAAGTGCAAGGCAAAATGTCATGATTTCACGACAAATCGGAGGCCAAGAGGCTAACTTGAGAAACTGTAGCGATTTCGCTACATGTTGAAATTTCACTGGCAAAAGCAGAGAGAAAGTGTTAAGGGAAAAAGTTGTAGCAATTTCGCTACTAGTTGCAAAGGCTCAAATCAAAGGTGTAGCGATTTTGCTACGTGAAGAAGTTGCACAAATTAAAGGTGTAGCGATTTCGCTACATGAAGAAGTTGCACAAATTAAAGGTGTAGCGATTTCGCTACAGGTAAAAGGTGCACAAGACAAAGATGTAGCGATTTTGCTACAAGGTAAATACACTCAACTCGAAGGTGTAGCGATTTTGCTACAGGCCTAAAAGTGCAGACATCAAAGATACAGCAATCAAACTTCAAGTCAAAAAATGTAAGGCACAAGTCAAATTTCTCAAGAAAAAGCAAGTTGGAAGCACAAGGCAAAGTTGTTGAGTTTTCGCTACTGCGTGAAGCTTGAAGTGTACGGAAACCAAAAACGTCACGATTTCACGACATGAAGGATGATGACGTCAGCAAAGGCCAAATCGATCACGATTTTGTGACAGGATGCGAGGACTACTGCTGGTTTTAAAATCATATGTTTTAGAAATTTTAAAGAACACACTGATTCACCCCCCCTCTCAGTGTCATTGTGATTACAACACACCTTTGAATTTATCTAACTCAAGTATGACAAAATCCTTAGGATATGCTAGAGTAGGCACCAAGGGGTCCAAAGGCTCGTTATGAATCTTGCTCAATGTTAGCTTTTGAAAAGTTACACCTTGCCTATCGATTGCTTTTAGTTTCTCTGCTAAGGCCTTATAGGCCTACGAGGATAGAAAGTCCTCCTCCCTAAACTGACATGGCGGTGGTATTTGAGGCACATTATTCCTCTATCAAGGTGGAGGGCATTGCTATTCCTCCTCCTTAGCTTGGAAGCTTTCAATATATCCTTGATCGACTCCATATCCCTCTTCTTCCTTATATTGTCTTTGCCTATGATCTTCAAATGATGGTTGTCATTCTATCTATTGGGCACTGACATGAGTGTGAGCATATCTAGGCTCCTAATGCACATTGGCTTGTAAAAAATCTCTCCTATGCATGCATTTTTTGTTCTCAACATGAGTGAATAAACCAGCCCTGGCTAGTCTATCCTCTTATTCCACATGCTCCTTTTGGGCAAGGATGCGTTCCTCATGCATACACTACTCATATAGTCTTTGTCTAATGAGCCTTTGCTATTGAAGATTCTCATATTCAATGCACTGCCTCTTCACATGGGCATCCTCTAATTGATCTTGGAGGAGTTGTAGTCTATGCTCAAATAGTAGTCTATGCGATCTATCAATGTGATTAGCTGTAAGAGGCCTCTGGTATATGTGCTCGATGTAAGTGACCTTATGGGTTCTTTACCCATCTGGAATATTCACCATACTTTTACCTTTATCTGTGAAAATTACATTGGTGTCATGTTGAGTCATGTGCTACATGCTACCATGTGTGGATGGTGGATGTGAACCATGAGGGTGCTTGGAAGCCTCCCCATATTCTATGGTAGTCCTAATTATGCTCTTGCCAAGCTCACTTAGAGCACGAGTGGGCAGAGCCAAAGGCTTATAGCCTAACTGCTCAAGTATGCTACCCAAACCATCCATCTGTCTGGATCGCCATGGCTCATGCAGTGGTGTACCATTGGCCCCCACCTTGGATATGTCGATAGTGATCTTGCGAGGTTCACTATGCATGGGAGTGTGAATAGACCTATGCTCAGAAGTTGTCCCATCTACATACCCTTGAATGGGCTGATATTGATCTCTTCTATACTCTAAATTTGGAGGCATGGAACCTCCTGTAGACCTAGTACGTAAGGGTACCAACTTGGCTCCTTGTATGACATGCTCATTAATCGATCCTATGGATGCACATGCACTACGATCTCGATAATGGATTCTGAGTGGAGTACCCTCATGCTGAGAGGCTCCATGCTTTATCCTATATCTAGAAGAGTATATATAAACTCCTATATTAGGGGTACGCTCAATGGTGTCCCCTCATGTTGAATTGTCTCCTCTGATGCTCACAAAACAACATTTAGTAAGCACATGTGGGTGAGGGTTCGACACATTTTGTTGTGAATTAGGTGGGGCTTGGTCATTGGCATCATAATTAATCCTCTATCGACCTCCTCATGTCTCCACCATGGTGCACCTAGTGTCTAGATTTATCTTTTATTACGCAAACAAGGTATACAATGGTGATTATCTCATATTAACTTTTAAATGTGAGCCCTAAACTATTTTATATTGTTTTATGTTTTGTTATACCAGTATTAGAAAATCTTATCATGTTTGAAAGCTTATTGGATTATTATATTAGTTTAATTGGCTTTCACCTGTATACTCGCAACTTGACAACTTGGCTATGAACTCCAAGTCATGTAATACAACCTATAATGTGTGGTAATGAAGCCCACACACGGTCAGGGAGCACAGGTCCTCCCAAATCCTCACCCATTTTCACCTAGTCAGTGTCATACCCTTCGAAGAGGAGTATATGCAATTTTTCTAGGCTACAAAAGGTTCTAAAATATGGTATTGGTATAGAACATAAGGTACGTGGGATTTTGGCCAACGGATGGAAGTCACCTCCACCATCGCTAAAAACCTACTAGTGGTTGGATGTCACTTCCAACTCACTAGCATTTAATTGAAACATGGTGTGTGTGGTTTATTTTAATTTTTGCATGAAAATAAAATGCATCATACAACAAACATGCTCATTTCTTATATGCTATGCAGCAAAAGAACTTTTCAAATTCAAAAAATGCAAGCTACATACTACATGCTCTTTTCAAAAATGCAAGTTACGATGTAAATGGCCTCTAATTGGGCCTTAGACATGCAAACCAACACACAATTTAATCTAGCACGCTGGATTCTAGGGCGGACTGCAATTAGAGGTCCATTGTTCCTAGCAACGCCTAGCTAAAACATAAAAAAATGAACCCTAAGGACCTACTCCATTTTCATGTTATTTTTATCCTTAATCAATTTAGGTTTCAATTTTTCTAGTTCTAGAAAAACACAGAGGCAAAATACAGATACAGAGAGTGTTAGAAGGGCCTACCTCAGGTCCTCATCTAATCTAGATTTGAACTCCTGCTATCTACTATGTCTGTTGTAAATCATAGCTCTATTGCGTGGTTGCTACTATAGACCGTGTCTTGAAGCCATGGGCCAACAATGAGACCATAACTATAAGCTGTGGTTTGCACCCAATATAAGAAAACACCAAAAATGTTAGAAATCAGGGGCATGAATTATGGATTTCCATCGTGATCACCATCTGTGACCACCAAAACATCCTCACACCTATGCTTTCTACTGTGTAAATGAAATAAGAGATACAAAAGAATGCATTGCAAAATTGACAACAAATGGGAAAGAAGAAGAACACTTTTATTCCATTAAAGAAGCCAATTCCAATTACAAAAACATCCCTCTTAGGGATACCGTTTTGATACTCTTATTACAATAGGAAAAGCATATGAAATCCCTCTCAAGGGTGAATGCGAGTTTCAAGCCATTCAGGGTAACATGAACTGCTCTAGGGTGGAGTTGAACCTCTTCTTCGCATTGAGGAAGGAATTAGATGGTTGAGTCTCATTTAAATCTACTTTCTTGTGGTCAAGAAACAACACAAAAGCATTAATAACATAGGAAACCTCTCATGATGAGGCCCTTTAAAGGATATAAACATGAAAATGCCATAACACTAATGAAATCAAGAAAATGAACAAATCATGTTAGACTTATGCAAAACTCATAAATATTGCTTAAAACATATAAATAGAAAGTACAACTATCAATCTAGTGGATTAATTGCATGAAATGAAGCATTATAACATGAAATTAAGCTAATTATGTCCTACTTGCCATAATGAAGTAAACCTAATGAAATTCATAATTCGGTTAGTCAGAGTCTCTAAAATACTAAACAAACTACTAAAATGCTTAATCTAGTCTAATGAAACATACTACAAAAGAAATAGTAAGGAGATCTATCATCATTTGCAAATCATAGCTCAAATGAGCGGTCTGCACTGTACATCATGGCTGTCAGCCATGGTGAGCAACTGAATAGATTTGCCCTCCAAGGACAACGTTGTTGGGTTGATTCTCCTTGTCCAATTTATGATCAAGGGTCGCCTTTGATGTCCTATGACTGGATTGGAGGTTGAATTCCACAATTTGGCCTCTGTTTGTCCAGATTTATGTTTCTTGGAATTCTAGCTCCTTAGGGTAGCCATGGCACAAGTTGAAATAATGCTTGGTGAATTTGCAAGTGAATAAAAACTAGGCTCTCTCAGTGTGCTCAAAATGAGTCTACAATCCGACAAGGCTTCACTGCTCTAATCTCTAATGCTCATTTCAATAGTTTGCCCTAATTTTGATGTGTACTTATAGGATTACCCAAGGGCTAGCGATGGCTTCATGGAGAAGCCAAGATCAATAAGAGGTGGTTGGGACAGTTGAATTGGAAGCCTCTGGAATCTTTTGTCCTTCAACTACCATATATTATAACAAATGGTCGTTCAAATCGATTTGGCTTGGATGAAGGCCAACTAAACTTTAGTTCTAGACCGCGAGTAATAGCTACGGCATAGACTGTGAACCACGGGTGTTAGCTGTGGTTCAGACTGTATACCGTATGTCTCAACTGTGATTCAGACTGATTAGGCCAAGGAGCTTGAATTGAGTGGTTAAAACCACTACTCTATCTTGGAGTTTTTCCAAGATCTTCCATATGGTCTTGTAGCATGTCCCATATGAGTAGTCACCTTCGACATGACACGTTTTAGGTGTCTACACAAATATGTAATGTAAATATGTGGACAAGTGTATTATATGTAAGAGTTCAAATATTTAATGTAAATATGTGCACAAGTATCTTAGGTTAGAGTGTGCAAATTGAAGGTCGAGAGTCATATCTAGGTGTGGATACAATATATTGTCAAGTTTTCATCAAGTATGCAAGTCTTAAGTAGAGAAGGAAAGAGTCATGAGGCTTGGTATATGGAGAGGAATAGTAAAGTATCCTAAGAGTCATACTACTATGGATATATACTCCATAAGGATATCAATCAATATCAATCAAGAAGTATCAAGTATCGAGTATCAAGTTCTATCATATTTGTAAGAGAAAGTGGAGTAATAAATATTGCATACATTTTGAGCAATTAATATTGTAAGTTGTGCTACATGCTTTGTACATGTATGATTTAGGCTATTTACATTCATATTGTTGCTTATTAGTGAATGTTATTTTTTATATTATTAGCCTTGATATACATATTAATTTGCTCATATTACTCTACTCATATCATTATATTTGACCTTATTGCTTTGTGGCTATATTATATTCAATCTTGTGATATTTAACCTATGATATTTGTGGTAGTATTAAGTATTAAAAATCCATTAGTGGTATCAGAGCTACCAATTGACTCTATCTATATTGATAGAGTTTATTAGCCATCATTATAAAAATTAATTTTATCCAGTTTGATAAAATTGATTTAGAGTCTATCTAATTTAAAGCTAGTAAAACTTAAACTCTATTGTAAGATCATAGTGAATAGAAAGGCTAGAGTATTTCCATGATTGAATACTAACCAATGAAGACCAATACTCATATATATAGTCTTTCCATGGTTACAAATAGTGAAGACTAGGACTCAATTATATTGGAAGGTGTATCAAATTTGAGATAGTTTATTATTTAGGGACATAGCCAACCCTTATCAAGGATATTTAGAGTCACCTTGACATTGATATAATCATAAGGGACGTTAAGGTCACATTGATATTAGATATAGATGCAACAAGGACATTAATTTCACCTTGAAATCAGATATAGAGGTATTAGGAACATTAAATTCACCTTGACAAGATAGATAAAGAGTTGTAGTAGACATTAAAGCATTAGAAGTGTGAGAATCTTCCTACAATAGATAGAGAAGAGTTTAAGATTTTAAGTGTAGAATTTTTTTTAGTTCTTAGAGATAGACCTTGAAATAAAGGAAGTATCTAGGTCATTTAGAGAAATTGACCTTGATATTGAAGAAAGAAGCAATGGATTGCAAGAAAGGATAGCAACAACAAAAGAAAGATATATTAGTCTTGAGAAATTTTCATCAAATCTTGAGATATATAGTTCTCGAAGCAATTAAAGTTACAAGATTTAGAGTAAAGGCCTTTATGTAGAATAAATAAAGAGGCCCCTATTAAGGATTTTTTTAGAGAAAGAAAGCAAACATTACACATAGTGATATAAAAAATATAGATAATTTTTGAAGATAGAGGTCCAAGGCTCTTATATTGGAAATATGAGTATTGATAGAACAACAAGTTAAGAAAGAAAAGTATTTAGGTCATAAGGATATTGATCTTGGCATAGGTCATCAAGAAATTAACATAAGGAAGAAGATACAAATCATCATGATATTGATATAAGAAATTTTTAGATAGAGGTAGCCATATAGAGATTAAGATGTAGATAAGGAGGTTCTAAGAAAGAAAGAGATTCAAATACAATAAAAAAGATCCTATATTATAGTCATAGAAAGAAAGTGAGAATTGAAAGAAGAAATATTTTCAAGATGTCCAATGAGGAAATATTTTAAGTTCAATATGTAGAAGATTAAGGTATGAAACATCATCAAATCAAGGTGTAGTCATTCATTCCAAAGAGGAGATGAAGAGGACAATGCGATTTGGCTCAAAGCAAAGCAAAAGAGCAAAAAATTATTTATATCAAAGCTTAGATAAAGAAGGTAATATTATATGGCTCAAGAAGATATTGAAATTTAGCTCAAGAAGACAATGCTATTTTGTTCAACCCGATGTTAATAGGAAGAAAGGAGGAGCAATGAAGAAAGGAGCACAATAGTAAATCATTCAACTTGTTGAATGTAGCTAGAATTAGAGCCATTAAATGTTTAGCTAAACCTAGAGAAAGGGTAAAATATAAGAGCATCAAGAGAACATTAGAACAATAAGTTAAATCAATGTTGGACATTGAACATTGGACAACACCCTAAACATTGAATATTGAGTAGCACCCTCGATATTAGATAGTGCCCAAGATATTTGATATGTTGAGCAACATTCTACTTTGAGTAGTGTCCTACATTGAGTAGCATCCTACATCGAGTAGTGTCTTATGTCAAGAAATAATATCAAAAAAATATATCAAGAAATGCTCTAGAACTAAGCACAATGCCAAAAAAGAGTAGAACAACAAGGAAGGTGAAGTGTTTTGATTGAATCAAATTACAAGGGAAGGAAATATGCAATGAAATATTAAACTTTGAATGGAGGGATGTGAAATATTTGCAAGAGAATGTAGATAGTGAAACATTTGAGAGGTTGATGAGCATATACACCAAAAACAAACTTGAGTGCAAAGCATATTTTGATTACATTTGTAATGTTCAAAGTGCAAAGCATTGGTTTTGGAATCTGTTAGAACAACACAAACAAAATATATGATGGATGCCACCTCAAAGTGATATATCATCTCTACCTATGAGGAATTGAAATGTCGCAAAATGAATCATCTTGGTGGTATGCATAATTAAATCTAGCTCATTAAGATTTGTTTGCATGTATCATCTTTGGCAAAACATTCACAATAGAACGTAAATAAATGCATAGGAGTTGGCAAAGGTATTTTGATTATTAGGGTTTTATAGGTTTTTTTTTGAGTTAATATTAGGAGTTATAAGGTGGAGGTTAGATGTTTTATTAAATATATGGAGTGATAAGTAGTGTTTATTGGTTTGTTTAATTAAGTATATGGAATGATTAAATCTATTTAAGCTTATTGGAGTGATAAGTAGAATAGTGTTTATTTCTAGTAGATTAAAGTTGGAGTAATAAGATTTTTTTTTTAGTCCCTATGGAAAACCGTAGTGGTTTAGGATTTGGGCTCTCTTTTGGGAGACCTAGGTTCAAAACATGGTGGGGAGTATGTGTGTGAGAGAATAAACTTGTTAAAAAATAAAAATTTACAAATATTAAAAAAAGAGTTGGAGTAATAAGGTTTTCAACTTGAATATATATTTTTAAAAACCTTTGATTAGGTTTGGAGTGATAAGGAATGAAATTAGTTTATTTGGTTTTTTAAAATATTCAAGTTTCTTGAAGTATATTTAGTTTTTTTTTTTTTTAAATTTAAAAATTAAAAAGTTTTGAATAGTTGTAAATTTATCTATTTGGAATACAAAAGGATTTCAACATCAAAGTTAGAAAAAAAAAATTCAAAATTCATTTTAGTTTCTAAAACTACGAAGACATGATGATTACTACTCCATAGGATTAATTAATTTAGAAACTTTAATTTATTTTTAACTTAGGAGTTATAAGGTTACCTACATCAAAGGAAATTAATTAAGAAAGTGTTTCAACTTAAATGTATAAAAATGGATAAATTATCAAGAGGAACTTTTCAACATAGGAGGAACCATCAATACAAAAAGCCATATTTCATAAAAGAAATAAAAAATAAAAAATAAAAAATGTTTAATGAGAAACATAATACTCTTCAAAAATCTTGTCAAAGGTGCAAAATAGTTTCAAGTGAATCCAATCAAATAGTTCAATTAGAAAAATATATTTGGTATATAGAATCAGGTTCTAGTCATCATATGATCGGTAATTTGCAATGGTTTGAGTGTCTAGAAGTCAAGGATAATTTTTATTTAAATATTGTAGATGATAAGAGATATCTAGTTCATGGAAGTGGTAATGTAACACCTAGTTTACCATTTTTACCCTTTATACTAGAATATATTATGTATGTTCCAAGAATATCAACCAATATCATTTCAGTTACAAAGTTGGTTGAAAGTGGAAGATCAATTGAATTCAAATGTATAAATGAGTATAATAAATGTGTTAGAAAGAATGGAAATATAATAGAGGCTACAAGGTCAATAAAATATGGATTATATGCTTTAGAATCAATTGGTTTTTCTCAAGAACTTTTTTTATCTCAAGATGAAAGTGCTGATTTTTATGAAAGATAGAATACATGAACTTTAATTCAACAACCCTTATACCAACACAAACATTGGGTAAATCCAAAGTTAAATATCATGAAAAAAATATGAGAAACAAAAATATCACATGCATTGCAAGATCACTTGAAGAATGAAGATCAAGACGAAGACCATGATTACAGACTAAAGTTTTTAATAACAAAATAATGTAATACAGGGGGGTGTTGGAGTATATTACATTATTTTGCACATGTTAATATACCTCCATGGTACCTCTATGGTACATATGTAAATATTATATTACGGTTGAGTCTTATTTTAGAGTGTTAGTTATATTTCCCTATTGGAATATATTACATTATTTGGTACATGCCAATGTACCACCATGGGTACATCCATAGATTAGGAAAGAGTATCTTAGATTAGGATGAAAGTATTTACTTTATGTAATGTAATAAATGCACAAGTGTGCAAAGATATTTTGGCAATGTAAATGTGCATAGTTATCCCTATGTACATGTGTCAATAGAGTAGGAAGATGAAGAGTCATAGGAAGAGTGAAGGTCAAGAGTCCTCCATATGAAGAGTCACATTCCATTCTATATATGTGTATATGGATGTGAAGGAAATATATCAAGTGATGAAGAGTGACAGATAGTCACATATTGTAACAATGGAGAGTGATGAAATATGATGTATTTGAGGTCTTTATTCAATAAGATTTCATAGTTTATTGAGTATTTATTATTAGCATTATTTGAGTTGATTTCTATAGTAGTTTATGAGTTTATATGCTTGATTGCTTAGCATTATCATATCTTTTATATTTGTAACTTTATTATTGATCTTGAGGCCATATTATTGTGAGCACTCATTCATTAAAAGCTAATAGTGGTATCAGAGCTACAACAAGGTTTTGTCTTGCACAAGTTTTTGGTTGCAAAGAAGATTTCTACTGGTTAAGGAGAGACCAATAATGTTGAAGAAATTACCTTTGGAAAGGAAAACCAGAGAAGATAGATTTTCTCACTATGTTGAAGGAAAACCAGTGATAATTAAGGATTTACCTATTCCAAGAGCAAAGTTAGAATAGAAGGAAATTTATAGGTCTTGAAGATAGACCTTGACATTGAAGATATTTAGAGACCCCTGAGAGTAGGTCCTATTGATAAGCTTGATAGAGAGAGAGAAGATTCTAGATTAGTATTTGGCTAGAGTCTATCCACAGGGTTGAAGGAAAACTCGTGAAGACTAGGACTCAATATAGATTTGATTCCACTAGTTTTTAAGATAGCTAGTGAAGATTATTGATTTTGGAACTTTGAATATATCTGATTATTATTGTCTAAGTTTTGTTGCAGAAGATTAGTTCTTAGAAGTTGAGAAGCTTCCTACAATGGATAGAGAAGAATTTCATCTTTGATTGCCTGAAAGTCTATGTGCTTTCCTCGTGCAGGGATTAACTCTTTGTTGCAGAAAAATAGACATTGAATATAAGGAGGTCCAAGAAATAAGGCCCCATTGAAGATTGAGAAGAACCAAGAAGGAAGTCCTCATTGAAGATTACAAAATACAAATTATTGAAGAGACCCAAGAAGGAGGTCACATTAAAGAACTTCCAGATTTGGAAGATTGAATATTGAAGAATGATGTCTAAAGACTAAAGATAAAGAGGACTACAAAAATTTATTACTATAGAATTGAGAAGCAGCATATTTTGGAGATCCAAGAAAGGAGATCTCATTGCAAAAATTCCATAATTGGAAGATTGAAGAAACCAAGGTAAGGTTTCATTAAATATTTGATTAAGAAAATTTGAGTAGTTGCAGAATTAGAAGACCCAAGAGAAGAGGTCTCAAGAAGATTTCTAGAGAAGAAGAAGAAGGCTAGAGAAAGCCTTATTGCAAAATTAGAAGACCCAAGAGAAGAGGTCTCAAGAAGGAGAAGAAGGCTAGAGAAGGCCTTATTGCAGAAATAGAAGCAATGACCATTGGAGGAGATTTGAAGTAGAGTTCATGTCAAAATATTGCAAGTAGAAGGAGAACCTAACCAGAAGAGATTGGGACAATTATCACCATCCAACAACAAGCCCAAAAGGAAAAATATTTGGCAAGAATTTTTTCAAATTTTGAGAATATTTTGAAGATCTCAAGACATCAGATTCTTGAGGAAGAAGATAGAGAATGAGGTCAGATTTGAAGTCAAAATTTGACAAGAAGTTTGAAGAAAGAAATAAGATTGTAGAGGTCATAGTTTTGAGAGATTTGGAGATAGCCACAAAGGTTTTGTAGGCTGATTTGTAAAAGCACAAGTTGCTGATTTTCAAAGGAGAAGTCAAAAGGTCACAAGACAACAAATTGAAGAAGGTAGAAAGTTATGATTTGGAAAATCTTTGGAGAATATTTTGAAGCATATTTGGACAACCAACTAAGAGAAGGCTTGATAGTAAAGAGAGCAGTAGATTTGAAGGTTTGTGGACATCAACGAATCAGATTTTGTAAGCAGTGATTAGAGAGGATTTAAGCTGCAAATTTGGGCAACATTGAAAGAGTAAAGCAAGTTGTATTTTTGGAGGAGTTTTAGAGCAGTTTTGGAAGAGCTTTGAACAAAAAATCATAAGTGGATCTAGCAGCATCTAAGGAGGAGATCTACTACATATTTGAATAGCAAAAGGGCAACATTTGCAACTACAAAATACAGAGATCAAGAGCACACATTTGAGGATAAGAAAGAAGATTTTGGGTAGCAACTACAGACGCAAGTTAAAGAGCCTACAAGAAGAAAAAGTAAAGGTGTATTGCTACAGATTTGAGATAGCAAGCCATCAAGAAGGGAGCTACGAAATAATATACAAAAGGTGTATTAAAAAACTTTGAAAGTGCATATTAGAAGTTTTTTAAGAGCATCAATTTTAGAGCTATCAAGAGCTAGCAAAAAGAAGTTTTTTAGAGTGTCATTAAGCCAAGGAAAAGACACCATTGCACACCATTATTCTTGTAGAAATATGCATATTATAACAGCTAGAGTTAGAACTTGCAAAGAGTTTAAAAGGAGCAATAAGAAGATTGGTATATGTTGTTTATGATAGTAAGCAAAGTGCAGATCTATTCTACGTTTTAGTGAGGTCGAATAACCCTCAAAGCAAAGTAGATTTTTGAGGCTAAAGAGTCCTCAAATTGAAGGTAGATCTAAGGTGTTTAAGAACACCAAAATTGTAAATTACATTGGTGAAGGAAATCACCAAAAGTGTGGTAAGATTCACTGCCGAAATCACCACCATATTGCACAGGTTGAGCACTGTTGAATAGTGCAAGAGTAATAACAAAACATAGGTGGGTAAGAGCCCTAACAATATCTAGATGAACAACAATTGAAGGAGCACCCAAGAAAAGAAAGCTACCATGGAAAAAGACACCAGAAGAGGCACCTGAGAGCTACCATTGGAAGAT
The DNA here is from genome assembly GCA_028583015.1 of Wollemia nobilis. Lineage (NCBI taxonomy): Eukaryota > Viridiplantae > Streptophyta > Pinopsida > Araucariales > Araucariaceae > Wollemia > Wollemia nobilis. The sequence goes on along the minus strand of JAQPPZ010001689.1, from coordinate 1,585,927 downwards.
GAAGAAGCACCTGCAATTCTGAAAATAAAACCTGCAAAAGGAAGAAGCTACATTTTTTTGAAAATGTATCAAGAAGGCCAAATATTCAAGGTTGAGCATTTACGTTCTTTGGAAATGTATCAAGGAGGCCAAAGACTCAAATTCGAATGTTTACCAAGGAAGGAGACATTCATCGCATGCACAACCAAGTGTCTAGTAACACCAAGGAATATTACAATTTTGAGTGCCAAGAGAAGCATTACAAATTCCCCATAATGTGTGGGGAGCATTGAAATTTTGCATAAGACACTTGTCACAGGAAAGAGGAAACATTAGCACCATTCAAGAGCCACAGGAGCATTGCAAAGCCATTTTTCACAGGGAAGAAGAAGCACCACACAGCCACAAGCTACGTTAATGAAGGTGAAGGAAGAACTCTAGTGACACTTGTCACTCATCCTGCATAGACTACGAGTGTTACTAAGGAAGGCGAAAGGTATTTTGAGAGCTCATTTATTGCATGAGATAGAATAGTCTCACATACCACAAGCACAAGCATGTAGAGGAAAAGCATCTTGATCGAGTTGGAAGTTGACCAAAGAAGTGAAAGCACCAGTTTATCGAGCAAATTCAAGGAGGAAGCACCTGAATTAATAAAGGTATTATTTACTAAGTTTTAAAGTTGAAATTTTATGCTTAGTAGGAGTTATAAGGTGAAAAAGTGAATTATTATCTAAGGTTAAAATTTAGAGGTATTTTTGGAGAGATAAGCTTTAGTTAAACCTTAGAAAATTTGAATATTATATTTAGAAGCCTTTTATCATACATTGAAGATTATTTTTGAAAGTGAAGCATTAATTTTGGAGTTTTGTAAAATTGCATATTTAAGTTTACAAAACTAATTAAATATTTGCAATTTGATAAGATTGGAGAAATAAGGCATTCTACATCAAACTAGGATTACAAAACTTGCAAATATTATTTTTATAGAATTTCTAAATTTCTAGAGTTGGAGGTATAAGGAATTCTACATCAACATAGTTTATGAAATTTAGAATTAAATATTATATTCTTAAATTTGGGAGATAAAAGGAATTCTACATAGAAGCTTTGACAAAATTACATTTGATAGTTTAATCTCTAAATTCAAAATTATTAGAGATATAAATTTGAATATTTGTAAAGGATTTGGAATTGCATTCAAATCACTCATTGATTGATATTAAAAATTGTATTGTCTTTCAAACATTAGGGAGACACAAGGTTTTCTACAAAACATAGAATTGAAAGAACAATATTAAAACTTGGGAGACAAAAGGTTGTCAACAATTTAAAAATTATCCTTAGTCTATCATTCACAACTAAGGAAGAATTTAACTTAATAAAGTTATTTGATAAACTAAACTACGGAGTCATAAGGTAGTCTATTACAAAGGACCTATCAAAAGTGTTCTTAAAACATTAAAATCTAAAGCTAAGAAATATGTCTACCTCAAAGAATATAGCGTATAATAGTATGAAAAACACTATTAGAAAAGAAAGAGCAAGTGTCATAAAAATTGGAATCAAGAATTTACTCACAAAGGTTGAAGGAAATTTGGATCTTACTTCAAAACTGATCTACATTGAAGCCTTAGTAGAATACTTTACAACCTTGGAATATTATTTTCATGCTAGAAATATTGAAACAATTGATAATGGAAAGGATGATATTACATTTCCTCTTGACATTGGAAGCATATTATATATGGATTTACTTACATTCCAACATTACAAAGAAGTGAATTCAAAGCAAAAAGAATTAATTGAATCACTTAAAGAGAAAACAAAAATGGATGAATCCTTCCTAGAGAATATATTTCAATCATCATGTTGTATTGATACTTCAAGTTATTCTAACTCAAGATCTTATCATGATGCTTTAAGTGATTGTACAATGGACTCTATACTAAAGAAGAATTGTAAAATGAAGGACAAAGGCAAAGACAATATTGTTTTATAGGAATCTAATAACAACATGACAACTTATGAAGACACAAATATTGATGAAGATGAATAAGAAGAAAAATAACCTAACAAATGAGGCATACAATGCAAAGTGAATTGAAGACAAGATGAAGATCCATATTGAAGATTTAAGGCTTCAATAACCAAATAATTTAATACAAGGGGTGTTGGAATATATTACATTATTTGGTACATGCCAATGTACCACCATGGGTACATCCATAGATTAGGAAAGAGTGTCTTAGATTAGGATGAAAGTATTTACTTTATGTAATGTAATAAATGCACAAGTGTGCAAAGATATTTTGGCAATGTAAATGTGCATAGTTGTCCCTATGTACATGTGTCAATAGAGTAGGAAGATGAAGAGTCATAGGAAGAGTGAAGGCCAAGAGTCCTCCATATGAAGAGTCACATTCCATTCTATATATGTGTATATGGATGTGAAGGAAATATATCAAGTGATGAAGAGTGATAGATAGTCACATATTGTAACAATGGAGAGTGATGAAATATGATGTATTTGAGGTCTTTATTCAATAAGATTTCATAGTTTATTGAGCATTTATTATTAGCATTCTTTGAGTTGATTTCTATAGTAGTTTATGAGTTTATATGCTTGATTGCTTAGCATTATCATATATTTTATATTTGAAACTTTATTATTGATCTTGAGGCCATATTATTGTGAGCACTCATTCATTAAAAGCTAACAATTTCCTTTTATGTAAGTGTGATTTTTGAGGATATGCACAAGTGTCATGTAAAGTTGTAATGTGCAGGAAATGCACAAGTGTCATGTGAGTTAGTGTGCAAGTGTAAGTTGAGTCCATGTGCACAAGTATCTTATATGTAATAGTACAAATATGTAATGTAAATATGTACACATGTGTCTTAAGTTAGAGTATGCAAAGTGAATGTCAAGAGTCATGTCTAGGTGTGCATATATTATAATGTCAAGTGTTCATCAAGTATATAAGTCTCAAGTAGAGAAGCCAAGAGCCATTAGAATTGACATATAGAGAGAAATAGTGAAGTATTGTAATAGTCATACTACTATGGATATATACTCCATAAGGATATCAATAAATATCAATCAATAAGTATCAAGTATTGAGTGTTAAGTTCTATCATATTTGTAAGAGAAAGTGGAGTAATAAATATTGCATACACTTTGAGCAATTAATATTGTAAGTTGTGTTATATGCTTTGTACATGTATGATCTAGGCTATTTACATTCATATTATTTTTTAGTAGTGAATGTTATTTGCTATATTATTAGTCTTGATATACATATTAACTTACTCATATTACCGTACTCATATAATTATCTTGACCTGCTTGCTTTGTGGTTGTATTATATTTGATCCTATGATATTTAACCTATGATATTTGTGGTAGTTTTAAGGCTTTAAAAACTAACACCTTGGAGGGAAAAGATGCATTAAATGGTGAAAAAAGTGATGCAGGTATGAACTTTAAAAGGTGTCAAAAGGAACATCCTAAAAATTGGTAGTTGGACTTAGGATTTGCTATATAGGCTAAAGAATTATATTTTGTGAGATTCAACAAACAATTTTTTTTTTTGATTGGTTGAAAGGGTGTTGAAAGGTCCCTGAACCTTGTACAAGTATTTTTTACATGTAATTCAAACCGATCGAAGAGGCCCAAGAGCTAAAGATCAGAGAAAAAGCCAAACACCACAAGAAAAAAGGTGTCGCGATATCGCGACATGTTGCATTTTTGCAGTCCCGAGCATATAGAAAAAGCAAGGAGGGAAAGGTGTCACGATATCATGAATTATATTTTGTGAGATTCAAAAATCAAATTGAAGGTAATAAAAGGTTACAAATTTTAGTTTTAGAACATAATAATAAAAAGTGCTACAGAGAATAGCATTGTTGGTACTTCCATGTTAGTGCCATCACCTCCTGACCACTGGAGGTCAAAAATGGGTAGGAAAGGAGAAAATTGAAATATATTACAAAATCACTACTAGGTCATGATAGTGCTACCAATTCTATTGCTCATACCCTAGTGCTATTGCTCTTGGAGAAATAAATACTCCAAATGTGGGCATAAAGAAGGTTGAGTTAATCTGAATTGTTAGAAGGCTATTTGATGAAAGGATTTTGTAATCTTAAATATTGGGTACCTACACTTTTTCTTGAGTCTATTTAAACCATAGATAGATATAACACTACTCTAATATTCCTCTTCATTGCTCAAGCTCATCAAGATCACTCTACCATTATCTATCAACATGTGTCCTCCATTAGTTAGAAAATTATTGATACTTATAAAATACTTATTTTGCACCTAACCATTTGGTAATTAATACTATCACACATAGGGCTATTCAACACCTCATTTATATTTATCCAACCTAGGCCAAAATTTCTAAACTTCCCAAATTACTATGAAAAGAGTTTTTCTTCCCTCTAGAATTTTGGTTTCACTTTTGTGAAATAGTTACTTGTACCACTGGAACTAAACACTTTGACTATGAGCCAAAATATTGTTAGAGTTAAAGTGCACTATGCCTTCAGTTTGACACTTGTCAGTTTCATTGACAAGTGTCATGTTCATCATATAGGCCTTGTGCCTATTTATGTAACACATTTTTATGAATAATAATCCCCTTCAGTTTTCCCTCCTAACAAATATCTAGGCTCTATGTTAGATGACCTAGGTTTAGATGTACCAAGTCCTAATTGTTGGGGCTTTGGTCTAGTTGACAAATCTAAATGGCTATGAGTCCTAGTAGATAGTGAAACATTGGATAATATTGCTTTCAACTATCTACATAAATCTCTTTATTGTCTACATCACTCACTTTACTATCTATACCTAACATAGTTTGAAAACTCATAAAGAATTTATGAGTTCTCATGAAACTCATGAGAATTCACATTTAGCGATTTTTTTTCAATTTTATTAGCATTGATAATATTGTCAAATCATGGTGCATTTTGCACCATTTTATTACTAATTTATCATGAGAACCTTAACTACAAAAACATAAAAAGGAGATTGAGTAACAAAATATCATTCAATGGATGTCTGATATTTTCTAATGGAAAAAAAGTAGGACTCTTGCTTAACTAATATTTATGCAACTCATCTTTATGAAATTATTGTGATCAAGAGCATGGATATTTTTGAATTCTATTGAACATGTCCTTGCTAAAGATGAATATTTAGATTTTGTTATGAAAAAAGTAATGCTTTCCAAGATTCTATTTTTTCATTGAAGTTACTAAATTATTTTGATTGATGTTTGTTTCTTGGTGATCTAATTTTTGTAAACCAACACTAAGAATAAAAAGGGTTCATAAGAGGCATTGTTTGGTTGTTTAAGAGAATGTTTTATTTTATAACTAAAAATTTTATTCCACTTGAAGGTATAGAGATGGAAAATTGTGGACCAATATGGGTCCCTATGAAAAAGGGTTCAAAAATATTCTGTATATTATGCCTTTTAATTTTCTTTATAACTTAGTATTTGCATGACATCATAATGGATCTTGCCATCTCCACTATATGTTTGATATATGTGGTATTAAGGAGGATTTATTATTAGGTACATATTAAGGGAGGATAAATATCCTTGTTAATAGGAGCTATAGATAATTATAAAAAAATGTGTCTAAATTTTATTTTTAATTAATAATAACAAAAAGTTATAATTTTGAGATTGAAACCAATTGTAGATATTTTTAAGAAAGTTGTACACTAGATATTCAAAATAATTTTATAGACTATAATTTAAAATTATAAGTGTAATTTTAATTTTCTACTATAATTGAAATCAAACACCCATGACTAGGGATACAATATGAATTGAGATGAATATCTTCTAGCACTTTTGATATGTTTTGTAGACACCAAAACCTAGGCACTTACAAAACCCCATTTGCATCCCACCACACAAATATGCATAATAAAATATATGCCTAAGTTCAAACTTAGGCATATAAATCCTACACATTAAAAGTATTTTCTAGATTTTATAAATCTGGAAAATCTACCTAGGATACCCTACCTAATCACTAGACATGTGTCCTAGCCACCTCACCACCATCCCTTGCCACATCTCACACACTCATGTCACCCTTGTCCCTTCACATGGGACATCCCTCACACCTCACTCCACTTGCACTCACCCATTAGCCACATCACCCCAGTTAAGTGAGACACCCTAGGTGACTCACTATAACTGCCCCTTCCATTTGGCAGCCCTGGATTACCACTTGGCAATCCTAGCTTGCCACCTCCCTTTCCCTCCAAAATCCTAAAATTACCTATAAAAGCACCTTCACCCCATCAACCAAAAGAGGCTGAGAGAATACACCATTAGGCTACCAAAATCATGCTAGGAGCTCGCACGCATCCTGAGGAGATCAAAGACTAGAAGCCCTAGAGTGCCCTTTTGGAGCTTTCTACCATCCAACCTCAACCACCCATCCATGGTTACACAGTCACAACCACCCTCCCATGGTTGCCTAACCGCCCTCCCATGGTTGCCCAACCCCAACCGCGCACCCGCGGTTACTCAAAATGCATCAAAAACTTTAACGACACAGATCAGTAAGATTTTAATTTGTTAGCAAGGTATTTAGATTTTGATTTCTATGTTTTTTGTAAAACATTATTCAAGGGTTTTATTGCATTAGTTTTCAATCATATATATAGGTGCTACTAAACCCTTGTTTGCTTTTCATGTGTGTAGGAGATAGGTATCTGAAGAGCTATTGAAGCTAAGAGTGGTCCTACTTCTAGGATACAAAATCCCACTCACCCTTGGAGTTGTAGCAGAGGAGCGAAGAACACCTAGTTATTGCTAGAGAGTTGGAAGACCACCATCTAGAGCATTGTATTTAGAAAAAGAGAGCATTGTAATATCTCCCCAAGACATTGGGGTAAGCAAAAGCATTGTAAAATTGGGAGATTTATTTGTAATACAAAGAAAAAAATTATTTGTCATTGCAATCTCTTCTTTTTTGTTTTGTGTATTTTTGTGTTTAGTTATTTTTGCTACAAAAATGGTGATCATGGTGGGACCCCTTAAGGGTTCTATTTGTCATTGCCTTGCTAGTTTTTGTTATTGATCTGTGTTTGTTTATGATTGTAGGTTTTTGGAGCTTGATCATGCAAATATTGAAAATTAAAATTGATAGATCTAGAGCCCATTTTGATTTGGCCCTATACTTGAGGAACCATGAGCATGTCGTTGTAGACCTAGTGAACCATGGATTGGTGGTTGGAGTTCTATAGAATGGTGCACTGATGGTTGGAACCCTATAGAACCATGGACTGGTGGTTGAACAAATAGGAGGGAGTAGTGAAAGGATCACAGGTTTGTACATCCAAACCCTCCTTTATTTTTTTTGCTTTAGGATTTCATTAAGTTAAATAGGAGTCTTTGTCCTTGTTTTCCCTTGTTCTGCATCTAGGTCTTAGGCTAGGCATATCTAAAAAAAAAGAAATCAAAAGAACTTGCATTTTAGATTAGCTATTAGAGCATTTGCATAGCTTGATTAGGAATAATCTAGGCACATTTAGGGTTTCAGCTTGTTTACCTTATTTTCTTGTACATAGTTGAAACCATGGGTCTATGGTTGGGAATTCTCAAATGCTTGCATGTAGTTGGTTAAACACACAATCGTGGTTGACCAGGCTCGGTTGGCTCTGTGTACTAGAACCCTGGTAGATCTTACTTGAAATTAGCCATTTGGCCCCTGATCTATTTTTTTCTACACTTGTATATTTCTACTTTCTGCATTTAGGCAATAAATAGAATTGCATGTTAATTTGCATCACACCATAATAAACAAAACCTTCACACACTTGCACGTGAACATTGGTAAGGTTGGACTTCATCACCAACCCCCAATAATTACCCCATTATTTGGCCAAGGTCGGTCCAAGAACCATCGTAGCCATGGAAAATAGCATGCATTCCTCTTTGGAGGGTGTATCACTACCCATGGTGAACTAGGTGAGGATTGGTAGTACCTAGGCTCCCTCATCGGATTTGGACTTCATCACCAAGTCTTGATGGGTTTCACAACTTGGATTTCATCACCAAGTTAGTGTGTGAGAGCATCTAGGTGAAATCCATAGATTCATTTTAGGGTCAAACATTGCACATCATTTACAAAAAATAAAAAAATAAAAAACTTTTCAAAATTAAAAAAAAATCAAAATAAAAAATAAAATCAAAACTTTGTAAAAACTTAGGAATAAATTTGTTTGTTTGTTTGCTTTGTGTGTTGTTTTCTTGTGCTTCCACCACATATTCACACATATACCTTCACACTTTCCAACTCATCCCACCCTTAGCATATGGTAACAACCCGTAGTCAAGCTAAAAAGTTAGCCCAAGTTTAGAATCAGTTACCTTCATCCATGGAGTTTCCATCTCAGTCCTCTCAAGCCCCTACCACTTCAGTGGTAGGGCAAGTCAGTGTAGCCCCTACTATGTCCTTGAACTTGAATGTTAGACCATCTAGTGGTGCCCCTACTTCAGACATAGATATAATGTAGAGAGCTACTCATGCTACCATCCTTAAAACTCCTAGGAGTGAGCCACCCATGCCATCTGATGATCATGTCACATATGTGGACATGGATATCATTAGGCTATATCTAAATGCATCTAGTTTGGTCTTTCCATCATTACCTCCACTTACCATTCCACCTCATACCATTCCCTCATCACATCAGGAAACCACCTTCCCACACCCATAATAGTCCAACCAAATCTTCATGAATCCACTCTTTGAACCGACTACTACCACCATGACCCATAATCATCCATCATCATCTAATCAACACCCCTTCATCTTTCCAAATCAAAACATCACTTGTACTAACCCCCTCTATGAAGCACAAGTTAATGTTGCTTCATAGATCCCTACATCCATCCCATCCACCACACCTATAGATCCCATACATCATAACATCCCCCATTCAATGGTAATACCTTTTACCACTTACCCTCCACCTACATCCACTCACATGGTTGCCACCCAACTAACCCAATCATCTACCACCTACATGGCCATACCATCTTCATCTATGATTGCTATGTAGTAAGCATTTCTATAGTTGCAATAATTGATTATGGATAATTCTAATCAAAGCATTAATCTTGACCTATAATGGTAGTCATAGGGAATGAATCAAAACCAACCATCCACATCTCAACCACACACCTTCTTCACTCAAGATCCATCTTGGGTGTTGCACCCCCAACCATGACCATACCCACTAATCCACTTCATCAAATGTATGCTAGCTCTTCAGGTCAACATGCCATCATACCCCCATCCCCTCATCATCATCAAAATCATCACCAACAATCATTCCATAATCCATTTCACACTAACATCCCACATCATCCAAATCCCACTAATAATGCACATTATTTCTAATAGTAGCAAACCAATCAGGGTTTTAACCCTTTAGAAGATCCAAAGTTTCAATTTTTGCAAAGTCATATTGATAGCCTAGCCATGCAAACATCAGGTATGCAATACCAGAAACCTACTCTAAGGTAGCTACTCAATCATCCAATTCATGCTTTGGTACCATCACCACACTACCTAACAAACTTTCAAATACCAAAGTTTGATAAATTCAAGGGGGATGAGGACCCTCGAGAGCATGTGAGTGGATTCATTAATGCATGTTTTAGAATAAAAAACAATGATGCACTCATGCTCCATACTTTTCCTCAGATGTTTGGAGGAGATGCCCTAGATTGGTACAATCATTTACCACATCAAAGTATCTATACTTTTGAGCAACTAGTGGACCAATTCTTGGAGCGGTTCTCTCTAAATGTTAGAAAGAAGACAACATTGATCGATTTGCTCAATTTATGATAATATGATGATGAATCGGTCTATGAATTTGGCAACCACTGGAGGGTAATCATGACCAAACTACCATTCTCCCTCCCTATGGTAGAATTAACATGAATGTTCACAAGGAGTTGTTCCAAACCAATCTCCTTGTTATTACAACTACAACAATATAGAACATTCGAAGAAGCACTCACCCAAGCCAGAGTGATAGAAGAAATCAAGATTCAAGAGGGTGAGATAAAATTAAAAAAGAAATAATGGCAGAACAAGAATCAAAATGGGAATAACCATGGTCAATCCAAGGTTAGACAGGTTAATCAAGTAGTCTTGGGCCAACCTTCATAACAAATCCAACAAGCTCAAGTGCAAGTACAACAACCCCAACAACAACAACAACAACAATAAACAATAGACTTATCAAGTGGTTCCACCCCCACAATAACTACAAAATCAAGCTCAACCTATAAAAAATCAATAATGTCAATATAGGCCAAAATACATCTACACCCCATTACCTAAACCATATTCATCCATCTTCCAAAAGTTGTATGATGCACAAGCTTTCACATTGCCAAAAATGAATCTTGAAGATCCTAACAAGCCAAAACCTAGGAACTATAGAGAGCATCTATACTGCACCTTTCATCGATAGAAAGGCCATGACATCGAGACTTGCTATGGGTTTAAGAACATTGTGCAAGATTTACTTGAAAAGGGAAATATCAAGATTGATAACCCCTTAGCCCAACAAAACCAAAACCTTGGAATATATCAAACACCATTACCTCATCATGAGGTAAATCAACAAGCAATGGGAGCATCAACTTCTATAGTTCCTCCCAATCAAGTCAATCATGTGTCACAACTATACCAAGGTTTTATGGGGGCTATTCATATAGTCACTCGAGGGCAAAGAAAAACAAATCACACATAAGCAAATGAGCCAACCCAAGTAGTACCAACTCTTGTAGCACAACCAAATGTGCCCATACAACTAAACCCAACCATTCCACCTCCACCCATTCATATTCTAAATCATCCACCTAGACCAATCATCACATTGAGAAGTCGGTTGACATAGAGCTTAAGGATGGCATCAACCAAGTTGTCAATATATGAGCTCATACAACAATCTCCCCCACATCATGAGGCATTGATGGAAATATTAAAATCCATCAAACTTCAAATAGAATATCCTAATACCTTCAACACTTTTGTGGGGAGTGTTCAAAATTGTATGGAACCTTCAATAGCATTCTATGATTTTGAAGAAAAGAGCATATCATCGGAGTTACCTGATCCTCCATTGCATATTGTAGCTCATATTGATCGAAAACCCTTTAAAAGAGTGCTCATCGATATTGGCTCCTCTATCAATCTCATCACTACCCCAACCATCAAACATCTCAACCTTCCATCATCTCACATCACCACATCCACCTTCACCCTACGGGCTTTCAATGATGCTTTGTGCTCCATTGTAGGAAATGTAGTTCTACCTATAATAGTGGGGGTGAAAACAATCCATGTACTCTTCCATATCTTGGAAGGAGCCATGCAGTATAACATACTTCTTGGATATCCTTGGATTAGGGAAATGAAGTGTGTTCCCTCGATATTACATCAATGTTTGAAATATGTGCATGAGGGAAAAGTCCATTGCATTCAAGCTGACATCGAACCATTCAAGTACTACAACTTGATATCCAATCCATATGAGCCATCCCTTCCATCTACCCATATTTCCATTTAGCCCCTCATCATTCGAACCACCCCAACTAACAATACCTCATCCAAAGCACCCATCCTAGAGGCTTTGCCAATAGTTGATCATGCCTTTGCATCTCAAGCCATCAACCCAAGTCAACCCTCATCCACTTCATACCATTTTTCCATCACACCTGATCATCCCACTAACCAACCATCATCTTCATTAACTACACCTCCCACTTCACAAACACCCTTCACCTTTTCATCCCAACCAAATCCACCAACCACTAACAAATCCATTAAACCAAATCCATCTCAAACCTCACCACCCATTGTCTCATAGATAGGGTCACCTATCTAAGAAGAACCATTGTTGAGTGAGCCATTGCCTCCATCTAAACCACAAGCCACCATTGAAGCCTCCACATTAGCACCTGAATCATCTACATCCCAGCCAACTCAAGTTGTAGTCCATCTCACCAATCCAAGTATTGGTGAGTACATAGTTGAGAGTGTCACAATAACACCACCTATCTAGTCTATTAGAGATTACGGTCACCCATGTGACCCACCTTTGGCTATAGGTGTAGTGTATAGAATGGGTTTCAAGCCAAATAGGATCAAATTTGTATATGGGGGAGTGGATTCTTCATCCAATCCACCTCCTCCTAATGAAGAACCCATGCAGGAATTTTGTGCTAGCTTAGAATATCTGTCCAACCTAGATTTCTCCTTGTGATATTTTTGTAGGGTTAACTGGTAGGGATTTGGTCTTGGATGACATGAACAGGGTCTACATCATATCATTGAGCCCCAATATCGAGAAGTGCATGATCACTCTAGCTTAGGATACATGCCATCATCCTCAAACTCCTCCTTTGAGCATACATTTCAGTGACTCACCTTAGAGTTCAAAGAGGAGGATGAGGAGAGTAAAGATAATGATGATAGTGATGATGAGTATTTAGACCCTGAGTTTGCACCTTATTTACATGAGGCCTTTTCAAAAATGAGACCACATATAGCTATGATCAATTACATTTTTGATGATGATTTTGAGGAATTTTAGGAAATGGGACCAAACATGGACATGATCAATCACATTTTTGATGGTCCCCAAGAAGATGTGGCCCCTATAGAGCCCATTGAGAGATATGAGTACTACATTACAATGTTTCCTATCGATCAATCCATATTTCACTTCATACATTATGTGAGAGCGACCTAAACTAGATCCACCACCACCACCTTGGTTGCATTCACAAAATCATAATTCACCCACCATAGGTCAGTTGCTCCCTAGAGAGAGTGAGCAAGATAGTTCACTCTCCAAATTGTAGCCACTTCATTTCCACCAAGTTAACATGATTTATGTTGACTTGTTCACCCCACTCTACAATCCATATGATTTGGTAAAGCTGATTCCAATCGATGCTAGCCTTATTGACATGGATAGGATTTCATCCCCACCATCCATAGCCAAGTTCATCCTATCTGAAGAATTTCTAAGAGCTTCTAATGCTTATATTCCTCAACAATATTCACCTTCACCTACTTCTATTTTTCAAACTAAAGTAGAAGAAGCATCACCCGAGTCCTTTGAAAATGTGGAGGATGATATTCATCTCATTCCTACTCCACATCAGTTAGAAGAAGGTTCTCACATGCTTATTGAAGAATCCATTGATGTGAACCTAAGTCAAGATGCGGATAATCCACAAATCATGAAAATAGCAAAATATCTATCCGTAGAAGAGAAAGAGCACATCCTAGATGTATTGACAAGGAAGAAAGAGATTTTTGCATGGTCATACAAAGATATGCCTGGTCTTGACCCCAACTTGGTGGTCCATAACCTCACCTTAGCTCCTGAAGCTAAACCATTCAAGCAAAAATTGAGGAAACTTCATCCTACCATAGCACTCATTGTCAAAGAAGAGCTACAAAAATTATTAGATGTGGGTTTCATACTACCCATTGATTATCTTGAATGGCTCTCAAACATGGTACCCATTCGCAAGCCGAATGGGGGGATACACGTATGCACAAATTTTTGAGACTTAAACAAAGTGTACCCCAAGGATGATTTTCCATTACCGAACATCGATCAACTTGTAGACTCTTGCGTAGGCCATGAAATGCTTTCTTTAATGGATGGTTTTTTAGGATACAACCAAATTCGAATCAATCTTGAGGACCAACACAAAACAACATTCACCACACCTTGGGGCACTTTCTGTTACAAGGTGATGCCATTCGGTCTCAAAAATGTAGGAGCTACTTATCAATGTGCCATGATGTATATCTTCCATGACTATATGCACAAAATCATTGAAGACTATGTGGATGATCTAATCACTAAATCCAAAACACGTCTTGAGCACATTGAAGTACTAGAAAAAGTCTTTGATCGATTGCTTGAACATAAGGTGAGGTTAAATCCTAAGAAGTGCGTATTCGGAGTCACATCAGGTAAAATTCTAGGATTCATTATCTCCAAGTGAGGCATTGAAGTGGACCTTGATAAGGTCAAGGCCATTATTGAAATACCCCCTCCAAAAAATCTTAAAGAGTTGCATAGTTTGCAAGGAAATATTCAATCCATTCATCGATTCATTGCACAACTCTCAGACAAATGCAGGTCATTCAATCACTTGCTACAGAAGGGGGTCACCTTTTCCTGGACAAAATAATGTCAAGAGGCTTTTTATGACATCAAGAAATATCTAGCTTCACCACCAGTACTAACGTCACCTCATCCAGGAGTCCCTTTTCACCTTTACATTTCTGCAATAGATTTTGCATTAGGGACAATGCTTGCACAAAAGAATAAAAATCAAAGAGAGCAAGCAATCTATTACATTAGTCGAACTTTGGTGAGTTATGAAACAAGATATGCTTATGTTGAGAAGTTGTGCTTAGCAGTGGTTTTTACCACTAAGAAACTCAGACATTATATGCTAAGTAACACTACCTATGTCATAGCTAGAGAAAATCCTCTGCGTTATATGATGACTCGCACATACAACAATACCCAAACCACAAAATGGATAATGCTCTTAATAGAATTTGATCTTGAATTCATTAGCCAAAAATTCATCAAAGGTCAGGTGATAGCCGATCAACTCGTAAAAGCTCCACTTCCAAATGATCAACCCCTTCTTATCGAGCTTCTAGATGATTCGGTCTTTTCTATCACTGAACAAGAAGAACTAGTCCCTCCTGAGGATGATGTTGACATCACTCTCTTCTTTGATGGGTCAAAGTGCAAAAAAGGACAAGGTGTTGGAGTCATATTTTATACACCTAAAGGAATACCAATTCCTTTATCATTCAAACTTGACTTTCCATGCACAAATAACAATGTAGAGTATGAAGCCTTAATATTGGGGCTTCAATCAGCATTAGCTATGGGCATTAAGTGTATAAGCATTTTTGGTGATTCCCAACTTGTCATTTTCCAAGTGAAAGGAACTTACCAATGTAGAGAGCCAGTCTTGAAACAATACCATGAAGTAGCAATGAAATTGCTAGCAAAGTTTGACTGGTACGAGATTGACAACTTGCCTCATTTGACTAATAGGTTTGTGGATGTGATGGCTTCTTTAGGATCATTGATTCCTAAGAATAAAAATGGAGAATTCCAACCACTTATCATCACAACAATGTCCAAATCCACAATCTCATGAGCAAAATCTGAAGGTGAGAAGAGTGTTTGTTTCATCCACGTAGAACCATATGAATCTTACCTTGATCAAATAAAAGACTTTCTCAAGTTTGGGACCCTCCCATCAGATTTGATATGAACTACAAAGAGAATATTTAAACAAAAAGTAGCTCGTTACACTCTCTTGGGGGATGTGTTGTATAGACATGGCTATGATGGAGTCTTACTTCGATGCCTAGATCTCGTAGAGGCACAAAGAGCCATAACTGAAGCCCATGATGGTACTTGTGGTGGCCACTTTAGTGGAATGGCCATTGCAAAGCGTATTTTGTGCATGGGTTATTATTGGCCCACTATGGAAAATGATTGTTGTCAATATGTGAAGAAATATCAAAAATATCAACATCACACCAATTTGACTCATGTACCATCACAAGCATTACAACCCATTCAAAGCCTTTGGCCCTTTTCACAATGGGGCCTAGATTTGATTGGAAAAATTTCACCTACCTCTTCGGGACAACACAAGTTCATCATAACTACCACATAATACTTCACCAAATGGGTCAAAGCGATCCCAATGACCACTACGATTGGACCTCGAATTGCGGAGTTCATACTCCAACATATTATCTATCATTTTGGGATTCCCTCAAAGATCATTTTTGATAATGGCAAGTCTTTCAAAAACAAGGATGTTCGAGCATTATGCAACAAGTACAATATCCAACATAGTTTCTCGACTCCTTATTACCCATAAGAAAATGGACAAGCTGAAGCAACCAATAAGACCTTGATAGCCATTCTCAAGAAACTTGTCAAAGAAAACCATAGAGATTGGCATACTCAACTCCCCTTGGCATTATGGGCTTATCAAACAAGCATCCAAATGCCAATAGGGGCAACTCCATTTTCATTGGTCTATGGAGCCAAAGCAATCATACCTCTTGAGCTCGAGATCCCTTCTTTATGAGTTGCATTACAAGAATTCATGGATGATGACACAACTAGACAAGCACATCTTGACCAACTTACACTCCTTGATGAAAGGTGAATCAATACCTTAGAACATCTACGAGTATATCAAGATCGCATCAAGCATGCTTATAATGCAAAATTCCATCCTCATGAATTCCAAGTAGGAGATCTCATTCTTAAAGAGAATCAATAGAACACCAATGCATTACCACACTTGAGAGATAAATTCATGGCTAATTGGTTAGGTCCATACATTGTTAAGCAAAATTTGGGTCCAAGGACATATAGACTTGCAAATTTAGAGGGAACATTGGAACCTGAGCCATTAAATATTATACACCTAAAGGCATTCTATGCCTAGTGTAGATTATAAATATGTACATATACATGGCTAAAAAAATATATATTCATTGCATTTCATACATCCATCCATGCATTCCACCTACATTTCATATATGCATTTTAGACATTTTTTCATACCATTCATCATGTTAGGAACCATTTGGTTAATTTGGATGATTGCTAGTCCACTATGTCTTGTTGCCTTAATCAGGGGCACCTTATATCAAACATTACTCATCAATCCATCAATCATAATAATTTGCAACTTTCCTTATGATATTTTGATGATTAAGGGGTTCACATAAACTAGGATAGATATCGTATAATCATTAGCAATAATTATTATGCGGCCACTGACTATTTTATGTACACCTTTTAATTTTCAAA
This sequence comes from Wollemia nobilis, assembly GCA_028583015.1. Classification (NCBI taxonomy): domain Eukaryota; kingdom Viridiplantae; phylum Streptophyta; class Pinopsida; order Araucariales; family Araucariaceae; genus Wollemia; species Wollemia nobilis. The sequence goes on along the minus strand of JAQPPZ010001689.1, from coordinate 1,568,982 downwards.
AGCTTGTAGTGAAGGTATCACAAAATTTCATATAACACATTAGTCAATAAGCAAAATCTAGGTGTTTTCAATCACTCAACCACTCCTAGTGTTTTGAGCAACCTCCATTAAAAATCAAACAATATTTAGATGCAATAAGTTGTTCCTGGTCAATCAAGTTTCCTCTTGGACCATGCACATCAAAACACATTAAAACATTGTGAAGCTTAGGAATGATGAAGTCATGAGTTGCTATTGCCATAAAGTGAAAGGTTTCCCCTATTCATCCAATTATGCGCATGGTCTAGAATGCTAAAGAGTTGACAAAAGGACAAGCTCCACCTTCATCCCAAAAAAAAATCCCTTGCTCTTCCTCAAAATGAGCAAGTATCCCAAAAGCATTCCAAAAGCAATAAAATCCCTTGCTCTTCCTCAAAATGAGCAAGTATCCCAAAAGCAATAAAATTCCTTGCTCTTCCTCAAAATGAGAAAGTATCCCAAAAGCAATAAAAATGTACTTTGCTCCATTACAAAAATGAGCAAACTCAAAAATAAAATCTCCAAAATCCAATGCAATAAAATAAGGGAAAGGAGCTTGAATCCTTAGAATTCTTAGTGTTTCAAAAATTATGGGGTGATCCTCATTACAACAATGGGTTGAATGAAACCCACCTGGCAATGGGGTATCCTTACGCATGGTGCCACGTCTATCACATTAGCGACCTTATTTTGTATAGACCTATGGATGCTCATGGATGAGCTAGCTTATTGGCATAAGTTACAATTGATTAGTTTGACCTAACTCATAATGAGAAATGAACAATCATTGCACACACAATTGGTCCTTGAGAAATTTGAAACCACTAGGACAACCTTAGCATCATGAAGATTTGTGAGATACATAGATGAGTTTGTTTGAGATCACTAGGATGTTTGAGTCTTTGCAAAATGACCCTAGATCATTTATCCAAACCATTCCATATCATTTCCATTATTACATCTCATAATCCATGTCATTTATAAATACCAAATGTTAGTGCCCCTGATTAAACAATGAGAATAAAGTTGATCAAGAAAAGTCTATAACATACACAAATGATCATTAGAACATAACATTCACCATTCATTCCACTCAATCACTACATCATTTCATATGCATCCATACATACAATAAAATAAAAGTACAATACAAATGATCATAATAAAAGCCATGTATATGTATATATATAAACAACATAGTACAAAAATACCCAAAAGGTTGTATACATCAGAGCACTAAGGCTCATAAAAAAAATGAAAACTACAAAAAGAGGTAATAAGTGCTACTAGCTAGCACCACCATGACTCCTATGAGGACCATGAGTTGATCCTTGTGAACTTGATGGAGCATGGAAACTAGGAACCTATGATCGTGAACCACTAGGTCTAGACTCACTCCATAGTTAGATCAAAATTGTATGATGAAGGTTGTAGAGGTAGCAAAATATGATGCTGAGCTAGAGTGTCCTCAAGAATATGAATATACGTAGCCTATGATGAAGTAACCAAATCCAACCTTAATGCCTCTCACTGAGCTATCTTAGCATGAAGAGCCATAATCGTAGAAGCATCCCCACCTCCACTAGGTTCACTTCATAGCCCATCCACCTCACTCCGTAGTTGAGCTATCTTAACATATTGAGCTGCTAGTACACTCTGTAACCTCATGATATCTACATCATGAGCCTCTATAGTCTATCCTAAGCTATCTCACTCAACCTAGAGAACCTCCTAATCCTCCTTAGTGCAATGTGGAGGTAGATCCTACCCTCCATCACTACCTCCATTACCTCCATCTCCACCTCCATCTCCACCAACCTTACCTAGTATCTATAGGCTGAACATCTACCCTAGCTCGCCCCCTACTACCACTACCTTGATGATATTTCTACCATCGAGAAGCTTGCTCACTAACATCTTGCTCATCATCACTAGCCACATCATCCACAACTTGACTAGGTGCCCATGGAGGTTATAAAGCAAACCAGGCATCATACTCAATTATAGTCCTAACATCATCTACATCTGGGACATCCACCACCTCATCATCTTGATCATCATCCATAGTCTAAAATTTAGGAGTAATAGGGAGACTAAGCTCATCACCTCGATGCTTATATACAACTAGAGCATCAGGAACTCCCTGCACCAAACCAAACTATCACATCACTTAAGAGAATTAGATGAACTCCATCTCTCACCCATGCTACCCAACCACCCACCTACCTCACCTAATCTATCAAAGTTGTGCTACATCACTATCCCAAGTTAGACCTCACCATGGTCACCAATAGATATCACCTCTAGTCAGAGCACCAAATATATCCTGATACTCCTATCCACTATGGATAGGGTGACTTGGTAAAGCCTCCTCGTTGGTCCACCAATGAAGAGCACAAGGCAATGAGTGATCCCACTCATAAGGTAGACCCTCTAGCTGAGCAATCCTGATGTGCTCCCAAGCCCACAGCTGAAGAAGCAAGCTACATCTGAGTCCCTTCCGCTCCTACCTCTTCACCTCATATAGCTCCACATACATCTGGCATAGTAGAGTAGGAGCCCATGCATAAATCTGAGGCTCACCAATCAGATCCATCACAAGCCTCACCTGGTTCCAAGGGAACCTAGACCCCATGTTGTTAGGCAACAACATGTTGCCTACAATGTACATCACAAAGGTCGAAAGTGCACCTAACCTCCCATCCTTGAACAACTGAATATATGGGATCCCACCCTTGTTACAGTCCACATCCCAATCATCTCCATATATTGATCTCAACTCATGCTCCTTGTCATGGCCAACCTAGACTGGTGAGCCCTTGATAGGAACATGGAAGATGTGGTAAACATCCTCTAGGGTGATAGTAAGCTCCCCTATTTAAATCTAAAATGACCCCCTATCAGGGTCCCATCTCTCCACTAAGGTAGACAAGTACTCCTCATCTGCCCTCACGATCTCCACCTACCACAACCATCCAACCCCACTACCTCCAACCACTTCCAATCATCATCTATTAGTGCCTTCTGCACCTAGGATATGATGTGAGGCCATCGATGTCGAGCCTCAATAAATTTAACCTGCAAAAAGCACAAAAAAAATCCATATCAGTGCACACATAAAAAAAAAAAAAAAAACATAAAAAAAAAAAATTTTCATGCATTCTTTTCATAAAAAAAAAAAAAAAAAAAAATATTTTATTTTTACATAAAAAAAAAAAAAAACATTTTCTTTCATAAACAAAAACACAAAAATATTTCATGCTTTATTTTCATTTACAATAACTAAAAAAACAAAACATCTCATAAAAAAATTTCACCCCCCATTTTTTCATAGTAAAAAAAGTTTTTAACCATCCCCTCTTAGTTATAAAAAAAATCAAAACAATAAACTAAGAGTTTTAGGAACCTACCTCGACATACTGAACTCCATATTCTGCTCCAATCGAGCCTCCAACCTCTGCCCTCTCACTCGCTCTGCTATTCTCACCAATCATCTCCATCACTAAATCTCTCAACCGCTCAGAAAAAAACTTCAACTACACAAATGAAATCAAAACTACCCAATTAACCTATTTATAGCTACTTTTTGTGGAGTATAATCATGTATTCATATTTGGTGAGCGTGCATAATAGTGCACCCATATTTGGTGGTGCCAACCATGGATGCATGGTTTTTGGGTGCAACCAACCACACCTGGTTAGAAAAAAAATAAAACACCCCCTCAAACAACAAATGCATCATAATCATCATCATCATCATCATCATTTAGTGACCCTTGTATCTAGTGAATTACCCTACATACCTGGTGGTTGTAGTGATTGGTAATCCATGCAATCCGGTAGGATGGGTAGCTCACCATAAGGACACTTATTCAAAATCATTCAACATCATCACATGTGGCATTAAATCAATATTCCCTCAATATTTGAGTATGGCTCTGTTCAAGCTAATTTGCACAAGGTTATCATTAAGCCCTTTTCGTTGGGTTACAAAAGTGAAAAATATTCACTCACAATTTGGTAATAATTTCCAAAGTGCCTGGTTCCTAACACCATATCATTTGGTAGGAATTGTTACAGTCACATGGGCACCCAAACTCCCAATGTGGTTGGTTATTTTACCATGACATTTTGCACATCATCGAAACCAAAGGTAAATTTGCAACAACAACCATCCCAAACTTGGGGTATCAATTTGATCTTCAATGTCACACATTTGCATACATCACATCCACCTCCTTTCATCATCCACATTTGGTCAATTGGCTTGTGGGTTTCATTCTTTACCCATTCGCCAATTGAGGGGGTAAGAAAACAAATCAAAATTTTCAAAAATCATTCATTCTTGTGCATCGAGAAGATTTGAGTCCATTTATCCATCCAATAAGGATAGGTGTCTCTTGTTTTTGCACCGCATTGTGTTTTACACAACATGGTACAAAAAGGGGCATCTGTAGACACCAAAACCTAGGCACTTACAAAACCCCATTTTCATCCCACCACACAAATCTGCATAATAAAATATATGCCTAAGTCCAAACTTAGGCATATAAATCCTGCACATTAAAAGTATTTTCTAGATTTTATAAATCTAGAAAATCTACCTAGGATACCTTACCTAATCACTAGACATGTGTCCTAGCCACATCACCACCACCCCTTGCCACATCTCACACACTCATGTCACCCTTGTCCCTTCACATGGGATATCCCTCACACCTCACTCCACTTGCACCTACCCATTAGCCACATCACCCCAGTTAAGTGAGACACCCTAGGTGACTCACTATAACTGCCCCTTCCATTTGGTAGCCCTGGATTATCGCTTGAAAATATTGGCTTATCACCTCCCTTTCCCTCCAAAACCCTAAAATTACCTACAAAAGCAACACCACCCCATCAACCAAAAGAGGTTGAAAGAACACACTGTTAGGCTACCAAAATCACACCAGGAGCTCACACGCATCCCGAGGAGATCAAAGACTCAAAGCCTCGGAGTGCCCTTTTGGAGCTTTCTACCATCCAGCCTCAACCGCCCATCCATGGTTACATAGTCGCAACCGCCCTCCCATGGTTGCCTAACCACCCTCCCACGGTTGCCCAGCCCCAACCGTGCACCCACGGTTACTCAAAATGCATAGAAACCATTAACGATGCAGATCAGTAAGATTTTAATTTGTTAGCAAGGCATTTGATTTTAATTTCTATGTTTTTTGCAAGCATCTAGTTCAAGGGTTTTATTTGCATTGGTTTTTAATCACATATATAGGTGCTACTAAACCCTTGTTTGCTTTCCATGTGTGCAGGAGATAGGTATTTGAAGAGCTATTGAAGCTAAGAGTGGCCCCACATCCAGGATACAAAAGCCCACTCACCCTTGGAGCTGTAGCAGAGGAGCGAAGAACACCCAATCATTTGCTAGAGAGTTGGAAGACCACCATTCAGAGCATTGTAGTTTAAAAAGAGAGCATTGTAATATCTCCCCCAAGACATTGGGGCAAGCAAAAGCATTGTAAATTTGGGAGATTCAGGCTCCCCTGTATCAATAATACAAAGAAAAATCATTTGTCACATTGCAATCTCTTCTTTTGTTTTGTGTGTTTTGTGTTCAGTTCTTTTTGCTACATGTTTTATCAATGATATCACTATAATGGACACCCCCGATTGGGATTCCACAATTTTTTGTTCTGATGTGCTTAATTGCAACAATAAATTTTTAATAACAAACAACCTCTATTTTGCAACAATAATAATCAAACTTGCAACTCATTTAGATATTATTTCAAAATAGGGCACAAATTACATTATTTAAAAAAAATAATATATCCACCAAACTTTTGCAAACCCTTGAAATATACAAATCAGCAAATTCCAAAAAATACCTTTGTAAACTGATGAAGCACCAAGTGTGAATCCTCAATGATGACCAAAACAATCAAACCCAAGTGCTCCGCTTATCAATCCAGTTGTATTCAAAATTTGGCAAACCCTTGTCTACCTCTGATATGCACATATGAACTTCTCTGTAATGAAAAGCTCCAATCTATAGCTAGAGGTGATCTTCCACACCTGAAACTATCCCAATCCTATTGAGAAAGCTTCCCAACAAGCCCAAGATTCTTTGCTAGAAATCCCTGCAGAAAATTCTCCAAAAAAACTTCAATTCTTCTCCATGTGCAAATGAGAGCCAAAATGCCAATAAATAATAGTAACTCCTCATTAAGGTTAGGGCACCACTTTTAGGTTGCACATATAATTATTTTAATTATTAATTAGTGTCACTTTATGACATTAAAGTGGATCCCCTTGTCCTAGCAACAACTTTATTTTTAAGTTATAATATAAAGTTGAGTTACTTTATATTTTTAAGTTATAATATAATATTATAACTCAACAATAAAATATATCCACTTTCCATGCCTAGCAACCATCCCCTTGGTCAACATCTGCAAATGGTTGAATTTCACCCTCTGAAAGTCAAGATTTTTCGCCAACTAAGTCTCGCACCACACTTTCTAGCCTAGGGGACCCTGTGACTAGGCTAGAAGTCCTTGTTCCACCTACTGCTAAAAAAGGGATATTACAATCACACACATCAACTAGATCCTAGAATATGGTTTCTAAGTCTAAGAAGGTGTGGACACTTTAAAAACTATTTTACATTTTGAAATGTATTTTTATATTGTATTTGGGATGATTTTATGATTCAAAAACTATAATTGTAGTCATTGTAATGAATATTTAATATAAAATCAAATTTCTTTCCCACTATTTTTTCTATTTATTGAAAAATTTGTTGCATATTTTTTGCCAAGTTTCATGAGTTGCCAACAAAATATCCAAATTTAGACTACTGAGTTTATAACAATTTATGAGTTTTTGAACTATGATACCTAAAATTTGCTAAATCTCTTATTTGGAGATTTGTGCACATCACTCTTCTTAATTTGTATTGAGTTGCATGGTCACCATATCATCTACTATAGGCTCTCCTCTAACACCTACACAATTCCATCCAATTATGTAGTTTCAACCACCTATACAATCTCAAGTAGCTATACAATATTATATTTCTATGTAGTCTTAGCCTCCTGTGTAATATCAACCACTTTATGCTCCTTACTCTTTCTATGTAGTCTCAAATATCTATGCAATAACTTCCTCTTTTATTGTGATAAAGTTCACCTCATCAATTGTGATTTCATTTATCAATTTCACCTCCTTTGCTTCCTAGTTAGGATTGTGACTCTTATTTGCATTTCTGAACCTTCTACACATTGTTATATTGACTCACAACACTTTTACATTCATGTGAGAGGTGTATCTTATTAAAGTTAATGTGTACTTCTCCTTGACATGTGTTCTTGACACATGTTATGACAATTTTCATATGACAATTATCATATTTTCATATAGGCTTATGTCTATATATTTGTACTATTTCTTGTACAATAATATCTCTTTCAATCCTATCATTTGGTATCATAGCAGGTTTTTCTACCTGGTAGGCTTTTACAATTCTACCCTCCCTCCCCATTGGTGGTGCATCTCCATTCAATCCTTCTCCAAAATCTTGGGGAGTATGCTCTCCACTTTAGTGGATCAGAAACCATAAAGCAATGGAGAGGAATTCATGGCTACCCCTAAAGCTTCAATGCTTGGAGCCATGAATTCGGCCAAGCTTTGGTTTGGAAATTTTTTATTTTGAAAATGTGGTGCAGCCCTAGGACTTCCAACCCTACTCTAGCCAAATATGTCTAGCTACATAATTTTAATAGGATCCACTACTTCCATAAGAATAAGGGCCTTGTTGGTGAAAATATAATATTTCCAATAATTTTTGGTAGGAATTGATTTCGTGCTAGGCAAATACTCTATGGAGTGGGGATATGTCCCACCATGGGCATAGGTGAATGGAAATGGGACTCATTTCAACTAGATTACCTTTGGTTTCATGGGGCAATATTATGTCATAGCAGTAGTATGCTACCATAGTGTGCAATGAATGAGCACATATGTACCTCCTTCACCATGCGTAAGCATGGGATGCACCCCCCATTTTTTAAAAAAATGGAAAATAAAATTTAGATTCCTTTGTTTGTGAAATAAATAAAAGATCTGCTAATTTGAAGATTGGCAAACCTGGTGGAAAAATGCACAACCATGTTTTCAGTGTGGATGGTTGTCCCTTTGATATCAATTGATCACAATGTCTGTGAATTTCTGATATTTTTTTATGGATAGAAGAATGTGTAGAATCATCCTTGTATTTTCAATGACAAGGTGATAGTTTCAAAAAGGCCTTCATTGGGACTGAATGCGAGAGGCAATTTATTTTCAATGCAAATATTAGATGAGGCTACCACTGAGTTTTAATGGGAAGCATTACTAGGTGCATGGTAAAAAAAGTGCACAAATTTTAGAAGTTGTTAGACCAACCTACCATTTTATCACCTTCATCTCTCATCTCCTGATAATATCTTCTTTAGGTCTTTCTCCTTGGTAAAAAACCCAAAATTTTGACTCCTTGTGTGCTTTGAAAAATCCAAGATATTGGCCTAAATTAAAGATAAAATATTTATCGCTCGAAGAACTATGAATGAGAAGCACACATTCATGGACACGATAGAGCTAAAGGAACACCCTACATAGACTGATCCAACAGTACACTAGCAAGGCAAATAAGTTAAGCAACACCAGTGACTATAGCGATATGGGGGAGAGAGCACAATAAATTTTGAATCATGGGCTTGGTGGATAGAAGCTATCATAGTCAAATCATATAAATCCATCATGGAAGGAATATAAAGGCCATGCATGGAATGTTGATATGACAAGCTTTAACCCAGTTAGGTGGATGACACAGTAGCAACTAGTGATGTAGAGTAGTCCTAAAGGTGGTGGCCATTGAAGTTATGATTTAATGCTCAACCTACAGTTGGGCATACATAAAGTATATTGTGTGTAAAATTACACCAACACCAAGGTGATAGGTTCAATCACTATATTTTGGACCATGCTTTGGTGCTCGAGTGATGCCTAGGATAATTTGGTACGACACCTATCAAAGGTGATCCAAGGATGCCCCTATAATGGAATTGTTATTGATGATTCCAGGTTTCAAGTCGAACTAGTTGTCCCAATTTTTTTAGAATGTAAATTTCCCACCATGTGGAGCCCTTTCACCACATGAATATTAACTAGGTGTTGTCATCACTAGTTTATTACTACCATCATGAGCTGATTTCAAGTATTTTGAGCAAAGTTAGGGGGTTGCCATCGTGTTGTATGTGATGCCATTCTGAGTCATGGTAAACATTTTCAATTTTTTTAAATTTGAAATTTAATAAAAGAAATGGGGTAGCCTTACGATGTGATTAATATTTAATAAAATAATGAGTTATGTTTTGCTCTGAATTTATAGCATATCAAATTTTGTTGTGATAAGTGGTGCCATTCTAGACACAAAAAATAAGGTCCTTCCCCTAAGGTCAAGTAGTCCTTCAATGAGAATGCAACTTTGTCTATGTTGAGATTAGACATTGAGTTTATCTAGCAGTTCTAGAGGCTACAAAAACTAGCCGTTACATGGCTAGTGCCAAAAGGAGTGTCTAATAAGTGATATATTTGTGCCACGATGAGCGGGGATTAGCACATTTGCTCCTGGATAGGATGGAATGTTGCTTATGACTTCCACAACTTCCACATAATCATACAATAGCTAGAGATCATAATATTGTGTAGAATAATTTTTATAGAAGGTGGACCATGGCTTAGGTACTTTAATATTTTTGGCACCCCTAATAGACCTAAGGAAGAGGTTGACCTTGAGTCACTAAGATAAATATTGACCCAAAAGAAATAGATCCGAGGAAGTGACTGATCCTGAGGTAATAGACCTAGAGGTAAACACCATGGATCTAGCACTATTTTTCAAAGTAGAAGAGCCAAGAGCCAAAATCAAAAGCCTAGACACTATTCCAAATCATGTAATGGAAGTCAACCATTAGGGAGAATGTATCTAATGTTGACTTACCTTTTTTTGGAAAGAACACATTAATAAGGAATGTTAAAGTTAATGTGTACTTCTTGACATGTGTCCTTGATACATGTTATGACAAGTGTCCTTGATACATGTTATGACAAGTGTCATATTTTCATATAAGCTTATGCCTATATATTTGTACTCTTTCTTGTACAATAATATCTCTTTCAATCCTATCATCTCCATAAATGGTATTTTCAATATTGTAAAATGAATTTTCCCTCTGTATCATATTTGAAAAATATTCTAATTCTATGGTAGTTTCCATATAATATACCACCAATGATATCCTTGATGCTATCTTCTTCTATGTTGCACATACCTACAATGATACCTTTATATTTATATAGTTGTTCTTCACATCACACTCATTTTCAATGTTAATTTATTAATTATTTTTTTAACCCAATGTCAAGATGATGCCTTCAAATCATCCTCTAAGTTTATCTCATTCTAAAAATCATCACTCATTATTGAAGTAAATTCTATATTTAGGGTTTCCCTCATCCTTATTAACATGAGCCCACTATTTTAATTATGTCTTTGCATCACTTTCCATATTCAAGGCTTGCATAAAGGACTCTTGATATGATGTCAAATGTATCACTCTAATATTATTCTAGTAAATGGAAAGGAACTCCATAAACCACCTTTTTTCAATGTGTTTAATATATCCTCCTCTAAATAATTAATTAACTAAATCATTGTCTAGTTTTAGTACTAAAAAGAATTTATCTCACTCTATTCCATTCAATTAATTTTACCGATGACATCACTATAATTGCAAAACAACTAAATTTCCTTTACCAATGCTTCATGTAAATCTTGTAAAGTCTAGTACTCATCCATTGTCAATATCATGCAAAACTCCATTATAATTTCATGAAATTTCATAGGGTATATAGCCCCTTCAGTTTTCTTCATTCTTCTATCCATTGGCCTTTCACGTTATGAGGTAAAATTTCTAATACTTGACTGGGTCCTTTGTATCATCACCTTGAAATGTGTGAAACTTATGTAATATGCAATAATTGGTCATTGATATGATAGGTTTATTTGAAATAATCAATGGTTCTTTCTATGTATCACTCTACTTGAATCCATATTTGGATGTACCAAATAATAATCTCTCATATCATGCTCTTATTCCATGCACCATGAAACATTCCAATTATAGTTGCTTTGATATCAAAATATCATCCCACTTACCATAAAGCACATTGGCCTATAGTTTAGTTGGCTTCAAAATACCATTATGTGCACTATTAGACATACCATATTGCATTTGATCCAGTGTTAGATATCTGTATTTATCAACATATGACACCAACTTGTAATTACCTAGGTGACAAATATTTATTAGATTTACTATATATCATACCACCCACTCCAAACACTCTCATACTTTCTTTCCAAACAAGTTTTTCTCTCCTAGAAAAATTATAATCTTCATCATGCCAATTTTTATCGATACAAACTTTCATATCTGCATGTATGTATTTATCTATTGTTAGGATCCCATCCTAACATTATTTTGTAATTCTCATTGGCTTATGTAATGGTCCACTTCCAATGTGGAGGATTCTATTATAATGTTATTTTGTAATAATTTGTAATGTATGTGGCAAGTAAGGCACCTAGCCAAGTGGTGCCATCTCATGTAACCATTATCAATATTGTAACCGATGTTTGGTAGAAGATTCTAGCTCGAGTGGCATTTTGCATGTAAGCAAACTCTTGAGCCTTTAGGTAGGATTACATGTAACTTTATCTTTAAAAGACATAAAGACGTACTAATGTTCTTTTTGTAAATTAATGAAATATTGAAGGAGGTTTCCCCCTTGAAAAGGCCTATGATTCTGAGTTATTTGTGAGATTGTTTCAATACTGCAATTACTTTCTACATAGTGTTATTCTATTATTTGATGTATTTTCATTATATCTAAGTATTTTGTGTGAGTGAGCTTTATTTTAATAGTAAATTTCTAACTAGTGGTATCAGATCACTTTCTAGGGCTGAGTTCTGCTATGACTACAATAATTCATGCTTAGCCATTTCTGCCTACTAGGTATAATTTTCCTATGTTTTCTTTTTATTTCTTTTATTTAAAAATAAATAAAAAATCAAAAAAATCCAAAAAAAATACAGTCTTTTTTTTTGGTAGTTTAGGCTAGAAACCCTGTGCTGAGGCTTTTAAAATATTGTAAGGAGTTATCATTATTATCTAAGATAGATAGCTTGTAAAGAATCTAGTGAACTGAGGGGTGATTAGGCTCCAATAACAAGGCATCAAAAAACACTTGCACACGTAATTGAGCTCCCACACATCTTCGGGTGTATCGGGAGACCATTTTAGGCTTAAAAAAATGTTATCTAGTAGGAATTTTTTTGGTCTTGTATCATCCATAGTCCATGGGACACAACATCCCAAATGATTAGCTCCCATACTATCAAAGAGGTAGATAGTGTGCTCAAGGTATGTCTGGAATCTTCCTTGGGTAGTGTCCTGAAATATTGGTCCAAGCACTATTGTTCATCACTACGGTAAAATGGAGGGCCTATGGTGTTACATACTCCTCTACTTAGCATAACCTAACTCTATCAAACACTTCAACCTATAAAAAAAACATCTCCCTATTATACTAAACCTGCATTCATAGACCCCAAAAGTGAGCATACATAGGACTTTCCTATCACAGAAGAACAAAATTGCATGGACCAAGTAGTTAGTACAAAGTTTGCAAGTGTCTAACATAGTATGAAATATTATAGTAACAATTGGGTTAGTGACATTAATAGTCGAGATAGTGAAAGTAACAGTTCAATTAGTGATAGAACAGTTCAATTATGAAATATTATAGTAACAATTGGGTTAGTGACATTAATAATCATGTTGACAATGACAGTAACACTCATCTATAACAGTAAAAAATTACAGGTGGTCAGGGTCAGGAATAGAACTGTTAGTGTCAATAAATACATGGTACAGAGGATCCTAGGGTCAGTGACATGCACAATGTTAATAACTGCAGTACATGTGATAGGGATAAATATATTATGGTTAGTTGATAGATTACATAGATTAGAGATAGTTGATGTAGTACCCAAATTTTGAACTATATATTCGAATAAAAAATTGACCACACCAATAGACTCATAAAAAAAGAGGATAAAAAGAGTTTGGGGTGCCCAAAATTCATGTTGTGGGATATATCTTATTTTGATAATATTTTGAGCTGATCATTTTGATATATAACACCCAAGCACTTTTTTAGACCCCTTTTTTAAAATAGTAACTCCTAAAATCACACTTCTATTTTTAGTAATTCAATAAAAGAGGTTCAAGACTATCCAAAATGGTTGGTGGTACTCATGGACATAAAAAATAGATAGATCATGTCACCTCATTTTTGGAAACCCTACAAAGCACCATTGATAACATGCAAATATCAAATCAAACCATGATGATAGAGCTTCAAAATTTTAGAGATGAGTATGCTACCTCTAGAACCCGCATAGAAGAACAACTTGTAGATGTTGAGTCCAAATTGCAAGGTGGTCCAAGAAGGACTGAGTACCATACTAAACATTCACATTTTTATGGAGGTAAAGGAAGAGGAACATATGAATATCACCCTTGCTATGATCATGATCCTACCTTTAATATGCCTAAATTAGACTTTCCTAAGTTTAATGGGAAGGATGTGGATGGGTGGTTATGTTGTGTTGCTCAATTTTTTAACCTTCACGATGTTCCCATATATTACCGAGTTCAAATGGCTTCCTTTAACTTAGAAACTAAAGTTTTTGGTGATACCATTTGGTTTGACTAATGATCCTTCCACTTTTCAAAGCCTCATGAACAACATTTTTTTCCCATTCCTTAACAAATTCATCCTAGTTTTATTTTATGATATTTTGGTGTATAGCTACTCATGGGAAGAGCACCTTGTTCATGTGGATTAGAATCTACAACTATTGGCACAACATCAAATCTATGCTAAGTAGTCCAAGTATTATTTTGGGTTGACAAAAGTGGAGTATCTAGAACACATTATCACCAAGGATGGCATCAAATTGGACCCCAAGAAGATATAGGTGGTTCAATAATGGCCAAAACCTCACACTCTCAAGGGTCTTTGAGGATTTTTAGGTCTCACAGGTTATTATCATAAATTTATTTGTAACTATAGTAAAATTGTAGCTCCCCTCACTTCCATATTAAAGGACTCTTTTACTTGGATGGGGCCCGTTGAATAGGCTTTCCTAGAATTGAAGCATGCTATGACCACCATTTTAGTCTTAGCCATACCAAAATTTTCCAAATATTTTGTCATTGAAAGCAACGCTTTAGATCGTGGTATTGGTGTCGCATTGATGCAATAAGGATAACCCTTGGCTCTCACTAGTAAAGCTTTGTCCAGTTGTAATTTGGGAAAATCCACTTATGTTAAGGAGATGATGGCCATTATGCATGCGGTTACCCATTGGTGATCGTATCTCATTGGGTGTCAATTCTACATTAAAATGGACCATTAGAATCTCAAATACTTTTTGGAGCAATATGTTTCCACCCTTGAATAAAAAAAATGGGTCTCTAAACTCATGGGATATGATTATGATATCACCTATAAGGAGATCAAGGAGAATATTGTGGTCGATGCTCTCTCTTACCAATTTGATGCTCTCAGTATGTTGTGTGCCATTTCATCGCCAATTCTCCAATGGATTGATTCCTTATGCTAGGAGGTAATTCAAGATTATGATTTGTAAACTTTTGTTGCCTCACACACTAAGCCTACTTCATGTCCAGGCTACACTTGGGAAGGCCATGATTTGTGTTACCACAAATGCCTTGTTTTTTACCACACATATCCACTTTGGGAACTTCTCATGATAGAATTGCATGCCACCCAACCATTTAGGATTTCTCAAAACATATGAATGACTTAAGTGCACTTTTTTCTAGAAGGGTATGAAAAAGGACATTCAAGATTTTATGGTGGCTTGTGATACCTATCAATGGATGAAAGGTGAAACAATGCATTCTCCAAGAACTCTTCAACCCTTGCCCATTCCTGACCAGGTTTGGATGGATATTTCCATGAATTTTATTGAAGGGTTACCTAAGTTCGATGGTAAATTTATTATCTTTGTGGTAGTGGATCGTATTTCAAAGTATGCTCACTTTTGTTCCCTCTCCCATCCTTACACAACCTCCACTATTGCCAAATTTTCCTTGATTCTATTTTTCACCTTCATGGTATGCCTACCTCCATTGTATCCAACCATGACCCAACATTTACTAGTTATTTCTAGAAATAATTTTTTAAGTTGTAGGGAACTCAAATAAAAATGAGTTTAGCATATCATCCACAAATAGATGTCTAGACTGAGATTGTCAACAAATATTTGAAGATCTATCTTCACTACTTTGCATATGATCAACCTACTCAATGGGCGAAGTGGATTACTTTGGCCAAAGGGTGATACAACATTTCCTATCACATAGCTCAAAGTTACCCCTTTCAAGGTAGTTTATGGGCACCCTCCACTCACACCTTCCTCTTTATGAGTAGCTCCAAGGTCCATGCCATCGACACTACTCTCAGTCAGCATGCCAATATCCTCACCAACTAAAGCTGAATTTGGATGCAAATCATAATTGAATGCACCGAAAAGTAGACCAACACTGTTTCAATTGCAACTTTAATGTGGATGATATGGTTTTCCTTCATTTGTAGTCGTACAAATAGTAATTCCTCCAACTTCATAGGTGCTAGATACTTACTACAAAATACTATGTGCCCTATCAGGTTTTATAGTAGATTGGTGCCACACCTTAAAAATTGGCCCTTCCACCTACCTCCAAGCTCCATCCTATTTTTTAGATCAACTCTCTCAAAAAGGTTATGGGCACTCAGGTACATGTTCAATCTACACTTTCAAAATTGGATGACAAAGGTTCTATCTTGCTTGAGCCCAAAAAATTATTGGATTTTTGGACTCACAGTATTCACAACTGTATAATTACTAAGTTTCTTTTTTAGTGGTGTGGACTTCAGCCAAAATATGCTACATGGGAGTCTCTCCACTAGCTCCAACACTAGTTTCCTCATTTTCAGCTTTGAGGATAAAGCTTTTTGAAGGGGAAGGACATGTTAGGATCCCATCCTAACAATATTTTATATTTCTCATTGGCTTATGTAATGACCCACTTCCAACATGGGGGATTATATTATAATGTTATTTTTAATACTTTGTAATGTATGTGGTAAGTAAGTCACCTATCCAAGTGGTGCCATCTCATGTAACTATTATCAATATTGTAACCTATGTTTGGTAGAGGATTCTAGATCGAGTGGTATTTTACATGTAAGCCAACTCTTAAGCCTTTAGGTAGGGTTGCATGTAGCTTTATCTTTAAAAGACATGAAGCCATGTATGAATGTATATTTTTACAAATTAATGAAATATTGAAGGAGGTTGCCCCTCGAAGAGGCCTGTGATTCTGAGTTATTTATGAGATTGTTTCAATACTGCAATTAATTTTTGCATAGTGTTATTCTATTATTTTATGTATTTTTATTATTTCTCAGTATTTTGTGTGAGTGAGATTTATTTTAATAATAGGTTTCTAACATCTATACAAGCTTACTTGTATGCATGCATGTATTTAAGTGTGCAAAATAATTTATCTATATGCACATATTCATTACCTTATTTCATGTTACTAATTTGTCCATATGTGTACACAATTGCATAAAATTATTTATCATCATGCATATCTATGTGAAGATCTTCACTTGTGCAAACGTCTTCATCAATGTACACATTTGCTTCATGCATGAACACTCACATATTACCTTGTAAACATTTGCATATCTTATTTATGTTTGAACACTCATGCATAAATAGTTGTGTATCTTATTTGTGCATGTCTACTTGTCATCTACTTGTGTACTTGATCACACATATGCTTACATTTCTACTTCATACATTAACCCTTTGTCAACATCAACAAACATAATTGTATTTTTTTCCATTAAAAAAAATCATCTTATCTCCTCATAGGGGAAACTATGCCATTCATTAGTTGCACTATAATAATCCCATTGTTGTAGTTGCATACTTTGTCAAGTGATATGCTCATCACAAATCCATTTCATAAAAATTAATCCAACTTTGAATAGTCAATGATGTTATAAAGTAGAAATATAATACAACATACTATAATATGATTTCACTACCACTTATATAAATAATCTACACAATGGGAATGACTTATAGATACATATCAATACACCATACACAATGTGCATCCAACACAACTATCTATCATATATCATACTTTGATCAACAATCTACCAAAAAAAACTCTTAGAAAATAATAAAAAGCCTCTCCTTGCATCTCTCACATAGATGCATACTTGTAGATATAACACGATTTATAGGTAGTTGGAAAGTATCCAGTTATTTGAATATATGGTGGTTAGGTTTCTCGTAAGGCTACAACCAACTATTTGTACTTATATGTGTTATATTTACCTTTTGAACCCATATAAACCTTGAAAAAAGTGCTTTTGTATTTTTATAATATTTTATTCTCGAGGTTTGGTATCACAACCTTGACTTAAAGGCATCATATTTTTGAATATAAACACCCCTTTTTACCAACCTTTTTTACTATTTATTAGAGTGCAATTTACTTTATATTATAGTGTGATTATTGGTTCCTATAAGGACCCATTATATGTTCTTTTTCATTCTATGTATTCCTTTTTTTAAGAAATATTGGGTAATATTTGATTCTACTCAATTTTGGGATCTACTATAAAATATTATGTATCAAGCAAGTGTGAATCTTCATTATTTGATTATTTTAACTAGTAGGGTATTTTTCTTCTAGATTCTCTTGAGGGAAATTATTAAAGTTAGCAAAGTATATTTTTTAAAGGTTGACAACATAATATGAGTGGTTTCTAATAGAAACCCTAGGTGGACTTGTATCGTGAGGATCTTACTAGAATTATAGATTTTATCTAGGAGAAATATTCATTTATAGGTTTTTATTTCCTTTCATTGGAACTCAGTATTGCATTGTTTCAATTTTTTTGACTACATGGATTCTCCTTTTTAGGATTGGGTTTTTTGAGTTTTCTTGAAAACGTCATTTTTCTTTTATAGTTTTTTTAGAAAAAATCATTTCCTTTTCTCTTTTGATTTTTGTTTTCCAATAGTAGTATAGATGAGAGGGTAGATTGCTTAGCCACCTTCAAAGACAAAAATAAGAGGTTGATTTTTTTAGAAATATTAGTAGTGGAAGAGAAATCATGATAATGATTCCTTACTTAATAAAGAACTTTGAGCCACTTGAAAAAGTTGCAAAAATGGTTTGATTTTTTTTATTGCATATGCCTGAGGTGATTACGTAATTGCTTATGTTTAAAAAAATGGTTGTGTAGAGAAAACTATAATATATAAGCATAAAATATTAGCATTTGTGGATTCTTTGCAATATTTTATAGGGGTCCTAGTTCAACACTTCATCCATTTTGCATCTAGCTATTCCAAATTTTCATTTGAAGCAAACTACTATTTTCCTCCTTATTTAAAAATTTCAAAACTTAAAAAGGATTATGCTCTTGAACATTCCTTGAAGTGGTAGTTCAACATAGAAATTTATACATATGCATGTATCTTTTTTAGCATGATGTAGGCCTAAATAGAAAATAAAGGGATAATTTGACAGTAACATTTTTTTAAAAGTTTGACTACTAGCCTTTACTTCCCAATCTTGGTGCTTAGATGCTTGGGTAGAAGATACTATACTAATAATTTCTATAAATATGGTAATAATATAAGCAATTCAATAATACATAATTAAAAAAATCCATGATAACAATATATTCAAACCCAATGCCAAAAAATTAAATATACAAGTAATCAGATTCTAGAGCCAAATCCATACAAATCCTTACCCACTTAGAGAGGGGAAAGTGTTTTAGCCATTTGGAGAGGGAAATGCATCATATGAATAATAGATATAATTAAGATTTAAATATTAGAGATGATTCTAAATAAAACATAGATCTTCCTGTTTATAGATTAAATAAACATTAATCTTAACCTTAATGCTTAAGGGACAACTCCCTAAATTTAGGACCCAAACTAGAAAAAAATAAAAATACTTGACATGGCTACTTTGGAGTCATTACAGAGGCCCTATAAGTCAATGGGACATGGGAGGTACTATTAGTCAAAAAGTGAATAACTACAAAAAAATAGTTGATGCACCTTTTTGCATATTTTCCAAGAAGACCGAAGTGGCCCATATGCTAAAGATCAAAGAAAAAGAAAAACACCACAAGGAGGAAAAAGTGTCGCGATATCGTGACATGTTGCATTTTCATGGCCAAGAGCAACAAAAGGGAGCAAGGAGGCAAAAGTGTCGCGATATCGTGACATGTTGCATTTTTACGGTCCAAAGCAAAGAGAAAGAGCAAGGAGGAAAAAGTGTCATGATATCACGACATGTCACATTTTCATGACCATCCGAAAGGAAATAAAGGAAAGACATAGGAATGTCACGATTTTGTGACATGTTGCATTTTTGTGACCACCCAAAAGAAATGAAGGAAAAGACATAAATATGTCACGATTTCGTGACATGTCGCATTTTTGTGGCGAAAATCGGCAGAAGAGCAAAGTAAGAGACGAATGTCACAATTTTGTGACATATCTCATTTTTGCGGTTGGAGGTGGCAAAAGAGCAAAGCAAGGAAATAATGTCATGATTTCACGACGCGCCAGCTGTAAAGGAATAAAATGTATTTTTGGCAATCAAAAGTATGCACTGACACCAAGAAGTGATTTTTGACATGATTATTAGAAATCCAAGATAGAGCAGGCTTTCCAGATGATTGAAAATGTGACAGGCTCATCTAGAATCTAATCTACAGAGAAGATATCTAATTCATAGAAGACTTGTTGTGTATTATTAGAAACTCCAGATGATTGCTTGTAAAATAGTAAGATGTACGTAGAAAAATATACTCTTTTAGGGTATATATGGGGGTGAGCGACTCTAGAAAAAGGGTCAGCTCTTGGATGTTTACAAGACTGAATGAATGTACTTCGAATACAAGCAATAAAATCACATCTCCCATTGGCTTTTGGTTCATATCGTGCAAGTGTATGTATTAATGTTCTTTATTTCTGCTTACAATATTGAATTGTAAATTGAGTTTGTTCTTATATCTAAACTTTTGCAATACATAAATCATATTGTTGGAATGAGAATCTAATATATATGCATGTTAAACGAAATATTAGAAATCATATCTGAAACTATATAATTTTTGCATAGAAATGTGTTTAAATGCTTTGGATAGAAGTAAGTAAATTTGTCTTCGTTGTTGTCTAATCTGCACCATATATTAGATCTAGCTTCGGCTATATTTCCCTCTCTTTCAGTATTAATTCCTTCCCATTTTCCCATAAAAAACTTCAAGGAACCAGCCTTCTCTGGAGATCAAGCGAAAAGTCTCAAACCTTCTCGTCTTTTCAATGTTGACAAAATATAAGGCACAACTAAACAACCCAAGGAAGATTTTTTTCCAATAGTTTTTGGCACGCCCGGTGGGACCCTAAATCCCATATTATTTTTACAAGGTTTGGTGTTTTGCCTCTGATATTTAGAATCAAAAACCCAATCACCTGGCGATTCTGTCTGAAGGTATAGACCCAAAAAATATCTTATCTTTTTAGACCCGGTTTAAGCTAGTATATGTTTATATGATAACCAGATCCAAATCAAAAAACTTAGAAGAGGCCATTGAGTTCTTCGAGTTACATATTGGTAGCTTAAGAGTGAATCCAATTTTATCTGCAAGATCAAATCCACCTACTACCAATAATAGCTCCATTATACCATCTGTTTTGCCATATTCTATCATTGGTTCATCTCCAGCTGTTACTACAACCCCAATAGTTTAGTCGAATATAGCAATGGTTTCTCCTCCACCACCATCTTATCTTATATGGAACCACATTGGTCCACTAAATTTAGTAGCCTAGAATCAAATTCTTGGCATAGCATTGAAGGCATTGCCTTCATATGATGGAACAGGAAAAACAACATATGAACATTGCTTAGATGTAGCAACAATGGCTGCAACCTATAACATCACACAGAAGGATGTGATGATCAGATTGCTAGTTATTTATCTGAAGGGTAAAATTCTCTATTGGTATCATGCACTCCCTCCTCAATAAATTACCACCTGGGAAGAGCTTGCTGGAAAGTTGGTGGATGAATTCAATCAGCATGCAGATCCATTTTCCTTATTGAACCAGTTCACGATCATAAGGAAACATACTCAAGAAGAAATTGTAGACTTCAATATCCGTTTCAGTCATACCTGGGAAAGGATTCCTCAAGGATTGAAACCAATAGAAGAGCAAGCAATATATTACTATATGATATCCTTTGATTCAGATGTTAGTATGATAATACGATAGTCAAGAATATTCACATTCCATACCATTTATCAAAAAGCTTATATAGAAAAGAGAGATCTCATAGCCACTGGAAGGTATCCACCCAAAGCAATAATGCCTATTTTTCCTGATATTCCCTAGGCTACTCATGTTGCTTCTCCTAGCTCTGCTGAATCAAAGTTCATAGATCTTCCAATATGGAATGGATCACCCTATATAGCTACAATACCAATGCCTAAAATTCCTTTGGCATTGCCTCCTATTTTTGCTATACCTACATTACCTGCACCACCTCCTCAGCAAGTCCTCAAAAATCAGCTTACTCTTATCCTGGACACCATGAAAAATCTACCAAATGATATAACATCAATTAAAAAGAGAGAGGCTAAATGGAATTTTCTGCCAAGGAGGTTCCCTCAGGTAACAAGAGATGCAACACAATCAAGCAATAGGGGACAAGAGAGACCGAGCATGGTATATACAAATGAGACAGTGGAGGCCGAAGAGCCTCCCAATGATTCTAAATTTTGGTGTACTACATGTAACGATCCACATGGGGAAAGTTCATGTATGATACACCAACATTATGTACAAAGTATAGCAGTTGAAAAGAGTAAAGAAAAAATGAAAGGCCATGTAAATATAATTACAGAGAAGGACCACAACTTCATGATGCCTACAGTAGAACATGTTTCAGTTTTGACAAGATCAAGTAAGAAACCATTGCAAGTAGACCCTAAAGAGCTTCAACCATTGAATGTTTCCCCTACTCCCAAGGAAGTTCCCAAAGAAAATCCTAAGGGAAGTCTCCCTCAGGAAAGAAAATATCAGTTTCCAGCCAAAAATAAAGGGCAAGAAACACACAAAGAATTTATTCCTCGAGGGGAAAATGAAACCCAAGAACAAGCTAGGGAAAGGTTGAGATTCCCATCACTGACAAAAAGGCAAAGAACTGAAGCTACCCAGGGATACAAAAATAAATATGAAACTTTTGCCAAAGAAATAGAATGAATAGTTGATTCACCTACATTCAGTATAGTAGAGGAAATGAAAAAGATTCCTTCTAAGGCAAGTATGTATGATGCTCTTCAAATACCAGGTCAAATCGATCTCCTACAGAGAAAACACGTATAGAAAACTCGTCCTTAAATGAGACATTATTCAGACATTGGGTTCCTCCAGGCAAAGCCATTCATGCTGTTCCAAAAATCTCAGAAATCCCCAAAAATCCAATTCGTCTCTTCAAAAATCCAATCCGTCTATCCTTTTTTGCAGAAACATGAGAAGAAACATTAGAAGAGCTCCAAGATGAGGACGAGTTTTCTCTATAGAATTTTAATGCCATGATAGAAACAGAAATAGGAAACTATTCTATTGAGAAACCAAAAAGAAAATTGATACCCTCCCTAGAAAAGGATGGTTCTTTGAATCAATTGTGGAAGATTTTCTTTGATGGGGCTAGGTGCAAGAATGGAGCTGGTGCCGAAATAGTTTTGATTTCTCCCATCGGAGACGAAAAGGTTTTCTCTTACAGGTTGATTTGGTGTTGCTCCAATAACACAGCAGAATATGAGGCCCTGTGATTAGGGTTAATAAAGGCTGAGAAATTGGGAATCAAATAGTTACTCATCTATGGAGATTCATAACTTATTGTGAATCAAGTTACCAAAAAATGTATAAGTAAACAACATTATTTGAAGGCTTATAGGAACAAAGTGTGGGATCTCTTAGAGGCCTTTGAGGCCCTAAATATAAATTTTATCCCTAGAGAACAGAATACCCATGCAGATTTGTTAGCTTCAAGTGGGAGCTAATTTTTGTCCTGTAAGTAATTTTATTCAGAAGTCTAAAACTGTTAGACTTATATATAGGCTTTCAGTGCCTGATAAAAATATTTTTTGGCAAGTTTTTGAAAATGATGAACAGAATCTTGGATTTCTTAATCCATGAAATGAATTTCTCAGCCAACTGGGATCTGCAGGATGAAGAGGAAGAGGACATTATTCAGTTAAAAAATAATCATATTCCTAAGGGTCTCATCACCCTGGAAAGCTTGTTTGATAACAATGATAGAGCAGTTGGCCAGAAAATCAAAGTCGATAAACGAAGATACAAAGATGTAGAGTTAGAGGAAAAAAAAATGATTAAGGTTGGAATCAGTTGTACAAAAGAGGAAGTGAACCAGATCAGAGAATTGTGTAAAAAATTCCTTGACATCATAGCTTGGGTGTATAGTGATCTAAAAGTGTATAATAAAGATGTTATTCAACATATCATAGAATTAGAAGAAGGAGCTAAGACTTTTAGGCAAAAGCAAATACCAGTGAATCCGAAGATAGAATCTTTGATGAAACAAGAACTGCTAAAAATCCTTCAAGCTAAAATAGTATACCCTATTAAACACTCCACCTGGGTGGCAAACTTGGTACCAATCAGGAAGGAAAATGGTGATATCAGATTGTGTGTAGATTTTAGAAATCTGAACAGAGCATCACTCAAAGATCATTACCTACTACCTTAGATTGACCAAATTCTACACACAGTTGTAGGAGCAGAAAGGTTTTCCTTACTGGATGTTTTTTTAGGTTATAATCAAGTATGGGTAAAAGATGAAGACCAATTCAAGACCGCTTTTACTATGAAGTGGGGAACATTTTCCTACCAAAGGATGCCATTTGGTTTATCCAAAACTGGAGCAAATTTTAAAAGAGCAATGGATGTAGCGTTTGGAGAACTTGCCAATAAAATCATAGCCATCTATTTAGATGATATGACTGTCTTCTCTCATGATAAGCAGGACAACGCCTCACATCTAGAAATTTTTTTTGAGAAGTGCAGGGAATTTGGGATATCATTGAATCCAAAAAAGTCTATATTTACGGTAGAAGAGGGTATCCTAATCGGTCATGTCATCTCCAAAAATGGGCTAGCTATTGATCCTATTAGGGTAAAAGCACTCTTGAAACTTTCTTTACCAGTCAATAAGAAAGGTTTGCAATATTTCTTTGGGCAAATAAATTTTGTATGAAAATTTATTGCAGATTTTGCGCAAATTGTCAAACCAATGACAGAACTGCTGAAGAAGGATGCTCCTTTCAAATGGATTGATGTTAGGAAAAATGCCTTCAAGAAAATTTTAGAAGAGATAGCCCAAGAACCTGTATTAATCAATCTTGATTATTCACAAAGTTTCATCTTGCATGTTGTTGGTGAATCAGAGAGTTATGTTGTAGTCCTCACACAAAATGGGACAGATAACGAAGAAAGACCCATAGATTTTCTGAGATCCACCATGCATGATCATGAGGAGAGATACAAATTTATTGAAAAACAATTTTATGCTATCATGAAGTCCTTGTAGAAGTTTAAACATTTTCTGTCACAAAGCAAGATCCTTGTTTATGTGATACATCCTGATATTAGGAACTTCATCATACAAGGAGAGCTTGGTGAAAAATGTGCTAGTTGGGTAACCAAAATACAGGAATATAATGTAGAAATACATCCCGCAAAATTGGTAAGAGGTAGAGCCTTGTGTCACTAGTTAGCCAAGCAGATTATATATGAACAAGTGCAACTCCAAGATGTGATGATTAATACACAAGCAGATTCTATGCCCAAAGACACTAATTGGATTGATGACCTGGTGGAATACTTTCGGATCGGTATGTGTCCTAAAAATCTAAATGCTTCACGAGAGAAGGAGGTTTAGAGCACAAGCATTGAAGTACACCCTTCAAAATGAAGGATTATACGGAAAAAATATAGATGGTGTACTTTTGAGATGCATAAGAGAAGATGAGAAACAAAAGGTTTCGAGAGAATTTCATGGAGGTCTCTCCGGAGGACATTATTTGGGGAAATCAACTACTTTGAAGATACTCCGAGTAGGTCATTATCGGCCTTCTATCTTTTCAGACACATACAATATCACCAAGAGTTGTGAACAGTGTCAAAGGTATGTTGGAAGAAATAGAAATGCCTCCATGCCCTTGAAACCTATCCAGGTTGAAGAGCCCTTTCAGTAGTGGGGGTTAGATTTCATTGGGATAATAGAACCTAATTCATAAACTAGTCATAAGTATATACTTACAGCCACTGATTATTTCACCAAGTGCATCGAAGCCATTCCCACTAAAAAGGTTGATCAGGAAGTTGTGATTGAGTTTGTAGAAAGTCTGATTACCAGATTCGGTATACCAGATTCACTAGTCTCAGATAATGGATCTACCTTTGTCGGAGAAAAGATGATTGAGTTCACCAGTAGGTATGGTATATACCTAGAAACTTCTTCCAATTATTACCCATAGGGTAATGGCTTAGCTGAGTCTACAAATAAGAATATTCTTAGAATCCTGAAAAGGATGCTGGAAGATAACAAAAGAAACTAGTATTCCTTGATAAACTGAGTGCTATGGGCTGACAGAATTTCAATCAAGAAATCCATCAATATGTCACCCTACGCTTTAGTTTATGGCAAAGAAGCTATTTTTCCCATACATATGGAGATACCAGCATTAAAGCTACTGAATAATATGAACGAAGAAGAAGGTCAACCGATGGATGCTCGACTAATGCAGCTCTTACAGTTAGAAGAACAAAGAGAGCAATCATACAATAACAATCAGAAGCATATGGCAGATACTGAAGGATGGTTCAACAAAAAGACAACCGCCAAAAAATTTAGAGTGGGAGACTTGGTTTTGAAATGGAATGTAAATAAAGCTAAGCCAGGTAACCATGATAAATTCGATGCTTTCTGGGAGGGACCATTTAAAATTGTTTCAGAGAAATAGTTCAATGCTTTCGAGTTGAAAGATCAATATGGATTGGTTCTTCCCATCACGGTGAATGCATTTCACCTAAAGTTATATTTCTATTGAGAAATCAGAAAAGGAATTATATGTACAGTATAATATAAGTATATTCAGACAATATTTGTAAATATTACCATTTTTTGGCCTTAACAAAAAATTTCAGTCACAGCCAATCAGAAGTCGATATTTTTTTTGAATAGAGATACTAAGGTATAGAGAGAGTTTTGACGAGGTAATGTTCACTTTTAATCTAAGTGCATTTTCCTGTGTTCTTTGTCTTTCTCTGAAATATTTTTTTACAACTGCGCTAGTGACTCCGTTTCCCAATGGATGAAGGCCTGGTCCCTATTTTTTTACAACTGCGCTAGTGACTCCGTTTTCCTTATTGAACCAGTTCATGATCATAAGGAAACATCCTCAAGAAGAAATTGTAGACTTCAATATCTATTTCAGTCATACTTGGGAAAGGATTCCTCAAGGATTGAAACCAATAGAAGAGCAAGCAATATATTACTATATGATATCTTTTGATTCAGATATTAGTATGATAATACGATAGTCAAGAATATTCACATTCCATACCGTTTATCAACAAGCTTATATAGAAAAGAGAGATCTCATAGCCACTTGGAAGGTATCCACCCAAAGCAATAATGCCTATTTTTCCCGATATTCCCTAGGCTACTCATGCTGCTTCTCCTAGCTTTGCTGAATCAAAGTTCACAGATCTTCCAATATGGAATGGATCACCCTCTATACCTATAATACCAATGCCTAAAATTCCTTTGGCATTGCCTCCTATTTCCACTATACCTGCATTACCTACGCCACCTCCTCAGCAAGTCCCTGATAATCAGCTTACTCTTATCCTGGACACCATGAAAAATCTACCAAATGATATAACATCAATTAAAAAGAGAGAGGCTAAAAGGAATTTTCTGCCAAGGAGGTTCCCTCAGGTAACAAGAGATGCAACACAATCAAGCAATAGGGGACAAGAGAGACCAAGCACGGTATATAAAAATGAGACAGTGGAGGTCAAGGAGCCTCGTCCCAGCTCTTCTAATTCTGTAGAGAAAACTCATCCTAGATCTTCTAATTCTGTAGAGAAAGCTCATCCTTAAACGAGACATTATTCTGACTTTGGGTTCCTCCAGGCAAAACCATTCATGTTGTTCCAAAAATCTCAAAAATCCCCAAAAATCCAATCCGTCTCTTCAGAAATCCAATCCGTCTATCCTTTTTTGCAGAAACATGAGAAGAAACATTAGAAGAGCTCCAAGATGAGGATGAGTTTTCTTTTTGGTTTCTCAATAGAATAGTTTCCTATTTCTGTTTCTATCATGGCATTCTCCAAGATGAGGACGAGTTTTCTCT
Organism: Wollemia nobilis; assembly: GCA_028583015.1. Taxonomy (NCBI): domain Eukaryota; kingdom Viridiplantae; phylum Streptophyta; class Pinopsida; order Araucariales; family Araucariaceae; genus Wollemia; species Wollemia nobilis. The sequence continues at coordinate 1,541,222 of JAQPPZ010001689.1, read as the reverse complement.
ACAGAATTTTAATGCCATGATAGAAACAGAAATAGGAAACTATTCTATTGAGAAACCAAAAAGAAAATTGATACCCTCCCTAGAAAATGATGGTTCTTTGAATCAATTATGGAAGATTTTCTTTGATGGGGCTAGGTGCAAGAATGGAGCTGGTTCCGAAATAGTTTTGATTTCTCCCACCGGAGACGAAAAGGTTTTCTCTTACAGGTTGACTTGGTGTTGCTCCAATAACATAGCAGAATATGAGGCCCTGTGATTAGGGTTAATAAAGGCTGAGAAATTGGGAATCAAATAGTTACTAATCTATGGAGATTCATAACTTATTGTGAATTAAGTTACCAAAAAATGTATAAGTAAACAACATTATTTGAAGGCTTACAGGAACAAAGTGTGGGATCTCTTAGAGGCCTTTGAGGCCCTAAATATAAAGTTTATCCCTAGAGAACAGAATACCCATGTAGATTTGTTAGCTTCAGTGGGAGCTAATTTTTGTCCTATAAGTAATTTTATTCAGAAGTCTAAAAATGTTAGACTTATATACAGGCTTTTAGTGCCTGATAAAAATATTTTTTGGCATGTTTTTGAAAATGATGAACATATACTGGATTTCTTAATCCATGAAATGAATTGCTCAGCCAACTGGATCTACAGGATGAAGAGGAAGAGGACATTATTCAGTTAAAAAACAATCATATTCCTAAGGGTCTCATCACCCTGGAAAGCCTGTTTGATAACAATGATAGAGCAGTTGGCCAGAAAATCAAGGTCGATAAACGAAGATACAAAGATGTAGAGTTAGATCCAGAAAAAATGATTAAGGTTAGAATCAGTTGTACAAAATAGGAAGTGAACCAGATCAGAGAATTGTGTAAAAAATTCCTTGACATCATAGCTTGGGTGTATAGTGATCTAAAAGTGTATAATAAAGATGTTATTCAACATACCATATAATTAGAAGAAGGAGCTAAGAATTTTAGGCAAAAGCAAATACCAGTGAATCCGAAGATAGAATCTTTGATGAAACAAGAACTGCTAAAAATCCTTCAAGCTAAAATAGTATACCCCGTTAAACACTCCACCTGGGTGGCAAACTTGGTACCAATCAGGAAGGAAAATGGTGATATCAGATTGTGTGTAGATTTTAGAAATCTGAACAGAGCATCACTCAAAGATCATTACCTGCTACCTTAGATTGACCAAATTCTACACACAGTTTCAGGAGCAGAAAGGTTTTCCTTACTGGATGTTTTTTTAGGTTATAATCAAGTATGGGTAAAAGATGAAGACCAATTCAAGACCGCTTTTACGTTGAAGTGGGGAACATTTGCCTACCAAAGGATGCCATTTGGTTTATCCAACGCTGGAGAAAATTTTAAAAGAGCAATGGATGTAGCGTTTGGAGAACTTGCTAATAAAATCATAGCCATCTATTTAGATGATATGACTGTCTTCTCTCATGATAAGCAGGACAACGCCTCACATCTAGAAATTTTTTTTGAGAAGTGCAGGGAATTTGGGATATCATTGAATCCAAAAAAGTCTATATTTACGATAGAAGAGGGTATCCTAATCGGTCATGTCATCTCCAAAAATGGGCTAGCTATTGATCCTAGTAGGATAAAAGCACTCTTGAAACTTTCTTTACCAGTCAATAAGAAAGGTTTGCAATATTTCTTTGGGCAAATAAATTTTGTATGCAAATTTATTGTATATTTTGCGCAAATTGTCAAACCAATGACAGAACTGCTGAAGAAGGATGCTCCTTTCAAATGGATTGATGTTAGGAAAAATGCCTTCAAGAAAATTTTGGAAGAGATAGCCCAAGAACCTGTATTAATCAATCTTGATTATTCACAAAGTTTCATCTTGCATGTTGTTGGTGAATCAGAGAGTTATGTTGTAGTACTCACACAAAATGGGATAGATAACGAAGAAAGACCCATAGATTTTCCGAGCTCCACCATGCATGATCATGAGGAGAGATACAACTTTATTGAAAAACAATTTTATGCTATCATGAAGTCCTTGTAGAAGTTTAAACATTTTCTGTCACAAAGCAAGATCCTTGTTTATGTGATACATCCTGACATTAGGAACTTCATCATACAAGGAGAGCTTGGTGAAAAACGTGCTAGTTGGGTAACCAAAATACAGGAATATAATGTAGAAATACATCCCGCAAAATTGGTAAGAGGTAGAGCCTTGTGTCACTAGTTAGCCAAGCAGATTAAATATGAACAAGTGCAAGATGTGATGATTAATACACAAGCAGATTCTATGCCCAAAGACACTAATTGGATTGATGACCTGGTGGAATACTTTCAGACTGGTATGTGTCCTAAAAATCTAAATGCTTCACAGAGAAGGAGGTTTAGAGCAAAAGCATTGAAGTAAACCCTTCAAAATGAAGGATTATACAGAAAAAATATAGATGGTGTACTTTTGAGATGCATAAGAGAAGATGAGAAACAAAAGGTTCTGAGAGAATTTCATGGAGGTCTCTCTGGAGGACATTATTTAGGGAAATCAACTACTTTGAAGATACTCTGAGTAGGCTGTTACTGGCCTTCTATCTTTTTAGACACATACAATATCAACAAGAGTTGATTTCTGACACCAAGAAGTGATTTCTGACATGATTATCAGAAATCCAAGACAGAGCAGGCTTGCCAGATGATTGAAAATGTGACAGGCTCATCTAGAATATAATATACAGAGAAGATATCTAATTCATAGAAGACTTGTTGTGTATTATTAGAAACTGCAGATGATTTCTTGTAAAATAGTAAGATGTACTTAGAAAAATATACTCTTTTAGGGTATATATAGGGGTGAGCAACTCCAGAAAAAGGGTCGGATCTTGGACGTTTACAAGACTGAATGCATGTACTTCGAATACAAGCAATAAAATCACATCTCCCATTGGCTTCTAGTTCATATCGTGCAAGTGTATGTATTAATGTTCTTTATTTTTGCTTACAATATTGAATTGTAAATTGAGTTTGTTCTTATATCTAAACTTTCGCAATACATAAATCATATTGCTAGAATGAGAATCTAATATATACGCATGTTAAACGAAATATTAGAAATCATATCTAAAATTATATAATTTTTGCATAGAAATGTGTTTAAATGCTTTGGATAGAAGTAAGTAAATATGTCTTCGTTGTTGTCTAATCTACACCATATATTAGATATAGCTTCGGCTATATTTCCCTCTCTTTCAATATTACTTCCTTCCCCTTTTCCCATAAAAAAACTTCAAGGAACCAGCCTTCTCTGGAGATCAAGCGAAAAGTCTTAAACCTTCTCGTCTTTTCAATATTGACAAAATCTAAGGTACAACTAAACAACCCAAGGCAGATTTTGTTCCAATAGTTTTTGGCACGCCCGGTGGGACCCTAAATCCCACATTATTTTTACAAGGTTTGGTGTTTTGCCTCTGATCTTTAGAATCAAAAACCCAATCACCTGGCGACTTCGACCGAAGGTATAGACCTAGAAAATACCTTATCTTTTTAGACCTGGTTAAAGCTAGTATATGTTTATATGATAACCAGATCCAAATAAAAAAACTCAGAAGATCCCATTGAGTTCTTCGAGTGACATCTTGGTAGCTTAAGAGTGAATCCTGTTTTATCCACAAGATCAAATCCACCTGCTACCAATAATAGCTCTATTATATCTTCTGTTTTACCATATTCTATCATTGGTTCATCTCCAGCTATTACTACAACCCCAATAGTTCAAACAAATATAGCAATTACAATGGCCACTCCTCCACCACCATCTTATCTTATATGGAACCACACTGGTCCACTAAATTTAGCAACCCATAATCAAATTCCTGGAGTATCATTGAAGGCATTGCCTTCATATGATGGAACGAGTAAAACAACATATGAACATTGCTTAGATGTAGTAGCAATGGCTGCAACCTATAACATCACACAGGAGGATGTGATGATCAGATTGCTAGTTATTTATCTGAAGGGTAAAATTCTCTATTAGTATCATGCACTCCCTCCTCAATCAATTACCACCTGGGTAGAGCTTGCTAGAAAGTTTGTGGATGAATTCAATCAGCATGCAGATCCGTTTTCCTTATTGAACCAGTTCATGATCATAAGGAAACATCCTCAAGAAGAAATTGTAGACTTCAATATCTATTTCAGTTATACCTGGGAAAGGATTCCTCAAGGATTGAAACCAATAGAAGAGCAAGCAATATATTACTATATGATATCCTTTGATTCAGATATTAGTATGATAATACGATAGTCAAGAATATTCACATTCCATACCGTTTATCAACAAGCTTATATAGAAAAGAGAGATCTCATAGCCACTGGAAGGTATCCACCCAAAGCAATAATGTCTATTTTTCCTGATATTCCCTAGGCTACTCATGCTGCTTCTCCTAGCTTTGTTGAATCAAAGTTCACAGATCTTCCAATATGGAATGGATCACCCTCTATACCTATAATACCAATGCCTAAAATTCCTTTGGCATTGCCTCCTATTTCCACTATACCCGCATTACCTGCGCCACCTCCTCAGCAAGTCCCCGATAATCAGCTTACTCTTATCCTGGAAACCATGAAAAATCTACCAAATGATATAACATCAATTAAAAAGAGAGAGGCTAAAAGGAATTTTCTGCCAAGGAGGTTCGCTCAGGTAACAAGAGATGCAACACAATCAAGCAATAGGGGACAAGAGAGACCGAGCACGGTATATACAAATGAGACAGTTGAGGTCAAGGAGCCTCGTCCCAGCTCTTCTAATTCTATAGATAAAACTCGTCCTAGCTCTTCTAATTCTGTAGAGAAAACTCGTCCTTAAACGAGACATTATTCCGACATTGGGTTCCTCCAGGCAAAGCCATTCATGCTGTTCCAAAAATCTCAGAAATCCCCAAAAATCCAATCCGTCTCTTCAGAAATCCAATCCGTCTATCCTTTTTTGCAGAAACATGAGAAGAAACATTAGAAGAGCTCCAAGATGAGGACGAGTTTTCTTTTTGGTTTCTCAATAGAATAGTTTCCTATTTCTGTTTCTATCATGGCATTCTCCAAGATGAGGACGAGTTTTCTCCACATAATTTTAATGCCATGATAGAAACAGAAATAGGAAACTATTCTATTGAGAAACAAAAAATAAAATTGATACCCTCCCTAGAAAAGGATGGTTCTTTGAATCAATTGTGGAAGATTTTCTTTGATGGGGCTAGGTGCAAGAATGGAGCTGGTGCCGAAATAGTTTTGATTTCTCCCATCGGAGACGAAAAGGTTTTCTCTTACAGGTTGACTTGGTGTTGCTCCAATAACACAACAGAATATGAGGCCCTGTGATTAGGGTTAATAAAGGCTGAGAAATTGGGAATCAAATAGTTACTCATCTATGGAGATTCATAACTTATTGTGAATCAAGTTACCAAAAAATGTATAAGTAAACAACATTATTTGAAGGCTTACAGGAACAAAGTGTGGGATCTCTTAGAGGCCTTTGAGGCCCAAAATATAAAGTTTATCACTAGAGAACAGAATACCCATGCAGATTTTTTAGCTTCAGTGGGAGCTAATTTTTGTCCTGTAAGTAATTTTATTCAGAAGTCTAAAACTGTTAGACTTATATACAGGCTTTCAGTGCCTGATAAAAATATTTTTTGGCAAGTTTTTGAAAATGATGAACATATACTTGGATTTCTTAATCCATGAAATGAATTGCTCGACTAACCGGGATCTGCAGGATGAAGAGGAAGAGGACATTATTCGGTTAAAAAACAATCATATTCCTAAGGGTCTCATCACCCTGGAAAGCCTATTTGATAACAATGATAGAGCAGTTGGCCGGAAAATCAAGGTCGATAAACGAAGATACAAAGATGTAGAGTTAGAGCCAGAAAAAATGATTAAGGTTGGAATCAGTTGTACAAAAGAGGAAGTGAACCAGATGAGAGAATTGTGTAAAAAATTCCTTGACATCATAGCTTGGGTGTATAGTGATCTAAAAGTGTATAATAAATATGTTATTCAACATACCATAGAATTAGAAGAAGGAGCTAAGACTTTTAGGCAAAAGCAAATACCAGTGAATCCGAAGATAGAATCTTTGATGAAACAAGAACTGCTAAAAATCCTTCAAGCTAAAATAGTATACCCTGTTAAACACTCCACCTGGGTGGCAAACTTGGTACCAATCAGGAAGGAAAATGGTGATATCAGATTGTGTGTAGATTTTAGAAATCTGAACAGAGCATCACTCAAAGATCATTACCTGCTACGTTAGATTGACCAAATTCTACACACAGTTGCAGGAGCAGAAAGGTTTTCCTTACTGGATGTTTTTTTAGGTTATAATCAAGTATGGGTAAAAGATGAAGACCAATTCAAGACCACTTTTACTATGAAGTGGGGAACATTTGCCTACCAAAGGATGCCATTTGGTTTATCCAACGCTGGAGCAAATTTTAAAAGAGCAATGGATGTAGCGTTTGGCGAACTTGCTAATAAAATCATAGCCATCTATTTAGATGATATGACTGTCTTCTCTCATGATAAGCAGGACAACGCCTCACATCTAGAAATTTTTTTTGAGAAGTGCAGGGAATTTGGGATATCATTGAATCCAAAAAAGTCTATATTTACGATAGAAGAGGGTATCCTAATCGGTCATGTCATCTCCAAAAATGGGCTAGCTATTGATCCTAGCAGGGTAAAAGCACTCTTGAAACTTTCTTTACCAGTCAATAAGAAAGGTTTGCAATATTTCTTTGGGCAAATAAATTTTGTATGCAAATTTATTGTAGATTTTGCGCAAATTGTCAAACCAATGACAGAACTGTTGAAGAAGGATGCTCCTTTCAAATGGATTGATGTTAGGAAAAATGCCTTCAAGAAAATTTTGGAAGAGATAGCCCAAGAACCGGTATTAATCAATCTTGATTATTCACAAAGTTTCATCTTGCATGTTGTTGGTGAATCAGAGAGTTATGTTGTAGTACTCACACAAAATGGGATAGATAACGAAGAAAGACCCATAGATTTTCTGAGATCCACCATGCATGATCATGAGGAGAGATACAACTTTATTGAAAAACAATTTTATGCTATCATGAAGTCCTTGTAGAAGTTTAAACATTTTCTGTCACAAAGCAAGATCCTTGTTTATGTGATACATCCTGACATTAGGATCTTCATCATACAAGGAGAGCTTGGTGAAAAACGTGCTAGTTGGGTAACCAAAATACAGGAATATAATGTAGAAATACATCCCGCAAAATTGGTAAGAGGTAGAGCCTTGTGTCACTAGTTAGCCAAGCATATTATATATGAACAAGTGCAACTCCAAGATGTGATGATTAATACACAAGCAGATTCTATGCCCAAAGACACTAATTGGATTGATGACCTGGTGGAATACTTTCAGACTGGTATGTGTCCTAAAAATCTAAATGCTTCATAGAGAAGGAGGTTTAGAGCACAAGCATTGAAATAAACCCTTCAAAATGAAGGATTAAACAGAAAAAATATAGATGGTGTACTTTTGAGATGCATAAGAGAAGATGAGAAACAAAATGTTCTGAGAGAATTTCATGGAGGTCTCTCTGGAGGACATTATTTAGGGAAATCAACTACTTTGAAGATACTATGAGTAGGCTTTTACTGGCCTTCTATCTTTTCAGACACATACAATATCACCAAGAGTTGTGAACAGTGTCAAAGGTATGTTGGAAGAAATAGAAATTCCTCCATGCCCTTGAAACCTATCCAGGTTGAAGAGCCCTTTCAGTAGTGGGGGTTAGATTTCATTGGGATAATAGAACCTAATTCATCAACTAGTCATAAGTATATACTTACAGCCACTGATTATTTCACCAAGTGCACCGAAGCCATTCCCACTAAAAAGGTTGATCAAGAAGTTGTGATTGAGTTTGTAGAAAGTCTGATTACCAAATTCGGTATACCAGATTCACTAGTCTCAGATAATGGATCTACCTTTGTCGGAGCAAAGATGATTGAGTTCACCAGTAGGTATGGTATATACCTAGAAACTTCTTCCAATTATTACCCATAGGGTAATGGCTTAGCTGAGTCTACAAATAAGAATATTCTTAGAATCCTGAAAAGGATGCTGGAAGATAACAAAAGAAACTGGTATTCCTTGATAAACCGAGCGCTATGGGCTGACAGAATTTCAATCAAGAAATCCATCAATACGTCACCCTACGCTTTAGTTTATGGCAAAGAAGCTATTTTTCCCATACATATGGAGATACCAGCATTGAAGCTACTGAATCATATGAACGAAGAAGAAGGTCAACTGATGGATGCTCGACTAATGCAGCTCTTACAGGTAGAAGAACAAAGAGAGCAATCATACAATCACAATCAGAAGCATATGGCAGATACCGAAGGATGGTTCAACAAAAAGACAACCGCCAAAAAATTTAGAGTGGGAGACTTGGTTTTGAAATGGAATGTAAAGAAAGCTAAGCCGGGTAACCATGATAAATTCGATGCTTTCACGGGAGGGACCATTTAAAATTGTTTCAGAGAAATAGTTCAATGCTTTCGAGTTGAAAGATCAATATGGATTGGTTCTTCCCATCACGGTGAATGCATTTCACCTAAAGTTATATTTCTACTGAGAAAGCAGAAAAGGAATTATATGTATAGTATAATATAAGTATATTCAGACAATATTTGTAAATATTACCATTTTTTGGCCTTAACAAAAAATTTCAGTGCATGACCAATCAGAAGTCGATATTTTTTTTGAATAGAGATACTAAGGTATAGAGAGAGTTTTGACGAGGTAATGTTCACTTTTAATCTAAGTGCATTTTCCTATGTTCTTTGTCTTTCTCTGAAATATTCTTTTTACAACTGTGCTAGTGACTCCGTTTCCCAATGGATGAAGGCCTGGTCCCTATTTTTATGAGCAAAAATTCCCCCGAAAGGCGCCAAGAATGTTAGTCAAAAAGTGACTAACTACAGAAAAACAACTGATGCACCTTTTTGCATATTTTCCAAGAAGACCGAAGTGGCCCATATGCTAAAGATCAAAGAAAAAGCAAAACATCGCAAGGAGGAAAAAGTGTCGCGATATCGCGACATGTTGCATTTTCACGGTCCAAAGAAAAGAGAAAGAGCAAGGAGGAAAAAGTGTCGCAATATCACGACATGTTGCATTTTTGTGGCCAAGAGCAACAGAAGGGAGCAAGGAGGCAAAAGTGTCGCAATATCGTGACATGTTGCATTTTTGTGGTCCAAAGCAAAGAGAAAGAGCAAGGAGCAAAAAGTGTCACGATATCGTGACATGTCACATTTTCGCAACCATCCGAAATGAAATAAAGGAAAGACATAGGAATGTCACGATTTCACGACATGTCGCATTTTCACGACCGCCCAAAAGAAATGAAGGAAAAGACATAAAGATGTTGCGATTTCACGACATGTCGCATTTTCGCGGAAAAAATCTGCATAAGAGCAAAGTAAGATACGAATGTCACGATTTCATGACATGTCTCATTTTTGCGACTGGAGGCGGAAAAAGAGCAAAGCAAGGAAAGAATGTCACGATTTCGTGATGCACCAACTGTAAAGGAATAAAATGTATTTTTGGCAATCAAAGGCATGCACTAACACCAAGAAGTGATTTCTGACATGATTATCAGAAATCCAAGACAGAAGCGAGCTTGCGGATGATTGAAAATGTGACGAGCTCATCTAGAATCTAATCTACAGAGAAGATATCTAATTCATAGAAGACTTGTTGTGTATTATTAGAAACTGCAGATGATTGCTTGTAAAATAGTAAGATGTACTTAGAAAAATATACTCTTTTAGGGTATATATAGGGGTGAGCAACTCCAGAAAAAGGGTCGGATCTTGGACGTTTACAAGACTGAATGCATGTACTTCGAATACAAGCAATAAAATCACATCTCCCATTGGCTTCTAGTTCATATCGTGCAAGTGTATGTATTAATGTTCTTTATTTTTGCTTACAATATTGAATTGTAAATTGAGTTTGTTCTTATATCTAAACTTTCGCAATACATAAATCATATTGCTAGAATGAGAATCTAATATATACGCATGTGAAACGAAATATTAGAAATCATATCTGAAATTATATAATTTTTGCATAGAAATGTGTTTAAATGTTTTGGATAGAAGTAAGTAAATATGTCTTCGTTGTTTTCTAATCTGCACCATATATTAGATATAGCTTCGGCTATATTTCCCTCTCTTTCAATATTACTTCCTTCCCCTTTTCCCATAAAAATCTTCAAGGAACCAGCCTTCTCTGGAGATCAAGAGAAAAGTCTTAAACCTTCTCGTCTTTTCAATATTGACAAAATCTAAGGTGCAACTAAACAACCCAAGGCAGATTTTGTTACAATAGTTTTTGGCACGCCCGATGGGACCCTAAATCCCACATTATTTTTACAAGGTTTGGTGTTTTGCCTCTGATCTTTAGAATCAAAAACCCAATCACCTGGCGACTTCGACCGAAGGTATAGACCTAGAAAATACCTTATCTTTTTAGACCTGGTTAAAGCTAGTATATGTTTATATGATAACCAGATCCAAATCAAAAAACTCAGACGATCCCATTGAGTTATTCGAGTGACATCTTGGTAGATTAAGAGTGAATCCTGTTTTATCCACAAGATCAAATCCACCTGCTACCAATAATAGCTCTATTATATCTTCTGTTTTACCATATTCTATCATTGGTTCATCTCCAGCTATTACTACAACCCCAATAGTTCAAACAAATATAGCAATTACAATGGCCACTCCTCCACCACCATCTTATCTTAAATGGAACCACACTGGTCCACTAAATTTAGCAACCCATAATTAAATTCCTGGTGTAGCATTGAAGGCATTGCCTTCATATGATGGAACAGGAAAAACAACATATGAACATTGCTTAGATGTAGTAGCAATGGCTGCAACCTATAACATCACACAGGAGGATGTGATGATCAGATTGCTAGTTATTTATCTGAAGGGTAAAATTCTCTATTAGTATCATGCACTCCCTCCTCAATCAATTACCACCTGGGCAGAGCTTGCTGGAAAGTTGGTGGATGAATTCAATCAGCATGCAGATCCATTTTCCTTATTGAACCAGTTCATGATCATAAGGAAACATCCTCAAGAAGAAATTTTAGACTTCAATATCTATTTCAGTTATACCTGGGAAAGGATTCCTCAAGGATTGAAACCAATAGAAGAGCAAGCAATATATTACTATATGATATCCTTTGATTCAGATATTAGTATGATAAAACGATAGTCAAGAATATTCACATTCCATACCATTTTTCAACAAGCTTATATAGAAAAGAGAGATCTCATAGCCACTGGAAGGTATCCACCCAAAGCAATAATGTCTATTTTTCCTGATATTCCCTAGGCTACTCATGCTGCTTTTCCTAGCTTTGCTGAATCAAATTTCACAGATCTTCCAATATGGAATGGATCACCCTCTATACCTATAATACCAATGCCTAAAATTCCTTTGGCATTGCCTCCTATTTCCACTATACCTGCATTACCTGTGCCACCTCCTCAGCAAGTCCCCGATAATCAGCTTACTCTTATCCTGGACACCATGAAAAATCTACCAAATGATATAACATCAATTAAAAAGAGAGGCTAAAAGGAATTTTCTGCCAAGGAGGTTCCCTCAGGTAACAAGAGATGCAACACAATCAAGAAATAGGGTACAATAGAGACGGAGCACGGTATATACAAATGAGACAGTGGAGGTCAAGGAGCCTCATCCCAGATCTTCTAATTCTGTAGAGAAAAATCGTCCTAGATCTTCTAATTCTGTAGATAAAACTCATCCTTAAACGAGACATTATTCCGACATTGGGTTCCTCCAGGCAATGCCATTCATGCTATTCCAAAAATCTTAGAAATCCCCAAAAATCCAATCTGTCTCTTCAGAAATCCAATCCGTCTATCCTTTTTTGCAGAAACATGAGAAGAAACATTAAAAGAGCTCCAAGATGAGGACGAGTTTTCTTTTTGGTTTCTCAATAGAATAGTTTCCTATTTTTGTTTCTATCATGGCATTCTCCAAGATGAGGACGAGTTTTCTCTATAGAATTTTAATGCCATGATAGAAACAAAAATAGGAAACTATTCTATTGAGAAACCAAAAAGAAAATTGATACCCTCCCTAGAAAAGGATGGTTCTTTGAATCAATTGTGGAAGATTTTCTTTGATGGGGCTAGGTGCAAGAATGGAGCTGGTGCCAAAATAGTTTTGATTTCTCCCACCGAAGACGAAAAGGTTTTCTCTTACAGGTTGACTTGGTGTTGCTCCAATAACACAACATAATATGAGGCCCTATGATTAGGGTTAATAAAGGCTGAGAAATTGGGAATCAAATAGTTACTCATCTATGGATATTCATAACTTATTGTGAATCAAGTTACCAAAAAATGTATAAGTAAACAACATTATTTGAAGGCTTACAGGAAAAAAGTGTGGGATCTCTTAGAGGCCTTTGAGGCCCTAAATATAAAGTTTATCCCTAGAGAACAGAATACCCATGCAGATTTGTTAGCTTCAGTGGGAGCTAATTTTTGTCCTGTAAGTAATTTTATTCAGAAGTCTAAAACTGTTAGACTTATATACAGGCTTTCAGTGCCTGATAAAAATATTTTTTGGCAAGTTTTTGAAAATGATGAACATATACTGGATTTCTTAATCCATGAAATGAATTGCTTAGCCAACCGGGATCTGCAAGATGAAGAGGAAGAGGACATTATTCAGTTAAAAAACAATCATATTCCTAAGGGTCTCATCACCCTGGAAAGCCTGTTTGATAACAATGATAGAGCAGTTGGCCAGAAAATCAAAGTCGATAAACGAAGATACAAAGATGTAGAGTTAGAGGCAAAAAAAATGATTAAGGTTGGAATCAGTTGTACAAAAGAGGAAGTGAACTAGATGAGAGAATTGTGTAAAAAATTCCTTGACATCATAGCTTGGGTGTATAGTGATCTAAAAGTGTATAATAAATATGTTATTCAACATACCATAGAATTAGAAGAAGGAGCTAAGACTTTTAGGCAAAAGCAAATACCAGTGAATCCGAAGATAGAATCTTTGATGAAACAAGAACTGTTAAAAATCCTTCAAGGTAAAATAGTATACCCTGTTAAACACTCCACTTGGGTGGCTAACTTGGTACCAATCAGGAAGGGAAATGGTGATATCAGATTGTGTGTAGATTTTAGAAATCTGAACAGAGCATCACTCAAAGATCATTACCTGCTACATTAGATTGACCAAATTCTACACACAGTTGCAGGAGCAGAAAGGTTTTCCTTACTGGATGTTTTTTTAGGTTATAATCAAGTATGGGTAAAAGATGAAGACCAATTCAAGACCGCTTTTACTATGAAGTGGGGAACATTTGCCTACCAAAGGATGCCATTTGTTTTATCCAACGCTGGAGCAAATTTTAAAAGAGCAATGGATGTAGCGTTTGGCGAACTTGCTAATAAAATCATAGCCATCTATTTAGATGATATGACTGTCTTCTCTCATGATAAGAAGGACAACGCCTCACATCTAGAAATTTTTTTTGAGAAGTGCAGGGAATTTGGGATATCATTGAATCCAAAAAAGTCTATATTTACGGTAGAACAGGGTATCCTAATCGGTCATGTCATCTCCAAAAATGGGCTAGCTATTGATCCTAGTAGGGTAAAAGCACTCTTGAAACTTTCTTTACCAGTCAATAAGAAAGGTTTGCAATATTTCTTTGGGCAAATAAATTTTGTATGCAAATTTATTGCAGATTTTGCGCAAATTGTCAAACCAATGACAGAACTGCTGAAGAAGGATGCTCCTTTCAAATGGATTGATGTTAGGAAAAATGCCTTAAAGAAAATTTTGGAAGAGATAGCCCAAGAACCTGTATTAATCAATCTTGATTATTCACAAAGTTTCATCTTGCATGTTGTTGGTGAATCAGAGAGTTATGTTGTAGTCCTCACACAAAATGGGATAGATAACGAAGAAAGACCCATAGATTTTCTGAGATCCACCATGCATGATCATGAGGAGAGATACAACTTTATTGAAAAACAATTTTATGCTATCATGAAGTCCTTGTAGAAGTTTAAACATTTTCTGTCACAAAGCAAGATCCTTGTTTATGTGATACATCCTAACATTAGGAACTTCATCATACAAGGAGAGCTTGGTGAAAAACGTGCTAGTTGGGTAACCAAATACAGGAATATAATGTAGAAATACATCCCACAAAATTGGTAAGAGGTAGAGCCTTGTGTCACTAGTTAGCCAAGCAGATTATATATGAACAAGTGCAACTCCAAGATGTGATGATTAATACACAAGCAGATTCTATGCCCAAAGACACTAATTGGATTGATGACCTGGTGGAATACTTTCAGACTGGTATGTGTCCTAAAAATCTAAATGCTTCACAGAGAAGGAGGTTTAGAGCACAAGAATTGAAGTACACCCTTCAAAATGAAGGATTATACAAAAAAAATATAGATGGTGTACTTTTGAGATGCATAAGAGAAGATGAGAAACAAAAGGTTATGAGAGAATTTCATGGAGGTCTCTCTGGAGGACATTATTTAGGGAAATCAACTACTTTGAAGATACTCTGAGTAGGCTATTACTGGCCTTCTATCTTTTCAGACACATACAATATCACCAAGAGTTGTGAACAGTGTCAAAGGTATGTTGGAAGAAATAGAAATGCCTCCATGCCCTTGAAACCTATCCAGGTTGAAGAGCCCTTTCAGTAGTGGGGGTTAGATTTCATTGGGATAATAGAACCTAATTCATCAACTAGTCATAAGTATATACTTACAGCCACTGATTATTTCACCAAGTGCACCGAAGCCATTCCCACTAAGAAGGTTGATCAGGAAGTTGTGATTGAGTTTGTAGAAAGTCTGATTACCAGATTCGGTATACCAGATTCACTAGTCTCAGATAATGGATCTACCTTTGTCGGAGCAAAGATGATTGAGTTCACCAGTAGGTATGGTATATACCTAAAAACTTCTTCCAATTATTACCCATAGGGTAATGGCTTAGCTGAGTCTACAAATAAGAATATTCTTAGAATCCTGAAAAGGATGCTGGAAGATAACAAAAGAAACTAGTATTCCTTGATAAACTGAGCGCTATGGGCTGACAGAATTTCAATCAAGAAATCCATCAATATGTCACCCTACAATTTTATTTATGGAAAAGAAGCTATTTTTCCCATACATATGGAGATACCAGCATTGAAGCTACTAAATCATATGAACGAAGAAGAAGGTCAACCGATGGATGCTCGACTAATGCAGCTCTTACAGTTAGAAGAACAAAGAGAGTAATCATACAATCACAATCAGAAGCATATGGCAGATACTAAAGGATGGTTAAAAAAAAAGACAACTGCCAAGAAATTTAGAGTGGGAGACTTGGTTTTGAAATGGAATGTAAAGAAAGCTAAGCCAGGTAACCATGATAAATTCGATGCTTTCTGGGAGGGACCATTTAAAATTGTTTCAGAGAAATAGTTCAATGCTTTCGAGTTGAAAGATCAATATGGATTGGTTCTTCCCATCACGGTGAATGCATTTCACCTAAAGTTATATTTCCGTTGAGAAAGCAGAAAAGGAATTATATGTACAGTATAATATAAGTATATTCGGACAATATTTGTAAATATTACCATTTTTTGGCCTTAACAAAAAATTGCAGTCAGCCAATCAGAAGTCGATATTTTTTTTGAATAGAGATACTAAGGTATAGAGAGAGTTTTGACGAGGTAATGTTCACTTTTAATCTAAGTGCATTTTCCTGTGTTCTTTGTCTTTCTCTGAAATATTCTTTTTACAACTGCGCTGGTGACTCCGTTTCCCAATGGATGAAGGCCTGGTCCCTATTTTTACGAGCAAAAATTCCCCCAAAAGGCACCAAGAATGTTAGTCAAAAAGTGACTAACTACAGAAAAACAACTGATGCACCTTTTTGCATATTTTCCAAGAAGACCGAAGTGGCCCATATGCTAAAGATCAAAGAAAAAGCAAAACATCGCAAGGAGGAAAAAGTGTGGCGATATCGCGACATGTTGCATTTTCACGGTCCAAAGCAAAGAGAAAGAGCAAGGAGGAAAAAGTGTCGCAATATCACGACATGTTGCATTTTTGTGGCCAAGAGCAACATAAGGGAGCAAGGAGGCAAAAGTGTCGCAATATCGTGACATGTTGCATTTTCGTGGTCCAAAGCAAAGAGAAAGAGCAAGGAGCAAAAAGTGTCACGATATCGTGACATGTCACATTTTTGCGACCATCCGAAAGGAAATAAAGGAAAGACATAGGAATGTCACGATTTCAAGACATGTCGCATTTTCACAACCGCCCAGAAGAAATGAAGGAAAAGACATAAAGATGTTGCGATTTCATGACATGTCGCATTTTCGCGGAAAAAATCTGCATAAGAGCAAAGTAAGATACGAATGTCACGATTTCGTGACATGTCTCATTTTTGCGACTGGAGGCAGCAAAAGAGCAAAGCAAGGAAAGAATGTCACGATTTCGCGACGCACCAACTGTAAAGGAATAAAATGTATTTTTGGCAATCAAAGGCATGCACTGACACCAAGAAGTGATTTCTGACATGATTATCAGAAATCCAAGACAGAGTAGGCTTTCCAGATGATTGAAAATGTGACAGGCTCATCTAGAATCTAATCTACAGAGAAGATATCTAATTCATAGAAGACTTGTGTATTATTAGAAACTGCAGATGATTTCTTGTAAAATAGTAAGATGTACTTAGAAAAATATACTCTTTTAGGGTATATATAGGGGTGAGCAACTCCAGAAAAAGGGTCGGATCTTGGACGTTTACAAGACTCGAATGCATGTACTTCGAATACAAGCAATAAAATCACATCTCCCATTGGCTTCTAGTTCATATCGTGCAAGTGTATGTATTAATGTTCTTTATTTTTGCTTACAATATTGAATTGTAAATTGAGTTTGTTCTTATATCTAAACTTTCGCAATACATAAATCATATTGCTAGAATGAGAATCTAATATATACGCATGTGAAACGAAATATTAGAAATCATATCTGAAATTATATAATTTTTGCATAGAAATGTGTTTAAATGCCTTGGATAGAAGTAAGTAAATATGTCTTCGTTGTTGTCTAATCTACACCATATATTAGATATAGCTTCGGCTATATTTCCCTCTCTTTCAATATTACTTCCTTCCCCTTTTCCCATAAAAAACTTCAAGGAACCAGCCTTCTCTGGAGATCAAGCGAAAAGTCTTAAACCTTCTCGTCTTTTCAATATTGACAAAATCTAAGGTGCAACTAAACAACCCAAGGCAGATTTTGTTCCAATAGTTTTTGGCACGCCCGGTGGGACCCTAAATCCCACATTATTTTTACAAGGTTTGGTGTTTTGCCTCTGATCTTTAGAATCAAAAACCCAATCACCTGGCGACTTCGATCGAAGGTATAGACCTAGAAAATACCTTATCTTTTTAGACCTGGTTAAAGCTAGTATATGTTTATATGATAACCAGATCCAAATAAAAAAACTCAAAAGATCCCATTGAGTTCTTCGAGTGACATCTTGGTAGCTTAAGAGTGAATCCTGTTTTATCCACAAGATCAAATCCACCTGCTACCAATAATAGCTCTATTATATCTTCTGTTTTACCATATTCTATCATTGGTTCATCTCCAGCTATTACTACAACCCCAATAGTTCAAACAAATATAGCAATTACAATGGCCACTCCTCCACCACCATCTTATATTATATGGAACCACACTGGTCCACTAAATTTAGCAACCCATAATCAAATTCCTGGTGTAGCATTGAAGGCATTACCTTCATATGATGGAACAGGAAAAACAACATATGAACATTGCTTAGATGTAGTAGCAATGGCTACAACCTAAAACATCACACAAGAGGATGTGATGATCAGATTGCTAGTTATTTATCTGAAGGGTAAAATTCTCTATTGGTATCATGCACTCCCTCCTCAATCAATTACCACCTGGGAAGAGCTTGCTGGAAAGTTGGTGGATGAATTCAATCAGCATGCAGATCCGTTTTCCTTATTGAACCAGTTCATGATCATAAGGAAACATCCTCAAGAAGAAATTGTAGACTTCAATATCTATTTCAGTCATACCTAGGAAAGGATTCCTCAAGGATTGAAACCAATAGAAGAGCAAGCAATATATTACTATATGATATCCTTTGATTCAGATATTAGTATGATAATATGATAGTCAAGAATATTCACATTCCATACCGTTTATCAACAAGCTTATATAGAAAAGAGAGATCTCATAGCCACTGGAAGGTATCCACCCAAAGAAATAATGCCTATTTTTCCTGATATTCCCTAGGCTACTCATGCTGCTTCTCCTAGCTTTGTTGAATCAAAGTTCACAGATCTTCCAATATGGAATGGATCACCCTCTATACCTATAATACCAATGCCTAAAATTCCTTTGGCATTGCCTCCTATTTCCACTATACCCGCATTACCTGCGCCACCTCCTCAGCAAGTCCCCGATAATCAGCTTACTCTTATCCTGGAAACCATGAAAAATCTACAAAATGATATAACATCAATTAAAAAGAGAGAGGCTAAAAGGAATTTTCTGCCAAGGAGGTTCCCTCAGGTAACAAGAGATGCAACACAATCAAGCAATAGGGGACAAGAGAGACCGAGCACGGTATATACAAATGAGACAGTTGAGGTCAAGGAGCCTCGTCCCAGCTCTTCTAATTCTATAGAGAAAACTCGTCCTAGCTCTTCTAATTCTGTAGAGAAAACTCGTCCTTAAACGAGACACTATTCCGACATTGGGTTCCTCCAGGCAAATCCATTCATGCTGTTCCAAAAATCTCAGAAATCCCCAAAAATCCAATCCGTATCTTTGAGAAATCCAATCCGTCTATCCTTTTTTGCAGAAACATGAGAAGAAACATTAAAAGAGCTCCAAGATGAGGACGAGTTTTCTTTTTGGTTTCTCAATAGAATAGTTTCCTATTTCTGTTTCTATCATGGCATTCTCCAAGATGAGGACGAGTTTTCTCTACAGAATTTTAATGCCATGATAGAAACAGAAATAGGAAACTATTCTATTGAGAAACCAAAAAGAAAATTGATACCCTCCATAGAAAAGGATGGTTCTTTGAATCAATTGTGGAAGATTTTCTTTGATGGGGTAGGTGCAAGAATGGAGCTGGTGCCGAAATAGTTTTGATTTCTCCCACTGGAGACGAAAAGGTTTTCTCTTACAGGTTGACTTGGTGTTGCTCCAATAACACAGCAGAATATGAGTCCCTGTGATTAGGTTTAATAAAGGCTGAGAAATTGGGAATCAAATAGTTACTCATCTATGGAGATTAATAACTTATTGTGAATCAAGTTACCAAAAAATGTATAAGTAAACAACATTATTTGAAGGCTTATAGGAACAAAGTGTGGGATCTCTTAGAGGCCTTTGAGGCCCTAAATATAAATTTTATCCCTAGAGAACAGAATACCCATGCAGATTTGTTAGCTTCAGTGGGAGCTAATTTTTGTCCTGTAAGTAATTTTATTCAGAAGTCTAAAACTGTTAATCTTATATACAGAGGCTTTCGATGCTCGATAAAAATATTTTTTGGCAAGTTTTTGAAAATGATGAAGCAGATATCTGGATTTCTTAATCCATGAAATGAATTGCTCAGCTAACCGGGATCTGCAGGATGAAGAGGAAGAGGACATTATTCGGTTAAAAAACAATCATATTCCTAAGGGTCTCATCACCCCGGAAAGCTTGTTTGATAACAATGATAGAGCAATTGGCCGGAAAATCAAGGTCGATAAACGAAGATACAAAGATGTAGAGTTAGAGGCAAAAAAAATGATTAAGGTTGGAATCAGTTGTACAAAAGAGGAAGTGAACCAGATCAGAGAATTGTGTAAAAAATTCCTTGACATCATAGCTTGGGTGTATAGTGATCTAAAAGTGTATAATAAAGATGTTATTCAACATATCATAGAATTAGAAGAAGGAGCTAAGACTTTTAGGCAAAAGCAAATACCGGTGAATCCGAAGATAGAATCTTTGATGAAACAAGAAGCTGCTAAAAATCCTTCAAGCTAAAATAGTATACCCTGTTAAACACTCCACCTGGGTGGCAAACTTGGTACCAATCAGGAAGGAAAATGGTGATATCAGATTGTGTGTAGATTTTAGAAATCTGAACAGAGCATCACTCAAAGATCATTACCTGCTACCTTAGATTGACCAAATTCTACACACAGTTGTAGGAGCAGAAAGGTTTTCCTTACTGGATGTTTTTTTAGGTTATAATCAAGTATGGGTAAAAGATGAAGACCAATTCAAGACCGCTTTTACTATGAAGTGGGGAACATTTTCCTACCAAAGGATGCCATTTGGTTTATCCAACGCTGGAGCAAATTTTAAAAGAGCAATGGATGTAGCGTTTGGAGAACTTGCTAATAAAATCATAGCCATCTATTTAGATGATATGACTGTCTTCTCTCATGATAAGCAGGACAACACCTCACATCTAGAAATTTTTTTTGAGAAGTGCAGGGAATTTGGGATATCATTGAATCCAAAAAAGTCTATATTTACGGTAGAATAGGGTATCCTAATCGGTCATGTCATCTCCAAAAATGGGCTAGCTATTGATCCTAGTAGGGTAAAAGCACTCTTGAAACTTTCTTTACCAGTCAATAAGAAAGGTTTGCAATATTTCTTTGGGCAAATAAATTTTGTATGCAAATTTATTGCATATTTTGCGCAAATTGTCAAACCAATGACAGAACTGCTGAAGAAGGATGCTCCTTTCAAATGGATTGATGTTAGGAAAAATGCCTTCAAGAAAATTTTAGAAGAGATAGCCCAAGAACCTGTATTAATCAATCTTGATTATTCACAAAGTTTCATCTTGCATGTTGTTGGTGAATCAGAGAGTTATGTTGTAGTCCTCACACAAAATGGGATAGATAACGAAGAAAGACCCATAGATTTTCTGAGATCCACCATGCATGATCATGAGGAGAGATACAACTTTATTGAAAAATAATTTTATGCTATCATGAAGTCCTTGTAGAAGTTTAAACATTTTCTGTCACAAAGCAAGATCCTTGTTTATGTGATACATCCTGATATTAGGAACTTCATCATACAAGGAGAGCTTGGTGAAAAATGTGCTAGTTGGGTAACCAAAATACAGGAATATAATGTAGAAATACATCCCGCAAAATTGGTAAGAGGTAGAGCCTTGTGTCACTAGTTAGCCAAGCAGATTATATATGAACAAGTGCAACTCCAAGATGTGATGATTAATACACAAGCAGATTCTATGCCCAAAGACACTAATTGGATTGATGTCCTGGTGGAATACTTTCAGACTGGTATGTGTCCTAAAAATCTAAATGCTTCATAGAGAAGGAGGTTTAGATCACAAGCATTGAAGTACACCCTTCAAAATGAAGGATTATACAGAAAAAATATAGATGGTGTACTTTTGAGATGCATAAGAGAAGATGAGAAACAAAAGGTTCTGAGAGAATTTCATGGAGGTCTCTCTGGAGGACATTATTTAGGGAAATCAACTACTTTGAAGATACTCTGAGTAGGTTGTTATTGGCCTTCTATCTTTTCAGACACATACAATATCACCAAGAGTTGTGAACAGTGTCAAAGGTATGTTGGAAGAAATAGAAATGCCTCCATGCCCTTGAAACCTATCCAGGTTGAAGAGCCCTTTTAGTAGTGGGGGTTAGATTTCATTGGGATAATAGAACCTAATTCATCAACTAGTCATAAGTATATACTTACAGCCACTGATTATTTCACCAAGTGCATCGAAGCCATTCCCACTAAAAAGGTTGATCAGGAAGTTGTGATTGAGTTTGTAGAAAGTCTGATTACCAGATTCGGTATACCAGATTCACTAGTCTCAGATAATGGATCTACCTTTGTCGGAGCAAAGATGATTGAGTTCACCAGTAGGTATGGTATATACCTAGAAACTTCTTCCAATTATTACCCATAGGGTAATGGCTTAGCTGAGTCTAAAAATAAGAATATTCTTAGAATCCTGAAAAGGATGCTGGAAGATAACAAAAGAAACTAGTATTCCTTGATAAACTGAGTGCTATGGGCTGACAGAATTTCAATCAAGAAATCCATCAATATGTCACCCTACGCTTTAGTTTATGGCAAAGAAGCTATTTTGACCATACATATGGAGATACCAGCATTAAAGCTACTGAATAATATGAACGAAGAAGAAGGTCAACCGATGGATGCTCGACTAATGTAGCTCTTACAGTTAGAAGAACAAAGAGAGCAATCATACAATCACAATCAGAAGCATATGGCAGATACTAAAGGATGGTTCAACAAAAAGACAACTGCCAAAAAATTTAGAGTGGAAGACTTGGTTTTGAAATGGAATGTAAATAAAGCTAAGCCAGGTAACCATGATAAATTCGATGCTTTCTGGGAGGGACCATTTAAAATTGTTTCAGAGAAATAGTTCAATGCTTTCGAGTTGAAAGATCAATATGGATTGGTTCTTCCCATCACGGTGAATGCATTTCACCTAAAGTTATATTTCTATTGAGAAAGCAGAAAAGGAATTATATGTACGAGTATAATATAAGTATATTCGGACAATATTTGTAAATATTACCATTTTTTGGCCTTAACAAAAAATTTCGATCATGACCAATCAAAAGTCGATATTTTTTTTGAATAGAGATACTAAGGTATAGAGAGAGTTTTGACGAGGTAATGTTCACTTTTAATCTAAGTGCATTTTCCTGTGTTCTTTGTCTTTCTCTGAAATATTTTTTTACAACTGCGCTAGTGACTCTGTTTCCCAATGGATGAAGGCCTGGTCCCTATTTTTACGAGAAAAAATTCCCCCAGAAGGTGCCAAGAATGTTAGTCAAAAAGTGACTAACTATAGAAAAACAACTGATGCATCTTTTTGCATATTTTCCAAGAAGACCGAAGTGGCCCATATGCTAAAGATCAAAGAAAAAGCAAAACATCGCAAGGAGGAAAAAGTGTCGCGATATCGCGACATGTTGCATTTTCACGGTCCAAAGCAAAGAGAAAGAGCAAGGAGGAAAAAGTGTCGCAATATCACGACATGTTGCATTTTTGTGGCCAAGAGCAATAGAAGGGAGCAAGGAGGCAAAAGTGTCGCAATATCGTGACATGTTGCATTTTTGTGGTCCAAAGCAAAGAGAAAGAGCAAGGAGCAAAAAGTGTCACGATATCGTGACATGTCACATTTTCGCGACCATCCGAAAGGAAATAAAGGAAAGACATAGGAATGTCATGATTTCACGACATGTCGCATTTTCACGACCGCCCAGAAGAAATGAAGGAAAAGACATAAAGATGTTGCGATTTCACGACATGTCGCATTTTTGCGGAAAAAATCTGCATAAGAGCAAAGTAAGATACGAATGTCACGATTTCATGACATGTCTCATTTTTGCGACTAGAGGCGGAAAAAGAGCAAAGCAAGGAAAGAATGTCACGATTTCGCGACACACCAACTGTAAAGGAATAAAATGTATTTTTGGCAATCAAAGGCATGCACTGACACCAAGAAGTGATTTCTGACATGATTATCAGAAATCCAAGACAGAAGCGAGCTTGCGGATGATTGAAAATGTGACGAGACTCATCTAGAATTTAATCTACGAGAGAAGATATCTAATTCATAGAAGACTTGTTGTGTATTATTAGAAAGCTGTAGATGATTGCTTGTAAAATAGTAAGATGTACTTAGAAAAATATACTCTTTTAGGGTATATATAGGGGTGAGCAACTCCAAAAAAGGGTCGGATCTTGGACGTTTACAAGATCGAATGCATGTACTTCGAATACAAGCAATAAAATCACATCTCCCATTGGCTTCTAGTTCATATCGTGCAAGTGTATGTATTAATGTTCTTTATTTTTGCTTACAATATTGAATTGTAAATTGAGTTTGTTCTTATATCTAAACTTTCGCAATACATAAATCATATTGCTAGAATGAGAATCTAATATATACGCATGTGAAACGAAATATTAGAAATCATATCTGAAATTATATAATTTTTGCATAGAAATGTGTTTAAATGCTTTGGATAGAAGTAAGTAAATATGTCTTCGTTGTTGTCTAATCTGCACCATATATTAGATATAGCTTTGGCTATATTTCCCTCTCTTTCAATATTACTTCCTTCCCCTTTTCCCATAAAAAACTTCAAGGAACCAGCCTTCTCTGGAGATCAAGAGAAAAGTCTTAAACCTTCTCGTCTTTTCAATATTGACAAAATCTAAGGTGCAACTAAACAACCCAAAGCAGATTTTGTTCCAATAGTTTTTGGCACGCCCGATGGGACCCTAAATCCCACATTATTTTTAGAAGGTTTGGTGTTTTGCCTCTGATATTTAGAATCAAAAACCCAATCACCTGGCGACTTCGACCGAAGGTATAGACCTAGAAAATACCTTATCTTTTTAGACCTGGTTAAAGCTAGTATATGTTTATATGATAACTAGATCCAAATCAAAAAACTCAGAAGATCCCATTGAGTTCTTCGAGTGACATCTTGGTAGCTTAAGAGTGAATCCTATTTTATCCACAAGATCAAATCCACCTGCTACCAATAATAGCTCTATTATATCTTCTGTTTTACCATATTCTATCATTGGTTCATCTCCAGCTATTACTACAACCCCAATAGTTCAAACAAATATAGCAATTACAATGGCCACTCCTCCACCACCATATTATCTTATATGGAACCACACTGGTCCACTAAATTTAGCAACCCATAATCAAATTCCTGGTGTAGCATTGAAGGCATTGCCTTCATATGATGGAACAGGAAAAACAACATATGAACATTGCTTAGATGTAGTAGCAATGGCTGCAACCTATAACATCACACAGGAGGATGTGATGATCAGATTTCTAGTTATTTATATGAAGGGTAAAATTCTCTATTGGTATCATGCACTCCCTACTCAATCAATTACCACCTGGGCAGAGCTTGCTAGAAAGTTTGTGGATGAATTCAATCAGCATGCAGATCCGTTTTCCTTATTGAACCAGTTCATGATCATAAGGAAACATCCTCAAGAAGAAATTGTAGACTTCAATATCTATTTCAGTCATACCTGGGAAAGGATTCCTCAAGGATTGAAACCAATAGAAGAGCAAGCAATATATTACTATATGATATCCTTTGATTCAGATATTAGTATGATAATACGATAGTCAAGAATATTCACATTCCATACCGTTTATCAACAAGCTTATATAGAAAAGAGAGATCTCATAGCCACTGGAAGGTATCCACCCAAAGCAATAATGCCTATTTTTCTTGATATTCCCTAGGCTACTCATGCTGCTTCTCCTAGCTTTGCTGAATCAAAGTTCACAAATCTTCCAATATGGAATGGATCACCCTCTATACCTATAATACCAATGCCTAAAATTCCTTTGGCATTGCCTCCTATTTCCACTATACCTGCATTACCTGTGCCACCTCCTCAGCAAGTCCCCGATAATTAGCTTACTCTTATCCTGGACACCATGAAAAATCTACCAAATTATATAACATCAATTAAAAAGAGAGAGGCTAAAAGGAATTTTCTGCCAAGGAGGTTCCCTCAGGTAACAAGAGATGCAACATAATCAAGCAATAGGGGACAAGAGAGACCGAGCACGATATATACAAATGAGACAGTGGAGGTCAAGGAGCCTCCCATTGATTCTAAATTTTGGTGTACTACATGTAACGATCCACATGGGGAAAGTTCATGTATGATACACCAAAATTATTTACAAAGTATAGCAGTTGAAAAGAGTAAAGAAAAAATGAAAGGCCATGTAAATATAATTACAGAGAAGGACCACAACTTCATGATGCCTATAGTAGAATAGGTTTTAGTTTTTGACAAGATCAGGTAAGAAACCACTACAAGTAGACCCTAAAGATCTTCAGCCATTGAATGTTTCCCCTGCTCCCAAGGAAGTTCCAAAAGAAACTCCTAAGGGAAGTATCACTCAGGAAATAAAATATCAGTTTCCAGCCAAAATTCAAGGGCAAGAAACACATAAAGAATTTATTCCTCGGGGGAAAATTAAACCCAAGAACAGGCTAGGGAAAGGTTGAGATTCCCCTCACTAAAAAAAAGGCAAAGATCTGAAGCTACCCAGGGATACAAAAATAAATATGAAACTTTTGCCAAAGAAAGAAAAAGAATAGTTGATTCACCTACATTCAGTATAGTAGAGGAAATGAAAAAGACTCGTTCTAAGGCAAGTATGTATGATGCTCTTCAAATCCCAGGTCAAATCGATCTCCTACAGGAATCCCTAAGAACAATGAAAAATGGAGGTGGGACTGCCTCATATTCAAAAATGGTTCTAACGAACTTGACGTCTACCACTGGTAAGAATAGGCCACCACCCTTTTATTTGTCCCTTCAAATGGAAGGATGGGTTGTCCACAACTACATGATAGATTCAGGCATTGCTACCACTGTGATACCCAAAGTAGTATGTGATATTATGGGAATGGAGTACACTAGGAGTAGCGTAGGCGTCCTACAGTTAGATGGTACTCCAGTAAAAACTATAGGAGTGATAAAGGATATTCCCATATGGCTACATAAAATGCCTCAGATCATAGTCATACAAGAGGTAGTAGTCGTAGACTTGGAGACCTATTTTGGTATGTGTCTATCCAAAGAGTTCACAACAAAGATAGGAGGATACTTATCCTTAGATTATTCTCATTTGGAGATACTTTTCAAAGGTAGAAGGGTCAATATTTTTCATGAGAAACCATCGACGTTTCATGTAGAAAATATTGGTGAAACTGACCGTGTAAATATGATGACTGAAGAAATAATAGAAGATCTAATGGAAGAAACATTAGAAGAGCTCCAAGCTAAGGACAAGTTTTCTCTACAGAATTTTAATGCCATGATAGAAATAAAAATAGGAAACTATTCTATTAAGAAACCAAAAATAAAATTGATACCCTCCCTAGAAAAGGATGGTTCTGTGAATCAATTGTGGAAGCTTTTCTTTGATGGGGCTAGGTGTAAGAATGGAGCTGGTGCCGAAATAGTTTTGATTTCTCCCATCAGAGAGGAAAATGTTTTCTCTTATAGGTTGAATTGTAGTTGCTCCAATAACATAGCAGAATATGAGGCCATGTTATTAGGGTTAAGAAAGGCTGAGAAATTGGGAATCAAACAGTTACTCATCTATGGAGATTCAGAACTTATTGTGAATCAAGTCACCAAAAAATGTATAAGTAAACAACATTATTTGAAGGCTTACAGGAACAAAGTGTGGGATTTATTAGAGGCCTTTGAGGCCCTAAATATAAATTTTATCCCTAGAGAAAATAATACCCACGCAGATTTGTTAGCTTCAGTGGGAGCTAATTTTTGTCTTGTAAGTAATGTTATTCAGAAGTCTAAAACTGTTAGACTTATATACAGGCCTTCAGTGCCTGATAAAAATATTTTCTAGTAAGTTTTTGAAAATTATGAACAGATACTGGATTTCTTAATCCATGAAATGAATTGCTCAGCCAACCAGGATCTACAGGATGAAGAGGAAGAGGACATTATTCAGTTAAAAAACAATCATATTCCTAAGGGTCTCATCACCCTGGAAAACCTGTTTGATAACAATGATAGAGCAGTTGGCCAGAAAATCAAGGTTGATAAATGAAGATACAAATATGTAGAGTTGGAGCCAGACAAAATGATTAAGGTTGGAATCAGTTGTACAGAAGAGGAAGTGAACCAGATCAGAGAATTGTGTAAAAATTTCCTTGACATCATAGCTTGGGTGTAGTGATATAAAAGTGTACAATAAAGATGTTATTCGACATACCATAGAATTAGAAGAAGGATCTAAGCCTTTTAAGCAAAAGCAAAGACCAGTGAATCCAAAGATATAATCTTTGATGAAACAAGAACTTCTAAAACTCCTTTAAGCTAAAATAGTATACCCTGTTAAACACTCCACCTGGGTGGCAAACTTGGTACCAGTCAGGAAGGAAAATGGTGATATCATATTGTGTGTATATTTCAGAAATCTGAACAGAGCATCACTCAAAGATCATTACCCGCTACCTCAGATTGACCAAATTCTACACATAGTTACAGGAGCAGAAAGGTTTTCCTTACTAGATGGTTTTTCAGGTTATAATCAAGTATGGGTAAAATATGAAGACCAATTCAAGACTACTTTTACGTTGAAGTGGGGAACATTTACCTACCAAAGGATGCCATTTGGTTTATCCAACGCTGGAGCAACTTTTCAAAGAGCAATGGATGTAGCATTTGGCGAACTTGCTAAAAAAATCATAGTCATCTATTTAGATGATATGAATGTCTTCTCTCATGATAAGCAGGATCATGCCTCACATCTAGAAATTTTTTTTAAGAAGTGCAGGGAATTTGGGATATCATTGAACCCAAAAATTCTATATTTGCAGTAGAA
Organism: Wollemia nobilis; assembly: GCA_028583015.1. Lineage (NCBI taxonomy): Eukaryota > Viridiplantae > Streptophyta > Pinopsida > Araucariales > Araucariaceae > Wollemia > Wollemia nobilis. The sequence continues at coordinate 1,512,575 of JAQPPZ010001689.1, read as the reverse complement.
GAAGGTATCATACTCGGTCATGTCATCTCCAAATACGAGCTAGCTATTGATCCTAGTAGGATAAAAGCACTCTTAGAACTTTCTTTACCAGTCAATAAGAAAGGTTTGCAATATTTCTTTGGGAAAATAAATTTTGTGTGCAAATTTATTGTAGATTTTGTGCAAATTGTCAAACCAATGATAGAACTACTGAAGAAGGATGCTCCTTTCAAATGGACAGATGTTAGGAAAAATGCCTTCAAGAAATTTTTGGAAGAGATAGCCCAAGCACCTATATTAATCAATCCTAATTATTCATGAAGTTTCATATTGTATGCTGTTGGTGAATTAGAGAGTTATGCTGCAGTCCTCACACAAAAGGGTATAGATAACGAAGAAAGACCCATAGCTTTTCTAAGATCCACCATGCATGATCATGAGGAGAGATACAACTTTATTGAAAAACAAGTTTATGTTGTCATGAAGTCCTTGTAGAAGTTTAAACATTTTCTATCACAAAGCAAGATCCTTGTTTATGTGATACATCCTGACATTAGGAACTTCATCATACAAGGAGAGCTTGGTGAAAAACGTGCTGGTTGGGTAACCAAAATACAAGAATATTATGTAGAAATACATCCCGCAAAATTGGTAAGAGGTAGAGCCTTGTGTCACCAGTTAGCCAAGTAGATTACAAATGAACAAGTGCAACTCCAAGATGTGATGATTAATACACAAGCAGATTCTATGCCCAAAGACACTGATTGGATTGATGACCTGGTGGAATACTTTCAGATTGGTATGTGTCCTAAAAATCTAAATGCTTCACAGAGAAGGAGGTTTAGAGCACAAGCATTGAAGTACACCCTTCAAAATGAAGGATTATACAGAAAAAATATAGATGGTGTACTTTTGAGATGCATAAGAGAAGATGAGAAACAAAAGGTTCTGAGAGAATTTCATGGAGGTCTCTCTGGAGGAAATTATTCAGGGAAATCAACTACTTTGAAGATACTATGAGCAGGTTGTTACTGGACTTCTATCTTTTCAGACACATACAATATCACCAAGAGTTGTGAACAGTGTAAAAGGTATGTTGGAAGAAATAGAAATGCCTCCATGCCCTTGAAACCTATCCAGGTTGAAGAGCCCTTTCAGCAGCGGGGGTTAGATTTCATTGGGCTAATAGAACCTAATTCATCAACTGGTCATAAGTATATACTTACAGCCACTGATTATTTCACCAAGTGCACTGAAGCCATTCCCACTAAAAAGGTTGATCAGGAAGTTGTGATTGAGTTTGTAGAAAGTCTGATTACCAGATTTAGTATACCAGATTCACTAGTCTCAGATAATGGATCTGCCTTCGTCGAAGCAAAGATGATTGAGTTCGCCAGTAGGTATGGTATATACCTAAAAAATTCTTCCAATTATTATGCATAGGGTAACGGCTTAGCTGAGTCTAAAAATAAGAATCTTCTTAGAATCCTAAAAATGACGCTGGAAGATAACAAAAGAAACTAACATTCCTTGATAAACCGAGCGCTATGGGCTGACACAATTTCAATCAATAAATACATCAATACGTCACCCTACGCTTTAGTTTATGGAAAAGAAGCTATTTTTCCCATACATATGGAGATACCAGCATTGAAGCTACTAAATCAGATGAACGAAGAAGAAGGTCAACCGATGGATGCCCGACTAATGCAGCTCTTACAGTTAGAAGAACAAAGAGAGCAATCATACAATCACAATCAGAAGCATATGGAAGATATCGAAGGATGGTTCAACAAAAAGACAACTGCAAAAAAAATTAGAGTGGGAGACTTGGTTTTGAAATGGAATGTAAAGAAAGCTAAGCCGGGTAACCATGATAAATTCGATGCTTTCTAGGAGGGACCATTTGAAATTGTTTCAGAGAAATAGTTCAATGCTTTCGAGTTGAAAGATCAATATGGATTGGTTCTTCCCATCACGGTGAATGCATTTCACCTAAAGTTATATTTCTATTGAGAAAGCAAAAAAGGAATTATATGTACAATATAATATATGTATATTCAGACAATATTTGTAAATATTACCATTTTTTGGCCTTAACAAAAAATTTCAGTCGTAGCCAATCACAAGTCGATATGTTTTTTGAATAGAGATACTAAGGTATAGAGAGAGTTTGATATTATCACAATGACACTGAGAGGGGGGGGTGAATCAGTGTAACTATTTAAAATATTGAATCTGCTACTCTTAAAACTTAATGCTGCTAGCTTAAAAACAAATAAAGAAAATATAGCACAAGAGCATCACACAACATAGGATTTAACGAGGTTCATCGATGTGGCTACTCCTCAAAAATGACTTGTTTGGACTACAATCCAAATCCGGTCTTTGCAAGGATTATTTCTTTACAAATAATTCTCCAGCACCCACTAGAAGGAGCACCAACCCCTGATTTTTCTGCTGCAACAGATAGGAGCACCAACTCCTTTTACCAAGCACCAACTTGGATTTCAAATTTTAATAAAATATTGACATAGAAATGCCTTCTATTTTGCAAGAACCTGACTGGTCCTTAGCTCATTCAATTTAGTCACAGAAGCATAAAAATAATAGTTACAATCTCAGTATCTTCTGTTTCACAGTCAAAACCTCTCTACTGATTTTTCAATAAAATTGCATTCAATTTCAGGTTCTTGTTCTTTCACTATGCTTCGAATAGCACCATTTCCACAACCTTCTTTATTTTATTTATTTTTCATGAATATTCACGATTGTAGTAACCTCCTACTGTGCTTGTTCGAGTCTTTTTATATGATTTTCTCGAATGACTCAATTTTGAAAATGGCTCGACTTTCCCTCCTAATTTCCATGCATTCTCGGCTACGGTCAATGTGTCAAACCCACTCTAACATGTTTTGCCATTTAGCCACTTTCTTTCTGACTCACTCTGACATTCTGACAGCCTTTTTCTCTGCACATTCTGATAGTCTTTTTCTCTGCACTTCCTGACAGCCTTATAGCATGTTTCGAAGCTCTCTGATTCTTTTCTTCTAAACTTTATGAAACTGCTCTCTTAACGCTTTTGCACTTTCTGATGACACTCTTTTCTATACTCTGTCGATCCTTCTATTCTACCCGCAACTACCATATCTGATATGCACAACCATCGAGAGGATTTCTTGTTTGAAGAGATTATCTGGAATACTGCGCTTATGACAGCTTGCACATCACGGCCCTGCAATAGCTGTTATTTTATTAAATGCATTGCATCGTAACTCCCCTTGTCACTCCAGTTAACAGTTGCAGTATTTTCTCTAATCTTTCCCCAACACTTGTCACTGGGAACTGTAGATCTGACTCTAGTTAACTCTACGTAACTGGCGCTATTTTGACACCTGTCACAGTGCATGCATTTTTGGCCTTTTTCCCGCCAAACTGTTACCTGTCACGATATCGCGACGTTTTCTGCCTCCTGGACCTTCTCTCTGCATGCACCTGCGAAAATGATACATGTTGTGAAATCGTGACACTTTTCGCTTTCCAGCACCTTGATCCACTTCCACCCGTGAAAATGAAACATGTCATGAAATCACGACACTTTTCGCTTTTGCTGATGTCATCTTCAAAGTTGTCACGAAATCACGACGCTTTCGGCTTCCAGCGGCTTCTCTCGCAACTAGTCGCAAAATCGTGACACTTTCAGCTATTGCTGACGTCATCACCAATGTTGTCATGAAATCGCGATGCTTCTGGATTCCAACGGCTTCTATCGCAACTTGTCGCGAAATCGTGACACTTTCAGCTATCGCTGACGTCATCACCAATGTTGTCGCAAATCACGATGCTTCTGGCTTCCAGCAGTTTCTCTTCCACCTTGTCATGAAATCGCGACACTTCTTAGTTTTGCTGACGTCATCCTCCGACTTGTCGTGAAATCATGACGCTTTTGGCCTCCGTACAATTCTTTCTTCATGCAGTCGTGAAAACCTTACTTGTAGCATAATTGCTACACCTTTCTGACTTAACATTTTTCTTTGCTGCGGTTTCCGAAAATCTAACTTTGTTGGCTTGGTGTTTCCTCTTGCTTCGACTTGCTGATCTCAAGACTTGTAGCGAAATCGCTACCCCATTGTTTTTTGTGTTTTGCACTTGAAGCAAAATCGCTACACTTTTCGCCTTGCATTTCGAAGCTGTAACGAAATCGCTACACTTCTCCACCTTGCATTTTGAACCTGTAGCGAAATCGCTACACTTTGCTGCCTTGCATTTTGAACCTGTAGCGAAATCGCTACACTTTGCTACCTTACACTTTGAACCTGTAGCGAAATCGCTACACTTTGCTGCCTTGCACTTTGAACCTGTAGTGAAATCGCTACACTTTGCTACCTTGCACTTTGGACTTGTAGCGAAATCGCTACACTTTCTTGACTTATCACTTTTTCTTTGCTTTTGCTAGAGAAATTGCAACATGTAGCGAAATCGCTACGCTTTCTTCACTTTGCTGCTTTGCCTCCAACATGTCACGAAATCACAATAGTTTTCATGAACTTTCTCTCTCATCCTTTTTGTCGCGATGTCGCGACACTTTGCGCCCTTAGTGCTTTTCTTCTGAAACTATCGCGATATCGCGACAATTTATCATGCATTTTCTTTCTCATCCATTTTGTCGTGAAATCATGACAATTGTGCTTGCGCCTTCTCTCTCCTCATCCATGTCACGAAATCACGACAATTTTGCATGCATTTTCTCTCTCCTCCGTTATGTCGCGATATCGTGACAATTTGGCATGCATTTTCTCTCTCCTCGGTTTTGTCGTGAAATCGTGACAGAAAACATGTCGCGATATCGCGACAGTTTTCTTCCTTGTATTTTTCTGCAAATTTCTGGATCTGGGTCCCCTCTATTTTTCTTGAATTTTTTTGCACTTGATCTGACTGACCTCTGAACTGCCTCAACTGCACCATTCTATCTGTGTTGACAACAATGACAATACTTTTGCAATGCTTTTGCTGCACCTTGCTCAACAATCTCCCCCTTTGGAATTGTTGGCAACACACTATAACCTTGCTCAATTTCTTCTCCCCCTTTGCCAATAATACCAAAGGGCTGCTGCAGACTCCCCCTGAGTCTATGCACAACATTCTCAGGCATAATGCTCCCCCTGAGAATGTGTTCCCCATAGCTAGTCAGTGCTTGGGAAGGGTGACTACTCCCAACTTACCCCTAAGGTATTCAAAAACTTCCTTGGGCAAAGGTTTGGTGAATATGTCTGCTACTTGCTCTGTAGTTGGAACAAACTCCAATTTGACCTCTCCTTCTACAACCTTATCCTTCAAGAAGTGATACTGGATTGCAATATGTTTGGTGCGGGAATGCATGATCGGATTCTTTGAAATGTTGATTGCACTAGTGTTATCATATTTGACTGAAATGGGCTCATTGAAGTGAATTCCTAGATCTTTCAATGTTTGTCTCATCCATAGTATTTGTGTACAGCATGTTGTTGCTACAATGTATTCTGCCTCGGCTGTGGATAGAGAGACTGATTCTTGCTTCTTACTGTGCCATGCTACCAATTTATCTCCAAGAAAAAATGCTCCTCCACTTGTACTTTTTCTGTCATCAATACATCCTGCCCAATCAGCATCAGAATAGGCAAAAAGAGTGAAATATTTTCCTTTTGGATACCATAGTCCATACTCCATAGTGCCCTTGAGATACCTGAAGATCCTTTTCACAGCTGTTACATGAGTTTCTTTTGGACTAGCCTGAAATCTTGCAACCATGCAAACTACCTGTAAGATATCCGGTCTTGTGGCTGTCAAATACAACAGGCTCCCAATCATAGATCTGTACATTGTTTGATTAACTTCTGGAGATTTATCATCCTTGCTCAACTTGCAGCTTGTTGTCATGGGGGTGCTCACCGACTTACTATCTTCCATGGTGAAATTTTTCAACATTTCTTTCACATATTTAATTTGAGAAATAAAAATCCCTTTTTCGGTTTGATTAACTTGCAATCCAAGGAAATATGAAAGTTCACCTATCATAGACATTTCAAACTCTTTCTGCATTTTGTTTGCTATGTCTTTGCATGATTCATCATTGCTGCTCCCAAAAATTATATCATCTACATAAACAACAAGGACAATGAAATTGCCATTTTCAGTTTTCACATATAAATTGCTATCCACCATACCTTTCTTGAATCCTTGCTTAGTGAGATAGTTGTCCAATCTTGCATACCAAGCTCTAGGTGCTTGTTTCAAACCATACAATGCTTTCTTCAGCTTGCAAACAAAGTTAGGATTATCACAAAGTTGAAAACCATCGAGTTGTTCAATATATACTTCTTCTTCAATATTTCCATTCGGAAATGCTGATTTTACATCCATCCGATAAACCTTGAAATTCTTATGAACAGCTAAAGCCAAAAATAGTCTTATTGCTTCAAGTCTGGCCACAGGTGCAAAAGTCTCTTCAAAATCAATCCCCTCAACTTGGGCATATCCCTTACAGACCAATATTGCTTTGTTTCTTACAACCTGTCCATATTCATTCAGTTTGTTTCGAAATATCCATTTAGTACCAATTATGTTTTTATTTTTAGGCCTTGGTACTAATTCCCAGGTTTTATTTTTCTCAATTTGATCTAGTTCTTCATTTACTGCCTCCATCCAACTTTCATCTGTGCTTGCTTCAATAATATTTTTGGGCTCAATACTGGATAACAGAGAATAGTTATTTACTACTCTTATTCTTGTCTGAATGCCAACTGTAGGGTCCCCAATAATCTGCTCTTTGGGATTATTTTTCTGCCAGCTGCCTATTCTGAATTTCCTGTTTTCTTCTCTTTCCAAATCATCTGAATCTAATTTCTTTCTCTCTTCCTTTTCTTGATCTTCATCTTCTTCAATAAATTCTTCATAGGTTGGGTAGTTTTCATTATTGCTGATTTCTTGTTTTCTGCCTTCATCAACCTTCACATCCGCACTCTCCACAATTTTCTTTAGTCTTTTGTTGTAGCATGTGTAAGCTTTACTTTTTGTTGAGTAACCAAGAAAGATACCTTCATCAGCTCTATCTTCGAATTTTCCAAGATTGGCTTCAGTCCATTTAATGTAACACTTGCTGTCGAACACTTTGAAGTATTTTGCTATAGCCTTTTTGCCAAACCACAGTTCATAAGGTGTTTTGCTTTCATGCGGCCTTAACATACACCTATTCTGAATATAGACTGCAGTATGAACTGCCTCTTTCCAGAACCTGTCAGCAATTTTGCTCTCTGTTAACATGGTCCTTGCCATTTCCTACACAGTTCTATTCTTTCTTTCAACTACTCCATTCTGCTAATGTGTTCTTGCTGCTGAAAACTATCTTCTTATTCCATGTTTTTCATAGAATTCGGAAAACTCATTTGAAATAAACTCTCCTCCTCTATCAGATCTCAAGCATTTAATTCTTTTTCCAGACTGATTCTCAACAAGATTTTTGAAGGTTTTAAACATCTCAAAGGCTTCTGATTTTTGTTTCAAAAAGAGTACCCATGTCATTATGGAAAAATCATCTATACACAGCATAAAATATTTGTATCCATTTATGCTTTATGTCCTCATGGGTCCACACAGATCAGTGTGAATCAGTTCTAACGGCTTGCTTATGAAATACTCTTTTGCTTTGAAAGTAGATCTGGTTTGCTTCCCATTTTGGCATGACTCACAAATGCTGTTTGATGGTTTGCCAATAGTGGGTATGTCTCTTACTGCTCTTTTCGAGCTGATTTTTACCAGATTATCAAAGCTTATGTGACCGAGTCTTTTGTGCCACAACCAGTTTTCTTCTTCCTGTCCAACCAAGCAAGTTCATTCTAAAATCTCCGAGAGAGTATACAAATTTCTAGAAGTTCTCCGTCCAGTGGCTATTAAATTTCCATTTTTTGTCTTTCTTACTTCACAGCCCTCCTTGAAAATTACTTCATGACCTCTGTCACAAATCTGACTTACACTCAGTAAGTTATGCTTTAGTCCTACCACAAAAAGGACTTCCTTAGAGTTGATTTTACCGTCACTTAACTTAACTGATCCTTTACCCACTATCTTTGCTCCATCATTGTTATCGAATTTCACAGAACCACCTTCGTACGTCTGTAGCTTATCAAACTTCTGTTTGTCTCCTGTCATGTGACTGGAGCATCCACTGTCCAGAATCCAAGGAGCAGATTTATTTTGGGCTTTGAGGGCTGTTTGAACGATCAGAGATTCCTTGTCTTTCTTTGGTTGTTCCTTTTCTTTCCACTGTGATTTGACAACAGATCTGGTCACTTGCTTTACCTTCTCCCTTTCATTGACTTGTGACAGTTTTTTGGGAAATTTTTTGTTCTATTTTGATCCAGTTGATTGATACTTTCTTCCCTGGTATTTATTTCTTGCAAAAGAGCTACGACAATTCCTTGCAATATGTCCGAAGTTATGACAGTTATAACATTCTACAACATAATCTATCAAAGGAGAAAAAATATTTCTACTAATAAAATTTCTTTGTTTTACATTATATCTACAACTTGAGATTTTATGAGCATATGCATTGCATTTAAAACAATAACCAAAAAAGGAACGAGTGTACCTGGGTAATGGTTGTTGCCATGTTGTAGTAGGAGCCATGGGTGTTCTTCTTCTTTGATATGTGACTTTGGTAAATCCATCATTTGTAGAACTCCTTTCAAGCTTGGACTTATTGTTTTCTTTTGCTTGATACGGTTTGTCTTGATCAACCCTGATCTTGTATTTATTCCTAATTGGTTCTACAGTTATAGCCTTTGAGTCCTTTGAGTATTCTCCTTCATCAAAGCCTAAACCAAATTTGATACCCGTAGGCCTTTGATCATTTAACATTTTATTCAGCTTCGCAGAACTGTCTTCAAATTTATGATGACAGCTCAGTTTTCGATTCATCTCTTCTAGCTGCAATCTTAATCCAACTATGTCTTCTTCTAGCTTGTTGCACTCATTTATTTTCATAGTTAGATGTGCTTCAAAATCTTCAGACTTTTTCTTATATTCTTCAGTTTATACTTTTAAACTGATTATTAAATTACTAGCATCCTCAAATTTCCTTGAAATATTTTTATTTCTTTTCCTTTCTGCACTTAACTCTTCAAGTGCAGCAACCAACTCACCTTCCAGATCTATCTCAGCCTCATCCTCTAATTTTTCTTCACATTCCTGGGTTTCTTCTGTTCTCTGTTCTTCAAAAGCCATGAACAAGGCTTCACCAGTTTCTTCTTCTGAGTCCTCACTGGAACTATCTTCAGAAGAGTCAATATTCTTTGAAATGAAGCTTTTCTTCTTGAAGTTCCTTTTTCTAAACTGTGGTTTCTTTTTCCAGACATTTATTTCTTGGTGTGTCCCTTCATCACTTCTGTTTTTCTCATTCATTGGGCATTTTGCTACAAAGTGCCCGATGCCTCCACAGTTAAAGCACTTGAATGACAACTTACCTCTATACTTTCCTTTTCCCTTTACCAATTTTCTAACAAAATTTGCTTCAGTTTCATCTGTAGATTCTTCTTCCTCAGATTCTTGTTTAGATTTTATATTTTTCTGTGCTTGAAAAGTTGCTTCTTTGTCTGAGGGCTTAGTTTGTCCAATCCTCATTTCATATGCTGTTAGAGAACCATGCATTTCATCCATACTAAAAAAATTTAAATCTTTTGCTTCTTCTATGGCAGAAACCTTTGCATAAAACCTTTTATTTAGAGTTCTTAGTACCTTCTTCACAACGACTGCATCTTCCATTTCTTCCCCGAGTCCTCTTATTGCATTGATGATTCCATTTACTCTCAGCAGATAGGCTTCAATGTTCTCATCATCAGTCATCTTTAATGCTTTGAACTGGGCACGATGTGTTTGAAGCTTAGCTTCCTTTATTTTGCTATCTCCTTCATGAATGCTTTGCAGTTTGTCCCATATGTATTTAGCAGATTTGCAGTTCATGATGCGTATCAACTCACTGTCTACTAATCCACACATAATAGCATTCTTGGCTTTCGAGTTGTTCTCAAACTTTTTCTTCTCAGCCGCATCTGTTGGAGGAATAGTGGGTATGGTGTATCCATTTTCAACAGATTCCCAAATGTCATAACCCAATGCACATAGATAAGTCTGCATCCTGAGCCTCCAGAAAGAATAATTTGTTCCATCGAACAGAATAGCTTTGTTAGAGGAAAAACCTTCACCACCGGCCATTGTGTATCTTCCAAGATCACCTTAGCTGATTAAGCTTGTACATGTGCCTGGCTCTGATACCAATTGATATTCTCACAATGACACTGAGAGGGGGGGTGAATCAGTGTAACTATTTAAAATATTGAATCTGCTACTCTTAAAACTTAATACTGCTAGCTTAAAAACAAATAAAGCAAATATAGCACAAGAGCATCACACAACATAGGATTTAACGAGGTTCACCAATGTGGCTACTCCTCAAAAATGACTGTTTGGACTACAATCCAAATCCAGTCTTTGTAAGGATTATTTCTTTACAAATAATTCTCCAGCACCCACTGGAAGGAGCACCAACCCCTGATTTTTTTGCTGCAACAGATAGGAGCACCAACTCCTTTTACCAAGCACCAACTTGGATTTCAAATTTTAATAAAATATTGACATAGAAATGCCTTCTCTTTAGCAAGACCCTGACTGGTCCTTAGCTCATTCAATTTAGTCACAGAAGCATAAAAATAATAGTTACAATCTCAGTATCTTCTGTTTCATAGTCAAAACCTCTCTACTGATTTTTTAATAAAATTGCATTTAAGTTCAGGTTCTTGTTCTTTCACTATGCTTCGAACAACACCCTTTCCACAACCTTCTTTCTTTTATTTATTTTTCATGAATATTCACGATTGCAGTAACCTCCTACTGTGCTTGTTTGAGTCTTTTTATATGATTTTCTCGAATGACTCAATTTTGAAAACGGCTCAACTTTCCCTCCTAATTTCCATGCATTCTCGGCTACGGTCAATGTGTCAAACCCACTCTAACATGTTCTGTCGTTTAGCCACTTTCTTTCTGACTCACTCTGACATTCTGACAGCCTTTTTCTCTGCACATTCTGATAGTATTTTTCTCTGCACTTCCTGATAGCCTTATAACGCGTTTCGAAGCTCTCTGATTCTTTTCTTCCAAACTTTATGAAACTGCTCTCTTAACGCTTTTGCACTTTCTGATGACACTCTTTTCTATACTCTGTCGATCCTTCTATTCTACCTGCAACTATCGTATCTGATATGCACAACCATCGAGAGGATTTCTTGTTTGAAGAGATTATCTGGAATACTGCGCTTATGACAGCTTGCAGCATCATAGCCCTACAATAACTGTTCTTTTATTAAATGCATTGCATCGTAACTCCCCTTGTCACTCCAGTTAACAGTTGCAGTATTTTCTCTAATATTTCCCCAACACCTGTCACTGGGAACTGTAGATCTGACTCTAGTTAACTCTACATAACTGGCACTATTTTGACACTTGTCATAGTGCATGCATTTTTGGCCTTTTTCCCGCCAAACTGTTACCTGTCGTGATATTGCGACGTTTTCCGCCTCCTGGACCTTCTCTCTGCATGCACCCACGAAAATGATACATGTCGCGAAATCGTGACACTTTTCGCTTTCCAGCACCTTGCTCCGCTTCCACCCGTGAAAATGAAACATGTCGTGAAATCACGACACTTTTCGCTTTTGCTGACGTCATCTTCAAAGTTGTCATGAAATCGTGACGCTTTCGGCTTCCAGCGGCTTCTCTCGAAACTAGTCATGAAATCGCGACACTTTCAGCTATTGCTAACGTCATCACCAATGTCATCGCGAAATCATGACGCTTTTGGCTTCCAACGACTTCTCTCGCAACTTGTCATGAAATCGTGACACTTTCAGCTATTGCTGACGTCATCACCAATGTTGTCGTGAAATCACGATGCTTCTGGCTTCTAGCGGCTTCTCTTCCACCTTGTCGTGAAATCGTGACACTTCTCAGTTTTGCTGACGTCATCCTCCGACTTGTGAAATCGCGACGCTTCTGGCCTCCATACAATTCTTTCTTCATGCAGCCATGAAAACCTTACTTGTAGCGAAATCGCTACACCTTTCTGACTTAACATTTTTCTTTGCTGCAGTTTTCGAAAATCTAACTTTGTTGGCTTGATGTTTCCTCTTGCTTCGACTTGCTGATCTCAAGACTTGTAGCGAAATCGCTACCCCATTGTTTTTTGTGTTTTGCACTTGTAGCGAAATCACTACACTTTTTGCCTTGCATTTCGAAGTTGTAACAAAATCGCTACACTTCTCCGCCTTGCATTTTGAACCTGTAGCAAAATCGCTACACTTTGCTGCCTTGCATTTTGAACCTGTAGCGAAATCGCTACACTTTGCTGCCTTGCACTTTGAACCTGTAGCGAAATCGCTACACTTTGCTGCCTTGCACTTTGGACTTGTAGCGAAATCACTACACTTTCTTGACTTATCACTTTTTCTTTGCTTTTGCCAGCGAAATTGCAACATGTAGCGAAATTACTATGCTTTCTTCACTTTGCTGCTTTGCCTCCAACATGTCGCGAAATTGCGACAATTTTCATGAACTTTCTCTCTCCTCATTTTTGTTGCGATGTCGCGCACTTTGCGCCCTTAGTGCTTTTCTTTCGAAACTGTCACGATATCGTGACACTTTCTCATGCATTTTCTCTCTCATCCATTTTGTCGCGAAATCACGACAATTTTGCTTGCACCTTCTCTCTCCTCAGCCATGTCGCGAAATCGTGACAATTTTGCATGCATTTTCTCTCTCCTCCGTTATGTCGCGATATCGCGACAATTTGGCATGCATTTTCTCTTTCCTCGATTTTGTCACGAAATCGCGACAGAAAACATGTCACGATATCGCGACAGTTTTCTTCCTTGTATTTTTCTGCAAATTTCTGGATCTGGGTCCCCTCTGTTTTTCTTGAAATTTTCTGCACTTGATCTGACTGACCTCTGAATTGCCTCAACTGCACCATTATGTCTATGTTGACAACAATGACAATACTTTTGCAATGCTTTTGCTGCACCTTGCTCAACAGAGTTTTGACGAGGTAATGTTCACTTTTAATCTAAGTGCATTTTCCTATGTTCTTTGTCTTTCTCTGAAAGATTCTTTTTACAACTACGCTGGTGACTCCGTTTCCCAATGGATGAAGGCCTAGTCCCTATTTTTACGAGCAAAAATTCCCCTAGAAGGCACAAAGAATGTTAGTCAAAAAGTGACTAACTACAGAAAAATAGCTGATGCACATTTTTGCATATTTTCCAAGAAGACCGGAGTGGCCCATATGCTAAAGATCAAAGAAAAAGCAAAATACCACAAGGAGTAAAAAGTGTCGCGATATCATGACAAGTTGCATTTTCGTGGTCCAAATAAAAGAGAAAGAGCAAGGAGGAAAAAGTTTCGCGATATCGTGACATGTTGCATTTTCATGACCAAGAGCAACAGAAGGGAGCAAGGAGGCAAAAGTGTCGCGATATCACAACATGTTGCATTTTTGCTGTCCAAAGCAAAGAGAAAGAGCAAGGAGGAAAAAGTGTCATGATATCGTGACATGTCACATTTTCACGACCATCCAAAAGGAAATAAAGGAAAGACATAGGAATGCCACGATTTCACGACATGTCACATTTTCGCGACCACCCAAAATAAATGAAGGAAAAGACATAAAGATGTCGCAATTTCACGAAATGTCACATTTTCGCTATGGAAAGCGATAGAAGAGCAAAGTAAGAGACGAATGTCATGATTTCATGACATGTCTCATTTTTGCATCTGGAGGCGACAAAAGAGCAAAGCAAGGAAAGAATGTCACGACGCACCAACTATAAAGGAATAAAATGTATTTTTGGCAATCAAAGGCATGCACTGACACCAAGAAGTGATTTCTGACATGATTATCAGAAATCCAGGATAGAGCAGGCTTGCAGATGATTGAAAATGTGACAGACTCATCTAGAATCTAATCTGTAGATAAGATATCTAATTCATAGAAGACTTGTGTATTATTAGAAACTGTAGATGATTGCTTGTAAAATAGTAAGATGTACTTAGAAAAAAATACTCTTTTAGGGTATATATAGGGGTGAGCAACTACAAAAAAAGAGTCGGCTCTTGGATGTTTACGAGATTGAATGCATGTACTTCGAATACAAGCAATAAAATCACATCTCCCATTGGTTTCTGGTTCATATCGTGCAAGTGTATGTATTAATGTTCTTTATTTCTGCTTACAATATTGAATTGTAAATTGAGTTTGTTCTTATATCTAAACTTTCGCAATACATAAATCATATTGTTGGAATGAGAATCTAATATATAAAAATATTAGAAATCATATATGAAATTATATAATTTTTGCATAGAAATGTGTTTAAATGCTTTGGACATAAGTAAGTAAATTTGCCTTCGTTGTTGTCTAATCTGCACCATATATTAGATCTAGCTTCGGCTATATTTCCCTCTATTTCAGTATTACTTCCTTCCCATTTTCCCATAAAAACTTCAAGGAACCAGCCTTCTCTGGAGATCAGGCGAAAAGTCTCAAACCTTCTTGTCTTTTCAATGTTGACAAAATCTAAGGCGCAACTAAACAACCCAAGGCAGATTTTGTTCCAACAGGTTCTATGTTTGAATCCTTCCCTGAAGAACACAAGCTTATACTGAGAGGGGGGGTGAACAATATAATATCACTTTTTACTTTTCTTTCCCAAATAGTATTATCCAATATAATCAATGGAAATATCAATAGTAATAACCAAAGCAATGCACAAATCATCACATAAAATAGAGACAACAATTTAACGTGGTTCACCCAATGTTGACTACTCTACGAAGAAAATATTTCACTAAAATTTTCTCAATCAATCTCTTGGGAATAATTTCCCTATTACAATATTTATGGACCTCTATCCAAAGGAGACACCAATCCCCTAAATCAAGTTCATGGATCTCCATCCATAGGATACACCAATATCCTAACTCTACTCTGGTTGACGATCCTCTAGAATACCTCTGCCTCCACTACCCTTAGCAAATGGAACTCTATCTATAGAAGACACCTATCCTCCCTGCTCTGGCTGGAGATTTCTATCCTCAAATGTGTCACCTCCAAAGCTCTATCTCAAATCTGTACTAAACATAGTCCTTTAGTCTAGCACAAATTTGTCCTCAATATCTATCTCTGGTCTTGCACAAACCTAACCTTAAATATGCACCAAACTCTATCCTCGAATTTGTACTAAACACAGTCCTTCGGTCTATCACAAATCTATCCTCAAGCCTTAACTCAAAGCTTGACTAAATCTCAAATCAACTCTGTTGGATCTACCCCAAACCTTAACTCAAGGTTTGAACAAATTAATCAATCAACTTTGCTCTCAAGTATTCTCAAAGACTTGTCTCAAATCTACCTTATAATCTTCCATAAAATCTCACACCAATATGTC
Source organism: Wollemia nobilis (assembly GCA_028583015.1). Lineage (NCBI taxonomy): Eukaryota > Viridiplantae > Streptophyta > Pinopsida > Araucariales > Araucariaceae > Wollemia > Wollemia nobilis. The sequence continues at coordinate 1,497,066 of JAQPPZ010001689.1, read as the reverse complement.
CTTAAGTCCTCTCTAGAACTTGTCCAATCTGTTTAATAAGTTCTCACAAGAACTTATCCAAATATGCTCTCAATATGTATTGTAAGCTTCCATAAAAGCTTACCCAAATTTGTCCACAAGTCTTCTCAAAGACTTGCCTCAAATGTGCTCAACAAGTCCACACTAGAGCTTGTCCAATCTCATAGAAACATAAAGAAAAATTTTAGAGACTCAATATGTTCTATACTCATCACAATGCTTAATCACCTTCAATAACTCTTTCAAAAACATACAAAGAATTGTTAGAGACTCAATATGCTTCACATTCACCTCAATTCTCAATCACTTTAACTCATTCTTTTAGAAATATATATAGAATTGTTAGAGACTCAATATGCTTCAAATTCAACTCAATACTCAATAACTTTCTCAAATCAATTCAAAATATAGAATAGTTTGTCTTATAGAATTACTTCACACATCCACTTGACTAGGCTCAACCAAATCTACTCAACCAATCACTCAATGAAACAATCCTTGCTTACAAACCCTAGTCCAAGCATATAAACCTTCACTCAAAATGTTTCAACAATGCTTATCAACCAATCTCACATAACAATGATACTCATGTTATTTTCAAACCCTATTTCAAGTTCTTCACTCAACCAATGACTTCAACAATAATGCTTATAAAAAATATCACATAACAATGATACTCATGTTATTTTCAAACCCTAGTTCAGATTATTCACTTAACCAATGGCTTCAACAACAATGCTTATAAAACAATCTCACATAACAATGATACTCATGTTCTTTTCAAACCCTAGTTCATATTCTTCACTTAACCAATGGCTTCAACAACAATGCTTATAAAATAAGGTTTTAACAACTCTTTATTCTAGAAAACCTTGAAGCATTAACTCAACACACTCAATAAGAAAATCAAATTAAATCCTTTTCACTCCAAACTTGTTTTCCAGAAAACCAACCAATCAACTAAACTATGGAAGAATGTGCTCATACCTTTTTCTTGATGATGAAGGAACCTCAAACATCTTCCACAACCACAAACACTTTTTTGCCAAGCTCAAAGAAGTTAGATAACAATACAAAGCATATAATAACTCACAAATACACCTTATTACTGCATTATTAAAATAATATCCAACACCACAATAGTTTAACTATTCACTTCTCAAAACCCTAACTCCCTACTTTAATATTGCATTTAAAAATAATTATTTTAAAAATAATGCAATAAATAATTTTCCTTTCCTCTAAGGTAAAAATATTTTTACCCACAAATTAATCTCAGCAAACACCTTTCATAAAACTCATAAAAATTCTCTTTAACTTAGGCTAAACTCCAAAAATAATATTCCACTTATTTCTCCTGAAACAAACTTTAGCCTAAGAAAAAATAAAATTTAATAATTAAAAAGCTTTACCACTTTGGCATGCACATGAGTCAAATCGAGAACATCTCTCCCACTAGCACCTTGACCGTGACTTCCACACTGTGGAGCCATGTGCTCCTCTTGGAGCCTCCAAGTGCCTTCAATGATTTGACCTTCTAAAACACACAAGCCAAAAAAATGGCTCCTTCACCCATGCTCTGTGAAACACGTTGCACGAAGTTACTACCGTGAGGAATGCGCACGAAATAACATGTGATAGTATTTAGCAAATCAGGGGATAATTTTGCATTTGGAAAGGCTATGGTATATATATACCATATGCCTTCCAATGTGCTGCCACATCGACTGAGGAAGACTTCGACAATGCACGCGATGAAGTCGGTGGAGGGAGACATCGAAAATGTACGCAAAAGAACTGACACCCAACATTAGACTTTGGCCATTATTTATTAAATATAATAAATTAAATTCTTTTAAGAATTTAATTATTATAATTTAATAATTAAATGGACTTTGGAATTTTAAACCAAAATTTAGGGCCTCTTTTATTTTTAGAAAAACCTTACAACTTGCCCACATGGTTTTAATCCAAAAACCCTTTATTTTTGCCAACATTGGTTTTAAGGAAAACCTTTTATTTTTACAAAACACGGTTTTAATAAAAACCTTTAAACTTATGCTTCCACATAATATTAAAAATATTATGAAGCTCTTTTTCCATTAACCTTTGCATTGTTCCTTTTGACATTTTTACATCAACGGTAGCTTATTCCTTGACATCAATGACAACTTCATTTCTTGACATCAATGACAAATTTGACTCAAAATGTCCAACATTCCCATGTCATAGTATTTTGTTTGATGATGATGTTAAAAATCTCAACATGAAATCCTATGATGATTTGGCATTATATGATGATAATGCACCCTTTGACGATGTCACACCTTATTTTTACAACTACGATGAAGCGGTAGGATCATGATGCTATGTGGTGGTCCATATAACTAACATTGTAGTCTATACAGTTGAGGTGATGGCCAACATAAAAATATTGAGGTAACACATGGAAGTCTATATAATCAACATGGTAATTTGTATAACTAACTTGGTAGTAGGTGCATGAGTCCTAACGTGACACATGAAAGTCTATATGGGTGATATGGAAATCCATAGGTGACATTAAAAGACACATGGTATATGGTAAATGTGCTAACTCAACAAGTGATATGGCACAAATATTGAGGCAATACATGGTAGGTAATGCAATGGCTAACATAGATACTAACATGATTGTATTTGATTGGGCTAACATGGAAATGTATACAACACTTTATGCTTATAAATATGGTTTTGAATGGTTAAATTTTTCCAATTCATTAAATTTGACAAGCAACTTACATAATTAGTAGTAGACTTGGTGATGCATGAATTTTGGATCCAATAAAAAAGTGATAAGTGGTATAAAATGATTAATGGATCAACTAAGAAATTAGATCATGAGAAGTAGCATCACATAATTCATTAGTATGTTGCATATTTAGTGTATGCTTGCCACCCCCTTAGCCACTCACACAATTATACATGGTGACCTTTAATTCACTATAGGTACTAATTTAAAAAAAAATCAAAGGTTTTAGAGGCATTTTTTACGATTTTAGGGTAAACCTTTCAAGGGAGATAAATTTTGCATATGGAAGTGTTTTAAGCCTATTTTTTAAAACCATATGGTTTTTCAAGCTCTATGCATTGGTGGAATTGTATTTGGTCACAAATGCTAGTAGATTTTTAAATTTTAATAGAATATTTATGGATTATCATGTTCCTTTGTTGAGTGGCCTTAACTATGCTACATGGAAGATCAATATTGAAGCTCTTATCCAAGTAAGGGGTTACTCAAATAAGTGAATGTGAAGCCATAAGATACTGATACTAAAGAGGTGAAGAAATTCTACAAGGAAAAGAAGGATGAGGCTCATGGTATCATTTTTATTCATGTTGACAATGTGTATGTCACTCTTGTTGATAATGTCACAAATCCTAAAGTGTTTCTTAATAAATTTCATGGGCTATATGATTGAATTGTTTCCACACATAATAGTAGATTGGAGTTTGAGCTAGCAACCTTATCTTTGGAATCATTTAATGCTATTAATGAGTATATTAGTTAGTTCAAGAAATTGCAAGAGGACTTCCCAAGGAGAAAAGAGGACATGAAGTAATGAAAAAGAAAAGGACCACTGAATTGATAACTATTATTTTCAATAATGTGCCTAAAATATGATGAGTGTTTGAATTACAACCACTTTAGTTAATGTTAAATATGTGGTGGCATCCATAGGTTGTGTGTACTAGGAGGGTTTTATTTTGTAAAATTTTGATATGGGGTTCTTAAACACACCTACATAAGGTATACAAAAGGAAATAATAGATCTTATCATAAAGTAAACTATGTTGATATAGCTAAATTCACACCCATACTTACAAAATTATATAATAACATTCTTGTGTAATTAAATCATGCACAATTGGAAATCTAAGAAAACACAAAATTATAAATTTATAAAAGGACTAAATATATGAAATCTCACATATTTGAAATACACACAAGCAATATTGAATTAACACAAGCAAATATAGAGTTATAAGAGCAAATTGAAATTTAATCATATGTTAATGATTATTCTTCCTACAAACGTATTAGTAATGTTACTCTAAGGAGTCTAGCAACATAGATGAATAATAATAAAATAGACTAAAAATAGAACAACATACCTATAAAGGAAAGAAAAATACTTTGGACCCTTGCTTAATTACAATGTGGAAGGATAAACTGACTCAGATTTGAGGATACTTAAAAAATATATATAATAAAGACACATATAATCTAATTAACTCCATATAATAACTAAACTACTTATCTTGAAAGAACACCTTTCTAAAGAGTATTTAGAAGTTAAAATATTTAAAAACATAGCATAATCAATAGTCCTTTCATCTCCACACACTATTAATATTAAGAGAAAATATCAAGTGACCGAGTTACAAGGATGAACGATCAAGAAATAGACAAATAAAATATTTTAGTAAATTAGCTGCTAGAATATATTAAACTAGCATAATGATAGGTGTCCCAAAATTAGTTAATTTTCCTAGCTATCTGATCTATTTTCCTTTTGGCGGGTTTCATAAATAGGTAGCCCATGCTTGTTGTAGTAACCAGGATTGCATCTAAAAAAATCGTCATAAAAATTGAGTTATTTTATGCATTGATTGTTATTGTTAATATGTTTAGTGATCATATTTCATCACATGTTGATGTCATTACTTCCAATGTTGTACCATTTGTCTATTGTCATATCCAATGCTAGTCAATATGACTCCTTTAGTGCTAGTTTAATGCAACTCCTTTGGTGTTGGTTCTATGTATCTCCTCAATTGCTAGTCACTAATCAATGCATTTGGTGCTCTAATATTGTATTCAAACCTATAAAGTGCCACCATGTTTCCCCAAGCCATAGTAGTTATTGATTAAACATCAAACCTATCAGTTTTACCCTTAAAAGCACATAAACACCTTATAATTAACTATAATAATTATGCAAACTATTGTCTAATACATAGTTAAATAGTACAAAAAAGGCTTAAAGACAATACCAAATGAGGCATTATAGATCTTCATCAAAATATTTGAGATAGTTGTTGTATTTTATCTAGATGACTCAGACCTTATAGTTGTGCAACTCAGATAGCTTGAGTGATTGTGGAATGGAACAACTCAAAGGCTTTAGGTTTGAAAAGTAGGCTTAGATTTTAACAGATACTCAAAATGCCTTGAATATCTTGGACACCATAGAACCCCAACTTAGATAGATTAGGACATAAAAAAAAGTACAACTTAGATGAATGCCACAACTCAAAGGGTCTAGATTTGAGTGGGATATAACTGGATCCAAAGGGTTCAAAAATACCTGGACAACTCACGAAGCTCTATTTTAAAAAAAACTATGAAATGTTTCCAGCAATAGTTGGCCTTCCACATGGTAGTAGGTGAACTATTGTAGCTACCAAAACCACTGTAAACCATTAAAAATAATCAAACCACCATAACCACCCTAGATATTATTCTTCCTCTTTGGTAAAATATATATAAATATGTAATTTTTTTTGGAGATTATAGGCTTATACAATGGTATTTGTTTTGGAGATAACATAGCAAGTTGTTGCAGTGAAGAGTAGTGTAGTTGTAGCTGTAGTGGAAAAATAAACCTTTCTATTTGATTGCTTTTAAGTGGTATACACATTTTCTTAGAGATTGTTATCTTTGTATTAATATTTTCTCACAATGTTTAATCATAAAATAGGGATGTCCACTCTTTAATTCATATTCAAAATATAATAAAATTGGATGTTTGACTGACAATTATTCTCTTATTTTTGGTTTATAATTTTAAATAATCCATTTTATCTAGACCTATGGATCAATGGTATTAAAGCAGTCTATTTGGAGGTGCATGATCCCAAATATGAGGTTAGGATATCAAAATCTTGTGTGCTTGACATGCAACCTCTATGATTATTTACCCAACCATATCAAATGATATCATATGGTAGAAAATATTGAGATATCAAATCATTTCAAGCAATTGGTGGATGAAGCCCTTAAAATACAAAATAATTAGATGTTGTATCAATTTGCATAGATTATTTAGTGACTACCATCTACAAATGTTGTGGCACAACCATTTAGTGCCTCAATACTATTCAAAATTTAGATGAACTTTGATATTCCTATATTTGAAGGAAAAATCAATGTGGAAGCAATGGAGAATTGGTTGGACCAGCTATTTACATATTTCTCTATCAATCATTTATATGATAAAGAGATCAATTTTGCCTTGCTAAAAGCTTCAATAAAAGTCTATAATTCTAGGAAGCATACAATAAGAACCATGAATATGTAGAAGACCCTACATAGGATGAGTTCATGGAAGTAGTCAAGAATGTAAACTATCCAGTAGGCTCCTATGAATATCTATACATGTGATGGAAACAACTACATTAAGGCAAAAATTAGTCTATTATAGACTATATGGGAGAATATAATATAATAAAATATGAATATGAATAAACATACAAGTTTTGAAAATATAAGTTTCACAGAGAGATATCCATGTCACTTAGTAGTGTCTTCTCTCTTATGCCATCAAGCTCTTTAGGGATAAATTTCTATGTGATGTAGTTCCACTATATGTTTGTGATGTGCTCCTTATATAGCTATACATGGGGTGTACAATTCAAGATCTCACAAAGTCATCATCACCCTCAAGGACTAGCAATATAGGATAACAAAGGTAAATCCTTTCACCTTTGTTTCCCTCATCAATTCCAAGCATTGGAAAAGGATGATGATAAAATCAAGGATAATCTATCATGAATATGGTTACTACTAAATTGACTACATAGTCCTCATAACAAAAATGACAAATGGACTGAGTCACTAAAGAATATTGTGATATATTCAAGTCACTCACTAGCGTACCACACCATTATGAGGTAAAATATTCTATTGATTTGGTTCCTAGTTCTCCTTTGTATAATGCTCTTGTATATCATAGACCAATTATTAAAAATGATAATATTAGATATAGATTCAATAGTTGATTAAAAAGGGCCATATCATACTGATTTCTTCTCCTTGTGGTAGTCCAATTATCTTAGCACCAAATAAAGATGGCACATGGAGACTCTTAATTGACTATCAAGATCTAAAAAAACCATTATGATTAATTGGTATCCATTATCTTAGATTGATGATCTATTGGATCAACTATGTGGTGCAAAGTTCTTTATCAAGATTAACCTCAAATTTGGGTACCACCAAATTCCCATTGAGCCCACATATGTGTGGAAAATAATTTTTAAATCCAAAGAGGGTCTATTTTAGTGGTTAGTTATACCTTTTGGCTTAACTAACACACCAAACATTTTCATGAGGATTATGGATGACATTCTATGACCCTTCACCAACTCCTTTGTAGTTATGTATTTTTATAACATTATCATCTACAAAAAGGAGTGGGAACAACACTTTCAACATGTGCATGAAGTGATCCAAACTCTTTGTTACCAAAAAATGTACATGCACCTAGAAATGTATATTTGGCATGAGGTAATTCTAGTACCTTGGGTACATTATCAATGAGGAAGGTGTTCATGTTAACCTTGAAAATATTTAGGTTATCCAAAATTGGCCAACTCCAAAGACTCTCATGGAGCTTCACAACTTTTTGGGTCTTGCCAATTTCTATTGTAGACTTATTCTAGGGTTTTCACACATTGCATAGCCATTGAAATAGTTGAAAAAAATGGGATCAAATCTAAGTTCCAATGGGGATAAACACAATAGAGAGCCTTTGAGAAGCTAAAAATTTAACTGTGCTCAACACCTATCCTTGCCCTACTATAATTAAGGTACCCTTTTGAACTAGTGATAGACACATCAAACTATGTAGTGGGAGTTGTCCTTACACAACAAGGCCACCCTATTGCATACCACATCAATAATTTCAATGATACTGCTAGAAACCCAGGTGTTGTAGGTGAGTTGGAGAGGAGAGGGCAATCCTCCAAGGGAGGTCCCAAGTTCGAATATCCACCCTACCAAAAAGCTAAATTAGGTACCCAAAAATCCAATTGATAATGTTGGTGCGTACAGGGCTGGGTGTGACTCCCGGGTTAATTTGACGGTGTAGAACCCCCTGTTCGTGGTCTCTCAAACCAAGGCGGCCCCACAAGGGGTTTTTCGTTTAAAAAAAATGATACTGCTAGAAAGCATCCCATATATGAAAAAGAACCCTATTCCATTGTTTAGGCTTGCAAGGAGTGGAAGCACTACATATTGGAAAAATTAATGATCATTGAAACTGATCATAGACCTATGAAATTCATCCAAGGATAGAACAAGTTCATGAATGAGAAGTGTAAAAAAATGGACCACATACTTGTGGAAATTTCATTTTATTATTCGATACAAGAAGGGAAGCAATAACTTGGTTGTAGATTGCTTGAGCCAACCACCCATCATAACACTCATTATCATCATTGATTCTTTTAGTCATGAGACATAAAATTGGTGCATCATATATGGTGCTAACCCTAACTTTACTGAGATATACCAAGAACTCTAGTCAGGTAAGCATGCTTTTGTTTTTTATTTACAGGGACATCAACTCTATCACATGGTACACATATATGCATCATCTATTGAAGTATTTGAGATGATATAGAAAGTGTACTTCAGTAGGGTAGTGGGTCACCTTGGTGTAGAGAAAAATCTAGTCATTTTTCAAAAATACTTCTTTTGGCCAAATATTAGGAATGAGGGGTAAAAATATGTCAAGTCTTGCACACCTTGCACCATTACAAAGCCAACCAATAGAAAATTAGATGTATACACACACCTATAAATATATATCAAGATTCGGGAATTGTCTTCATGATGGTTGATTGCTTTTCCAAAATGGCTCTCATGATCACTTATAAGAAGAGTTTCACAACTAAATAAATTGCAAAACTATATTTCATCCATGTATGGATTCATTTTGGTATGCCAAAATCTATTTTCTTAAATAGGGACAATAGGTTCTTGAGCACCTTATAGAACACTCTTTGGGATATTATGGACATAAATGTCCTTAAGACCACATCATTCCATACTTAAACTGATGTAGAAACATAAGTTTTTAATAGGATGATCGTGCACCTATTATGTATGTACAATTCAAAGAATCCTCAAATGTGGGATAAAAATATCATACATTCAATAGGAGTATAATAGGGATTTACATAGCTCTACCACACATAGCCTCTTTCATGTGTGTATTGGTTTTCAACCCTTCTTTCCTATGGATGTGGATTTTATCATCTCACTTGGGGATTTCATGCCATATAAATAAAGAGAAACAAAAAAGGTAGTGAAATTTGTGGATTATATTCAACATGTGCAATAGTAGGTTCATGACCTCTTGGACCAAGTGAATGCAAAGTACAAACAACACCATGACCATCATCACATCTCACATTATTTTCAATTGGGAGATATGGATTGGCTATGATTGTATAAATAATGCCTTGTAGGTCCACATAGGAAAATAATACCTCTATGCTATGGACCTTATACCATCACCAAACAAGTGGGATATAATATATTTGAGCTAGATCTACCTTGTTATCTTGGTTTGCATCTCATTTAAATGTTGAGCTTTTTAATCCATATTATACACATTTTCTAGACACTTTAGTAGTAGTAGAGAAGTTAGTAATAGAGGATAACATAGTTGACATGTGGAATAAAACCACTAGGAAAAATCCATATAGCTATATATGGTAATCTAAGTGGGTCAACTTAGTCACCAAGCCAAGTATTTCATGAACTTATCTAAAAAAGGATCTTCTAAACTTTATGTCAGAACTGGATGCAATGGAGACCATTACTTCTCAAGGAGAGTATACTGATATAGATGGCTTAACCCCTAGACTCATGTATCTCAGATAACTTGTGTCGTGACCCAAAGATCCTTAAACCTAGTTTGCTCCAATTCAACCCCTTATATAATTTTTTTATATATATTTATATATAACTTCATAAGGGTTGATTGAGTTCTCATTCTAATGAAAGATATACCTGGTCTCTAGTAATCCTTCCTAGAGTTGAATAACTCATGACCCTCAACTAAGAGTTACAATCCAAGCCTAATGTGCAACCATCCCTACTTCACCACATGTCCATTTGTGAGAAGCATTGGTGTAGTTCTCTTCCACTCCAACTACCTTTAATTCCTAACAATGTAGTTGGTTCTCCTTTCACTCTATTGAAAGGAAAGGACCTAGTATTTACCCTTGCACAAGTCCTTTAGTTCAAGGGTTCTAGGACACTAGTCATTCTCTTCACGCAAATATTTTAGCGTAAGATATCTATAGACATAGTTCACTACTCTTTATCACAAGCCTTTTAGTGAAAGAGTTCCATGAATATGCTAATATCTACTCACTACCCAATTCCTTTAGAGTAGGAGTACTAAGCATCATCCACAATAATTTGACCAACATATTTTCCCAAGAGGATCCCTTACCCGGTATCTAATATATAAATGGGATCCCTCTAGTTTCCATTTCCCAAACTATTTCAAAGGTGATATCAATTACACGAGTACGAGTTGGGAGAAATATTCATTTAAATTATTTTAAAATAATTAATCAACTTACCCACATTTCATTACTAATCATTGAGTAGTGGGTATCCATCGATTATAGATGTCACCCGAAGGCTCTAAATATCTATATGTCCACATTTATTTATAGGGTAAATATTATAATATCTACTCTAATCAAGACACATTGTTAATCCCGAAGATACTTTGAATCTCAAGCTTTGCAAAAAAATAATCTAATGAATTATCCAATTTAGCTTAGTTTCAGGTGATTCTAGGTAAGTCCCATAAGACACCAAAATAACATATGCATATCTTTACATGAGGTCAAGTTAACTCAACTAGCATGATCTTGATTATCATAATAAAATCATTAGACAACTATCCAAACTATAAATAGGATTCCAAATCACATTACTGGTAGTGCATCACTAGACAACCCCTAGATATGTATATACAAGTGACTTAATTCATGAGATAAATATCTATTCAAAAGAATTTACATTAAGGTATTCAGAGTTCTACTGCCATTCATCACTTGACTAGAACCAGTTTCATCCTCCAGCTGGTGGTGATTGAGGACCATATTCTCCTTGAAAATATTTAATCCTTATACAATTGAAAATATCCCACACTCATTTAAAAATGTAGAGCTTCTTTAGTACAGACTCCAGTTGCACCTACGACTGTAATCACACCAACATCCATAGAATACTTCGGTAGCAGCTCAATAGTACCAACCAAGAAAATATTACCTTATAACAGATATTAGAGATGACTCCTTAGCTCTTTCAAGAATTCTCACAAAGCATTCATACTGAGTCTCAAATTCCAACCATTCTCTTCGAGGATTCTCAAATAATCATTCAAAGCAATAATAGATCTCTCTAAAATTTTAACAATAGCAATGATAATTCAATGCATTCATTAAACACATTCCTTTCAATGAATAGAATTCTAGAATAAAAAATATGGTAGAATTCATCCATTCTTCCTTTCATATGTCTATCAATTACCATTCTTCAGGAATTCACAACCATAAGAAAGCAAACCAAATTGTAATTGATAATTATTGTATAAATAATACAAATGGTGCTTAGATTAGCCCGTTGGTTATGGAGCTAACAAGTCATGAATAGGAATAGTTACAAAAATACTAACAACATAACCAACTAATGTAATAATAGCTATATAGAGATAACTATATGCTAACATCCCCCATTATTACATTATTTGGGTAATGTAAAAACTACTAGCTACACTATCATCACCCCATACAACAATATTTGGGTAAAGTATATAACTGCCCCAATATAGTGAAGAAGATGTTTATATGCTAGCTCTTGCTCTTGTTCGGGCTCTGTCATAGTGCTCTGGCTGGTCCTAAGAAAAAAATGGATCATTACTCACTTTGTCTTCACATCAATGAATGCACTTATTGTAATCTTGTCATCCAACCAAATTGCATGGGTAACCAACCACTACAATCGCTAGGTGTAGTAGAGTAGATCACTTCATATGAGGTTCATTCGGTTACAATATGATTTTGCAAAAAGTGTTGATAAGGTAGCTAAGGTGTTGGTCATTGTCAAAAATGCACCCTTATAAGTTCCCCCCTTTTGTTGCAAAACATGTTGTAATATCTGCAAGAAGTGTGACTAAGGTGTCGGTCTTGCCGAAAATGCACCCTTATAAGTCGTCCTTCCTTTTTAGCAAAAATAGTGTGAAGGAAGAAATGTATATCCCCCTTAAGTGCAAAATATATGCAACTCATGAAGCTTGTTTACAAATATTGCTGCTTAGGCAAATCTACACTAGAAAAATCCCCCATTTTATTACAAGTACTTCAAACAAAAAATATTTTGCTATTTATGAAGCCTAAAAAAGAGGTACAATCACCCCTTTACGTCAAAAAAAAACTTATGCTATTTATGAAGCCTAAAAAGAAGTTGTGGAATGGTGCTTGCCTAGGATGACAAATTTGTGTCCCTTACAAAGTGATATGAGCCATGAGCACTTTGTGTGCTCTTTCTAAACCAGAATTAGAATTGGAGTCAGACACTTCACTAGCAACATTCACCTTTGGTTGCTTGTTCTTGTGCCAACACCTATTTGTGTCATGATTATCCTTGTCACAAATATTGTAGTATCTCTTCTTAGGTTGTTTTCCCTTGGAATCCTTGGAAGAATTTCCTTCCTTCTAAAAATTACCCTTCTTCTTAGAACCCTTCTTGTTGGAATAGAGGGTTGTATTAGAAGATTCATCTCTTTGAAGTTGGCGTGCCTCCTCTTCTTGAAGTAGATTGATTAATTCAACAAAGGTAAATTTTCTCTATGACACCTGAAGTGAGGTGATCAACACCTGGTAATAATCAAGTAAATATCTCAATACTACTAAAGTAAGAAGCTTATCATCTACAGGTTCTTCCAAGGAATTCAATTTTTCTTTCAACTCAGACACTCTGCATAGAAAAAGTTCAACTGTCTCACCCTGCTTCATACTCAAACTGTGAAGTTGAGATTAAAGGTAAAGAATGGTGGAATAATTATTTCCCTCATAAATGGTTTGAAGGGCATACCATGCCTCTTTACCATATTCTTTGTCAGCTATGTGAGATTGAACTTCATCTAAAATAACAAGTAGGATGAGCACACTTGCCTTGTTATCTTTCTTGTCAAATGTTATATGATCAGTAGTTGGAGGTGTATTTGTTGTTGATCTAGATCAAAAAATCGAGCCTCTCATCCTAGTACAATAAATTAGGGTTATGATCTCGAAGAATGTGGTCTCAAAGAATGTGCCCCAGTGACAGCTCTGATACCAAATAAGAAAGCGAACCAAATTACCATTGATAATTATTGTATACATAATACAAATGGTTCTTAGATTAGCCTGTTGGTTACAGAGCTAACAAGTCATGAATAGGAATAGTTACAACAATACTAACAACATAACCCACTAATGTAATAATATCAATATGCTAACAATATATAGAGATAACAATATGCTAACAATTCATTTCTAAAAATTATCACAAATACCGAACGCTAACCTAGTCTTTAAGGTTTAATTCATTTCTATCTTCTCAATAAAAATAGAACCAAGCATAATAAAAATAATCATTCACTCAAGGGATGAGTTTCAATTCAATCATATCCATATTTACTATCAACAACAATGATATATTATGCATTCAAAATACACATTCTCTATAGACATAGAATTTAGGTATAATCAAATGCAAATGAAGGCCATCGTTCTCATTTCCAATGACTAAGAATTTACCAAGCATCTTTATCCTAACCACTAAGTTTACCCAAACATTTATGCCATGGAAAAAGAGAAAATTAAAAGATACACTCAAACAGTCTCCACTATTCCAAAACTCACACTAAATAATCATCAATATTAGTTCCTACTCCCAACATCCATATTAAGGAAAAATAATGCCCAAAGGTGAAACCAATTCCTTACTGGTAACTAGGTCAGATGAACCTAGTCATGGTATTCTTTGGATACGTGCGTAGCAACACTAAAGTTTAGAACACAAAAATTTTCCTATAAAAATAAAAGTAACTACAAAATATTTTCTCTATCAACATACCATATATAAAGCATAATAAATTCTTTCATATGACGTACTTTCAGTGATATATCCTAGACATAATTTAACTCACACAAGCACATTTTCAATCACAATTTTTTTGAAGTTTTAACACAGTAAGAAGCATTAGTTTTCTTTACTTACTAAAACTAGTCGCTCACTGCCTTCACACCTTTGTTGCATCAAACCAGTCCTTTGAATCCTGCTTCAAAAATTGTGAATCCTTCCCTTTATTTTTTCTCTCTTACCATTCTAATATGATTCATTTTTCCTCTCTCCTTTCATACGGTGTCCACTCTAGTCTAGACTCTCATGCATTAACTTCCAATGTTCCTTAACAACCCACTCCATTGCACTTCCCCACAAGGAATCCAATGAACATACCATAACCAGATCCACATTCTTACAATAAATGCTATGGGTTCTAAAATAGTCAGGAGTAAAGCACATACCGAAACATTAAAATAGAAATCATTTATAAAACTATCCTTTGCTCTATGTTGATCTTTCCCTATTATTTTCACTATGGTAATTATCAACCAACAATTGTTCTTTTATTTTATAAGATTTCATTATAAGAACTACTATAACACACAAATGCAACTAAGCAATTTCATGATATGCATCTTCATGAAAAGGGGTATTCTTTCGTGTTGCCTCCCATAATTTTTGATAATTTACCCATCACATCATTTTCCCAAGGTATTATTTTCTTAGTGGTTACTCTTTCTACCACTGTAAAGAAACCTGTTCCTGCAAAAATGCACTTTTCATTAGCAGCATCATGTTCTCACATCAAATGTATGTTTCTCAGATCCAAACATGGAATTATCCTACATCCCACAAAGGATCCACATCACATATTTCTCATAAGAAACAAGTAATTTTGCATAATAAAACTGATTTAAACAATCATTCCATCCATAAGCAATATAAAAAACATAAATCCATCAAAATAGAAAAGGGTAGGGTCATGACATCCTCCCCCTTAGGCTTAACACAATCCTTTGTGTGTCATCATAGCATAAACATTAAACAAATATTTACAAAGCATCCTCAAACAGAAATGGAAAATATTTTTGCATGTTTGCTACTTTCTCCCAAGTAGCATTTCTTTTAGAATAATGATCGCATTGAACCCTGCATTGCTCCAAAGTTCATTTTCTCATCCATTTGGATTGGTATTCAAGGATATTTTTTGGTTGACCACTATAGCCTCGAGATTCACCATCTATAAATTAGAGAAATTCCACACATGCTCAGGGTTAGCAACATACTTTTTAAGCAAGGAAACATGAAAGGTGTTGTGAATCTTGGATATATTAGGTGGTAAGGCAAGTCGGTATGCCATAGGACTGATATTTTCTATGATTTCAAAGGGTCCTACAAAATGAGGATCAAGCTTTGTGGACTTGATAGCACTCTTCTTCGGTCTCACCCTCAAGAATACCCTGTCACCAACAACAAACTCTCTGGGTGATCTCTTGAGATCGACATAAATTTTTTGACTATCCACAGTTTCCTTTAAAATTTCTCTGATTGTTCTTAATTTTTGCTCCATTTCTTTGACCATGTCTAGCCCAAGTGCAATCCGATCTTCTATATTATCCCAAGATAATGGTGTCCTCCACCTTCTGCCATACAATGCTTCAAATAATGCCATACTTAATATTGAATGATGACCATTATTATAGGTAAATTCCACTAGATGCAAGTACTCTTCCCAGTGGGTTTTATGGTCCATACAGTACATGTAAAGCATGTTCTCTAACATTTGATTCACTCTTTTAGTTTATCCATCAATTTTTGGGTGATAAGCTAAACTGATATTCAACCTAGTTCCAATGGCTTGATGTAAGGTTTACCAAAACTTATATGTGAATCTTGAGTCCCTATCTGATATAATTACCTTTGGAAAACCATGAAGTTGAAATATTTCTTTGGAAAATCTATTAGCCACAACCATGACATCATCCTTGGTGCTCCTGAGTATAAAGTGTGCAACCTTGGTCAGTTTGTCGACCACTACTAGGATTGCATCATGCTAGAACTTGGTCTTAGGTAGCCCTACTATGAAATCCATTGATATTACTTACCATTTTTGTATCGACACATCATGTGGGTATAAAAAACTAGCAGGATATCGATGTTCTGCTTTAACCTTTTGGAACTCAAGGCATTGAGCAAAAAATTCAATTATGTCTCTCTTCATTCTTGGCCAAAAGAATATCTTTTTCATATTTTCTCTCATTTTTGCTCCTCCTAGATGAGTAGAGTAGGGGGATCTATGAGCTTCATTCATGATCATATTCCTTAGATATCCACTTCTAGGAATTACTACTCTATCCTTAAAACATAGAAAACCATCCTTGATGCTAAAATATTTGTTTTCATCTAGTTTCCTTTCCATATTTTCTTAGATTTGATTACAGTAAGCATCCTAACTTTGCATTACCTTGAATTATTCCATCAAGTCAAAATGAATACAAGATAAGACTACAATGTGTCTCCTTCTACTCAGAGAATCTATGACCTTATTCTCTTTTCATTTAATGTATTCGATGCCAAGGTCATATTCTGTAAGAAATTCCATCCATATTCTCTATCTAGCATTAATAAATGGTTGGATGAACATGCATTGAAGACTCTAATGATCTGTATTTAGCTCAAAGGGTCTTCCAACTAGGTAATATCACCAACTCTTGAGAGAAAAACTACAGTTGCTAACTCTAAATCATGAGTTGCATAATTAACTTCATACTTTTTCAACTTCCTTGATCCATAGGTGACTACAACTTCTTCCTATGAGAGCACTCCTTCGAGTCTCTCTAGCGATGCATCTGTACACACAAAAAAATTCCCTGCAAATCAGGTATTCTTAGAATAGGAGGTGTAGTAAGTTTTTGCGCAAGTAGATCAAAGGTGGATTTACATTTATCTATCCATTTGAATTCCTTCCCTTTCCTTTGAAGGTTAGTTATTAGTGAGGTGATCTTGGTGTAGTATTTCACATATCACCTATAGTACCTAGTTAAGCCCATGAAACTTTAGACCTTAGTTACATTTTTTGAGATGGCCAATTCAAGATGGCTTCTATTTTCTTAGGATCTACAACAATTCCCTCAGTCGAAACAATGTTCCCTAGATATTGCACCTCTAACACATAAAACTCACACTTGGATAAATTCCCATACATATGCTTTTCCCTTAGAAACTCCAACACTAAATTAAGGTTTTTATAATGCACCTCCTTGTTTCGGGAACATATCAAAATATTATCTAAAAACACCATAATAAATATATTAAGGTATTTTCTAAAGATACTATTAATTAGATTCATAAATATCGCTAGATTATTCATCAGCCCAAAGGGTGGATAATAAACTCATAATGTCCATATCGAGTTTAAAAATATGTCTTATGAGTATCTTCCTCTTGAATTCTCAATTGGTGATATCTTGACTTCAAATAAATATCTGAAAAGATTGAGGTATCCTTGAGTTGATCAAAGAGATCTTAGATTCTAGGTAAAGGATATCTATTTTTAATAGTTTCCTTATTTAACATTTTATAGTCAATACATAATCTTAAAGATCCATCCTTTTTCTTTACAAACAATATTGGTGCACCCCATGGTGACACACTTGGTCTAATTAGTCCTTTTTCCAACAATCCTTGAAGTTGTACTTTTAGTTCCTGCATCTTATGGAGTTCATTCTATGAGGAGTCCTATGAATAGGCTCTATTCTAGGTTCAAGTTCTATAGAGAAGTCAAATTCTCTTTTAGGTGGTAATATAGGTAAATCTTCCAAAAATACATCCCTAAACTATTGGAGAAAAGGGTGTTTCCTAAAGACCTCTTCCTTCTTTCCTTCCTCTTGTAGAGTAGAAAAAATGGTGCACCTAGCAAAGGGAAATGAAATGCATCTATTTCTATTTAAGCATTCAAAAGAGACATTAATGTAAGCATGATGACAAATAAGTGAAATAAATGGGGGTTCTCTTTATATTAATCCATTTTCCAAATACACGGTTACAAAACATCCCCTTGAGGGCTCTTAATTGATACAATTCATTACAAAAGTTCAAAGGATCTAATCCTTTCAGAAACTCAAGGTGCGCTTCAGTGTCTTCCTCGCACTCACGAATTGAAGAGCGGGTTTTTGGTACCACTATGATGATCTATCCATATTCAAACTTGTAGCTCCTTCCTTGCATATTGAAATACTTGGATCTACACACAAAGAAATCATATTTGTTAATAGCATATGCGGATTGAGATGAAATCAAAGAGATGCATGCAATATTGAATATAAAAAGTGAAATAGATGGTGCAAAACTACTCCAAATTGCACCAAAACTTAGTATAATGCATATATTCTACTTTAGAGATGATCTATGCTAAAATTAAGATGAAATTATATGCAAAATCCATGGTCATCCCTGGGTGTTCCAATTGGGACTGTTAGAATGAAAAACCTAATTGAAGGTCCAAAACTACTCCAAATTGCACCAAATTCTAGTATGATGCATATAAACTACTCTAGAAATGATCTATGCTAAAATTGAACCAAAATTATATGCAGATTCATGGCCATCCCTAGGTGTTCCAATTGTGACTATTAACCATCCTAGGGGGACGACCACCAAACCTGGTGGTTTTTACCACCAATTCCTCTGGGATCTGGTTCAAACTACTCCTAGGGGTGTTGTCATCAAATTTGGTGATCTAATTCATAGAAATGGGTGGGTTTTGGAATGGATTTGCATATTTTGGGATGACTTGGAAACCTCCTTCGATTGATGAATATTCCAAGTGAAAATACATGGTGAAAGGGAGAGTGAATCTCGGTAGCACTTCATTGTGAAATATTGCAAAGACCTCTCTTTGAAATTGGGTGGAATGACTCCAATTTATAGCCCAAGAGGGCCACAAGGTCAAATGGGCAAGTTAGGGCATGCAAGGTAGGTGTCACCACTTGTCAAAACCATGCCATGCATAGGGTGGGAGAAGTCTCCAAATTGGGCCTCCCATTTGCAGGTTGTGATGGATTTGATAGGCCCTCAATCTATCATAAATCATTGGGTGGGATAAATGGTAGAATTTGATTGCCATTTATCCCACCCTTGAATTTTTAAGGGGCCTAGGCCATGGCCATCCCACCTAGGGATGGTTGTTGGTGGCCATCCCTAGGTGGGATGACCATGAACTATGGTCATCCTGGGGTGGGACGACCATGGCTACATGGCCCAAAACTTCCCAAAAGTGGGGTAAACCTTCCCAAAAGTGGTTAGGACCACTATTTAACCCCTGAGGGTTGCCCAAGGGGGCCATATGGTGTTGATAAGAGTGCATCATTGTAGTCTAATCAGATTGATATGATTTTAGTGTCTATAGATACCTCTTTTTGAGATGCATTATGTGAAATAGAGCGTGGAGCAAAAATAGATGACTAAACTATCAAATGATTAAGGTTATTCAGTAACCTAACCAACTTTAGATGCCTCCATCATGGAAGGAGCATACATTCTTGGAATCCTTTCTTTTGACATATTTGAAGGATTTGATTTTGGTATACCTTTCAACTACACTATAATGATAGGTTTTGGGGCTTAGGGTATACTTGGTCTTGGTTCCTTATTTGGCTTATAAGCCTATTCTGGGATACGTGTCCCAAGGCTTCAAGGAGACCAAGACTTTGTTTTGTTGAATTGGTGCTGAATTATATGCCCCAACGTGGGCTTGAAATTGTCTTTGGCAATGATTCTTTTGAATGTATGCAAGTTGCACTTTTGAGTGTTTGAGTGTTGATTTTGATTATGAATTCATTAATTATGACTACCCCCTCAAGCGATGAGTCGATGAGGGCATGACCAATGATGAAAGCGATGAGTCACTTGACCAATATGACTTGATTAGGGTTCCTTCAACTTTACCCATTGTAAAATTTATCAATTTTGTTAGGATTTTGATGGTTTTGTTGATATTTCATGGAAGAAAGGAAATGAATACCTCATTCCCGTGGAGTGGTCTGACCACAATGGCCTTCTTGGGGATTGAAGTAGAGACTTTTCAATTCATCAATGAACAATTTTGGTTCAATCTTGATCCTTTGTGAATTTTATCAGTTTTGACATGTTTTTGGTGGTTTTTAGGCCATTTTCTTTGCCTTTTCTTCTATTTTTTTGGTGTTTTTTGGTGGCCATCCTAGGGTGGGATGGCTGCATAGTTCATGGCCATCCTAGGGTGGGATGGTCACCAAATTTTCTGGCCATCCCACCCTAGGATGACCATGCTTATTTTATGTCTTTTAAGCTCAAAATTGGCAAAATGAGCTCATTTGCACACTTCTGACTTGGTATATTGAGAGGTGAGGAGTAGGAGAGTGATTTTTTGAAGTGGAGCACTATTGAAACCATCCCACAATCACCATGATCTAGCCTCTAGACTCGATGAGTGGTGGAGCCAATGCGAGATGGGTAAGGGCTGAATTTGCTACTAGACTTTATTTAATTTGGAAATGTAATTATTTTCAATTTTACCAATGAAACACACTAAATATCAGTAAATGAACCTCATTAGTGATATAATTTAGTATTTTGTGTTTTAATTTTTGTTTTTGTGCAATTTTGTTGCATTTTTTGTGTTTTTATGAGGTTTTTTGCCTATTTTTGGTGGTCAAGAAGGCCATTTTTGAGCATTTTTGGGGGCCATCCCTGGGTGGGACGACCATGAATTTGGGAGAAAAAGGTCCCTTTTTTGAGCTGTTTTTGTGCAATTTTGTTGCATTTTTTGAGCTTGCTTGCCTCTGCTAGGTGATCAAGAGTCGGTATCAATTTTTGACTCTTTTTAGACTACTAGGGACTTACTGATAGAGGATGACTGGAAATGGCTTGATACCATTGGTCTCAAACAAGTGACATGGTTAGAGCTAGTGATGGGAGATAGAGCCTACTTGATAGCTTTGATAGATCTGTGGGACCCTCGCACCAACACCTTCCACTTGCTGACTAGGGAGATGATAGTGATGTTAGAGGATATCTATCAGATTTTATGTATTTTGATAGAGGGGCATCTGATTATGTCTACTCATCAAGATCTTAGAGATATGATTTTGTAGAGATACTTTAGAGAGGACTAGTATGAGGTAGTATGAGACTTGCCTAGCGAAGGTATCCTAGTGGAGCTATGGTATGAGGTAGAGGTTTTGACTATGAGACATGCCTTTCTGATGATGCTTATCTCCAACATGTTGCTACTAGACTCATTAGGACTTGGAACGAACTTTTGGAGTTGGCATTTTCACTGGTGGAGTGCACCATAGAGAGGTCGTTAGTGATGGCATGGGGCACTACTTTGCTGGCACAGCTTTATGATGAGTTGTATGAGATCCATTGCCATGAGTAGAAAGGATTGGGATACAGAATTTCTATTGTAGGTGTGGGGATGGTAGCACATTATTATGGATCAACCATGGGGACTACCTTGGATGATGTAGGCACAACTTATAGATGTGGAGATAGGATATGGGATCCTATGGTAGTGGGACTAGGAGAGGGGTCATAGTCATCCTTATGTAGGTATGATTGATCATTATGCATAATCATTTGCATGGCTCAGGGTAGAGGAGGTTATTTGGAGACCATACAAGGATTGTCTAGCATGGCTTGAGGTTGAGGTGCAGCTTCATTGGGTATGGTGAGGGAGATGGTTAGTTGGTCGACATGAGATCGAGCGAGAGTATTTCCCATATGCTCGAGTGATGTGGTAGTTTGGGCTATGCCAAGGGTTGCCTAGCGAGCCAGTGATCTACCGATATCATGGGGATGAGAGGACACTTACTTGGCCTATAGTGGAGGTAGTTGGAGAGGAGGTAGATCTTATGGAGGGCATATCTAAGCTAGATGATGTAGGGACCATAATAGAGTATGACTCCTGGTGGGTGATGCACCAGTGGTGAGGGGAGGGACTGCTAGGAGGTGGTATATATGTGGTGATAGAGGAGGCTCATGAGGAGGCTATAGATGAGGGATATGATGAGGCTCTAGATGAGGAGGAGCTAGACTTAGGTGAGTGACATGTGCATCATCGAAAAGATGATGAGTGGATGGATAGCATGGATATGGAGGGTCATTAGGATGATTATGATGAGGATGATTTTTATGAGCATGGAGTGTAGGTATAGTTGGTAGCATGGGATGCCACCATTGTTGAGCTATAGGGTGAGTTGATCAGAGGGAGATAAGAGTGGAGGGAGTATATAGAGGAGAGGACTCTCCTATAGGTATAGGTGTAGACTACATAGGTAGATATTTATAGGTAGGCATTAGTGATTGAGAGGTAGGTAATAGAGTTAGCTACTTTTTAATCATAGGTTAGAGTAGGGAGCTCGAGCCATGGGGTATCTAGTAGTGGTGAGGTAGCTAGGCTATGGGAGGAGGTGACACAACTCTAGACCTTACTAAGTGACTACCAGGCTCATCATCGAGAGGATATGGCATACACATAAGATTTGGAGGATGAGGTAGCATACCTTAGAGGGTGCTTACTAGCTCATCCTTCTGCTAGTGGGTCCCAGTAGAGTAGGAGGAGTGGTATAGGGTAGTCATCTATGAGGATGGGGGCTTCTAGCTCTATGAGGAGATTAGATAGGGTTAGGGGAGTAGATCTGGGAGCTCTCAATGAGTGATGATTGAGGGTGGTGGTGAGAGTCATGGTGTCGATCCTATGTGACCATGGATTTTGAGACTCTATGGTTATTTTTGGATTTTGGGAGCATGAGGTCTGAGGACCCACTTGATTGTAGCCTATGGGTAGTTTTTGGATTATGATGTATCTTTTTACCCCATATATATATGAGTTTTTCTATTGTCATCATGTGTTTCCTTACTACTTTATTAGATGTATGCAATGTTTATGTTTACTTTATTGATGCTTTTATGGATGCTTATCATGGATGCATGTATTGTAATATGATGTTATTTGATGATATGTACATGTGTGTATGCATAATGAAATGGATGATTTGTTAATCTGTATGATGAATTATGAATACTATTTGACACACTAGATGCTAGCACCATAGACTATACAAAATTCATCGATTCATTTTAATGTTATCATAAGATTATGTAATGGATTGTGAAAATGTAAACTAACAAACATGTGATAAAATGGTATGGCATGGAATGAATAGTAAGATGTTATAGAATGTCCTTGAGGTTTTCATGAGACTCAAACACTCTAGTGACCTAGTCAAAAGTTGTATATTAACTATGCAAGACTTTTTGGCAAGGTATAAATCTTCTAGGATGACCAAGATATTCAATATCCCTATGTGTGCATGTGAGTTCATTGTTATGATAATGCATAAAGTTACCCTAGTGCCAAACATGATTTATGCAGCCCATATGTACTGAATATCACCCTGTGAGTATCATGATCCTGAGTTTTGTACGTAGTTGGATTAGACCATAGGTAATATAGGCTACCAAAAGCTAGCTCATCCATAAGCAAACATTGGTCTATACAAAATAAGGTCGCTAATGTGATAGACATATCATCATGTGTAGGGATTCAAGTTTAGTACTCCCTTATTTTCTTTTATTTTT
Source organism: Wollemia nobilis (assembly GCA_028583015.1). Taxonomy (NCBI): domain Eukaryota; kingdom Viridiplantae; phylum Streptophyta; class Pinopsida; order Araucariales; family Araucariaceae; genus Wollemia; species Wollemia nobilis. The sequence continues at coordinate 1,473,239 of JAQPPZ010001689.1, read as the reverse complement.
GAATTACTCTAGGGATTTGCTCATTTTTGTTTTGGTGAGCAAGGGATTTTGGTAGTGGTGAGAACCACTTTTTATTTTACTTTTTTCTTTTGATAGTGGTGAAAACCACTTTTTCTTTTGGGATTTTTGCTTTTGTTAGTGTTAAAAACCACTATTTATTTTTCTTTTGCTCTTGTATTTGTTTCTTCTTTGGATACTTGCCTAGATTTGGTGTGGGGTAAGGGATTTTTATTGCTTTGGGTAGGGAGGAGCTTGTCCTTTTGTCAATTCTCAACATTTTTGAACCATGCGCATAGGGGGATGAGCAAGGTAAACTTTTCACTTAAGGTAACAAGGACCACTTTGTAGGTTTCATCTTTCCTTGTGCAAAACTTGGATTTATTAATGTGAAAATATGTTGGGATTATGATGTATACAAGGTATAATCAAAGCAAGACTCTACCTTCTAAAAATTAGGATAGCTTTCTACAAAATCTGAAAAGAAAACTAGAGATGGTTGAGTGACCAAAAACCCTAATGACACCTTATAACAAATGACTAGGTGAAGGGAAATATACACAAATATGAAAGGTGGGGAATGTGGATGGAAATGATAATTGTAATGTAGACGGGTGTTAATAATGACTTTTGACAAAGTTGATTTTGAAGGATGGCTAGTGTACAGACCTGGTGCTAGACATGTATGAGCAACTCTAGAATGTAAAATGCAATGATGGGTATGCTTAATGCAAGTGATTGTATAATGCAGCGATATGAAATGTAATGCAATATTTTTGTATTTTTGTTATTTTAATGATGTTTTTGATTTTGATATATATTTATTTATATATATATACATTTGACCAATGGGCTTAGTGGATGCCATTGGGGCTTTTTGGGTGACCAAAGGGTTTATGGATACCTTTGGGGCTTTTTGGGTGACCAAAGGGTTTATGGATACCTTTGGGGATTTTGGGTGACCAAAGGGTTTATAGATACCTTTGGGGATTTTTGGGTGACCAAAGGGTTTATGGATACCTTTGGGGCTTTTTGGGTGACCAAAGGGTTTATGGGTACCTTTGGGGCTTTTTGGGTGACCAAAGGGTTTATGGATACCTTTGGGGCTTTTTGGGTGACCAAAGGGTTTATGGGTACCTTTGGGATTTTGGGTGACCAAAGGGTTTATGGGTACCTTTGGGGCCTTTTGGGTGACCAAAGGGTTTATGGATACCTTTGGGGCTTTTTGGGTGACCAAAGGGTTTATGGGTACCTTTGGGGCTTTTTGGGTGACCAAAGGGTTTATGGGTACCTTTGGGGCTTTTTGGGGTGACCAAAGGGTTTATAGGGTACCTTTGGGGCTTTTTGGGTGACCAAAGGGTTTATGGGTACCTTTGGGGTTTTTGGGGTGACCAAAGGATTTATGGGTACCTTTGGGGCTTTTTGGGTGACCAAAGGGTTTATGGATACCTTTGGGGATTTTTGGGTGACCAAAGGGTTTATGGGTATCTTTGGGGATTTTTGGGTGACAAATTTTTGGGATTTTTTTGTGATAATATTGGATGGATGGATGATCTCTATTGGATGGGCGATTGGGTCTATTGACAAGAGGTTGTCACAAGACTTGTGGGGGTGGTTGCGGTGGAGGTGGAATGATCAAAGGTGGTCGATGTGGAAGGGGATGAGCTTGCTCCTTGAGTGGTAAAAGTTATCACTAGATGGGATGTTGTAATGGGAACATACATAGATAGAACTCTTCTTCATCATCCAATGGGATGATCTATTTATACTCTTCATCTGAACTAGGGGAGTTAATAGGTGCTATATCATAATCTGATTCATCATCAGTTGTCCATTCATAAGGGGGACCTTGATCCTCTTCCTCATTTTTGGATGGAAGAGTATGTGAACCTTCACCTTCTTCATAGGATTGGGTGAAATCATGAGATATCCCTTGATCTATCATATTTATGGGAAAATAATCCCCCAAAGAGTGGACATGATTAGGATTAGTGTAAGGATCACATGCAAGCTCATCCCTATAGTTCAAACCTAGGCACTCTAAAATTTTTGTGAGGACATCGAGAGGCATAGGCTTGTTGTGTCCTAAGCTAGATTTATCATATGGCAATTGATATTGTAGTTGGAAAGGAATATGAGTACCTTGTTCGTACAACCCCAAACCATAGCCATGCCAATGGTAGTGATGGAGATATCACATGGCATAGTCAAGATTGGACATATAATTGATGTCCTCAAAAAAGGGTTCTTCATCCTCTTCTTGTTGAGGAGATGGTTCTATGCCATATTCAATACCCCCATATATGAAGTTCATTTTATTGGGAGGTATACCTAGAGGTACGATGGTACCTATGGGAAGATGAGGTCATCCCATATTTTGTATTGTCTCAATGGCTAGAACTATTGTGATATTCCTCACTAGGTATTCTCCTAAACCCATAGTAGCTAAATGGACTGTGACCTAGGATGGTGAGGATGGAGGAGATGGAAGTGAGGCTTGAGATGACTCAATGCTTACCTCATGAGGTGGTTCCTCATCTTCTAGACTAGGAATCTCTTCCATGGAAATGGTAGAGATGATTGGAGGGATCTCATCAATAGGCCTCTTCAACATGTTCCTCTATGGAGGATTTGATGATGATGAAGGTGTATCTGAAGGTGCCAATGATGATGGTGGTATAGAAGAAGATGGTAATGGATCAATGGAAGGTGATAATGAAGGAGTCAGACCTTGAATGGATGTATTTGGTTGGAAGTCCACATGAGTTGATGGTAAGGTCGACTCGGGGATATGTTGCACCAAGTTGCAGTATTTGAAGGGCTCAAGGTCTATGGAGACAACATGTACTTGCCCTTCGTGAGTGTACTTCAAACATTGGTGAGCTATGGATGGCACACACTTCATGTCCCTAATCCAGGGTCTACCCAACAAGATATTATAAGCCATTGCACCCTCTAAGATGTGACACAATATTGGTATGGTTTTGCATCCCACCTGAATAGGTAAGACTATAGTGCCAACCATTGAGCATAGAGTATCATTGAATGCTCTGAGGGTATATGTGGATGCAACAATATGGGATGCTGGAAGACCTAGATGTTGGAGAGCATTTATGGTGATGATATTTCTTGAAGAACCAATGTCAATTAGAACTCTTTTGTAAGGTGTTCCATTTACACATGTAATGATGTGTAAGGGAGGATCAACCACCTCATTTGATATTGGTTTGAGTTCATGTTCATGAAATGTGATTACTAGATCTTTACACTACTGAACGTGCCCCATAAAATTGATAAAGGAGTTAGACTACTGGGGCTATAGTTCAATCGACTTAAGGATCTCCATAAGAGCTTCTCGATGAGGTGGAGACTATTGGATAAGCTCATAGATAGAGAGTCAAGCCGATGTTGTTCGTAAGCTTTGAGCAAGCTTACTTTTTATGGTGACCACTAGATGAGGTGGAAGGCTTTGCACTGGAGGTGGTAGAGGCTGTGACATGGAGGGAATATCATTTGAAGCTGTAGGTGGTGCAACTTGATTTGGATAATACCTATTCCTTGTCATGATGCTAACCATCCTAATGAACCCTTGTTGAGGGGGTGTCGTATGGACCTCATTTACCTATTTTTCTTGATTTACCTACACCTCATGAGTGGGAAATGGGTCTTTAAAGACACCCATTTGTTGATTATTTATCGCAAGAGGGTTATCAACTTGAAGATCATTCCTCTCAATCATGTCTTGTACTAGGTGTTTGAAACCATAGCATATTTGCATGTCATGCCCATTCTGCCTATGGTACTTATAATATAGGTCTTCATGATATCCCATGGACTTTGGTTTACCCGTACTCGGATCTATAGGCTAGATCTCAGGTAGAGTAATTGCTTTGGCCACACATAGATGATCAAATAGGGAATCCATAGACTCAGTGAAGGGTATAAATTATCGCTTAGGGTGATGTTGCTGGTTTTGCCCTTGATTCTCTTGAGTGTTGTTATTGTAACTTGTAGGAGGAGGTTGGGCCTGATAGTTTACCTTCTGAGGTAGTATTGGTTGCACAGGCCCTGGAATGCTAATGGCAACTTGATTAACTATTGCCAGCTTTGGTTGTGTTAGATTGCCCTTTGTGTTCTTATTCCACTCCTTTTTATGGGGTTTTGTGATCTCCCCCTCTTGAATTTTGATTTCTTCGATTGTTCTAGCCTACGCTAGAGCATCTTCAAGAGTTTGGTATTGTTGGAGTTGTAGCAATAATGAAATTAGCTTTAAACAACTCTTGGAAAACATGTGAGTCAACTCAGACACTGGTAGTAGGTATGGTAGCTTAGCGAGAAGCATTCACCACCTATTACCATAATTTATGATTGACTCATCTTCATACTGCTTCAACCCTGTGAGGTCTATTAAAGTCACCTTTCACTTAGTGTTAAAGGTAAAACATTCTAGGAATGCATCCACAAATTATTCAAATCTATGGATGTTGTGCCTTGGGAGTTGATTGTACCACTCTACGGTTGGGCTAGAGAGGGTAATAAAAAATATTCTTAGAAGTAAGGCATCATTATCTTGGATACTGAAGCATTGATTCATGAACCTAGTAACATGCTCCTATGCATCTTCCTCTCCTTTGAATCTATCCAACTTGGGCATTTTGAAATGCTCTAGGTATGGAGGGGAAGGTATTGATGGGTGAAGTGGTTGACTATGAAGCTGGTGCAAAGTGGGATTTTGAAGCCTGGACCTAGAGGTCTTGTTTTCTATTATTTCCATGCATTCAAGCAATGCTTTATATGCATCAGAGGATTTGATCTCCTCTTATTTGCTTTGGCCCTATGAGGGAGGGTGAGGAATGTCAAGCATATGGTATGGTGGTTGATTTTCATCAACCATACCTCCATAAGGTGCTTCTAGATATTCCTCTTCTGGTTCCAGATCATCGTAGGCTCCATAAGGTGTTTCTTGAATTGGCCTACAAGGAGGAACAAATGCCTATGGAAGGTGATCTATGTTTGGCCTAGGAGGCAAGTCCCGATTAGGCCTAGGAGGTCGAGGAGGCAACATTTGGTTAGGCCTAGGAAGCCTATTTTGATTAAAAGTAGGTTGCCTCTGATGAACCCCCTATCTATGAGTACTTGGGGTAGGGACCCCATTATGTAAGGTCTCTTGGAACAACTCATGGGTTTGTTGTTCAATCCTTTGTTTTTCTAACTGATGTTGGTGATCCAAGCATTGTTTATCTAGTTAAAGTTGATTGAATTGAGCTTGGTGGTCAACATATATTTTAACAACTTGGTTTATCTGATCAGTTATGTGAGGTCTATTAGCCCTAGCACTATTGCCATGATGCCTATCTTGTTTAGGAGGATCTAAAAGGTCGACTATGAGCTTCCCTCGATTGAGAGAGGTCATATTCACTTGAGGCTCAGTCCTAAATAGATGTTATTTATACTCAACTAGTGTAGAAGCACATCGTGCTTGCATGGAATAATGAGATCGAGGATAATCAGGATTCTCCTCGGGTCTTCCTTCATAAATGAGGAAAGGAAGGGCTGAATTTTCTCACCCAAGGTGATGAGTATCATACTCATCTTGGTACTTATATTTTTGAGACCTATTAGGGTGATTTAAGGGTGTATTTTGATCATTTGGCCCTACCCATGGTGAATAATCTTGATCTTGCATGTAGGTGTGCGAGGTAGACCGAGCAGGCATGTGGATGCATGGTATTGCTCTATTTTTTTGTGCCTCAATGCATGGTTGCCATTCTTGAAAGAAGGCATGTGAAGTGTCTATATCTAGAAAGTATGTTCCCTGATTAGGACCAAGACCTGTAGGGGTGTCCCATGTAGGGGTCCCTTGTAGGTTAGGTTCTTGATTTGACATTCTAGGACTTGGGTGAGTAGGAGGCCACCAAGGAGGTATAATCATATCCTTAGGGTCAAATCAGAGATGGTCTATGTCTCCTTGCCTACTCTTCATAGCATCAACCCTTGAATGGGCTTGGCTGTGGGTGCATACCATAGCTACTTTGTTCCAAACCCTACGTGATTATCTCTTTTACAAATTTTAATGATGCAACACACAAGAATGAAAACACACAATAATACAAGTGTTTATCTCTTTTAAATATTTTATGTGTTCCCTAAAATTATTTGGTGTGTTTTTTATTTATTGTTTGCAAAGAGATCTCTTTTCATGTGTTTGAAGATGGTTGATGTAATTCTCAATTTGTTTAAAGGATTTCACCTGTATACTCATAGCTCAACAATCGATAATGAAGTTCGATCATGTAAACCAACCAAAGTATGGAGATGAAGCCCATACCTATTCAGGGAGCACAGGTCCTACTATTCCTCACCCATATTGATCGTGGGTAGTGATACACCCTTTAAAGAGGAATGCATGCTATTTTCCATGGCTAAGATGGTTCTTGGAGCTAGATTTGGCCAAAAAATAGGGTTCGTATCATGTGAGCCAATGGGTGGAGATGAAGCCCACCATCGTTGGTCTCTATTAGTGGTTGGGGATGAAGTTCCAACTCACTAATGTTAAAATGTGATGTGGTGTGTGTGGTTCCTTTTATACTTAAAGAAATTAAAACAAAATAGCACTCAATGAAACTTCACTAAATGCAAAATAATATTTCACTTTTAGAAGTATTTGAATAAATGATGGAACCTACAAAATGCATACCCTATATGTCAACCTAACCATTATGTAGGTCGCAAGCAATCAAACCACACAAATGCATGCTTAAGCTATTATTTTCCTATTTTTTTTTTTTTTTTTTTTTTTGAGATTTAATAAAAGTGAAATCTACTTTTCAACAAACAAGGAAAAGACATAAAAAACTAAATCTAACCTTCTCTAAATAGTAATAATGCAAAGTAAAGGTCTAGATACTCATCTTGAAAGCCTAAGATGTTGTTGTTTCTATCAATTTGAGTTGTAAGCCCCCTATTTTGTGGTCATCCTAGGGTGGGATGATTGCAAATTTGGGGGTCATCCCTAGGTGGGATGGCTGCTGTGGCCATCCCTGGGTGTTCCAATTAGGAAATCAGGGGTCATTTTAGGCTAGAATGACCAAAACCTACAACATTTTAGAGATAAAAATAGAGTTAAAACTTACCTAAATGAAATGGGATAGGGGTCCCACCATGATCACCACTATAGAGTAGAAAAAATGGTGCACCTAGCAAAGGGAAATGAAATGCACCTATTTATTTAAGCATTCAAAAGAGACATTAATGTAAGTATGATGACAAATAAGTGAAAGAAATGGGGGTTCTCTTTATATTAATCCATTTTCCAAATACATGGTTACAAAACATCCCCTTGAGGGCTCTTAATTGATACAATTCATTACAAGGTTCAAAGGATCTAATCCTTTCAGAAACTCAAGGTGCGCTTCAGTGTCTTCCTCGCACTCACGAATTGAAGAGTAGGTTTTTGGTACCACTGCGATGATCTATCCATATTCAAACTTGTAGCTCCTTCCTTGCTTGAAATACCTAGATCTACACACAAAGAAATCAGATTGGTTAATAGCATGTGCATATTGAGATGAAATCAAAGAGATGCATGCAATATTGAATATAAAAGGTGAAATAGATGGTGCAAAACTATTCCAAATTGTACCAAAACTTAGTATAATGCATATAATCTACTTTAGATATGATCTATGCTAAAATAGAAATGAAATTATATGCAGAATCCATGGCCATCCCTGGGTGTTCCAATTGGGACTATTAGAATGAAAAACCTAATAGAAGGTCCAAAACTACTCCAAATTGCACCAAATTCTAGTATGATGTATATAAACTACTCTAGAAATGATCTATGCTAAAATTGAACCAAAATTATATGCATATTCATGGTCATCCCTGGGTGTTCCAATTGTGACTGTTAACCATCCTAGGTGGGGATGACCACCAAACTTGGTGGTTTTTACCACCAATTCCTCTGGGATCTGGTTCAAACTACTCCTAGGGGTGTTGTCATCAAATTTGGTGATCTAATTCATAGAAATGGATGGGTTTTGGAATGGATTTGCATATTTTTGGATGACTTGGAAACCTCCTTCGATTGATGAAGATTCCAAGTGAAAATACATGGGTGAAAGGGAGAGTGAATCTCGGTAGCACTTCATTGCAAAATATTGCAAAGACCTCTCTTTTAAATTGGGTGGAATGACTCCAATTTATAGCCCAAGAGGGCCATAGGGTCAAATGGGCAAGTTAGGGCATGCAAGGTAGGTGTCACCACTTGTCAAAACCCTTGCCATGCATTGGGTGGGAGAAGCCTCCAAATTGGGCCTCCCATTTGTAGGTTGTGATGGATTTGATAGGCCCTCAATCTATCATAAATCATTGGGTGGGATAAATGGTAGAATTTGATTGCCATTTATCCCACCCTTGAATTTTTGAGGGGCCTAGGCCATGGTCATCCCACCTAGGGATGGTTGTTGGTGGTCATCCCTGGGTGGGATGACCATGAACTGTGGTCATCCTGGGGTGGGACGACCATGGCTACATGGCCCAAAACTTCCCAAAAGTGGGGTAGAACTTCCCAAAAGTGGTTAGGACCACTATTTAACCCCTAAGGGTTGCCCAAGGGGGCCATATGGTGTTGATAAGAGTGCATCATTGCAGTCTAATCAGATTGACATGATTTTAGTGTCTACACCTCTATCTCATTTAACTTCATAATATATACCATTCCTCTTTTTTGATGGATTTATTGAATTGCATAGCCAGGAGGATTTGGGGTTGAAAAGTTCCTTGTAGGCTATTCACTCTACAAATAAGTCCATCATCATCTGAGTATTAAACCCATCGATCCTGAAAATTAATCACTCATTTATGCTCTTATAGCCAATCCATTCCCAATACCACATCAAAATCATGCAATGGTGCAATATATAAATATCCTAAGGTTATTCCACTAGGTAAGGTAATTTTAGCCATAGTATAACAATGGTTCACAGAGTAGGTTTGTCTTGAACCATACTCAACCTTCCACCCATGTTCTAAGATTCCTGGCCTTTCTATTATATCTCTAACTAAGCTAGTGGAAATAAAGCTATTTGTAGCTCCACTATAAAATAATATTTTAATTCTTTTACCAAAGATCTTACCTCTTATCACTAGTAGTGTAGCTTGACCATCCAAATCTGGTTTCTTATTGCTACGTAAATCTAATACGCTAGCTCCTTAGGTTTTGTTTCCTTGTACATTAGTTATTTTCATTTAGAACCCATACCTATTCTTTGAGGATAATTTTTTGTATAATGTAATACCTTACATATGTAACATCCTTCTTTTGGTATTGGATGTTATTTTCGTCTCAGATCCCCCACTGCTCCTTCTTTTGGCAAGTTAGTATATTTTTTGGTGATCTATTGCCATTGTTACCCTAATTATAGCATTTACGGTTCCTTCCTCAGAATATTCTTTTGAATTTTCCTTGTTTCCTATATTCTTTCTCTTCTTGTCCTCTAACACTTCTAATTGATTGCTCATGCTCCCACTTCATGAAACTTGTACTGTTCCTCTTCCTTAGTGCCTCTTTGCCTTGATCATCTAACCACTCATAATCAAAGTAAGGTTTGAGATATGCTTAAGCTTTTCTTGGTAACTCATAGGCATTTTGCAATGTCTTAGGTTCTCTCATGTCCACTTTTTGTCCTATTTTAGGATCTACTCCAAGTATGAACTTGCGAATCTTTATTTTCTTAGTATAAGCTGATGAGGCTTGAAATCCTCAATCATAGTATGTTTTGAACCATAAAAGAATGCCTAAAAACCATGTGATATGTTTTATATGCTAATTAAGTTTATTTAAATACACTATATATCAAGTATTTGCATGATTAATGTGTTTAGGAACATTATACTCTATTTTTACAATTTTTGTACAATTTTGTATTAATTTAGCATGATTTATTAATGAAAGGCATGCATGGTTTGAAAAAAACATTTTAATATATTTATACTTATATTTTATATGTCCTAATTTACCTAAATCTGGATAATAGTGCCAAAAGACTGTAACTGTGCAGCAGAAACAAGATTTCTATGTAAATTCTAGCCAGCTGCCAATTAATGGAAAGGCTTGGAATTTACCAATGAAGAAGGATGAAATCAGTTGGGATCACCTCCTAGAAGTTATATTGAAAAACCTACCTAAAAAAACCAGCTAAAACAGACATTATAAATACGTTTTGGACATAAAGTGCACATACAACCAATTATTTCGAAGATCTTTGGAATAATAGGGGAACACGCCTCTTTTTGAACACCTAAAATTGTTAAGTGGTTGAAAGGGTAAATAAAGGGTAAGAAGATATAGGAATAAAATTCTCCAACTATCCCCACCATTCCCTACTATCAGGAGACATAAATCACAAGCAAACAACTGCTGATGCAGTCTGCCCTATCCTAAAATAGACCTAGTCAGTTGCAGAATATTAGGCAAATCAAATGTAAAATAGAATAGGATATTGTATGCACAAAAATAGATAATTAGGCATTATAAATAAGACAACTCCCATATTGGTAGAGCTATTAGAAAAATAGGAGTTAGCAGAAAGAGATTCAGATTGTAATAGAGTACAGGAGCAGAAAAACGTAATGTTGTTTTTGGAATAAATAAAAGTGTAATTCTTTCATTATATATGTTATGCATGAATGTGTGTAAAATTTAGAAAGTAAGAGGAGCTCATACCTTCTTCTGGAAAAGGAATGAAGGGCCACTTCAAGGCCTAGGAGAAGGACTGACAAGACATGTTTTCTTCTGATTTTTGCTACAGCAAAATTAGCTAAACATTTGTCACTTTTGTTTCACACTAACATTTGTTGCAAATTTTTCTAATTTATTTCATGTTTAAAGTAAACTTGTAGATTTTCTAAATGGGTGATCATTAGATTAGCTACTTGTTCCATGTTTTAGCAAAATAGCAGTATTACTTTAGATTCTTTCATTTCAGCAACTCTTACCAGTTTTTTGCACTTTTCCTTTTTTCTATCATCTACTATAACAAAAGATTGACAACCTTATGAAATAGAACACTGACATGAGTTGGATTGTGTGCTTATCATTCAACAATTTTAATTCTACAAAAGTAATTAGGTTTAAATTTTGCAATTGTAATTAGATTTCAATTTCTGTAACTTAGGATCAGATTTCCATTTCTGTAAGTAAACTAGTTTGTTTTATGCAACATAGAAGTAGAAAGGTGATCTAAAAACCCCCAACATGATCTGTTCTACCAATAAGACCTACGGCTTCCAATTGAACTAAACTGCATCCTTGCTCAAAACTTCTCTCACAAACAACCTTGAACACTGCCCTAGATTGAAAAATCATTGAAAATTAATGATGCTATTAATGACATGCATCATAAGCAGACACATACTTCACCAACTTAATAAATTTTTGATAATATTTCTCCACTGTTCTAATTTCCTAATAAATTTTGGTGAATTCATCAAATTTATGGGAATAAAAATATTTTGTGAGAAATATTTCTTTGAAAGCTTTTACAAATTCTTCCTATTTTAAGTCAACTACAACCACTAGCTTTTGCTCTTCACTAAGGGTTTCCCACCAAGCTAAACCTTCTCCTTGCAAATGTAAAGTAGCATAAGATGTTTGAGTGCTTGAGGAGAAGTTCTTCATATTACAATATGTCTCTATATCCTTCAACCAAACCTGAGACTTATCCCCATATTCCTATCCATTAAAATTAGAAGATTTCAGATATTTCATCTCCTTGCTTATCTCAGCCTCTAGTTAAACTCTTGCCAACTGTGCCTCTGTAAGAGGTTCATTTGCCTGTTCCATTTTTGGGTTACCAGATTGTGTTTCTCGACTTAGAACAACATCCAACAACTATTTTTGGGCTTCTACCTGATCCCAAAGTAGAGGTATCTACAAAAAAGTATCTTGATATAGTGAATGAAGGTTGGTACAAAATCTAAAGCCTGTAACATTGTAATGATGAAAGGCCATTCGATATGATCAAAATATTTATAAAAATTAATTTTAATAAATAGAGATTTCTATTGATAGATTTGACCCCATTTTATACCTTCCCACAACAATTATGTTATCTAGAGTATACTTACTTTAATGAATCCTTTCTATTTAGAACCAATAATTATTGGAAATAGGTTTCACAAAGAGCACCAAAACCTTAGCAATGATTTTGTAAGAAATGTTCAATATAGTAATATACCTCCAATTGTAGATGTCCTCTAAATATTTGATTTTAGGTATGAATTTAATATTATCCTTGTTGATTAGATATCCTAACATATTGGTATGGAATACTTCTAAATAGACTCAAAACAAATCCTAAACAATAATGTCCCATAAGGATTTGTAAAATTCATAGAGGAAACCATCACAACCAATGCTTTTATTATTGACCATGGAGAAAATGACCTCCTATAGTTTATTTTTTAGAAACTATTATGAAAGGGAGATATTATAGGGGACCATATTTGAACATTGCTATAGAGCAAGATCCTACTTAGATGAAAGAGGTTGGGCCTTGAAAACTTGTTGATAATGCCAAACAAAGACTTGCAGGATATTAAGGAGTTTTGAAAAAATATACTGATATTTCTTGATGCATTTAGTATTTTGGGAGACTTGAAAAACTCTCAAGAATAGAAAAAAATCTTTGGAAAATTTATCTATGACATTAAGCCAATGAAGGTAGACTTTGATTTGGGCTCCCTAAGATTTATGATAGTCAACAATTTATTTATTTTGACAAATATTAGCTACTTATAGTTGAAGACTGGGAAGAATGATGAAATTTTTAGCTTAGCTATAGCTTGATTTATCTTTGATGTGGCATCCTTATAAGAGTGGTGATGAAGTGCCAGTTGGATACCATAGATGTGAAAAAATGATGTACATTTTATTACACTATTCCACCACTAGATCCAACCAATATTATTACGGGGGTAAGGATCAAGATTCTAGATATGTTGGGTGTATGTACCAACAATGATGTGTTTAAGAAAAAATAAAATTTTTCCTTCTTTCCAGTGTCACTTAACCATTCAATGCAAAAGCAAATGAGAGAGTGGTTAGAGAGGATAGTAATCAACATGGGCTCCACTAGTAGAGAGAAATAGTTAGATAAGAAGAAAATGGGTTGACCTATTAGCATGGCTTTGTCAAGCCATTTGAGAATTCTTTTTGTGTCATACCACATGTTATTCCATGTGTACTAGATGGAATTAGAATGATGGTGACTAGTATTGGGGTCAAAAAATCCCAACTTATTATGCATATAGTACCATGCAACCCTTTCACCAACTTTACAATACACTGGGAGGTTGTCATACTTGTCAAACACACATTCAATTATATTAAAATCTTTGTAAAATATCCAAAATATAGTAGGTAATGCATTTGCAATCCAATACTAGAGGTGAGATTGTTTGATAACATCATTAGAGGTATAAACATTAATAATCATGAATAAATTATTATTAATATTGAAAATTAGCCATAGGTATGGTAAGTAGGATCACATCTATGGTCAATTAATTAAAACTAACTATTTGAGAGGCTTGTTAAAATATATAACATGAGTTGAAGGCATTTGCCATTAAAAAGCTAGAAGATGCATGGAAAAAACATTGAGTGTACAAAAAGACTTGAGCGAAGGATAATAGTTCATATGATAGTATTAAATGATGCATAAACTCCTTCTAGGATATATTCAAGTAACAAACATTAAAATTGTGAAAGACTAAAACATAAAGAAAGGTATATGCTAGAAATTACATCTAAAATTACACATACAATAATTCTACATGCCAAGTTGGATGAGAAGAATCAACATAAAATAAGAAGAAAATAAATTTACAAAACTCAAGATCAAATATACAAAAGCCTCAAAGAAATCAGGCTAATAAAATACCACCATAGCTAGAAATTAATGCAAACCATTAAGGTGTATCTCTAATTCATCCTCCAAAGTAATTGTTGCATTTGCCTTACAATTTTACTATTATCTTTTTTCTTTTAAAGAAGCTAGATGGAAAGAAAAACTTAAGCTAACCAAAATTTGGGGGAAAATATAATATAAGAGTAAAAAAAAAAAAAAAAAATGAAACATATAGACAATTGATAATAACTAAAATTTAAAATTTTTATTATTTTTGCATTGTATTGTATTATTGGAATACACAAAAAATAAAAAATCAAATTTTATTGTTTTGGGTGCTTTACAACTCATTTTCATTGTTTCCTACTGGAATGTCCATGTAAAATTATACTATTGATATCATAGTGAAGATCCTAGTTATAATGATGAAAACAAGGAAGTAGGCTCAAAAGAAAAAAATACATAAAGAGCAAAAGGTGGAAGAGGTAGAGCTCTTCTTAGATCCATGATAAGTCAACTTAGAAAAAAACATGAGAGTATGGGACAAGTTATATTGGCTTGGCAATCTTGAGAGTGAGAGATATAAAGCCAAACATTATTAAGGTGAGTCATTTAATTCTAAATATTTGCCATGAAAGTATAAATAATGATGAAAATTTAGTTTTTAATGGTATTTTACATATGCAAAGTAAATGATATAGTATTGTTTATATAATTAGATGTTTACTTTGAAAGCAAATATTTTAAATAATACTTAAAAAGATTATATTATAATATTAAACATGAAAGACTATGTTCTATTGTGGTAGGCTAAAAGAAAGGAATTAAAATATTATTTTAAGAGTGATAGATTTTAAAACTAGTGGGAAAAGGGCTTTATCTAACAAGGTATTAGACATATAGACATGTATTAACATGGAAAGAAATAATATGCCAATACTTGAAGCAAAATATTTAAAAAAGTGTAAAAGAGTATAATGTTGAATTTCAATTTGAATAATTTGGATTTATTTGATTTTTATTTTTTAAAATATTTAACTGTTTAATATATTTTTAATGAGTTTACACATTGTTTTTAAAAAATTCAATATATATTTTTAATGAGTTTACACATTGTTTTTAAAAAATTCAATAAGTTTACGTAAGTTTTTATATTAGATTTATTTGATATTAAAACCTTATAAGATTGAATGGTGTAAAACATTGAGTATAGAAATGTAAGACATGAACAAAGAATATAAACTAATATTACAACATGAAATGATATAAGGCATCTGGGAAGGAGTTGTCTTTTTAGTCCAAGTAAAGACACCTTATTAGAGAATTAGATAGTTTATTAGTAAGTATTTAGCCATTATTAATTGGTCTTTCCCTATCAATTGGTCTTTCCCTTTGGTCAGTTTACTAGCAACTACCAACTAGTCTATTTATTTATTTCTCGGTTGAATTGATCACTCGACTGCTTTCAACTGGTCTATCCCTTTCTGGAGTAAATGTGAGGGTAAAACAAGGGTTTTTGAAAGGTCTCCATCTTTTTGTATCAGGTTTGAAGCTACTTATCATTCATGACACAATTTTAAAGTAAAACGTGAATTTTTGAAAGGGTTAAGTTCCCTTTAAGTCTTAAAATGAAAATCTAAAAACATACCACTTATCCTTCATAGCACAAAATTTTAAAGTAAAACATGAATTTTTGAAAGGGTTAAGTTCCCTCCAAGTCTTAAAATAAAAATCTAAAAACACACTACAATATCTTTAATAAACATTCACACAAGAAACAAATTAATATGAATTGAAATTCTATATGTTACCTAAATTTTAAAACTCGATCCTATATGGTCTACCGACAAGGACGCCACTTGCATTATCGACGATGTGACCAGGGTTCAATCCCCACGGTGAATATGTATATGTATAAAAAGTATTTACTCAATAAAAAACGAGAAACAAATTAACGAATATGTCACCTAAAATACGAATATGTCACCTAACATATGGATTGAAATCCTATACGAATATGCCACCTAAATTCTAAAACTCGATCGATATTATTAACTCAAGTTACACATATATATACTAGATATTAAGGGAATGCCTTATTAACTCAAGTTACACATATATACTAGATATTAAGGGAATGCCTTAAGCCTCTAGAAAGTTAAAAAGGAAAGCTAACAAAATGTTGGGGAAAGAAGGAAAGGGGAAAAACTCGATCGATATTATTAACTCAAGTTACACATATATACTAGATATTAAGGGAATGCCTTAAACCTCTAGAAAGTTAAAAAGGAAAGCTAACAAAAAAAAATGCCTTTAAGCCTCAAGAAAGTTAAAAAGGAAAGCTAACAAAAAGTTGGAGAAAGAAGGAAAGGGGAAAAAAGAAATGTTGAAAATAGGGTAACGTAAATTTTGTACTGCTTTTTTATAATAATAAGTAAAAATTTAAATTTAATTAGGGTACCCTGCAAGTTATTTCTATTTTTATTGCATGGGGGATATTCGAATCAGATAAAGTGAGAAGTTCAACAGGTTCTGGTTGCAAAACAATAAAGAAAGCAGCAGCCAGAGACAGGAACAAATGTTATAGTGGATATGTAATAGAACGGAGAAGACCCAAGATGCCTCACCCACTGTGGATGGGATGAACCTGTTGAAAACCCTAACTGTTAGACGGATACCATGGAGACAATCAATGAGGAGACCACCACCTGCAGATCTCCTTCCTTCTTAACAATCGATTGATTTTTTAATTTCATTTATAAGAAAAGAATCCTTGAAGGTCTTGTTCCTTTTCCTATCACCTTCTTAGTACTATATGGAGATTCTGACATACTCTGAAACATAAGCACACAAGAAAATATAAGATACAAGGATATAGATGAAAAGTAAGAATAAACACAACAAAAATCTGTATAACATTTGATTTATGGAAGAGTAGTTATAAATTGTTATAAGATATTCTAGAGGAGTGGTTGCATCGCTACCTATTCACTGCACTATGTTATCATACATCCTATTTATTGGATATTAAGACGATACGCCATGTTATCTAAATAATCCCATAATAAAATTTATTGTCCATCAACAATATTAACTTAAATAGATTCGAATGGGACTGAGAATGTGCAAGATCAATACTTATAGAAAGACCAAGAACAAAAATATTAATTAGAAATAATCATACCAACGGGTTATCGAGCGTTTACAAATGTAAACAAAATTTATATACAAATTTTTCTAGTTATACACAGGAGGAAATAAGATCAGAATCAAGCCTTCCTGTAATCAATGGAATGATCACGATGATTTAGAAATAAAATTTGTCTATGGCTGGCTGTATATTACTACAATGACTAGTTTAAATTAATTATAAGCATATCAATTAATCCTGGAAATTTTTAGTTATTCGCATTACATATAATTTGATTCGATATTCCTGTGTTTTTTCAAAATTTACTGCTGCTCACCAAAAATCCACAATATACATTGTATTTCCTTCAGCCTGAATCAGAAAGAACTTTTGAATTTTGAGTTGGGGCTGAATTCGTCATCAACGCAACTGCTTTGCCTCTTCTACCAATCCAAACTCATCTTTGCAAATTGCACATGCAAAATGTGAAAGTTTTACTACCGCGCGGGACAGCGCACGTCACGGGCTGGAACAGCCGCGGGCTAAAACATGCCGGGTGTTTTGAAACTCGCAGGTTACTCGCGAGTACCCGCGAAACTCGCGGGTCAGGGAGGCCTGGGAGTTTTTCTAATAAAAAACTCGAACTCGGTCATTATTTGCCGATTTGTATGGATAGAAGCAGGGGAGAGACACCGGAGGCAGGGACCGATGCACGGGAGGAAGAGGAAGGAACGAGGCAGGGAGAGGCATACAGATAAATTTATTTTAATTTGTTAGATGTATTTTTCTAGAGTTTTTGCCCATTTTTTCCGAGTTGCGCGAAAATGGTTAGGTATGAATGCTAGACGTCTGGGTCAGACGTCTAGGCAACAGGCCAGACGTCTGACCTGCTAGACGTCTAGGCCAGACGTCTGGGTTGCCAGATGTCTGGTCTGGTAGACATCTAGGCCAGTTGCCAGACGTCTGGTTTGGCAGACATCTAGGCCAGACGTCTGGGTTGCCAGACGTTTGGGTTGGCAGATGTCTAGGCCAGACGTCATGCAGTGGACGTCTAGGTAGACGACAAAATGCGGAAGACGAACAGTCTTGGGAGCAGAAGACGAAGAGTCTTTGGAAGCTGAAATGAACAGTTTTTTGGAGGCTTCCGTTGGAAGATGAAACAAACAGTTTGGAGTCTTCCTCTGCTCTATAAAAGGGATGTGATCCCTTGCATAATGTAATAGAGCGTGAAGTTGTTGAAAACTTCAAAGGACGTGAATGTAATATTTGCTGAAAATAATAAAAGAAGAAGTTGCCATTGCCCCGTGGTTTTTCCTGCACATTGCAGGTTTCCACGTAAAATCTCTGTGTCACTTGTGTTACTATTTCCGTGTTCTATATTTTTGTTATTGTGCTTCCTCTTGCAGGTGTGGAATCTTGGAGTTTCTCCTAGCATCTGGTATCAGAGATAAAGTTTTGTGAGAGTGGGAGCTGCAACAATGACAAAAGGTGTAACCAAGTTCGAGATTGAGAAATTTGATGGTAGGAACTTTGCTTTATGGAAGATGAAGGTGGAGGATTTGCTGGTTTAGAATGACCAAGCACAAGCCTTTAAAGGGGTCACGAGTAAACCGAGCAGCATGAAAGATGAGGAGTGGGTAACACTTGACAAAAAGGCGGTTTCTACAATCCGTCTCTGCCTAGCGGACTCCGTCTTGTTCAATGTAGTTGAAGAAAAGACTGCGGAAGCCCTTTGGCAAAAGCTTGAAAAGTTGTATGAAACAAAATCAGCAACTAACAAGGTTTTTCTGAAAAAGCAACTTTATAGCTTGAAGATGAAGGAAAGTTCATCCGTGGTAGATCATTTGAATGAGTTTAATAATCTGATCAGTAAACTGGTTTCAATTAATGTGAATATGGACAATGAAGATAGATCTATCACCTTACTTTGTTCCCTCCCGGACACTTGGGATCATATGGTGATGACCATCAGTAATTCATCATCATGAAATCTCAATTTTGATGATGTGGTAGCCGCTTTGTTGGCAGAAGAGTTGAGGCAAAAAACGTCTCTAGAAACCTCAACCAATGAAGCCCTATCTATGAGAGGTCGATAATTCGAGGGGAGTAAACAAGGTAGAAAGCAGTCCAAATCTAAGTCTAAAGGACTTAAGCAGAAAGGGAAGTGTTGGCATTGTGGGAAGCTAGGACACTCAAAGAAGGACTATTGGCAATTAAAGAATGCTGAAAAGCAAAATCAACCACCAGCTGAAGCCAGTGCAATAGATTTAGGAGAGATGACAACATGTGAAGCCTTATGTATCAGTAACAACAAATCAATTTTATATACCTGATTTTTGGACTTAGGTGCATCCTTCTGCATGTCTCCCCATAAATACTGGTTTGACAAATATCAACCATACTATGGTGGAAAGGTCTATTTGGGTGATGATCATCCTTTAGAAATTGTGGAAAGAGGGGATATAAGGATCAGGATGAATGATGTTAGAGAACAGATGCTATGTGATGTGTGACATGTTCCTGATTTTAAAAGAATTTACTATCAATCAAAATGATGGATAAACTAGGATATTCTGTCACCTTCTATAACAACTACTACAAGATTACTAGAGGAGATATTGTAGTAGCAAAGGGAGAATCTTATGGGACCTTATACCATTTATGCAGTGATACGATGACAAACCATGCAGTAGAAACAACTTCTATTTAGGATGTAGTAATGCTATGGCATCAACGCCTAGGCCATATGAGTGAAAAAGGCCTAAAAATTCTGAATGACAGAGGTATGCTTTCTGGGATTAAGTATTGCAATTTAGACTTATGTGAACACTGTATTTTTGGTAAACAAAAGAGGGTTCGGTTTACTGCAAGTCCTGGTAAGAGTTCTGATTTTTTGTAACTTATACATTCGGATATATTTGGACCTGTCCCCACTCAGTCCTTGAATGACACCATCTATTTTTTGACTTTTATAGATGATTATTCTAGGAGAGTGTAGGTTTATTTTTTGAAGAAGTCAGAAGATTTGCAGAAATTTAAGGAGTTCAAAGCACAGGTAGAAAAGAGTTTGGGTAAGTCAATTTTGTGCCTTAAGTCAGATAATGGGGGTGAATATTGCTCTAAGGAATTTGATAAATTTTGTATGCAGGAAGGTATTAAGCACCAAAATACTGTACCATACACTCCACAACAAAATGGTGTGGCTGAGCGGATGAATCGCGCAATCATAAAATGTGCAAGAAACATGCTTAGTGCAGCCATGTTGGAGAAAATTTTTTGGGCGGAGGCTGTTAATACAATTGTTTATCTTATTAACAAGTCATCTACAAATGCATTGAATGGACAGATTTCAGATGAGGTTTGGTGTTGTAAGCCAGTTTATTACTCTCATTTGCGCACTTTTGTCTATGATGTGTTTGCCTATGTACCCAAAGAAAAAAGGTCCAAGCTTGACACGAAGTCAAGAAAATGTGTTTTTATCGGCTATGGAGATATACTGAAGGGGTATAGACTATGGGATCCTACTGCCCACAAAGTAATTATTAGCTGGGATGTAATTGTTGATGAAAAATCCATGCAAAGGAAGGTAGTACAACAAAATCCTAATGTTGTACTTGTTGAAGTAGAATTGAGTGAAGATGACTATTTAGATGAACATGCTGAAGTTTTTGATCAACATGCAGAACAGAAAGTAGAAAAGGAAGTAGAGCAACCACAACGATCATAAGACCAAGATCCAAAACTGACAGATCATTGAGTTAGAATATCTACACATCCACAAAAGCTTACAGAAAGGTATTCTCATGTGTATTAGTCCTCTTTTGCTTTGTCAACTGATGATGGTGAACCTAATTCATTTCAGGAAGCTAGAGAGTCAAAGAATGCAGCAAAGTGGAGGAAATCCATGGAGGAGGAAATCAAGGTACTTTGAAAGAATAAAACTTGAGAACTTGTGGATCTCCCACCTAGAAGAAATATTGTTGGAAACAAGTGGGTGTACAAAGTGAAGAAGAATAGCAATGGGCTATTGGAATGCTATAAAGCTCGCTTGGTGGTAAAGGGCTATGTGCAGAAGTCAGGTGTTGACTTTAATGAAATTTTCTCTCCAGTTGTGAAGATGACTACTATCAAAGTTGTACTTGCACTTGTAGCTGCACAAGATTTGGAACTAGAGAAACTTTATGTAAAGACTACTTTCTTGCATGGTGATCTCGAGGAAGAGATATATATGGATCAGCCTGAGGGCTATGAAGAAAGAGGCAAAAAGCATTTGGTTTGTAGACTGAAGAAATCACTGTACAAGTTGAAACAGGAACCAAGGATGTGGTACAGGAAATTTGACACCTTCATGAAGATCCAAGGTTTTAGCAGGAGTGAAGCTGACCATTGTGCATACTACAAGAGGTTTAACGATGGAAATTTTATTATTTTGTTGTTGTATGTTGATGATATGTTGGTTGCAGGCCCCAACATGAAGAAAATCATTGATCTTAAGGCTTAGTTGGCTAGGACATTTGAAATGAAGGATTTAGGAGTAGCAAACAAAATTTTAGGGATGAAGATACACAGGGACAGAAAAGGAAGAAAGATCTGGTTAATTCAAAAGTCATATGCGGAAAATATTCTGCAGCGCTTCAATATGCAGAATGCTAAACTAGTTAGTACCCCACTTCTTCCACACTTAAAGTTGCCTTCCAACCAGTGTCCTAGAATGAAAGCAAAGAAGACAAGCATGTATCGTGTATCGTATTCATCAGTAGTAGGAAGCCTCATGTATGCCATGGTGAGCACCAGATCGGATATTGCCCAAGTAGTGGGAGTAGTCAGCCGATACATGGTAAATCCTGGTAAGGAGCATTGGAATGCGGTGAAGTGGATATTCAGATATTTAAAATCCACTTCAAATGTTGCCATTTACTTTGGATCAACAGATTTACAAGTTATAGGTTTTGTGGATTCTGATTATGGTGGAGATAGAGATGGGAGAAAATCCACTATAGGATATACCTTCACCCTTGTTGGAGGAGTGGTGAGTTGGGTTTCTAAGTTGCAGTCTGTTGTGGCTTTATCAACCACTGAAGCACTATACATTACAACAACTCATGCCAAAAAAGAGGTAATTTGGCTAGAGTGATTGTTGGGTGAATTCAAGGTAATGCAGGAGAAAATTATGTTGCATTGTGATAGCCAGAGTATTCAATTAGTGATGAATCCAACATTCCATGATCGCATGAAACACATTGATGTCAAGTACCACTTTATCAAAAATGTGGTGGAAGAAGGTAGGATCCTATTGCAAAAAATTGACACTGAAGTGAATCATGCAGATATGCTTACAAAGCCGGTCAAGGTAGAGAAGTTTGAGTGGTGCAAAACTTCTCTAGGCTTGCTGAAAAATTAACAAGGGTAGCATTGGGCAATTGGCACTGGATGAAATCTTTTGATAGAAGAATTCTTGACTACTGACTTCAAGTGGGAGAATGTTAGGTATTAAGGCAGTATATAGGTCAACTAGACGTCTAATCTGCTAGGCATCTGGGTCAGACGTCTAGGCAACAGGTTAGAAATTTGACCTGCTAGATGTCTAGGCAAGAAATCTGGGTTGCCAAACATTTGGGTTGCCAGATGTCTGGTCTGGTAGACGTCTGGGCCAAAAATATGGGCTACCAAACATATGGTCTGACAGATATCTGGGCTACCACATGTCTGGTCTAGCAGACATCTGGGTTGCCAAATGTTTGGGCTGGCAGACGTTTAGGCCAGACATCATACCCAGTAGACATCATGCAGTGGACATCTAGGTAGACAACAAAACACAAAAGACGAACAGTCTTGGGAGTAGAAGACGAAGAGTCTTTGGGAGCTGAAACAAATAATTTTTTGGAGGCTTCCGTTGGAAGATGAAACAAACAGTTTGGAGTCTTCCTCTGCTCTATAAAAGGGATGTGATCCATTGCATAATGTAATAAAACATGAAGTTGTTGAAAACGTCAAAGGATGTGAATGTAATCTTTGCTAAAAATAATAAAAGAAGAAGTTGCCATTGCCCTGTGGTTTTTCCTGCACATTGCAGGTTTCCACGTAAAATCTCTGTGTCACTTGTGTTACTATTTTTGTGTTCTATATTTTTTTTATTGTGCTTCCTCTTGTAGGTGTGGAATCTTGGAGTTTTTCCTAACAAAAATTGGGCTCCCAAGTTTATAGTGATATGAGTTTCAAAACACTGATTTGCAGATTACATTCACAAAAGAGTTTTTGAAAACTTTTGGCTTCGCTCCATGCTTCCGTTGTGCTGGTCTTAACTGCTCTTGCATTTTATTACTTTCTTTGTTTCTTGTCGATGATACCAACTATTCATATATTTATAGCTGGGACAGAGGGAAAAACTTACCAGTTTTTTGACACACATTGAATTCAAAAGTAGGGTTTCTATCCAATCATCGAATAACTTCAACCGATAATAATAATTGCAGACACTTTAAAATATGATGATCAAATACGGAAGATAAATGTAACATGTGTGAAATCTGGTTTAATTTATAACATCCTCCATTAAACAAGATTTCATAGACTTTGACACCTAGCATTTCCCTTAGCCTCTGTAACTTGGTATTTGGACCTACAAAACGATAATACAACTTCATTAAATTTTACCAGTTCTTTGATGAAGTGGTAGCGGATGTCAATGTGCTTGCTTTCACTATGAAACACTGGATCTTTCGACAGTGCTATGGCCAAATTGTTGTCATAATATATTGTTGTTGCCCCTTTCGGGTGATGATTGAGCTCACCCAAAATTCTTCGTAGCCAAACTGCCTGGCATGCGATTGAGGTAGTGACAACATACTCTGCCTCAACAGTAGATAATGGAACAATCGGTTGCTTCTTTGATGACCATGAAACTACACTCGATCCAAGATGGAATGCATAACCAGAAGTATTTTTCCTATCACTATACTGCCAGCCCAGTCACTATCTATGTAGCCAACAAGTTCAAGCTCGTCTTGTCTTGCATAAAATATTCTATGGTTCCTAGTCCCATTGACATAATGCATAATTTTTTTACCTATCTGCAAGTGAGTGTTATTTGGTGCTTTCATAAATTTACTCATCAAGCTCACTGCAAACATCAAATCTGGTATGGTTGCTATCAGATACATGAGACTGCCACCTAAGTTTTGTAGAAATTTGGACCAATATTGTTGTTGCATTCATTTTTGTTCAATTTTAGGCCTGTTGCAACTGGCGTGATCGTTGGTTTGTTGTTCTCCATTTTAAATTTCTTCAAAAACATCTAATGTATTCTTGCCTTGAGAGATGAAGATACCATTCGTAGATTGGGTAACTTCAATGTTAAAAAAATATTTCATCAGCCCTAAATCCATCATTCTTGACATTTCTAAACAACTCAAATAACGTGTTGCTATTATCAATATAAATCAAATTGTCTACATACAAGCAACCTATTATCATCTTCTCTTTATTTGTCTTCATAAAGAGAGTGTGCTCATATAAGCATTTAATAAACCTATTTTCTTAAAAATATGCATAAATGCGACTATACGAAGGCCTGGGTGCTTGTTTCAACCCATATAGTGCATTCTTGAGTTTGAGGACCTTGCCTTCTAACAGGTAAAATCTGGTTTAAGACGATTCGTAACGTACGCACCCTGGCCTCTACATCTTGAGTTTGGGAGACTATCTCCGCCATGGTTCCCTCAAAATAAGTGATACCGTCATCCAAAGTCATATAGAGAATGATAAATGTATCCCAGTTATTCAAGGTGGTGATATCACGACGCACCTCGAAACACATGGAAGGCTCCATATATTGAAGATGCTGAAGATCATTCAATCGAGCATCCGGATTTTTTGGTGGACGACGTTGAAAATCGAGCGCCTCATTGAGTAAAGTGTGAACAACGTCGTCAAGATCAAAGAACCTTTGGCGAAGAGCTTCCGTTTCCCCGGTTTCTCTCGCAATGTTAGCCATGTCCTGCTATTCCTGCTTCGGAGTATCACTAAATTTTCTCTTGGATTACAAACCGACAGCAGGCTGAGGAAGTTTCAAACTCAATGCAAATGTGAAGTCCTTATATAGATAGAATTGCTTCCAAAAGGCACTTACAGTTCAAGTGGACGACCAAAAATACCAACGTTATTTATAAAAGGATAAGAATGATGAAGGATGATAATCAAGTGTTTGGGTTAATTTGAAAATTCCTATGAATGCAGGTATGTTTTAAGTCCTTATTAAGAGACCTTATTATATTTCTTTTAATTAAAAAACTTCTTGGACTTGAGGGGCTTGGAGCATGTGGGACCCACTTTCTATTTCTCATACACCTTTTTTATGTACAAAGTTACTCAACTCCCACACGAGTTTTAGGTTGTTACTTTTAATTTTTTTAAAAAATATAATTATTATTTTGAAAAATATTTAGATTACTATTAAATATAAAATATAATTTTAAGTATAATAAAATTATTTAACTTTTCAATATAATTTAATTATGAGTTAAGGGAAGGTCAGTTATAATGTTTATGTATTTATAATGTAGTTATAAAATTGTATATAATATTTAAGTATTAAATATATAGGTTAATATGTGATTGATAGGTGTTTGAGCTTTAATTGCAATAAACTTATTATGATGCTATAAGAAGAAATGCATTATGATATAAAAAGTGGATATAGGTTTAATTTTTAATATTTTTAAATATAGAGTGGAATTGAAAACTATTATTATATGTGATTAATTGTTATGATTTAGTTTTTTTTTTTTTTTTTGGTTATGTTCTAGTTTGACTCTTGGACCTCTCTATATATTATTGGGTGGTGTTATTATACCTTATATATTATTGGGTATTGTTATTATAAACTTTATTTTGATTACTCGTTATTATTTAAATTATTTATATATTATTGGGTACTATTATTATAAGCTTTATTTTGATTACTGGTTATTATTTAGCTTATTTTATTTTGAACATGTTGTGGTTTGAATCTTGACCTCTCGATATATTATTGGGTGGTGTTATTATAAACCCTAGCTCGATCACTTGTTATCAAATTTTATATGGGGTCTGAACTTGAGTCTGTTGAATGAAAACCTATAAACTTATCACTGTAATATCCTCCATGACTTAAAATTTTAATATTGATTTTAGATTTAAGATTTAATTGCAATCAATTTCTTATGGTGTTAGAATTTAAAGGGCATGATGAGAATTATATATTATAATCTAAAATTTATGTAAGTTATTTTTTTATTATATACTAATAAAACCTATGACCATAAATGATATATTAAAAAATAGTTATATGTAACATGCATACATCAAATTAGGATTAAACTAGCATAAGTTTAGTATTTTATGTTTTATTAGATTTAAGGTTATTAATAAGAAAATTTTCACTAAAACCTAAATTCAAATCTTATTAAATTATTAATAATAATTAAAATATATTATCTCATTAATTATAATTAAAAATAATAATAATAATAACTTAAAATTTTAAAATATTATATAACACATTTAATATAATAAAAATAAACCCTCAATTTTATATAATCAGTTAAAAGATGCTAACTATAAAAATCTAGGAAGAGCATAAATCGTTAACCAAAGCAAACTCTTTATCGTGATTCAAATTCAAGTCTTAGAAAGTGCCGCCAATAAAGTATTGTATGCATTGCCAATCTTATATCTGGCTAAGTATTAATCCATTTATTTATTTTTCATTCAAGAAGCTTACAAGGATCGTCCATGTGCCTAGGTGAGAGCATTAGAAAAGCTCAAGCTCTTTTTAGTAAGTAAAAAAACCCAAAGGGTAAAGTAATAAGTTGTTTTTATCTATAAATGGTTATTTAATTATATATATTTTCGTTATTAAAATTTTTTATTTTTAAATTATTTAAATTAATATTAATATATTTGAAAAAATATAAAATAGAGACTCAAAATTACCATGTGAAATTGCTTTAGATATTAATTCTTTTATATAGGGATGTCAAATTGAATCAGTACAATATATCTTTCAAATATTAGATAAAATTTAGGTTTATTAAAGTTAGAATAAAAATAAAAAAATATGATTGAGTTTAAATTAAAAATTTTAGAATTTTAAATAAGAGGGTTATATTTTTAAATTGAAAAGGTAAAATTATACATCATGTTTTGATAATGGAAAATCAGTGATACATATATAATAAACCATGCTGTCCCATATGAAAAGCTAATTTCTTTATTATTGATGAATGAATAGATGAGAGTAGACATATGAATCCTTATAACTAGGTATTATAAATGTATTATTGATAAGATTATAAGGTATAAATATGTAAGGACATGCAAGAATGCACATACATTAAAGTATATATGAACAAACAAAATCTCCAAAAATACTTTGACACTAGCTACAAGATTATTGACCTAGGGTTACAATAGAGAACAAAATATTAAAAAATATAGTGGCACAAACTAAAGCCCATTTTTATGTTATATTATAGAACATATATGAGTTGCACAATCAATGAGCTAGGATTGCAATGGAGAATAAAAGCTCCAAAAATATGACAATATTGGTTGTGGCATCTATGAGAGCTAGGGTTACAATGAAAAATAAAAGATTCAAAATCATGGCAATATAGTTTGTGATATTTGTGAGCTAGTATTGTAAGGGAGAATAAAAACTCTAGAAATAGAATGATATGAGTTGTAATTCATCTTTGTGTTATATCATAGAACACACATAAGTTTTGGCATCTACAACCTAGGGTTGTAGCGGAGAATAGAAGCTCCAAAAACATGACGACATGGGTTATGACTCATCTCTATGTTATATAATATAACATGTACAAGCTATAACATTGATGAGCTAGGGTTGTACTGGAGGAAAAAAATCTAGAAATATAGTGGCATAGGCATACCATACAAGGAGGGGAATAAAGAAAGAGAAGTGTTGCAAAATAAACTAGATGAAATACTAAAGGGTGGTTTGACCAAATTGGAAGATAAATAAATTGAGCAAAAAGGAGGGAAAATAAAGCAAAAACATTGTATAAAGTTATGGAAGGAGCTTGTTTGAATGGTTGTAGGTGAGGATATAATGCTAGAGCATGTTTTGTTGCTCCATGAACCAAAAAATTTGCAAGAATGAATAAAGGTTACTTGGCTGGAGGTTTTGAGCTATTCTCCTACATTTCATGTATTGATGAAGGGTTGCATGGTTTTTATCTTCCAAAAGATAGAAGATGCTAGAATAAAAAATAGAAGATGGAATTGTGGATTTAATGTTTTAAATCTAAAGTTATGGAATCTTGGGTTGATTCCACGGTTTGAGAAAACTAATACCTTACATATATGGGTCAATCTATCCTCTTTACCCCTTAAATTTTAGAACAAAAGAATGCTATGCAAAATTGAGAACTCCCTAGGATTTTTCCTTGGAGTAGGCATGGAAAAATTAAATGGTGTCCCTAAAATAGTAGCTTGTATCTTAGTGGAGTTTGATATCAGTTTAGGGTTGTCAAAGACCATGGAGTTTGTATCAAGAAATTGGGTGTTCTTACAAAATCTTGACTACACTAGTGCCTTTTTGATGTAGTACTTGTTATCATCACGGTCATCTTAAAGAATATTGTGATATGGAAAAGAGAAGAGGGAAATAGACTATACAAAAGGAAGTTGAAGGTTCTTTTGGTCTAAATTTTTTAGAGGAGGTAGCAATGGCTAAAGCTTAGATAGATGAAAATCCAATTAAGACTCCTAAATTACTTAAATAAGATTTTATTATCATCAATTTCTAGTCAAAGGAGAAAGAGTTGATTCCAAATAGCTGCAATAGGAAATATTTTAGTGAGGGAAAGGAGACCATACCTACTACCAATAAACTATATGAAGGTTTTTTATCAAGTAATCATCAAAGCCTAAACATAATTTTCCCCTTTTCTAGGGAAGTAGGATTGAATTCTAATAATGATAAACTTGATATATCATCTTGTCTTGGGTCAAGATCCTATATGGAGGTTTTGAAAAGCCATATTTTAGACATGACATTTCAAGAGGATGGTTCTATCAAAGGCTTAGAACAAGTAGAAGAGAAAGATATAGAATTTTCTAATTTATTACACTCTTTAACTAAAGATATTTTTGGCTAGGGAAGCACGAAGGGCTTAAATAAACCTAATAGGATATCTTCCCCATCAAGTCCTCCAAAACACCATAATACAAGCACATATTTTGGTAGATATGCTCTAAGAGCCTTGAAAAAATGTAATGAAAATACTGGTTATGGTTAGGTATTTGGGGGCTTGGGTCTTGAGATAAGTCAATCTCAAGAGTTTATAGTAGGAAGGGAAACATTATTAAAAATTGCATCAAAAAATTAAGAAAGAAATATTATTTGGTAAAACAAAAATCTATAGTTTGTATTCTTAGATTAGGACAACCCCGTGTGAAAGGGTATCAATGATGATCCTCTCTTTAAATTCAAGAGGGCTCAGGATACCTAATAAAGAATAGTCCTAAAGCATTTGTTTAAAATTCATAATCCAGATATAATTTTAATCCATGAGATTATGTTGGATGTAGAAAAATAAATAGCCATACTTACCCCTCTCTTATCAATTTGGAAATTTGTAGGATTAGACTCAAAATGAAGGTTTGATAGATTGTAATGGGATGGAATTCCTCATTCCACCTATTTGATGTTATGTTGACCCAGGTGTAGTTACATATTTACATTCTATGGATCTAGGCAGTCTAATTTTTGTAGTCAATTTGTATGGTCATTATGGTAGTAGAAGGTAGTTTTGGGAAGAACTGTTTATACAAGTTTTTTTTAAAAAGGAAATGTAGTGGTGGGAGGGGATTTAAATTTTGTAACTAAAAGAGTAGAAATATTGTGAGAGGAGACCAAAATGGATCCTCTTTGAATTTTTCCTTAAAAAAATCTAGAATGCAAGGTTGTGTGATGTAGAACCTATTTAGTTAATGCCTACTTGGAGGAATGAAAGAACTAGAATATAAGGTATTTCTAAAAGGTTGGATAGATTTTTAGTGTTTAAAAACCTCATAGCTAAGGAAAAAAAATATAGGCCTTAGATAGATCAAGGTGGGAGATCTAATCATTCATAGATTTTCTTATATTTAGAAAAATATCAAGAGAAACCAATAGGACCTATCAAGTTCAATGATATCTGGTTGAAATATGAGGAATTTATAAATATATTAAGAGATGTGTAGAAACATATTAACCTAAAAATAGAAGACACAACTATGTTTTAGTTTTCTAAATATGTGAAGAGAATAATTTATATAGCCAAAAAGGTGATGAGTTCTTTAAAAAAAAAAGAATTTTTAGGTTAAGGAGTTAGAAAAAGAAGGAATTGTTAAAATAAGAATATGCAAAGTGGAGGATGAAAAGTAGAGCACTTTGGTTGGAATAGGGGGATTAGAATACAAAATTATTTTAAAAGTATGCTAAATAAAGAAAAATGATAAATACAATATGGAAGATGAAAAGGGAGGATGTAATAAATATGAAAATGTTTGAAGAAATAGGAGGATAAAGAGTATCTTGCTTTAAGAAAATTTATCATGAACCCAATAGAGAAAATATTCCAGAAATAACTAGCTATAAATTTATATAGCTAATATGATCAATGATGAAGTTAAAGAGACTTTGATGACAAAAATCACTAAGGAGGAGCCACAAGAAACTATTAAATATTTTTATAAAGGGAAGAGTCTAGGACTAGATGGTTTGTCCATTGAATTTTGTATGGTTTTTTATGAGTTGTTGGAAGAAAACCTTTTAAATGTGGTTGAGAAATCAAGGACTTTTGGATAGGTTGTTGTGTCTATCAATGCAAATTTCTTGGCATTGATTCTAAAGAAGGATAACCTAAAATATTTTGGGGAGTATAGGCCTATATCTTTGTGTAATAGTCTCTACAAAATCATCTTCAATATTATTGCTATGAGGTTAATAGGATATTTTCAGATACCTTAGAAGAACAATCTAGTTTCTTAAGTAAAATATAAATCCAAGAAGTTATAGATTTTTCTCAAGAAGCACTTCATTCAATCAAATTAAGGAAGTATCAAACAATGATAATTAATATTGATTTGGAAAAATATTTTGATAGGGTAAGTTAAATTTACATGAGACTTATAATAATTCATATTGTTTGTAGTCTACCTTTCATAAATTGGGTAATGTGATGCATTGATTTTTCTTAATTTATTATCTTAATTAATGGTTCAAATTTTAGCTTCTTAAAGCGTTCTATAGGGATGAGATAGGGATGTTGCCTATCACCCTTATTATTCTTACTTGTAGTTGAAGGGAGGATTAGAATAATTAAGGAACAAAAAAGTCTTGGTATAATCAAAGATATTAAAGTGGGAAACTTGCTGGTTGGGATTCACTTACTATTTATAAATGATAAATTCCTATTTGGAAATGGCACCTTAAGAGAAGCACTAAAATACAAAGAGTTATTATATGTATATTGTGCTAACCACAAGAATGGAAAAAAATCTCCAAAAGATAGCTATAGTTGTTAACAAACTACAACTAGGACAAGAAGAAGTAGTGGTAATGATTTTTGGATTTAATCTAATTGAGTTTGGAAAAGGTCTAAAATTATTTGGGGTTTATACTAAAGCTAAATAAATATGGATACCATAATTGGATCTGGTTATACAATAAAGTGGAAAATAGGGTAACTTCATGGTGCAATATATGGTTATCATTGGAGGTCATTTAACATTGGTTAAATCAGTTATGGAAGCTATTCTAGTATATTGGTACTCTATGGCTTATATTTATATTAAAATGGTGGAAAAAATAAGGAAGAAATGCTTTCATTTCCTATGAATAGGAAGAAGGAATAAGGATGCAATGCCTTTGGTTAAATGGAGTAAGATAACCAAACCTAAATTATTATGAGGATAGGGGCTTAAGAATATACATAACTTTAGGAAAGCACCAACTACCAAGAGTATTTGGAGATTGATAACTAGTAAAGGATTATAAAACGAGGTTACCAAGGATAAATATTTTGGTTCCATGTCCTATGAAGAGTGGATTAGACTTCTTATCAAGCTAATGTAACTATCATTTGGAAGGATTTTTCATTAGTGGGTAATTTTTTTATTTGGAAAGTAGGAAACAAGAAGAAAGTAATGCTAGGAAAAGACCCTTGGTTGGGGAATGGAGGAAATTATCATCCATCTCAAAATTTAATAGAAAATCTAAATAGGTAGAGGGTATTGGTAGCTGTAGCCTCTATGGATGGAATACATTTTTGGAATCAAGGGTGGCTTTCAGTAGAAGAATTACTTTTGGAATAAAATGAAACTAAGCAATGGAACGAGTATCCAAGGGGTCTAGTAAGGTATTTTATAATATTGGGACAAGATGAAGACTCTTCAGTATGGTCAAAGAACCTGTGTAGTGGATAGTTTACAACTAAGGAAGGATACAAGGAAATGTTTGAAGATAATAATGAGGAGGTCTTTTGGTGGTGGAGCAAGATTTGAAAGGTGAAATCACCCTTAAAAATTATATTTTTTTCTTCGTTAGATTTATCTAAGAAGGCATTGATATGCCTTGTTCTACAAAAGAGGTCATGGTAGGATCCAAGTCAGTGTTGTTTATTTAAAAGGGAATAGATCACCTTCTAGTTCCATTCGATTTCTTGAGAGAAGTGTGGAGGTCTATTCTACCCATGCCTATGGGGAAGGGGTAGTGGCCACTAAGGAATCTATTGGAGAATATAAAACAATGGTTCAAAGATAAAGGCTAAAATGAATACAAATGTAATACATTAATAGTGGCATGGGATTTGTGTTTAGCAAGAACTTATATGTTGTTTGAGAGAAAGGAAATTCTAACTATATAAGTTCAAGAAAAGATCAAATATACTTGTGAAGGCATAAAAAACATAAAAATAAAAGGTTGCAAGATAGGTTGGTAGTTTAACAATGGATATTACGAAGTCTTGGGATTTTTTTTCTGGACCTTGTTAAGATAATATAGATAGACGTGGGGTAGTAGGAGTGTTATATTATGATTAAAATCACAAATGCACTTTCAAATTAGGTCTTGGTAAAGGTAGCAATAATGTGGTAGAGTGAAGGATTTGATATTTTTGTTAAAAATTGCAATGGAACAAGGAATAACAAAATTTCAAGTCTTTGGTGACTCAAAATTTGTGGTGGATTAGGATTCAAGTTTAGTAGGAATACAAAATTTGATGATTATAATTTATTATGAGCAAGTGAAATTGATATAAGCATCATTAGTAGAGCTATATTATAAACATATCTACAAAAAATTAAATGGGAAAGCAAATGGTGTATCCAAATTTGCCATAGATATTCTAGTTAGTACTTGTTTAAAGGAAGTAGTGTATGGGATTGTGATTCCACAATAGTTTACACACTTTTGATACTTTTTTCATTTCAATAGAAGTCATGGTTTAGAACATATTTTGTGTTCTTATTAACGTATTTTTATAACTAATATTATATCTATAATATGATTGTTGGATACAAGATTGAATTACAAAAACGACACTCTATAAGATGACTAAAGGCTTGAAACAAGTTATTATTATAATAGGTCTGATAGAATTTTTAGATAAATTTGAGTCATTGTCGAGATATTCTAGAATAGCTATAAATAAAATTGTTTTAATAATGATTATATGAGAATATATACCCATCTCATTGTATTTTTTCAAACTCTAAAATAAAAGTCACAAAGATTTTTGAAGAAAAGAAAAATTATATATATATATATATATATATATATATATATATATATATATATATATATATATATAAGAAAATTAAATAGTTGATAGTAGATATATAATGATTTTAAACTAGGTCTTATAAGTGTATGGTTGAAAGTAATATAAGGTGTAAGGGTGTGTATGGTTGAAAGAAATATAAGGTGTAGTCGTGTGTATGATTGAAAGGAGTATAAGGTGTATACCATCATATCCCTATACCTTATACCCCTTTCAACCATACATACAACTACACCTTATTTTACTTGCTACTCAATGTAACCTTCTTCACAGAGCGAGCCTATAGCTTTTACAACAACCTTCACTAGTTTTATGAACTTGCATTCCATTTATTCTATAGCTATGAGTGATATATTTTTGACCTCATTAAGATGAATATTTTTATCTCCAATGGATATTGTCTTCACTATATTATCATTATTTTTTTTGCTTTTCACAAGGACTTCTCATCTAGCTCCTTGGTTATTTGTTTGTGGACTTCCTCTTCTACATTGAAGAATTAATCTTAAATGTTGTGTTTTTTTTATCAAGATATCCTTTTGCTATTTACTTCCAATGTTTGTAAATTTTAGGTTTTATATCAACCAATGATAGATTTATGTCTAAATTAGGTAGGATGAAATTAATACTTCTATTGCTCGACTTTTAGCTAGATTAATCATAGGTCCTAATATCCAAGATCTTAAACAAACTAAAATATTAGAACATTCTATATCTCTAGAAAATATCAATGAACATAATATTCATGAAATATCAATTAATAATATACTCACAATATTATTGATGAATCAAAGAAACAGGATATTTGTTACAATTTTTTTGATACAATAAATGAAGCTTTTTCTCCATCACATAACCATAGAAGGTAAATCTTCAATTCTAGACTATTGCTATTATTTTTTTTCAATTGGTTATATGGAATTGAATATACCCCACCCATATTACATCATCACTACATAATGGTATCATAACAAATCTTGGATATTATCCATATATCACTTGGCAAGATTTGAACCTTGGTCTCCTCCTTGAATGTCGAGAAATCTAACCGGTTGAGCTAATACCACTTGATAACTATTGCTATCAATAAACATCTAGGAGATGCATCCTTCCTATTCCTTACATATGATAAAAATCTCATATCTCTTTGCTTGCATATTTATACCTAGTTCTATGACTATTCATTTACTTTATCACATGACACTTGGATACATTTAAGAAATATAAATCACATTTTCTAATATAATATTTACAAATATACATATCCTACCAGACAATGTAATATCTTCAATAGTTCTCTAGGGGAATATGAACCTACCTAAAAATATTTATCATCATGGGGTAAAATTGATATGCAATGAATAACCATTAGAAGAGGAAGATACTCTAATTGGAATGAAAGCAACCTAGATATTTAAAAAAATTGCTAAACCTTGAATAGAAAGATAATTAGGAGAATAAGTAGATAAAATATTAGGAGGGGAAGAAAAAGGAGTACATGGAAGAACTTCATCAAAGGTGACACCTTTCTATATCAAAACCTCATAGCTCTAAGGATCATAAAGATGATATACCTTTTAAATATTAGAATACTCTATAAATATATACTTATATATTTTTGGTGGTTCCCTTTTTCAAATGTTATTAGATATATGAGCATATGCTAAAGACCCAAAGAATCAAAACACAGATACATGTGGCTTATATCGTATTAATTTCTAAAGAGGTGTTATCTCTTGAACAACCTTGGAAGGAACCCTATTGAGAATATGCCCTCTACAAGTGATCACCTCACCCAAAAAATTATAATCTAGTCCCTTGGCATAAATTATACAATGACCCATGTCCATGATTACCCAATTGTTTTTTATTGCTACACCATTATGTTTAGAAGTGTAGTAAATAGTCATCTGATATGTTATTCCATGAGTTCCCAAAAAATCATGAAAAGTATGACTAACATATTCATCACTTCCATCTATCCTTAGATACTTCATCCTTCTATCTTGCTGATTATGACTAACAAAGTGCCTTGAAAGTTTTGAATATCTCAAACACTTCCTCCTTGGTGTGAATGGTATATACCCATATATATAAAATTTATCAATAAAAATAAGAAAGCACCTATATTTTGAAAGAGATGGTTTTCCCATAGGTCCATAGATGTCATTATGTATGATATCCAAAAGGCTAAATTTCTCTCCTTCTAGAAAGGTCTCTGTTGTGGTGATTTTTTTGTTTCCTTAAGAATTTATATTATCACACCACAAGAAAATCATTGGTTCACAAAAAACACTATGGACTCTGGCGGATCCACCACTTTATCTCAATAAAATATTATCACAAACACTCTAGATAGACTAAGGGAAGGAAACCCCAGAGGTGAAACTACAATATTTCTTATATGCTCATGCTCATCTAGATTTGCAAAAATGAAACACAACTGTAATATTACAAATGACCAAGTATCAAAGTAACTCTCAACTAATGCTTCAAGCTATAGACTGGTGCCTTATCCATTGGGCAATTGTAGCCAGAATTAAAGGATGATGAAGAAATAAGGGGGAGAAGATAAAACTAAGCCAATAACATCCATTCAAATAATGTAACAGAGATAATTAAGCATACCAACAAAAGAATATGCCACTTATACATCCAAATAACGTAACATATAATTTGGACAACAAGAAAAAATACACATGAAATTGCTAAAAGGAGGAAGCAAAATAACATTGATCAACGAATCATTACAATGGAGTCTGGTTAGTGTAACCAGATCTCACTAAGCAAGTACAAACAAATCCTCCATTTAAATAATTTAATAGAGAACTGCAACTCTTCGTTCAAACAATATAAGAAAGAGCCTCCTAGATTTTGATCTCATTCACTAGAAATGATCTCATCAAATTATATACCTCCATAGAAAAACCAGCACAATGATAGAGAAGAAAAAGGAGTGACTAAACAAGACACAAAAGAAAAATACAACTACTAATAATGGGCACTCTGGTATACCTCTTGCAGAATTACTACACAAAAACTTGATGATGAAAGTTGTTGTAGCCACCCTCTCATATAGCCTATAGATTGGTTCTCATTCAAAGCTTGATGATGGCCCATAATTACCAAAACTACAACTGCTCCAGTGATGGCTCATAACTACAACTGTTACTAAAATTTAGGTGATCACCCATAAAAATTGTAACTACCTCTGAAATTGATCCACCATATTACTTGCATTAAATGACTTGGTAGTGGTCAAAACACCTCCATGCATATTGAAAAAGGTCCAAAAATGACTTGAGGAAATTAAAATCTAGCTGCTGAAACTTGGCCGCAAAAATGAAACACATCGCAATTTTTTAATTATTTTTCTTTTTTAATAAGGTCAACCTTAACCAGTTTTAAATATTTTATTTCAAAAATTAAATAATAATAAAACTATTATCATTAATAAATAATAATAATAATGTTATTATTTATTTATTTATTTAAATGCATGCAAATCTTAATTAATTAAAATACATATCATATAATATAAAATATCTATTATATAATATAAGGCCGAAATTCCCTTTTGCAAAGAGAATCGGTTGATGGCCAATGGCCATCGGCCGAAATTCCCTTTGCAAAGGGAATGGCCAATGGCCATGGCCATTGGTCAACCTTTTAAAACATTTGAATTTCGTTTTAATTTTTTTTTCTTTTTAAAGTTTAAATTTATAAAAAAATTAAAAATTAAAAAATTAAAATTTAATTAAATGATAAAAAAAATCAAAAGACACGTACATGTTTTTTTTTAATGAGGAACATTTTATATACAACATATCCGCAGCATGTGAGGGGAGAGATTTGAACCTGGGACCTTTCGATTTCAGTTGGAGAGTTTTAACTACCCACTTGCTCTCCAACTGCTTTACATGAGCGGATATTTTTTAATTTTTTCTTTTTAATTTCTTTTTTTTAAGCGAAAAACCCCTTGTAGGACTGCCTTAGTCTGAGAGACCACGAACAGGGGGGTCTACACCATCAAAGTCACCCGAGAATCGTACCCAGCCCTGTCTGCACCAACATTATCAATTAGATTTTGGGTACCCAATTCAAATTTTTGGTAGGGTGGAGATTCGAACCTAGGACCTCCCTTGGAGGATCGCCCTTTCCTCTCAGACTCACCTACAACACCTGGGTTTTTATAATTTCTTTTTAATTTTTCCTTTATAATTTATTTTTAATTTTAATTTTTAAATTTGATTTTATTTTTAAATTTCTAAGTTAAACTTTAGAGTTTTTATTTTAGAAGGCATGTGCACCGTGCCTTTTTTTATTTGAATTTTTGTTTTTATTTTTAAATAAATTATTTTCTTCTTAAATTTGCTTTATAAAAATCATGCAAGGCCAATTGGTCGACTCCTCTTAGGAATCGGTCGATTGGCTAAACTTAAAGAAAAAATTAATTTTAATTAACTTTTTAATTAATTAAATATATATACGATACTATTATTATATATAATTATAATTATAGAATATAACGTTATTAATATATAAATTTTAATTAGTACATAATACAGTTAATTAGTCTAAAAGGTTATTTAGGATGCATGGAGAGACAATCATTCAAGGCAAATACCATGGTTGATTTGTTTGCAAATTTTGCTGTTACTACTAAAATATTCTCCAAAGGGGTTAATTGGATTCCTCAAGAAGCCCATAATGCTATCCAAAGTGATAAATCATGTTGTGTAGAAATAAGCTCCTCATTCAGATGATTACTAATTCTATGATTTCCACTATCAAATCCATGGAGGAGATCATCGGGATGTTGAACAACTTGCAGTTAATGATAATGGGAAATCAAGCACCTTGGAAGAAGAAGAACAACAACCAACTTTGGAGCCTGATTTGATCTACATTGTTACAGGGTTCTGTTGCTTTCTTTTACTTTATCTTAGTCAGTTGTCTTTACTTTAGTGGTTAGGGTTTATATGGCATATATGCCTCTTTTTGTCATTCTCAAGGATATTCTTGTTAGGCTCTCCTACTATACCTTTTGACCTCTGGTCTTTTTTTATGTATGTTTGGCACTGCTCGAGGACCCCTATGTCAGTCTTTCTCAGTTGTTTCCCAGTAAGATTTTAGGTCGAAGGTCAGTATGTTAGTTTTTCTTGTTATTTCCTTGGATATGATTACTCTATTGCTTCTATCCTAATTTGTTTAATAAATAGTACTTCTTTTTTGGGTACCCTAGTCTAAGTTTATGTTGCTATATCTAAATGGTCTATATTGGAATATTATGTAATAAGGTTTTGGGATCCTATTAAAATCTCCTGTAAATATTAATCAACCTACCAATAAATAAATAAATAAATTTAATTAAAAATAATCAAATTTAATTAAATACGTAATTAAACATGTAATCAAAATTTATTAAAAAGGAAAATATTTAATTAAATATTTAAGACCCTAGGGTCAAAAATAATTAATTAAATTTTTCATTAAGGTCCAAAAATGACGGTAAAATACCAAAATGATGACCTGATTTCGGTGACATAGAAACCTTAAAAGACGCTTTCGAGATGCGAGACAGGAAACAAAAAGACTTGAGGACTCAAAAAATGCAAGGAATCATAGGACACCAACATTCCAAAACTTGGGATGATTTAAATTGGATTTTTGAGGATCCAACACAGGCTCTGACTAGGATAGATGATGAAAAAGACTTTTGGGTAATGAATCACCCGAGAACTCTAGAATCTCCAACAGACCAAAAAGATAAAACATGCCTAATCACCTATAAAAAACACCTTAGTCACCTACAAGAACTACTTAATCACCTACAGAAAACACCTTAATCACTTTCATGAACTCCTTAATCACCTAGAAGGGACTCCTTAATCATCTAAATACTAAAAACACACATTTTTTTGTCTTCTCAAGCCCTTTGTATATAATGATACAATTTCAAATGCTGACCATTGATAGGAATTGAAAATTCCTTGTCATCTAGAGTTTGCAACTTGTAATTATGTTGGCCTACCATTTGACGAATTTGATAAGGGAAAAGCCATTTTGGATCCCACTTCACTTTTTCCCCATGCTTGTCATTTTTAGGATCCTATTATAGTATTACATATCCTTACTGAAAAGGTTTGCCTTTGGCCTTCATATTGAAAAACTATGTTGTTTTATGAACATGTTCAGTAATCTTCATTAATCCATATTTTTTATTTTTATGTAACTTCGTAGTTTGATCAAGTCTTCTTTGCAAGATATTTAGATTTTCATGATCCTATATAAGCAAAGAAAAAGCATGAATTTCTACCTAAG
The DNA here is from genome assembly GCA_028583015.1 of Wollemia nobilis. Taxonomy (NCBI): domain Eukaryota; kingdom Viridiplantae; phylum Streptophyta; class Pinopsida; order Araucariales; family Araucariaceae; genus Wollemia; species Wollemia nobilis. Next base: position 1,433,040 of record JAQPPZ010001689.1, on the reverse strand, counting down.
GGGGAAAAAAAGAATTCTCACCATAAACTAGTTCATAAGGAGATTTTCCTATGCTTCTTTTGACAAATATTCTATCAACCCATAAAACAAACTTTAGTTCACTATCTCAACTTCTCTTATTTCTACCCAATGCTCTTCTAATTCTTGTGATCAAATTCTTGTTTGAGGATTTTGCTAATCCATTCCCTTGAGGATAGTAGTTTGTAGAATGAGAAAGATCTATGTTGTACCTAACACAAAATTTAATCATTATAAAAGAAGTGAATTAGTTACCATTATTTGTAACAAAATTCTTAGGGACCCCAAATCTTGTCAATATTTGCTCTTCTACAAACTTTATGACCACCTTTGTAGTGGATTTCTTGAGAGGTGCTACTTATACCCACTTGGTTGGAAAATTCTTCTTCCTTGCAAAAATTTGACAGCTATGATAAATTCTAACGAAATTATAGACATATTTAGACAAGGAGGGCAAACAATAACCAACTATCATGATTTTGTGAGAAGTGGCCTTTGGAGCAAAATGACCTCCACAAAAACCAGAATGATATTCTTTTAGCACTTGAGGGACTTCTTTCTCAAACAAAAAGAGAAGCAACACTCCATTTGGATACCTCCAATACAGTCTACCTTCATGAATGTAATACCTTTGAGCCAATTTTTTGATAGATCTTCTTTTATTTTTGGGCATGTCTTCTGGAAATGATAAATTTTGAAGGTAAAACATAATTCCATCATACCATTTGCAATAAAAATTATAAATTGTTCTAGCTTCTTGTTGCTCATCTACTGCAATAGTATTATTCACATCTTCTCACTCTTTTTTGGCCAAGTATTTTTCTAATCCTAGTCCTCTAACAATTTTCACTGCTTTAAACTCCATATCATACTATAGTAATTTATCCATCCACCTTGTAGGACTACCTAAAGGTTTAAGTTGAGTGAAAACATCTTTAATAGCAATGTAGGGGATAAAAAATATTACCTTATTGGACCCAAAAATATATTTGAAATGATCCAATGCTATGACTAATGCATAAGTTTATTTTTCAAGAATGGGAAATTTCAATTGAGAATCCTTCAATCCTGTACTCATAAAGGCTATAGGTATTTCATTTTTCTCTTCATATTGCTAAGCTAGAACTGTAGCAATAGTGTGTTCTAAAGAAAATGAGTAGATTTTAAAATCTTTGGAGTAATCAAGGCAATTCAATATTGGAGCATTAGTAATGCATCTTTGATCTTCTGAAAAGCTATAGTATTTTCCTCTATACATATTAGTTATCTATTTTTCTTGATAATGTCATTTATTAGCTCAACAATATGAGAAATATTAGGGATACACTTCCTAATAAAGTTAATATTTTCAAAGAATGATCTAACTCCCTTAAGATTATTAGAAGGTGGAATTTCAATGATGGCTTCTACTCTTTGTGGATCAATGCCAATTCCATATTTTAAAACAATATGCCCAAGCGATTTACCTTGCATGGAACCAAACACACATTTTATAGGATTTAAATATAAGCTAAACTTCTTGCAACTTTCAAACACTTAAGTTAGATGTGCAAAGTGATCTTCAAGATTTTTTGAAAAATCTATAATATCATCAAGATATACTACCACTTTCTTGAACATCAATCCCTTAAATGCAACATCCATTGCTCTCTAAAATGTTACCCCTATATTCATTAGTTCAAAGGATATCCTGAGATATTCAAATGTTCACCATGGTGTAGTGGAAGTTGTTTTATGTCTGTCTTCTGGATTCACTACAATCTAATTGTAACTTGAAAAGCCATCGAACAAAGACATTCTTTATGATCCAACCACTTCTTAAAGCAATTACTCCATATTTGGAAGTGGATAGTTGTCTTTGAGGGAGCTCTTATTAAAATTCCTAAAATCTACACAAAGCATGATATCACCATTGTATTTTCTAATTAGAAATAAGTTTGTAAACCAAGTAGAAAATCTCACCTTTTTGATTATCTTGGTATCTAGTAACTTCTCTTCTTTCTACATAATTGGATACAAAGTTTGATTAAAATTCATTTATTTCTACCTAAAATGCTTGGTATCTTTCTGAAGGAGTATTATATGAGTCATCACTTTTGTATTGAAGGTCTTTAGATCTTCATAACTCCAAGCAAAAGCATCAATGTTCTTGTTCAAAAATTTGATATACTGTTGCTTCTCTTTCTTGACAGGGCTTTGTTGATCCTAATAATCTTGGGCTCTTCCTTTGTTCTGATATTAACTTCATCAATCTCATATTCTTGAACCAAAGGTTTATATTATCTATCAAAGTCATCAAACAAGATCTCTAAAGATACCAACCCCCTAGATATCTTGTTAGCCTTTAGTTGTATGACTTACGTAGGCTCTCAAATAACATACTTCAAATTTTCTTCATCACTTACATCATAAATAGCATCAAAAAATTCATTTTGCATAGTCATAAAATCATTAATGTGTATATCATCATGAAAATATTGTAAATATACCACATTATCAAGGACAGATGGATTATAAACAAATATGGTTAGGAATATTTCCATAAACCAAGTGTCTATCTCAAAGTTTTCTTCTCCAGAAGCATTAATGACAAAAAAATTATGCTCTATAAATAAATTGTAGATCAAAAGCCAAAAATCTATCTATTTCATCCAAACCTAACTGCTTATATTACTTTAGTCTAGGGGTGCTTTGTTTGATATTTTTCTTTGATTTATTGGATTATTAGTTTAGCATCCCCAATAACTTTGAGGTAATTAATACCCAATTCTTTAGCCTTCCTTAGCCCTAGCAATAAAGCTTCATATTTTACAACATTATTTGTAAAAGAAATTTTTGACTTGTATGGTATGCCAATATAGTTGCCATTGATGTCTATCAATAGTACTCTAGCTCCTTCTCCTACTTTAGATTTTGCTCCACCAAAGGTCATATATATATTAGAATTCAAACTTCTATCAATTTTTTCATTTGCTTTAGCCTTCAGTTCTGGATCCATGTTCTCAACATCAAGTAATTCCAACAAGAAAGGAGAATGCTAGATAGAGTAAATCCCCATGTCTTTTTTCTTAATAAAATTCATGAAATTAACCATATTATCATTAGGATTTCTAAACTCAACTGAATACCTATTGAAGGGTTCTCTTTTCAATATCATTTTCTCCTTACCATGCATTGGAATAGTGGCATATGACCAATCTAACTGAATAGTACCACCTAATTATTCTGCCTAATGCCTAGAAGTAAGATAGAAAATAAAAGGCCCATATCTACAACTGCAACATCCATCACCACTCTTTTCTTAGTATATTTTTCAAGATGGAAAATAAGGCCAATGATGATACCTACACAAGGTACTTTCCTATTATCCATGATAAAAGTAGGAGGGTGCTATTTTTGACAAATCAAGTCTAACTAATTAGTTACTTGTTTTGACATTACATTCATGGAAGCACCACTATCAAGCATGTAATTTTGAATAATATATTTATCCCCATAGCATGATGTATAGCTTAGTGAGATGTAAAATGACTTTACTGAAGATGGGGCTTTGACGACATTATTTACTAGGCCTATAGGATTTTGATGATTTCTTCATGATTGATCAGTTAATTTGAAGGCTTTACATACCTGATAACATTACTTTGGAATAGTCATTAACTCCCCAAAAGTGATGCTGACCTTCTAATTGGAAATATCTATACCCAAATAAAACTGATATTTCTTATCAATTCTTTTTTTAGTTTTCTAATTAGCCAAGTCACCTTGCTGATTCTGGATAATTTCTTCTACATCAGGCTCTTCAAAAATCACTTGCAGCTTCATATGATTTATCTTTTTTTGTGAAATCACTCTTGTAGCTTTCTCATTTTGTGTAGGTTTCTCATCAAATTTATCCTCCACTATTCTATTTATGATATTGATAGCATATATTCTTTCTAGAGACTCAACATCCTCTGTTATACGTGTAAGCTTCTGTTGCTTCATTTTGTCAAATTTGGTATTGGGAGGATCACATGAGGTTGATGCCTATCCAAAGACTAAGGCTCTTTGCTCAATATTATTGGCACATATGTATATGTCTCTTTCAAATTCTTATTCTTTGGTTTCATCCTCCTAAGTCCAACATACATTAATTATAATATCTTCATCTTTAGATTCAACATTTAAATCAATATTAGAATGCATACTTAAATAATAACATAGTCAACAAGGTTATGTGGTGCATCACAAGAAGAGTAATAAAATGGATGATATGATACTATATTATTTTATGGTATGGGATTTGGAATAGAATCTAGATTTCTTTATATTTATTTATTTTTCTAATTTCCATTTTGATTTATATTTCCTTCTTCATTTTCATTGTTGTTCCAATTTCTATTGAAATTTTTCCTGAAGGGAAGCCTGTTATCTTCATTTTGTCTATTATTTTCTTGTAAAGTTTTTGCGGTGTTGTCCTTTCCTTTTTAATGTCTAGATAACATTTTATTCAAAGTAGTAAACATCTCACTCAACTGATTAGCTATCTTGTTCATAGGATCCAAATCTATTTTCTTAGGGATAGAGAAATCAACCTTATTAGGCTTTCTTTCAAGTTGATTGGGCTCTAGGGAGTATGCTTTTATTTTAACTCTATCAATCATATGTATCTAGATTCCAATAGCTCTTTAAATACATATATCAATGGTGGTTTCTGCTTATTGCCTTAGCTCATAATTGGAATCTCTAGGGAAAGCATTTTTGGAGAAATAAATGGATTGATCATCATTTGGCCTTAATGCTATAGAAATATTATTTATGGTCTTGAAGAACCTCCTATTGAAATATTCCACTATTTCATGGTGGCCAACTCTATTAGCAAAGACTGTTCATTCTTCCTCTCTCCATATTTCCTAAGGAAAGTGTTCTCTAGCTCTTGAAAATTATGGATAGTACTATCTCCAAGGTTGTTAAACCATTATCGAGCATCCTATAAGGGTAACATATTCATAATCCACATGAAGACTATCCATGGAATACAAATAATCCCTAATATGATCTTCACCATTCACAATATTGTTTCCTTAGAATTTAGGCAAGTACTTACGAGATTTACCAGGGATAGGATTTAGATTTGCAAGTAAAACAAAAGCTCTATATCTATTGGTCCTCCACTAATTAACATTAGCATTGGTATTTTGATTGAAATTTTGATTTACATTCACATTATGGTTTTCATTAGGGGCTATCATACTCACAATTGGTTGATTTATTGTAGGTATTTTACTTGTAGTAGGAAAAGACTGATTTGAACCAAGATTTGAAATAGGAAAAATAGGAATTGAAATAAAAAATTTCTTGTTATATTTGAATAATAACTTAGGATTTGGCACTCCAGCAAGCACTTCTTTGCCACTTCTTATTGTATATGCTAGATCTATCTTCTCCTATAATTTTTCAAATTTTTGAGTTCATTCAGAGTCATCCCCATAGATGTGCAAAGAAAGAGCAATATCTTCAAAAATACTTTGGCCAAGATTGCTCAACCTAATATTCAATAAACTCTCACAAATTCCACTCTTAGGAGAGACTAAAAAAATAAAAACACACAAAAATACCAAGCCACCAAAAACTGTGGGCTGATTGCTAACATACAAGAATTTCTAGAATTATCCCCAACAATGGTGCCAAAAATTGTTGGTATTAATTTTACAGGTAAAATTACATAAAATAAAATGCATAGGTATTAGAACTCTTGGAAACAAGAATCCTAAATCCCCAACAACGGTGCCAAAAAACTATTGTGGTGATTTTTTGTGTCCTTAAGAATTTGGGTTGTCACGCTATAAGAAAATCACTGGTTTACAAAAACCACTATGGACTATGTTGGATCCACCTCTATAACTTGGAAAAATATTATCACAAAGACTCTAGATAGACTAAGGTAAGGAAACCCCAAAGGTGAGCCTACAATATTTCTTATATGCTCATGCTCATCCAGATTTGCAAAAATGAAACACAACTACAATATTAAAAATGACCAAGCCTCGAAGTAACTCCCAACTAATGCTTCAAGTTGTAGATCAATGTCTTATCCATTGGGAAATTGTAGCCAGACTTAAAATATGATGAAGAAATAAGGGGAAGGAAATAAAACTAAGTCAATCACATCCATTCAAATAATGTAACAAATATGATTAAATATACTAGTGGAAGAAGGTGCCACTTATACATTCAAATAATGTAACATATAATTGAGACAACAAGAAAAACTACACATGAAATTGCTAAAAGGATGAAGCAAGATAGCATTGATCAATGGATCGCTACAATGGAGTCTAGTCAGTGTAACCAGATCTCTTTAAGTAAGTACAAATAAATCCTCCATTCAAATAATGTAATAGAGAACTATAACTCTTCATTCAAATGATATAAATAAGAGCCTCCTAGCTTTTGATCTCAGTCACTAGAAATGATCTCAGTAAACTGGATACCTCCTTAGCAAAACCTACACAGTGATAGGGAAGAAAATGGGGTGACTAGACAAGACACAAAAGAAAAATACAACTGCTAATGACAGACACTCTGGTATACCTCTTGCACAATTACTGCACAAAAACTTGATGATAAAAGCTATTGTAGCCACCCTTTCATATAGCTTGTAGATGAGTTCTCGTTCAAAGCTTGATGATGGCCCAAAATTACCATAACTACAACTACTCTATGATGGCTCATAACTATAATTATTACTAAAAATTGGTTGATGGCCCATAAAAATTATAACTACCTCCAAAATTTATCCACCATATTGCTTGCATTAAATGGCTTGGTAGTGGTCAAAACGCCTCCATTCCCATTAAAAATGATCCAAAAATGGCTTCAAGAAATTAAATTCCAACTGTTGAAACTTGGTCGCAAAAATGAGACACATTGCAATTTTGAATTATTTTTCCATTTTTTTATAAGGCTAACCTTAGCCATTTTTAATATTTTATTTCAAAAATTAAATAATAATAATAAAACTATTATCATTAATAAATAATAATGATAATGTAATTATATTATTTATTTATTTAAACGCATGCATAAATTAATTAATTAAAATGTATATCATATAATATAAAATATATAAAATATATTATATAATATAAGGCAGAAATTTCCTTTGCAAAGGGAATGGTCAATGGCTATGGCCATCGACCAGCCTTTTAAAACATTTGAATTTCATTTTAATTTTTTTTTCTTTTTAAAGTTTAACTTTTAGTTTTTTTTTCTTGATAAAAAAGGGTTGTACTCGGGTTCCCCACCCTTAAAAAATTACATATATCTTATTTAGAGCTTGAGAGTTTATAAATAGATACACTTCTCATATCAATTGAGATGCTATAGTTAGAAACCTACATCATTTTACATAAAATATCTGAATTCTTGATTTTTATTTTCTATATCTTTTCAAATCTCTGTATGAATACAATTACTCTAGAATTTAGCATCTTTCTTGACATTTTCCTATAGCAGCCTTCACAATGCCAAAAATTCACCTCTACTATCTATGCCTTGCATCTTAGTAGGGTAATATTTCTAAAATATCGCACTAACATAGTTTGCTTTACCAAATCTGGATTGCTAGTTTTCTTCCTGAAACACAAGTGCAACCACAAAAATTATAATAAGTAGTCTAAATGAACACACATTATTGTTAAAAAATGAAATAGATATTATCAATGGAAAACATTAAAGTAAATCTGAATCATTAATGGATTTAGGCAATCAACAATTTTTGTCAACTTCAACTAAACTTTCTACTTCCTCTAACCATGGAAAGGAGATGTTAACTTCATGATCCTCAATAAAAACTCCTCTATTGGCTAGCTTATTTGCACATTTATTTACTTCCATTAATATATGTGAAAACCTAATTTCTTCAAACTCTTTAGCAAGATCTTGAATTTCCACAATTATCTCTTGTATATTCTATGGAGCCTTTGCTTTTCTAAAAATTGCATTTATTATTGAGAGAGTCACCTTCCATCCAAAATTTATTCTATTTCATTTGTTTATATTATTTTAACCCTTCTAAAGCTTCCCAAGCTTCAACTTTGTTATTTGTCTTAAATCCACAAGTGAAAGCATAATGAAGTAAAATATCTCCTCTATTATTTCTAATTATTCCTTCTCCTCTTGTTGGTCCTGGGTTACTTTTATATGCTCCATTAAAATTTAAATTTAACCCATTCCACATTTGGTGATTTCCACTTTATTTTTTCTTTACCTTATTTTTGCTTCTCTTGTACCCAACATCATAATTCCATTTAATGAATTGACTCCATCTATAAAGACTCTCTACTTCCAAATTAGAGATTAGGTGAGTTAATAGTGTTGGTTTAGACTCCTCTATGGCTAAACATGTCTTCTTTTTCATTACCTCTAAACTACTTTTCTTTCCCTTAAATATTCTTCTATTCCTTTCTAGCCATATAGTCCAAAGTAATGTATCTTTTGATATATCCCATATTGTCTATAAAGCCTCACTTTTATAAGTTCTCTATCATTGATTTAACCAATCTTCAATTATGTTATTCATCACCATGCATTTACCAAATATATTAAGAATCCATTGCCATAGATTCCAAACTATTAAGCAATGTCCCAAGAGATGGTCAATACTCTCCTTATTATAAAAAACACATTGAAAAGGGCCATGAAAACCCCTTTTCATAAGGATATCCCAGGATAAAATTCTTATATGAACTACTATCCAAACAAACATTTTGACTTTAGGAATGCCTGAGCTATCCCAAATATCTCACCAAATACTAGTGATATTATTATTATGTTTGTGTTTAACATTATATCCACTTCTTGTTGTGTATTCTCTTGAGTTATTCAAATCCCAAATAAATTTATCCTTGACACTCCTCAGAATAATTATAATTGTTATCTTTCTACTCAGTTTCCTCCTGGCATTAATGTCTTGTATACTTGTAAAAAAATATTCTTTCCATTTGTATCTTCCTTCTTAATCCTTGTACAAAATTTTTGAAACCTTATCACCATATTTTTCTTGAAGTAATCTCATCCAAGGTTTCAAAACTATCTCTAAATCGAGTGGTTTTTTATCACACCAAGTATCCATACAAACAAAAACAATTCTCCAGTTCCCACCACCCAGCTTAAATCTTTAATCATAAGATCAATAGAATTATTAAAACTATTCCAAAGAGCAGAACCATTTGGAAGAGAGAATGCAATAAATATTAAACTTGGATCATTGGGATCAAAACTTACTTAGAAGCATTCTTGCCCATTGTATTTTAATCTCTTTGTACAATCTTCAGATAACTTTTCCCCTAAGAGCGAAGTTTGCATTTGTAAGAGCTATTAAACCAAAACCTCCCCTATTTTTATCATCAATCAATTGGCTCCATTTCACCAAATAAAATTTCCTTTTATCATGTAAACTTGACCATAAAAAGGATTGCATAATAAATATTAAACCTTTTCATTTGATTTTGGCATAGAATACAAAGACATAATATGTTGGAATGACATTTAAGACTGACTTAATTAACTACACTCTTCCTGCTAATGATAACCATCTACCTATACAATATGGAAGTTTATTTTAAACTTTACTAATAACTAGATTCCATAAATCTAACCACATTCTCCACTCATATATAGGCATCCCTAGAAAATTTGTTGGTAAATTTGCCTCCTCCATTTGAAGTAGACTATAAATTCTTGCTTTGATATTAGCATGAGTGTTAAGAAAGTAAATTTTGGATTTAGTGCTATTAATTTTTTACCCTGAAGCTCTTTTGTACTCTTTTAAAAAGTTAGTCAAATATCTGGCCTCATTTATCCTTTCCCGTCCAAAAAGAGTTGTATCATCTACAAACTGTTGATGGGTGATGCTATCGATTTTATTACTAACCTTAAGTCCACTTATAAACCCATATTTTTAAGCCTTATTTAAGTCCCTACTTAAAAATTCTACCATAATAATGAACAAATAAGAAGATAGAGGATTGCCTTGTCTAAGACCTCTCTTGGATTTAAAATATTCTATCACTAAACAATTGATCAACACTGAATAATAAGTTGTAGAGACACAAGCTTTAATCCATATCACCAATTTATTTTCAAAACTAAACTTATCTAAAATTACAAAAATAAAATTTCATTTAACCCTATCATAGGCTTTACTCATATCAAGTTTTAAGATCATAGCTTTCTCTTTTCTTGAAGCTACTAAATGTATAACTTCATGAGCTACTATGATCCCATACAAAATTTGTCTCCCTTTCACAAAACCTCCTTGTTCTTCTGAAATGATTTTATCTAAAAATGGCCTTAATATATTCACCATAAATTTGGAAATACTCTTATAATCCATATTACATAGGATTATGGTTCTAAAAGAATCAAACAATTCAAAATCCTTATTTTTTGGAATTAGTGTAAGATAAGTTGTATTTATTTTATAAGGAATGTATTGTTTTACCCTAGACTGTTCCACTACAACCAATAAAGAATCCTTCACTATATCCTAATTATGTTGGTAAAAATTTGGAGAGATCCCATTTGGACTAGGGGATTTATCCTTATTAAAAGAGAAAAGAGCTAAATGAAATTCTTCTAGAGTAATAGGCTACATCAGTTTCCTATTGTATTAATTTGTTATAATTGAAGGAACATATTGAAGAAGTTTATCATTAAGAACTTTGGTTTTCTATGAACCTAGAATATTCTGATAAAATTACTTATTCTCTTTTCTAATTTCACTTTGATATTCAACCCAAACCCCTTCTGTTTATTTAATTATACCAATTCTAAAAGATATTTGTACTATATCCATCCTATGAAAAAACTTTGTATTTTTATCTCCTTCTTTTAACCAAGTTTATCTTGATTTTAATCTCTAGAATTTCTCTTCCTTACTAAAATTATTATGATATTCACTACGCAACTCCCTTTCCTCTGAGCTTGTATTATTTTCATCACCCTGTTGGAATTTTGGAAGTTCATCTTTTAGTTCTTCTTTCTTCTCAAAAATATTTCCAAAGGTCTTCTTGTTCCATTATTTTAATATATATGTCATAGCTTAAATTTGGTTTGGAAGAGCATACAATCCACCATTACCTAAATAATTTCATGTTTGAGCTATCATATGAAAAAATTGAGGATGGTCTTCCCACGTCTACTCATATTTAAAATATGATCTTTTTTGAATTCACTAACCACCATTTAATTCTTATTTTCTAGTGATATGAATCAATCCTTGTTAAGGTATTAATTTCAGCACAATTTACTTCATCTAGACAATGATATGAAAGAATGCATCTATATAATTTTTTTACTATTAGGTTCTGGTCTCTCCTATTGTTGGTCCAAGTATAGTTGTCTTATTCAAACTCAACTTCCCATAGATTATTGTTTTGAATAAAAGCTAAGAAATATTTCATACTTTAGATCAATTTCCCAAAAATTTTCATTAAGGTTGGTAATGATATTAAAATATCCAATGATAATGAAACAAGTTTCTTGGTTGTTACTACTCATAAATGCCTCAATCTCACTCCAAACTTCTAATCTACATGACTGAGTTGTAGGACCATAAACATTGATAAGGATGAAGCGAATATCAGCAAAGTAGCAAGTGACTAAAGAGACTATCCAATACCTAGTTTTATTAATGGTTACACAAGAGGTTCTAGAAGGATTCCAACAAGTTAGAATTCCCCCTGATGGTCCTTTAGAATCTATAGCATCCCATTCACATCTTGCCCAAATTATTTTAACAGTTTTCAAAATTTCTTATTTTGTCATTTTAGTTTTTGGGATACATATAATATCAATTTTATTACTTAAACATAGGTATCTAATGCACCTATGATTTGAGGGGGTATTAACACCCCTTATATTCCATGAGATGATAATCATGTCTCATTAGGGCATTTTGGCACATTTTGCGTATTACCAATATCATTTTGTTGTTTTGTAAAGAGAAGTTCAACCAACTTAGTTTGTGTTCCTTTCTCTATGTTAGCTCTTGCTGCCATGGATATTGCTTGATAATTTGAGGGTTTTACTATTTTTGCTTTACCTATATTAGGAGTAGGTATTATTATTCTATTTCTCAATATTCTTTCACCTTTTTATTTTTCAACATATGTATCCTCTCCTGGCTCTATTATAGAAGCTTTTGACTTATCCTAGTTATTTTCTAGTATTTATTTATTAATGACAGAGGTATTAACTTCTAAAATTGCATTTCCTTTACCAATTATTTTCTCTTGAATGGTGCATCGTACTTCAAGAGAGTTTTCAAAATATTATGAACCAAATTCCTTGGATTCATCAAGAATGTTCTTTCTTAAATTAGGATCATATTGAATAGACGATTCCTTGCTAATATGTTGAAATTGTTGTCTTGTGTCCTCTAAGTTTTGATCTACTTTTTCTTCATAGGCTAAATCCTCAAAAGAATTGAAATTTCTTCTAGTATCCTTTCTTATTGGTCTCCACTATTCATTTTCTTTTATTTTTTGAGATCTATTTTTTGGAAGCTAAAAACCATATTTATCCATAACCATTTGTAAATTTCTCTTACGATTTTCTACAAATGATTCTATTGCGCTCTTCTTAGGGCATAATATATCAATATGCCCCACCTCATGACATATTCTACATCTAAAAGATATATATTTATAATATATATCCTGGGTCACCATCTTATCCCCATACTTAAGAATGATTGATTCTGATAAAGCTTTACTTATATCAATCATGACCAATATTTGAGCATAAATAACCAAAAATATATCCTTTGTTGTATCTGAAATCTCAAGGAATTCTCCTAGAGTGTTTCCTATTGCCTTTGAAGGTATCTATTTCCTAAAATTTAATGGGCAATCCAAATATCCTAACCCGTACTGGTACTAGGGATTGATTTACATTTTCAGGTTAAAAGCCTTCATACCAGTGGGTAAGGAAGAGCCCTGCTCTTCTCATAAACCAAGGGCCCCCTTTTAAGATTCTTTCTCTTTCTTTCCTAGAGAAAAAGTGGCTAGAAAGAAACCTTTGGGAATAAATTATAGAATCACTCCTGGAGACTTCCAACTCCTATCAATCCATTTTCTCAAGGTTGAAGCCCTTGGCCAATACCCATTAAATTTACCAAAAACTGCCCTATATCGGAGCAATGAGGATATTTCTGAGGTGCGCTCACTAACCTCTACCACTAGGGATAAGTCTAAGAATTTACCTATAAATTGATCCATGGAAAGGAAACTAAAAATAAAAATCTAATGAAATTTATCTAAAAGTTCTATAACAAATATAATATTTGATAAAAAATTTATAAAATTTTCATGCACAATTTCTAATATAAAAAAAGGAAAAAAAACTTAACCAAAAAATTATATGTCCATATAGAATGTCTTACCTCGTTGAAGTCCTAGCCCTTCATTGTTCTTCCCATCGTTCGAACTCTAGTTGGCAAATATTTGCAATTTCATTTTTTGCAACTTGAAAAATCATCACTGCTCTTGTTCCGAATGGTTGACTTCATAGGGTTTATATCCCTTAATATTGCTTGGATTTTTGTATATGACCCCTCATTTTAAATCTATTCAAAATCTGCACAAGCTGGTCCAATAATCACCTGAATCGAATAACTCTTTGTGAAAATATGACTCCTAAAAAATGAAACGTTTTTCAAGAAAAATCCTAATCTGTTTAAATTTTAGTTTTACTTTATTAAAGTTTGTTTTTTAAAAAATGCATGTGGGTGCCTTTATTTAAAAGGCATGCACGTAGCTTTTGATTTTTTTATTATTTAATTAAATTTTATTTTTTAAATTTTTTCCTTTTACTTTATTAAAGTTTGTTTTTTTAAAAAAAGGCATGTGCATGCCCTTATATAAAAGGCATGCACATGGCTTTTGATTTTTCTTATTATTTAATTAAATTTTAATTTTTTAATTTTTTCCTTCTAATTTCTTTAAGAATGATGCAAGAGCCTATCTTTAGAGGGTTTTTTTAAAAAGAAGTTTTAAAGTAATTTTTTATTATTCAAAATGGAATTATTTGACGTAAAATATAATTTTCCAAAAATGGTAATTACTAAAAAGGCAAATTTTTATGAAAAAATAATTTGTCGAAAATAGTAATTTTTTTTTTTATTTCTAGGGTTTTAAGATTTAGGGTTTTCTTTTAGGGTTTCTTTTAGGGCTTCAAGTTTTAGGGTTTTATTTTAGGATTTCTTTGGGGATATATATTCCCTTGGTATTGCATTGTAAAAGGGGACGTGAATCCAAGAATGAGAAAATAAATTATTTACTGGTTTATTTCCATGTACTGTAGTTTTTATGTGAATGGAGGGTTTTATTGATTATTTTCATTTATTGTAGTTTTTATGTAATGGTGTAGACACCAAAACAGCACCAATCCGATTATGTGACTACAAACACTGATCGCATTGACACACACAACCCCAAGGGCAGCCCCTAGAGGTTAAACAGTGGTCCTAACCACTCTCATAGTAGTTTTGGAAGGTCAGAGATCAATTTTGCACCTTCAAGAACTTTGCTCAATATCCGTTCCACCCTGGAATGAATTCAAACTAGGATTCGCCCCACCCAGGGATGAATTCTAGATTCGCTCCAGGGTGGGGCGAATTGCAGGTTTGATGGGAAAAAATTCAAATCTTGACAAATGGTAGCTCAGATCCACCACTTAATGCTTCCTTCATCGCATGGGAGTATGGGTGAGCATTTTCGAGTGTTAGAGGCAATTACAAGGGCAGTCATGAAGTCCCTATTCATGGAGGAATCTCCTTCCCCTTGGGAAGGCATGATTGCCAAGTGGCGCCTCTGCATGCCCATTTCAAGAGACCTCCAGGTCTATAAATTGGTGAGTTTCCTCACCCCAAGATATAGAGAGAAGGAGCATTTTGGAGCAACGAAGTGCTGTCATTTTACTTTCACACCCACACCCTTTTGAGTTGTGTCTTTCACATCCTTGATCTCTTTTGGAGAAGAGGTCATAGGGTGGTTACTGGAAGTACAAATCCGAAGCCAAACCCGAAATTTGGCCACAATATCCCACCCAATTTTTTGAAAATACCCCACAAGAGGTTTTGGACCCATCCCAAGTGGATTGGTGCCAAAATCAGGCCCCAAACGACGGGCGGCCTGCCTCCGGGCGCCCCCTCCCACACTGCTACAGTCCTAATCGCCCCTCTTCGGAGTGATTGGAAATTTATGGTAGATTTTCTTTCTTTAATTTTTGCATTCAATTCTATGATGCTTAGATAGGTTGTCATTTAAATTTCATCTCATTTTGAACAATTTTGATCATGTTTCTATCTTCGTTCGCCTCTACTAACTTGCAGGTAGCATCATCAAATTCCCATTGATGGAGGTAAAATTGGGAAAATCTGACCATCTAGGTCTTCCCAAAATACCCCCAATTAGCTAACCCCAAGTTTGCAGGTCTTTTGGAGCTTCCTAGGTAGGACATTTGGGACAATACCTTTTCGCATGTTTTGTTGCGGGTGAATTCATCCCGCCCCGAAGTGAATTCAAATCGGCAAGGAATTTCTTGATTGTTCCATTTGTAGTATTTTCTTTGGGATTTCTTGATGCCCCTGTCAAATTTTTAGAGCATTTGGATTCATTTTAGTCATAGTTTAATTCATTTTTCTCATTCACTTATCGTAGGCTTGGGGATTGCATGCTCTATTTTATCCATAGGTGCTACTGACTGCTTCTTGTTCCTTTGAATGTAGGGTCTAGACATCGGAGGAGTAGCAAGGATTCAATACTCATCAACGCAAGTGGCGGTGACGTTTGGTCCACCCATTTTACATGTGGGCACGCGGAAGAAGGAAGGGCATCCATGGATGTAACAAGAACGCATACTTAAACGCTCCTAGCCCTTGGAAGGGGAGGATGCGCATTGTAACCGAGTTGTGAAACATATCAATAAAAAGGGCTGTATTATTTATTTGCATTTGTTTTATTTTGATTCGCTCATGCTTTCCCTCTTTTCATGCACTTTCAAATTCCTAGGATTTAGCGTTAAGTTTGGGTTCTATTTGCATCGCATCTTCGCTTTCCTTTTTGCTTCCATATCCTCGTGCTTTCAGTGGCGATCACGGTGGGATGTTGTCCTATATTTTTAATATCAGATATCTGATCCAAACTTGGTTGTTTTTGCTTGCAGGTACCAAGTTTTCATACGCTGACTGTTGTTCATTCCATCAGGAGGTGGATACAGAGCTGTAATTCATCTTACCCAGGGACGAATGGGAATTCGCCCCACCCTGTGATGAATACAGTCCTATAATTCATTCCCCCCGGGATGAATTTCAGTCTATGAAGTTTTTGGTAGAAACTCAGAACCGACATATTTGGGCAGAGAAGAGGTAAGGATTCTAAACTTTTCCTATCATTTTTTGTCTTCAGTTTTTCTATTTTTAGGTTACTTGTTTGCTTAGGGAAAGTTTTATTTTACTGCTTGCTTGCTTCCCTTTTGCAAAATAAAAAGAACCCCACACACCATGTGGCAAATTAAACACCAAGGAGCTGGTCATAAAACCCCAGCCCTTGATCAAGACCAACGATGGATTTCATCACCACCTTGGCTTGAATTTTTGCATCCATTACCCCGATCGCTACTATTTCTAGACGTAAATCCTGATGAAAGCTGACCGAGTGTAGCTAGGGTGATTCCCAACACATGAGGATAAGTCTTCTATGGTAGGTGTCATAAACAGGGTGATTCCCCTTCCATACCGCCTACGTTCCACGTACCATCTGCTCTCACGTACCTATAGTTTCCCTCACGTAATGGCGGGTATATAGAGAGGTTGGTATATCGGCCTGGAAATGGTATATCGAAGGGGCGACCAATTTTGGGAGCCATAAGAGCCATCATATTGCATTTAAATGTTCTTTACAAAAACCTTCAAAAAAAAAAAAACAAAAACAAAAACAAAACACACTAAACCAGGTCTAAGACACACTCTCAATCTTTAAATGAGATAATCACTGCTTTGTGCACGTGTGTGCTCTTTTCTATTTAGTGTAGCATAAAAATCATAAAAAGAGATAAAAATCTACATAGCTTGTAGGAAAGCACCACCATGGTGTACACACGTAGCCAAGCCCAATCAAGGGCGAAAGTTGCAAAAAGTGTACAAGGGGGCACAAGTCACCTCCGCTATAGCCCTAAGGACTTGGTCATACCACCTTGGCGGCCTAACCCACAAGAGAGTCCGCATCATTCCATGTCAAGATGGAACTATAGGGACACCCCTTTGAGGGACACGCCCGTTCATCATAGCCCCTTTCAGGAGGAGTCCTTACACGTGGCGCTCAACATAGATAGGAAGGCTCCCTTAGAAGCTCGATATGAGTGGCCACCGTGCGATGAAGCACTAGAGTGGCATAGTGTCTAGGAGGAGAGGCCACATGATTATGGCATCCCTCCTTTTCCCCCCATCACTGTTAGAGCCAATAGACAAAACCCAGAGTGCAAGGCTCTTCAAGCAGGGTGAGCCAACTCTGCCCGCCCCTTTCACACATACGAAAGGGAGCACGAGGAAGACCATTACATTCCTTGAGAGCAATGTACAACACGGGAGCCATGCACTTCTACACCCGCTATGTACCATGATCACCCACTGAGGCTAGAGCCTCGGGTAAATGCCGCCAACCTCGATAGAGGGAAGTGACCTATTGAGATCTCGAATCATCACGACCGAGGTAAGTGCATAGGAGAGGCATCTAGGCCTCCTAGGCTCAAGATGGTAGAACAAATTGACCTAGAAGTCACCAGACATGCCACCCACCAAGCACAGATCACGCGGCTTGAGCAAGACCAACAGTAGCTAGAGCATCTATATTGCCTTAGCAAAGAATGCATTCGGTGCCAAACAGATGAGCTGCTCCATAACCCGGTACCTGAGAGGGTTCCAACCCCTCGCACCCAAAGAGAAAAACCATATGAGAGGCACAATCCCTTGGTGTGAGATAGGTCTTCGTGACCTTACCAAGTGCTACCTCCGAGACCTCCTAGACCTAAGCAAGAGGCCACTCCCTGGAACAACGATGGGCTCCCTCCGTGGGGACCCACCCATGGTCATAGGTCTCACCCAGAGACTCCTCGAGAAGCCTATGAGGAGTATGAGCAAGAAGAGGAGCAGGCCGAAATGCCCTATCAAGGTAGAGGGGTTGCTATCCAACCACCCCTCCATAGGCCTCAAGTCTCCCACAACCCACAACGGGAGCAAACTAAAGAGGAAGAGATTAAATCTTCCGATGCATACAAAGCGCTACTAGAGCGTTTGGAGTCTGTGGAAACCAAATCTTCTGGGTCCCAAAAGCCCATGTTACACCAACTCCGTAGTCATCCTGTGCATCCGTCAGTGCCTGCACCCCCTTACCCTAAACACTTTAAGTTGCCTCATTGGCAATATTTAAGGGTGAGGAGGATGCCCAAGAGCATGTGACCAGATTCCTGAGCCAATGTTTTGGCATTCAGGACAATGATGCGTTGTTGCTAAGGACATTTATAACCACATTCATGGGCCCTGCCTCGGATTGGTTCACTCAATTGTCGAAGCACAACATCAGTAACTTGGATCAGTTAGTGGATGTGTTCCTCGAATGCTTCGCCTTTAACACCAAGAAGAAGGCGTCACTAAGTGACCTAGCCAGCCTCAGGCAGTATGAGGAAGAAACCATGGTGGCCTATGGGAATCGATGGAGGACTCTGCTTTCCAAGCTACCCTACCTCCCTCCTATGTTCGACCTTACACAAATGTTCTCATGAAGCTATTTGAGATCGATCTCTGTGCTATTGCAGCTACAACAATATGCCACCTTAGAGGAAGCTCTAGCGCAAGCCAGAATCATCGAAGAGATCAAGATATAGGATGGCGAGATTGCCAAACCTAAGAAGAAATAATGGAACAAGAACACAAAAATAGGGACTACGCAATAGAAACCCGCTATGGTCAATCAAGTTGCTATAAATGTCCCTAAGCCTGCACAAGAAATACAACCTCAAAAGGCTAACTATGAGGCAGTGCCTCCTAATAATTATGAAAGAGAAAACCAGAAGCAGGAGCAAAATCAGCAACATTGCCCTAGGCGATAGTACACACCTTATACGGAGTCTAGGGACTCCCTATTTGACCGCTTGTCAGTGGTGAACTTGATCAACCTTCCAGAGATCCAAACCATAGATCCCAATGCGCCGAAGCCTAAGGGATATCGGGAGGACTTGTATTGTAGGTTCCATAGGCGGAGGGGACATGACCTGAATGCATGTTGGAAGTTCAAAGGTTTGATACAAGACCTAATTGACAATAAGATGTTGGCAGTGGACAACCCCGTAGTGCCAAACAACCAGTAGATGGGAGTTTTCAAAGACCCCTTGCCTTCCCGTGAGGCACAGGAAAAACCCCTTCAAGTCAATGAGGTGCAACATAATTTCCCCATGCAAGGGTATGTAGGAATGATAAGCATAGTGACTAGGAACAAGAGATACCTAGGAGTTGCCCCCGAGGTAGCCACAAGAGAGGTTCCATCGACGTCACAACCTCAACAACACCCTATGCAACCACCTTTGCCTAGACTCGTGGCCACGATTCAGACCAAACTCACGTAGAGCTTGAGGACCACGTCGGCTAGGCTCTCCATATACGAGCTTATACAACAATCAACACCCCATCGGGAGGCTCTAATGGAGATATTGAAAGCCATCGAGTTGCAGCCCCATGAAGTGAATTCCTTCAACAACTTTGTGGGACATGTCAAACGATGCATGGAGCCAGTCATCACCTTTCGAGAGGATGAAGTTAAATAAGTGTCTGATGACATGGCAGATCCACCCCTGCACGTTATCGCACGGGTCAATGGGATCCCGTATAAGAGGGTGTTGGTAGACATTGGCTCATCCAGTAACATCATTACCACAACGGCATTGAAACATCTAAAGTTGCCAGCCTCTCACATCACGACTTCCACCTATAC
Source organism: Wollemia nobilis (assembly GCA_028583015.1). Taxonomy (NCBI): domain Eukaryota; kingdom Viridiplantae; phylum Streptophyta; class Pinopsida; order Araucariales; family Araucariaceae; genus Wollemia; species Wollemia nobilis. The sequence goes on along the minus strand of JAQPPZ010001689.1, from coordinate 1,412,989 downwards.
ACTGCGAGCATTCAATGATGTGATATGCTTGAAAGTTGGCACAATTTTCCTACCCATTCAAGTAGGACAAAAGATGATACCTACATTGTGCCATATTTTGGAAGGTGAGATGGCTTATAACATCTTGCTAGGGCGGCCATGGATCAAGGACATGAAGTGTGTCCCTTCGATAGCTCATCAATGTTTGAAGTATACATTTGAAGGGGAAGTACATGTAGTCTCGACGGACTTGGAACCCTTCAAATATTGCAATGCGATGCAGCTGATGTCGCAATCGACCCTTCCATCGACGCACTTGGATTTTCAGTTAAATCCATCTAGACAGGGTCCAATTTCGCAAGCATCCCTGGTGATAAATCCATCAAAACCCCAGCCAGGTACATCTTCATCATCTGGTCCTTCACCAACAATGCCACCTATCATGGCTAAATAGAAGGACAAAGGGAAGCAAACCCTGGAAGAGGCTCAACCCCTAGAAGAGGTGCTACCAATAGTATCAACCATCTCTACCAAAGAGATGCCTAGCAAAATGGAAGTTGAGGCTCCTAGTTCACCCAACATGGAGTGGATTCAGGAAGAGCTTCCATTCCCTCCCCCTCAATCACCAACAATCACTGTTGAAATGGCCAATACGGGCCTGGGGGAGTATCTGGTGTGGAATGTTGTAGCAACGACCACACTAGAGTCCATGCAAGACATGGGGAGACCTCGCCTCCCCATCGGTACAATTGTTCCTTTAGGCTACCCGCCAAACTAGACAAAATTTGTGTATGGGGGCCTTGATCATGGTACTGAGCCATGCATGCAAGAGGACGAATATGAAGAGCCCTTTGTAGAAGATGTCAACTATCTGTCTAACCTAGACTTCGCTCTGAGATATCTTGGCCAATGCAATTGGCATGGATATGGGCTAGGTAGGTATGAGCAAGGAGTGCGTGTCCTTTGCCAGCCAAGATACCAAATGCCTTATGACAAGTCGGGCATGGGGTTCAACCACCCCCTGCCCTTGGACATCTTGGTGGAGAACATGCAAGGCCTAGGGATAGGCAACAAGGGTGGATTGGCATTAGATCCCTATGCCAACCCGAACACAACATATACATTGGGAGATTACCTCCCATGGTCAACAACCACCCTTGTTAACCTCAATAACCCTTCCCCTTTTCTAGAGAGAGGCGAAATTTTGGGGACTCACTTTCAAGGAGGGTATAAATAGTGTCAAGAGGGATCTTCGAAGGATGAATCAGAGTATGAACCAACATCATATGACCCCTTCGAATCAGATAGTGATCACTCACAAGTGATCCCCATGAATGACTATCAAGAGAGCCTCTTGACAATGTTCCCTCTAGAGGCTCCAATCAAGCCAGTGCCGCATCAAGAGAATCAGGTCCCCCCATGGAGAGTGGAACAACCACAATGGGGCCAGATTAATTTTCTCGAGCAGGACGAGCCTGTAATGCCTCAAACAGTTGTCAGAGCCAACGAGGGCTTTTGGATCTTCGATAGTGATTACAAAGATGAAATAGAAATGACATATCTTAATCACATGCGGCAGATGTAGAAACCATACCCCTTGGAGATTAACGATATATTTGAACAGCTGGGCATAGTGCCAGGGCATGAGTGGTACATAGACCCAGCGGGGTGGGACCAAGTGTTGGATCTGCCGCTCCAGGTATATGAAGAGCACCTTCCACCCCGAGACCCTAGAGTGATATCAATGCCGAGGGTAGACCCTATCCTCCTATCAACACATAGGGCCGATCCATTCATGCCAATACCTCCAGAGCTAGATCCGAAGCACAAGAATCATCTAGAGTGTTTAAGCCACCACACCCATGGTAATGGAGACCAAAATAATTTCATCAACATGATCTCCATTGACTTAATCACCCCCATCCACAATTCGACCGATCCAGCATGGTCATTGCATCTAGACATAGATTCCATAGACTGGGATCACATCAATTCACCTCCATCCCCATTAGAGTACTGGCATTTTGGTAAAATGCTTCATTTTACCCCAAGGTCAACTCAGGATATCTTCCATGCTAAAGAGGAACCCGAGGTTCCCAACGTAGATTTAAACTCAACAAATGATATCCATTTGATCCCAACTCCACATCAGTTGGAGGACGGATCCCACATGTTGGTCGAGGAGATGATTGACGTAGACATCGGCTCTGATCCAATGAATCCACAGATCATCAAGTTGGGGGTAAGATTATCCCCCGAAGAGCAAGCCGACTACATTACCCTTCTCAAAGAGAAGAAGGAGGTTTTTGCATGGTCCTACAAAGACATGCCACGACTAGATCCGTAGCTAGTCACGCATAATCTAACACTTGATCCGACAGTCAAGCTAGTTAAGCAAAAACTATGCAAGATGCACCCAACGGTGGCCTTGATGGTCAAAGATGAATTGCAAAATATTTTGGATGCATAGTTTGTCATCTGCATGGATTATCCACCATGGCTGTCCAACATGGTGCCCATCAAAAAGCCCGATGGGAGGATTCACATATGCACTAATTTTTGAGATCTAAACAAAGCGAGTCCTAAGGATGATTTCCTCTTGTCGAGCATCGATGCATTGGTAGATGCTATAGCGGGCCATGAAATGCTATCCCTCATGGATGGTTTCTTGGGATACAATTAGATTTGTATCAATCCTAAGGACCAACTAAAAATGGCGTTCACAATGCCTTGGGGGACATTTTGTTATAAGGTCATGCCCTTTGGCCTTAAAAATGCTAGCGCCACCTACCAACATGCCATGACGTACATCTTCCATGATTACATGCATAAAACTTTGGAAGATTACATGGATGATTTGTTGGCCAAATCTCTTTTGCGCCCAGATCATCTCGATGACTTAAGCAAGATCCTCGACCGCCTCATGGAACATAAAGTTAGACTGAATCCCAAGAAGTGCGTATTTGGCATCACATCTAGAAAACTCTTGGGTTTCATAGTCTCAAAGCAAGGCATCAAGGTGGACCCAAAAAAAGTCAAGGCAATCCTTGAAATGCTTCCCCCAACTACCATCAAGCAGCTCAAAATCCTGCAAGGAAAGGTCGCATCAATCAAGCGCTTCATAGTGCAACTATCTGACAAGTGCCAACCCATGAACAAATTATTGCACAAGGGGGTAGCATTTCACTGGGATGACGAGTGCTAGTCAAAATTTGACAACATTAAACGATACTTGGATTTGCCACCAGTATTGGCACCACCTAGACCAGGAGTTCCATTCTACTTATACATCTCAGCTACTGAGGTGGCATTGGGTGCCATGCTAGCCTAGAAGAATGAACTTCACAAAGAACAGGCTACTTACTATCTTAGCCACACCCTGGTCAGTTATGAACTTAACTATGCATATGTTGAGAAACTCTACTTGGCAGTGGTGTTTGCTACCAAAAAGCTACACCACTACATGATGAGCAACACTACGTATGTTGTGTCTAAGGAGAATCCATTGCGGTACATGATGAGTCGTACTTATCATAGTAGCCGCATGGTGAAATAGATCATGTTGTTGATAGAATTTGACATAGAGTTTATTGGACAAAAATCCATCAAAGGACAGGTCATAGCCGATCAACTAGCAAAGGATCCTCTCAAAGATGATAAGCCTCTGGTCATAGAACTACCCGATGATGGGGTCTTCCATGTCTCAGAATCGCCAGATTCTGATGAGCCTGAGTCACAGGCCAACATAACCCTATTTTTTGATGGTTCTAAATGTGAGCAAGGAGGTGGCATGAGAATTGTATTCTTCAAACCACAAGGGGCTCCAATGCCTCTGTCATTTAAATTAGACTTTCTATGCACCAAAAACAATGCAGAGTACGAAGCCTTGCTCATAGGTCCTCAGACAACAATCACCATGAACATTAAACGATTGAGTATCTTTGGTGATTCGCTATTAATCGTCAACCAAGTCAAAGGGGTATTCCAATGCAAATGCCTAATTTTGTAGGCCTATAAATCCCTTGTGGACAAATTCCTAGCAAAGCTTGAATGGTATGACATCGAGGCACTCCCTCGATCATCGAATCATTTTATGGACACTATGGCCTCTTTGGGGTCACTAATCCCATGAGACATTTTTGGTGATATGACCATCATTCAAGTCAAAACACTATCACAATTCGTGATGGAGCATGCAAGTTCTGAATTAATGCAAGGAATCCACATGATCCAGATTGAACCTCCTCAGGATAGGTTCTCTCGAATCCACGATCATCTGAAACATGCCAACTAGGGGTCCTTGTTCTCCCCTACTCCCCTTAATAGCAATACAATGCTATTCTTGCAAGTTCTCTCCCGCTCGGCTTTCGCTAGGGATGAACTTCAAGAGGGATTTGCTGTTCATACCGTCGAGGCTTCCGATTAGTAGGATTGGTATTTACCCATGAGGGACTACCTCAAGTTAGGTAACCTCCCACTTGGATTGACACATGCCACAAAACGAGCATTCAAGCAGAAAGCGACAAAGCATGTCTTGTTAGGAGACATTTTGTACCATCACAGCTATGAAGGGATCCTCCTTCGATGCTTGGACCAGCAAGAGTCCACTTGGGCGATTGCCCAAGCGCAAGATGGTACATGCGGTGGCCACTTCAACAGTTTGGCCATTGCAAAGCGTATTCTTTGCATGGGCTATTATTGGCCATCTTTAGAGTGAGATTATTTTGCATATGTCAGGAAGTGCATGAAGTGTCAACACCATGCTAATTTGACACATGTACCTTCCCAGGCCTTGCAGATGATCCAGTCGGCTTGGCCATTTTTGCAGTGGGGCTTAGATCTAATCTAAAAGATCTCCCCTACGTCGTCAGGTCATCACACGTTTATCATAATGGCCACAGAGTACTTCACCAAGTGGGTGGAAGCAGTTTCGCTTACCTCTATGACAGGACCCTACATTGTGGAGTTCATTTTACATAACATCATATGTCATTTTGGTATTCCATCCAAAATAATCTCGGATAATGGGACATCATTCAAGAACAAAGACATGCGTGCTTTGACCACAAAGTACAAAATTTAGCACAATTTTTTGACACCCTATTAGCCGTAGGCAAATGGGCAAGCAGAGGCGTCAAACAAAATGCTATTTGCCATCCTCAAAAAGACAATCATAGACAGTCATAAGGATTGGAACATTCAAATCCCACTTGCCTTGTGGTCTTATCGCACTAGCATTCGGATGCCCACTGGGGAAACTCCATTTTTGCTCGTGTATGGCTTTGAGGCAGTCATACCTCTCAAGTTGGAAATTCCTTCCCTGCACATATCAATGCAAGAGTTCATTGATGATGACACTGCGCAGTAGGCCCAGTTAGACCAACTTACGTTGCTTGATGAACGACGCGTTAATTCTCTTGAGCATTTACGTATCTATCAATAGCGACTTAAGAAAGCATACAACATGAAATTTCACCTAAGGGATTTTCAGGTTGGTGACTTGGTCTTAAAAGAGAACCAACAGAACTCTAGTTTGTTGTCCCATCTAAGGGAAAAGTTTGCGGAAAATTGGTTAGGACCCTATGTAATTGATAATAAAATAGGACCTGGAACATACCGTCTAGCCTCTCTTGACGGAATCAAGGAACTAGAACCTTTAAACATTAGTCATTTGTGGCCATTCCATATCTAAAAGAGCCATAGCCAAAAAAAAATGCTCCAAGGATTCCTACAATCGCTTGGTCAATCCCAAAATGCTTCGAGGATTCCTACAATCGCTTAGTCAATCCCAAAATGCTCCAAGGATTCCTACAATCGTTTGGTCAATCCCAAAATGCTCCAAGGATTCCTATAATCGCTTGGTCAACCAAAAAGCTCCAAGGATTCCCACAATCACTTGGTCAAAAATAAGAAAATTCAAAAATAGTAAAATCATCAAAAATAACAAAAATTTGCATCTCATTTCCAGGCATACTCCAACTCACCACAACAATAAAGAGCTCTTTTGCATCTTCATATTCACAAAAATCAATCTATAGCTGCATTAAGCATCACATCCATACATTGCATATTTGTGGTCATACAGGTCAAAGGCACCATAGACTGTAATTACTCCGCCAATCCATCTTGTTCCACATTTCTCCATTCTATAAGCAGTCCATCAAAAATAAATGTCATTCACTTCTTTTTATCGTACCAGAGTCAGTGGCCTTCTAATGTATCAAGAGTTTTCGTCCTGCAGTCGTCATTTGCTTTCTAGCCACATATTGTACCAAGTCAGACAAATTTTACAAAGGTAGAGTTCTACTTGGATCACACCTTGTTATGTAGCATCCCAACACAAATTAAAACACATAAAAATTCCCAAGTTGTGTGAATGAAATATGAAACCTACACAACAATCCAGGTCACCATAAGCGAAATGGTTATCTTGTTCATCCCCCTGTGCAAATGACCCCAAGAATGCTGAGAGTTGGCAAAAGGACAAGCATCTTCCCTACCCAATTCCCAAAATCTCAAGTTCTAAAAAAGTTGCAAACATCATAAAATCTTGCAAAAAGTTCAAAACTCTAAAAATTTGACATCACCACTAAAGTGCATACATCAAAAGGCACATACAATAGTGATTCTCATCACTCGAAATTCAAATCCCTTGCTCAAAAGAAAAATAAAACAATAAACAGTGATTTTTATCACTACAAAAGAGCAAGTATCCCAATACAATTGAAGAAAAGAAGGGAGTCAAACTTGAATCACTGGAACTCTCAGCATTCCGATAGGTCATGAGGCAAACCTCGATCTGGTTTGGTGGATAGCCTATCGGTCACCGGTGGTAAACCTCCCGCATGACGATATATCCGTCACATTAATTCGTGTACGGATCAATGTTTGCATGTGGATGAGCTAGCTTATGGTATCCTAGATAGCACCACAGATTAATCCGACTAAATACAACAAAGGAGTTAGTGGAGCTAATTAGGTGATCCCAAGTACAGGTTTGGTTGACAACCTATTCTGCACTGGCGGTATCCTGACAAATACCACATAAACGAACTCAATTGCACACACAAGGATGTGAAATAACTTGGTCAAAGACAAGTCCAATTCATACCTTGTCCAAAAGTCTTGTAAGATAAAGTACAGTCATGGCTAGTTAGTTAAAACCGTTTGAGTCTCAAAAAACCTTAGTTACATTCTAAACCAATTGCACTATCTTTCATCCTCGCATTGCCATCAAAAAATACAAAAAAAAAAACATGTATACATTAAAAGTCATTTACCACAGCAATCGCCTAGAAAAAAAAAAAAAACCACAAAGTTCTAAATAGTCTATGGTGCCCTCGCCAAACAACACAAATTCAATTCATCCATTACATTTGCATATCCTAAAATTTAGAAACATTTGCATTCATCATAACATATGCATCCATAAAAATAAATTAACATGCATACATCCATACTCATCACTCATCGTGCATAAAATAAAATCATCACACGTGCATAAATAAAATAAATTCATCTATATATATCTTCAAAAATACCCGCAGGCTACAATAACCGGTCATATGACCCCGCAAAAAACCAAAAGCTCAAAAACCCCAAGCCTAGGGCCTTTAAATAGGATTTTTGAGCCTGTAATCGTTCCTCCCTGGGACGAGCACTCTGGTTAGCACTCGTCCCACCCTGAATACTCTATGTTCTGGTAGGACCACAAATATTAGTATGTATTAGACTCAATGGCTCAGATGACATATATCCTTTTGACTTAAATCTTGTTCTAGTTTGATTTCCATGTTGACAAGGTGCACAAATTATGTTTTGTGGTATTTTTATTTTGGGTAAATATCTGACATTATACTTATTGCTTATGTTGACTATGTTGTCAAAATTCAAGTGATCCAATATTCTATGCCACAACCAACTTTCATCTTCTTGTGATAGAAAGCACTTTTTCCCTTTGATCTCACTAAGAATTTATAGATTATTTGGGGTTATTCTTGCATTGGCAATGACTTGTCTAGTTTCTAATTTTCTTATCTCACATCTATCTGGGTGGAAAGTAACCATATGCCCTTGATCACAAAGTTGACTTACACTCAGAAGATTATGTTTTAACCCCTTAAAATACAATAAATTTTAGTTCTTGTTTTCCTATTATATAAGCTTAGAGTTCCTCTTCCACCTATCTTTTCTGATCCATTATCACCAAAACTTACTGATCCTCTATTGGTTTCTTTTAGTTCAATGAATTTTTCTTTGTCTTCTGTTATGTGACTAGAGAAACCACTATAAAGATATCATTGTTATTCTTTATATTGAGCATTAAGGGTTGTTTGAACTAACATTGATCTAGACTTTATATTTTTCCTTTCATATTTCCTAGTTGTTGAAATTTTTTTCCTTTACTAGGCTCAAGAAGTATCATCTTACACCATATAGCCTTGTGTCCAAAATTATTGCATTTGTAACATATAATATCTTTATCCATAAGAGGTGCAAAAGAATTGAAATTTCTATTGATGTTTCTTGCATGACTAATACAGTGTATAGCTTTACGACCATATTTATTACAAGAAAAACAATGATCATGGAAGAAATTATATAACCTATTTGGATGCCTTTGAGATTTTTATGGAGTGCTTCTCTTCTTGTTATTAAATTTCATCCAAGGTCCTTCTTTTCTTTCTTCCCTTTTAACATCCTTTGCTTGTCTATCTTTGTTTGAAGTTTTTGCTTCTTGAAGGCTTGAATCCTTTTTTAGTTCCTCATAAGCTACATCTTGTAGTACCTTGGTCCTTTCAACTTCATTTCTTAGATAAATAATTTTTTCTTCCAATATTTCACATTCCATTTCTCTTATTATTAACAGATATGTCATATCCCGCTCAATTTTCTTTCTTTCCTCTATATTTATCTTGAGATCTATGAGATTATGCATAAGTTCCATCCTTGCTTCTTCATCCTCTTGAATTTGTTCCTTCAATATTGATTTATTCTCTCTAATTATTTTCAATTTTTTGAGAGTAGCAAAGAATTCCTCTTTTATATCAAACATTGTCTCTTCTTCATTTTTGAAGTCATGTGTGTTCCTGATGGAACCTCCTCCAAGTTGTTAGTATTTTCATGGAGAGACCGAATTTGATACCAATTGAAGAACATGTGCTTTTACTGAGATGGGGGTGAACTAATATAAGATAAAACTTTTTACTTTTTAATCCAAATAATAACATCAACAGTATTAAAGCAATGAACATCACACAAAGCGTCACACACATGAGAGACATGATTTAACATGGTTCACCCAATGTGGACTAATCCATAGAGAAAATATTCCTTATAATTTTTTCTCAAATAAATTCTCTTTGGAAATACATTCCATACAATATTTATGGACCTTTGTCCAAAGGAGACACCAATACTCTAATCAAGTTCATGGATCTCTATCTATAGGAGAACTCTTTCTTCTTAGCTCTGACTGGTGATCTTCTATAAGAACTGCTATCCCCACTGCTCTAGCTAATGGATCTCTATCCACTGAAGACATCTATCCTCATTGCCCTAGCTAATGGATCTCTATCCACTTGAGACTATCATCTTATATACTCTATCACCTCCAAATCTCTATCTCAAATCTACACTAAATGTAGTCCTTTAGTCTAGCAAAAATCTACTCAATATTTGTCTTTGGTCTGGAACAAACCTTTCCTCAAATCTACACCAAACTCTATCCTCAAATCTGTCCTCAATATTTATCCTCAAACTCTATCCTTAAATCACTATTCTCAAATATGTATTGTAAGCTTCCACAAAAGCTCACACAAATTTGTCCACAAGTCTTCTCTAAGACTTACCTCAAATATGCTCAACAAGCCCACACTAGAACTTGTCCAAACTCATAGAAACATAAAGAGAATTGTTAGAGACTCAATATGCTTCATATTCATCACAATATTCAATCACTTTCACTCACTCTTTTACCACAGAAACATATAGAGAATTGTTAGAGACTCAATATGTTTCACATTCATCAACACTCAACCTCTTTCTCAAATCAATTCAAAATATAGAATAATTTTTTCATAGAACTTGAACTATCACTTCACACATCCACTTGACTAGTCTCAACCAATCACTCAATGAAATAATCCTTGCTCAAAAACCCTAGTCCAAACATATGAACACTCACTCAAATATTTCCATCAATGCTTATCAACCAATCTCACATAACAATGATACTTATGTTCTTTGTAAACCCTAGTTCAAGTTGTTCACTCAACTTAATCACTTCAAAAACAATGCTTATAAAACAAGGTTTTATCAACAACTCTCAATTCCATAAAACCTTGAAGCATTAATTAAAAACACACTTAACAATGCCTAACCAAAAAATCCTTTTCACTCCAAATTTTCATTCATAACTTTCAACAATTACTCACTAGGAAGAATATGCTGATACCTTTTGTTGGATGTAAAGGTGCCTTTAGAAAAATTTGTCTCAATCACAATTTCCTTCTTTCCAATTCCAATGGTTAGACATAACAATATCACTTCAACACTTCCTCAAAAATATTCCTTAGACACAAAATACTCACAACTCAATTTATGCCTTATTACTCCCTTTTAAAAATAACATTCATCATACCATACATGAAAAATAATTTCTTTGATACACCTTATAAACTCCAACTTAAAATAATATCCAACACTTCACAAACACCTTATAACTCTTTCCAACCATTAAAGAAAATGCCATAAAAAAAATTACTTTGCATAACCCTTATAACTCCCAATGCAAACTTATAAACCAAATATAATGCAAAAATTAATTTTTAATTTTTCAACAACCACTTCCAAAATTTACGGTGCCTAAATTCCAATGCATACTTTGCTTTCCCAAAAAAGGAGTTTCGGTGTGATTCGATCCGCCGTCTCCCTAAGGCCTAGGCGTCTTAGTGCTTGGGAGCCCACCATGTGGGCTATAGTCCCACGTGAAGGAAAAATCACTTTCTTCACCTTATGCCTCGTGTGCCTTTTGACTTCTTCAAAGTCCACTACTCTTTCCACTTCACTGTAGCATGTGTCGCAAGCAATTCACATTAATTTTTGAATGAAGGCATGGTAAATTCTAAGGTTGGTGGATCCCCCTTTTTATACACGATTTGATTTTTTTTCCACATCGGTGCTTTTAGTAATTCGAATTATGATTTTAATAACCCACCTTTGGGTTAAAACATTAATATAAATGAACTTTATAATTTATATTAAAATTAATTAATAATTAATTTACATAACTTAGATTAAATAAATTAAATTATAAAAAAAATTATAATAAATATTATATTAGTTAATTTATAATTAATTTAAAACTTCCTTTTATAATATTATAAAAATATTCTTTTGCACTTTGGTCCACATCTGATCTCCTAAAACTGGGTTTTTATCAACTAAAACTGGAAAACCTGAAACTAATGTTGGCCATTGAACTGCCATTGAATGGTGCTGAAAGCTTGACATCAATGACCACTTACTCTTGAAATCAATGACAACTTATCTACTAAAAATGTCCAATTATTTCTTGTATATCTTCATTTCATGATTAATATATGAGCATATTTTTTTAGCTTCATTATATGAAATATAAGTTTTGAGTTCATATTATTTTCCTTTCCTTTCCATGCAAAACTGGTATGTACTTGTCTTCCTTATCGGTTTTCTGATTATTTTGCTAATTGATCTTCTCCGAATACAGTTGTATCTTGCATGTTGGGTTTGTTCAAGTTGTTAGACCTTATCTGCATGTTGGTCTCCCTCATTTGAGCTCTTTATTTCCTTCTTTATCCCATAATTTCTAATTACTTCACCACCCTTTTCACTCACATGCAATTCTCTCTTCCCTTGTTATTCTCCTCTCTCATTTTTTGTATTCTATCTTCATTTTTTTATTCTCTTTCCCACTTCCCCACACACCCACCTTTCAATTCACAACCCAAGGAGTTGTTAGTTTAGGTCATAAATAGTTTTTTTTTCATTTGTGCGTGTTTGCTATTTTTATAAGGGAACATACCCTCCTATAGAAGGAGAGACTTCAGTCTCCACACTATTGAAAAAATCACATTTCTATAGAAGTGTTGAAATTTCTATCAACAAATATAAAAATACGTGGTTGCATAATTGTTTTTTATTTGGTTAGTGTGAGAAACCCCTATGACCAATGCACAGGGATATACAAGCTCCCCTCAACCATGACCCCTCCTAAAGCCGAGAGCTATGCTTATAAATAGGGAATTTAACACACAACCACCACACGCCCACCCCGTCACACACTCATCCACACCAAGGTTTGAATATTGGTCCTCCCAAAGAAGAGCCAAAGTTCGAACCATTGCGTTGTCCTCCTTAGGAAACCTATTGCACAATATTATTATAAATAATTTTCCATGTGCACATTACAACAAATAATTTGCCACATGTGCATTGCTACAAACACTTTATCATCCACATACACAAGACTACATGAGAACTTATTATAAGCACTTTGTACACATACATTCCTATTTTTAATCATGTATTCATGTAAACATATAAAAACATATGCTTATGGTTAAGCTTGTAAGAATTTTAGAGAAAGGAATGAACACGAGATAAATAAAATAGATGGTCAGATTTTGAATATTTAAAAAGTTTTTAGTACTTGTCAATTTACATTGGACCTATCATATTTTACCTTCGTAGATTTTTTGGGGGGGCATTTTCTTATCGTCAAGGTGCTCTAATGTAGATCTCCTATTTTGTATGATTTTGTTTCTTTTCAAAGTATGCTTTGTTGTGGATAGTTTTAATTTTGTTTGATATAGCTGATGGGTTTCTCTTAGTGGAATTTCTATTTAGAGTCAGTTGGATGTTCATTTTGGGGATCCCATCACATCCCTTGATGTGGTAGCTCTTTGTTCTAGAAGGGCTATGTGTCACTAGATATTTTCATGGATTTCTCCTAGCTTTAGGGAATCCTCTATTCCTAGTTTTTCCTTGGTTTCGAATCCTCAAGTGTTTCGGGTGATCTTAAGGATCTGTGTGTTTTCATTGCTATGAATAATTTTTGGATCCTATTAGTAGTTTTCTATTGTGTGGGTTTATCCCCATTCGTAATATGACTTGCTAGACAAGATGTTGTGTTATCCTGGTTTCTCAATCCTTTTTGTTATTTTAGAAGAAGCTAAATTTGTAAAGTTATATTTCTAGTTTTTCCTATTTATTTTTGGAGTGGAGACATCATCACATAGGATTGTTTATTAGTTAAGTTATACAGTTGGTTTTTTGGATTACATGCTAGGGTTTCTTGGTTTAGCGGTCCATTTTGTGGGTCCTGAGCAGGAATAGTATTCTAAATCTCTTTTCTGCTCATTTTTCTTGTTGTTGTTAAGCTATAGTAGCTTAGGATTGTATATTTTTTATGATAGGTACCTAGCTTTATTTTTTAGTTTGAGTGGGTGGTTCAAAGATCAATCCTTCATTTATGCTCAAGTTCGTGTGGTGTTCTCAGATAAGAATATTTTTCATCCCCATGGTGATCTAGGGATTCATAGTTTTTGTTGGGTGAATTTCATCGCAAGGACCTATCGGTTTCCTGGTTTCTAGTTTTACCCTGACTGAAATATGGTGGACTGCTTCATACCTAGCCTTGGTTCTTGAGTACATGTTGACTACTAGAGGGAATATGCATTATGGAGGAGGAATTTTAATTTTTAATTTTCAAAATTTATCAATTGAATTCCTTTCTAGGTGGGATATCTTGAGGGGTTTAGATATGCTATTGGACTTTCAATGTTTTTCTTATGGTGATATTTACCTCGGTATTGAGCTGCTATCCCCCTATTTGGGGCTATCGGATCATTGCTTTCAATGTAAATTTTATTATGTTTTTAGTTGGTCGGGTTAGTGGCTGGGTTTAGTTCTCCTTGGTCCACTCATTTGCTCCTTATTGGATGGGTAACCATTTCAGGTTTTGATGATTATAAATATCAATTTGGAGCATCATGTTTAAGGTCTTGGGATCCTCTCAAAACCCTCATCGTTAATTTATCAAAAAAAAATTACATTGAACTTTTTAAACATACAAAAATTCTAAATTTTGGGTACTTTAAAACTTTTTTATATTGTTTGTTATTTGTTATTTTTAATTTTTTGTGGAAAACATCCCAAAAATGGATGCCACTTTCGTGTAAGACCCAAGGAGGCAGGGGTATTATATTGTTTGTTATTGGAACATTATTATGGTGATAATATTTATATAATTGGTATTAAAGTATAGACCATGGTTATAATTATAAAAAAAAGGAAGAAGGATCAAGAGGAACAAATGGTTGGAGGAAAAAGGTTAGAAGAAGTAGAGCTCTTTCTAGATCAACAAAATATCAAACTAAACAAAGCAATGAAACAAATTATATTAATTTTGAGCTATTTAAAAAGTGAATATATAAATCCAAGATTTACTATGGATGAGTCAACTAATTCTTTATCCTTTCACATTAAAATATAAGCAAATTTATTGGATGTATATTTTTGAATCCAAGGTTTATATGGTAGTGAAAAATCACATTTACAATATTAAAAATGTAATACTATACCATATTATAGTGGAAGAATTCATGTAGGTTACAAAAAATAAATAATAATATTATTACAAGATGGGTAGATTTTTAAAATGATAGTGATAAACAAGTTTTACATAGTTGGATATAAGGGATATTTATGGATTAAATGGTAATACCTAAAGTAAAATCTAGGACAAAATATAAAGAAACACACATTATAATTTCATAGGATAGCAATCAAATTAAATTTAACTTAGAAAGAAGAAATAATAGTTGTTATTTAGAATAACAAAAATATAGTTGTTGAATATTTGGGAGGTCTATTGAAATATTTTTATGCCTTGCAATACCTAATTTTGTGTAGCAAAGCAACAAATATTAATTCAATTAATATGTTGGTAAATAATAATTAACTATGGGTTAAGTTGTAATTTACATTCATATTTTGACTGGACATGGTGAGTAGGTAAAATGTATTTTTTTGTTAGATGATAGAAGGGGTTTTGAAAGGGTCCCAAAACATTTACAAAGGGATTTTGGAAGGGATCCCAAACCATTATAGATCCAAAGGGTATTCAATCATCTCAAAGGAATAACATCAATTGGATTAGCTCCAGTTACCAACAAGAGAATCATAAATCAAATAAATTGTGGATCCAGTTATTTCTCTTTAACTCATTTATAAAATTCAAACTTGAAAAAGAGTCCCAATGGAGAAAAACACCATGAGATTCAAGGAACTCAAAAAATAAAACCCTTACTATAGAGAGAAAATCTTGAGAGTTGCTCTTAGGGCCAACAGTTTAATCCCAATCGGGTATACCATTATCTAGAGGAAAGCCACAAGAATTTTTTGTGATCCATTTCACATCGTAGAGGTTTGAACCGTGGACCTTCTATTTAATGAGATCAGGCTCTCCTTCTCCACTTGTGCTACAAAGGCAGAAAAAAGGGTTTATGGTAAAACAATATGATTTGAGCCATAGTTGCATGGATCCATATCATATGGATCATGTTCCTCAATTGGTCACCTTACACCAACTCGATTATGCACTCACCCTTTATACTTTAATTTTTTTCAATGAGTTTACATAGGTTTTTATGAGGGGTCCTGGTCCCCTCATATTGAGTGGGGTTTGAACATTGGACCTCTCAAACATAGACCAAAGCCCTTACCACTACAGTAAGCTTGTAGTTTGAGTAGGTAAACTGTACTACTATGGTATTTTTGATAGGTTTTATATGATTTTAGGTTTAATTTTATATTTATTTGTGATAATTTGGTTTTAAAAAAATTAGAATAATGAAACCAAATAGAAATATAATGCCTTATAAGATTTAAACTATTGACATGCCAAAAACAAGCAGTGCACCAAATATAAGCAATTCACAAAAACTAGATAGTGCACCCAAATTAGATAGTGTGCTAAAAATAAGCAATGCATAGAAACATATGACATCATAATATACATTGAAAAATTATGGTGGTGGAATATGTACCAAAAAAATTTAGCACTAGAAACTACATAAAAAAAGATGAAAATGTAGAAGCTAGCTGGAAATAAGACACATGGCAACACAAATAGAGTCTTGTAGTAAATTCCATGTGGATGTTTCCTTATAATATGGAGAGTTATAAAATAATATTTTGGTCTTACAAGAAGAGTAGTACACATGTGTTACAACAAGCACCTTGACGCAAATTTGGAATCCTTCTACTAAAGAGAACACTTTTAAAATCCATTATTGTAACTTCTTCACAAATTTGAAAATTATAAATTGTCAAAGAGTACAAGAAATAGAGTGAAAGATATAATATTATGAGAAATCTAAGCACTTTACCATAATCAATCCATTTCCAACCAAATTAATTAATTCAAGAAGTCTTAGGGAGGAAGGGTTGATGATAACATTATCATTTACCATTGAATGTTGGAACTAGATACTAGACAAAATGTGTATAGGTATTGTAATACCTATTTGATGCTAGTTTCTTCTTCCAATAGAGTGAGGAATGAATCATCTACAAAGTGATCATTAAATAGCTTCTAAATAGTGCAGGGAAGGGAGATGCCCTTAAATTATCCTTGCGAAACTACATGGGCAAGTAAATACCTGAATCCTTTAGTAGATAGCACATGACATACTAGAGCTACTGGACAACCCTATTGAATAGACTGAGATAGACCAAGGAGGAGGATTATTTATAATTTACTATCAAACAATAAGAGATATCTACAGAAAATATCTTGATAGAGTGAATGAAGGTTGGTACAAAACCCAAAGCCTATAACATTATAATGATGAAAGGTCATGTGATATGACCAAAATATTTGGTAAAATTAGTTTTCATAACTAGGTATTTCTATTGATAGATTCGACCCCATTTTATACCTTTCCACATACAATTATGTTATCTAGATTATACCTACTTTAATTAATCCTTTATATTTAGAACAATCAATTAGTGGAAATAGGTTTCACAAAGAGCACCAAAACCTTAACAATGATTTTGTAAGAAATGTTCAATTAGGTAATAGGCCTCCAATTGTATATTTCCTCTAAATATTTGATTTTAGATTACGTTTGTTTATTAGATATCCTAATATATTGGTATGGAATACTTCTAAGTAGACTCAAAATAAATCCCGACCAATAATGTCCCATAAGGATTTGTATAAGTCATAGAGTAAACCATCAGAACCAATGAATTTATCATTGTCCATGGAGAAAATGATATTCCATGGTTTATTTTTAGTGAGCAATTGATCACATACAACCTACTATGAAGTGGAGACATTATAGAGGACCATATTTGTACATTGCTATAGAGCAAGATCTTGCTTAGATGAAGGAGGTTGGACCTTGAAAACTTATTGATAATTTCAAACAAAATTTTGTACGATATTAAGGAGTTCTAACAAAATATGTTGATCTTTCTTGATGTGTTTAATATTTTGGAAGACTTGAAAAACTCTCAAGGATAGAAATAATTCTTTGGAAACTTTATCTACTATCTTAAGCCAATGAAGGTAAGCCTTGATTTCGACTCCCTAAGCTTTATGATAGTCATTGGGTACTTATAGTTGAAGAGTGGGAAAGAAGAATGAAGTTTCTATCTTAGCTATAACTTGATTTAGCTCTGGGTTGGTATCCTCATAGAAGTGGTGATGAAGAAATACCAGTTGGAAGCCATGGATGTGAAGAAAAAATGATGTACATTTTATTACACTATTCCACCACTAGATCCAACCAATATTATTTACGAGGGCAAGGATCAAATTTCTAGATATGTTGGGTGTATGTACAAACAACAATGTGTTTAAGAAAAAATATTTTTTTCCTTCTTAGCAGTGTCACTTAACCATTCAATTCAAAAGCAAATGAGAGAGTCGTCAAAGAAGATAATAATCAACATGGGCCTCACTGGTAGAGAGAAACTATTGGAAAAGGAGAAAATAGGTTGACCTATCAGTATGGCTTTGTCAAGCCATTTTAGGATTCTTTTTGTGTCATACCACATGTTATTCTATGTATACCAAATGGAATCAAAATGATGGTGACTAGTATTGGGGTCAAAAAATCCCAACTTATTAGGCATATAATAATACCATGTAACCCTTTCACCAAAATTTTGATCCATTGGGAGATTGTCATATTTGTCTAACACAAATTCAATTTTATTAAAATATTTTTCCAAATTCTAAGATGTAGTAGACAATGTATTTGCAATCCAATACTAGAGATGAGATTGTTTGATAGCATCATTAGATGCATTAACATTAATAATCATGAATGAATGATTAATAAAGTTGAAAAGTAGCCATAAGGTATGGTAAGTGGGGTCACATATATGGTCAATTAAATATAGCTAACTATTTGATAGGATTGTTAAAATATATAAAATGAGTTGAAGGTATTTGCCTTTGCGAGAAGATGCATGGAAAACAACATTGAGTGTACCAAAAAAAACTTGATCAAAGGGTATTAATTCATATGATTGTATTGAATGATGCAAAAACTTCTTCTAGGATATGTTCAAGTAACAAACATTGAAATTGTAAAAGAAAAAAACATAAAGAAGGTATATGCTAGAAATTACATCTAAAACTTACACCTAAAATACTTCTACATGCCAAGTTGGATGAGGAGACCTCCAAATAATTAAGCTAATAAAATATCACCATGACTTGAAATTGATGTAAACCATTAAGGTGCATCTCTAATTCATCCTCCAAAGTAACCGTTGCATTTGCTTTACAATTTTATAATTATATTTTTTCTTTTATAGAAGCCAGATGGAAATAAAATGTTAAGCTAGCCAAAATTTGGGAGAAAAGAGAAAATGTAAGAGTAAAAAATAAAAAAATATAAAAGAGCAAATCTTTTAGATAATACTTAAAATATTATACTATAATTAAAAACTGAAAGACTATGTTTATTGTGGTAGAGTAAAATGGTAGACTAAAATAAAGGAACAAAAGTATTATTATAATATGGATAGATTTATTTATATATTTATTATTATTTTTTTATACATAAGAGGAATTGGCAACTACCTTTCCTTTTTTAACAACTACGCATAGGATCAAATCACATTGCCTCCTGTTGTAGCCTCAAATTATGGAACTACCACTATAACCCCATACCTTGCTTGGTAAACACGGCCCGGAATGAGGGAGACCCCCGATGGCTCGAGGTTGGTACCACCGTCATCAAGCTGCACACAGTCAGTGTGGGAAAAGTACATTATCTAGCAAGGTATTAAAGAGATAGACATGTATTAACATGAAATAAAATTTCAATTGAGGTAAAATATTAAACAAAATGTAAAGAGTATAATGTTGAATTTCATTTTGAATATTACTATAGAAGAACAAAGGATATTAAAATAAATACAAGATAGATTGGATTTATTTGATTTTGATTTTTTGATTTTTTTTTAGCTATTTAATATTTTTCAATGAGTTTACACATTGTTTTTAAAAAAATTCAATCATTGCAAGTTTTAATATTGGAATTATTTGATATTAGAACCTTATATGATTGAATGGTGTAAAGCATTCAGTATAAAAACGGTAAAACATGAAAAAAGAATATGAACTCATATTACAACAAGAAATGATATAAGGCATTTGGGAAGCTTTCTTTCTCAGCTGAATTAATCTGGGCAGTTTACTGGTACTTGACCGCTTTCAACTGTTCTATCTCTTTATCGACTAAATGGAGGGTAAAATAAGGGTTTTTGAAAGTTCTTAGTGTTCTTGTATCGAGGTTTGAATTTGGATATTTTGATGAAATTTAAAGATATAGGCTACATATCCTTCATAAGAAATTTTTTTAAAGTAAATCATGAATTTTTGAAAAGGTTAGTCTTTTTAATAAAGTTTGAATTTAAATCTCTAAATAAAAATCCAAAAACATATCTCTGTAATATCTCTAATAAACCTATTAATAGATAGCCACCTTGATTGCACATCACAAGGAAAAAACAAATATTAATATGGATTGAAATCCTATAAGAATATGTCACCTAATTTCTAAAACTTGAAAGATGTAAGATTATTAGCTCAAGCTACACATAAATACTACATAGTAAGGGAATGTCTTAAGCATCTAGAAAGTTAAAAGAAAAGCTAACAAAAAAAAAGTTGGATATAGAAGGAATGGGAAAAAAGAAATGTTGAAAGTGGGTAAATTTTGTACTGCTATTTTTTTTTTTTAATAATAAGTAAAAATTTAATTAGGGTACCCTGCAAGTTATTTTTATTTTTATTGCGTGGCGAATATTCGAATCAGATAAAGTGAAAAGTTTAAAAGGTTCTGGTTGCAAAACAATAAAGAAAGCAGCAGAAATTATAAGATTTATTACCATGTACAACAGGGACAGGAACAAACGTTACAGTGGGATATGCAATAGAACGGAGAAGACCCAAGATGCCTCACCCACTGTGGATGGGATGAACCTGTTGAAAACCCTAACTGTTAGAGGGGTTACCATGCAGACAATCAATGAGGAGACCACGACCTGCAGATCTCCTTCCTTTGATTGATTTTTTTAACTTCATCTATAAGAAAAGAATCCTTGAAGGCCTTGTTCCTTTTCCTATCACCTTCTTAGTACTATATGGAGATTATTACATACTCTGAAACATTAGCACACAAGAAAATATAAGATACAAGGATATAGATGAAAAGTAAGAATAAACACAGCAAAAATCTGTATAACTTCTGATTTATGGAAGAGGAATTTTTAAATTGTTATAAGATATTCTAGAGGATGATTTAAAAATCAACCCTTCCTGTAATCAACCCTTCCTGTAATGAATGGAATGATCAGGATGATTTAAAAATAAAATTAAATTACAACAATGATTAGTTTAAATTAATTATAAGCATATCAATTAATCCTGGAAATCTTTAGTTATTCGCATTACATATAATTTGATTCGATATTCTATAACAAACATTAAAATATTAAATTTACTGCTCCTCACCTAAAATCCACAATATACATTGTATTTCCTTCAGCCTGAATTCGTCAGCCTGAATTAGATGTTACGTCTACAAAGAGGACAAGTATTCTGAGTTTTCAACCATGGCAAAATACAATGAGAGTGAAATATGTGTCGCGGATGACAAGGCAACTGCTTTGCCTCTTCTCCCAATCCAAACTCATCTTTGCAAATTGCACATGCAATATGAGGCTCTGAGATTCGTAACGTACACAGCCTCGCCTCTAAATCCTCAATTCTCTCCCTTTGGATCGGTTGCCCTGGAATTTGCGAGACTATCTCCGCCATTGTTCGCTCAAAATAAGTGATACTACCATTCAAAGTCATATAGAGAGTGATGAATGTATCCCAGTTATTCAAGGTGGTGATATCACGACGCAATAGACAAACCTCGAAACACAAGAAAGCCTCCATGCACTGGAGACGCTGAAGCTCATTCAATCGAACATCGGGATTTTCTGGTGGACAAAGTTGAAAATCAAGCGCCTCATTGAGTAAAGTATGAACAACGTCGTCAAGGTAAAAGAACCTTTGGCGAAGAGCTTCGGTTTCCGCGGTTTCTCTCGCAATGTTAGCCATGTCGTGCTATTCCTGCTTCGGAGTATCACTAAATTAAGTTTTCTTCTCTCTGATTAGAGCAGACTGAGGAAGTTTCAGACTCAATGAAAATGTGAAGTCTTTATAGATAGAATTGCTCCCAAGAGGCACTTACAGTTGGAGTGGACGACCAAAAGTACTAACGTTATTTATAAAAGGATGAGGGTGATTAAGGATGACAATCAAGTGTTTGGTTTTAATCGGAGAATTTCAATGAATACGGGCATGTTTTATGTTTCAAGTCCTTATTAAGACACCTGAATCAAACAAACCAAAAAAAAAAAAAGATGTGGGGGCTTGGAGCATGTGGGACCCACTTTCTATTTCTCATACGCCTTTTTAAAAGGACAAAGTGACTGAGCTCCCAGAAGAGTCTTAGGTTGTTACTTATTGGGTTTAAATATTTATTTTGATAAAAAATTTAAAATATTTATTTTAAATATATATTTATTTAAAAAAAAAAAATTAAGTATAATAAAATTACATGTATTTAATTTTTTTAATAAAATTTAATTATGAATTTAAGAAGGTTTAAGATTATGTATTTATAATGTAATTATAAAATTATATATAAAATTTACCTATTAATTGATGGGTGTTTGAGCTTTAATTGGAATAAACCTATTATGAAGCTATAAGAAGAATTGCATTATGATATAAAAGTGAATATATAGGTTTAATTCTTAATATTTTTAAATATACAGTGGAGTAGGAGTAGGTATATTATTGGGTATTGTTATTATAAGTTTTAATTAAATTATTTATTATTATTTAGTTTACCTTATTTTGGGTGTGTTGTTGTTTGAATTTTGGACCTTTAAGTATATTATTAGGTGGTGTTATTATAAACCCTTGCTCGAGTTATCATTTAGTTTATTTTATTAATATTGTGGTTTGAACTTTGGATATATCGCGGTTTGAACCTTGGACCTTCACCAAGGTTTTTTTTTCATGTACAGTACACACACCCACCCCTTCATGTTATGGTTTGAACCTTGGATCTCCCAACCTTGGTCACACAGAGGTTTGAACTTGAGTCTCTTACATGAAAATCCAAGGACTTAACACTACTATATATTTTATGGATCAAAAGTTTAATATTGATTTTAAGTTCAATCCTTAATCGCAATCAATCTCTTATGGCGTTAGAAGTTCAAGGGTATGATGAGAAGCATATATTATATTTTAAAATTTGCAATGTTTTTTTATTATAAACTAATAAAACCTATGACCATATGTTTAAAGGATATATTGAAAAAATAGTTATATGTAGCATCTATTCATCAAACTAGGATAATTCAATATTAAATTAACATGTTCAAGGATAATCTATATTAAAGCAATGATTTTGGTTCTTTTTCGAGAGATTAAAGGTTCAAACCAACGCTTAAGGATTTATGGCACTAACCAAATAAAAAAAATAACATGTTTTAATATAAAGGAATAAAGTGAATAAATAAATATTATATAACACATTTAATATAATAAAAATAAAACTATGTTTATATTATATAATTAATTAAAAATAATTATAATTTTAGAGGCTAAAAATCTTGGAAGAGCATAATCGTTAACAAAAACAAATTCCCAAATGGAGTCTTTCAAAGTGCCGCCAATCTAGTAAAGTATTGTATGCATTGCCAATCTTATATCTCTCGCTTAAGTATTAATCCATTTATTTATTTTTCATTCACCCCTATTAATATCTTTGGGCATGTGTAGGGGTTGGTCCTCTTGCTTTCTAATCGCTATCGAATATGCTTAGAAGGATCGTCCATGTGTCTAGGTGAGAGCATTAAAAAAGTTCAAACTCTTTTTAGAAAGTATAAAAGCCCATCCTTGTAAGTGTGGTCTACCCACAAGGATGCCACTTACATTATAGGTGATGTGATCCAGATTCAATTCTCATAGATGATGTGATCCAGGTTCAATTCCCATGGTGGATGTGTATAATAAGTATTATTTTATATATATATATAAAAGCCCAAACAATTAATAATTTTTTTATCTAGATATGGTTATATAATTATATATATTTATTTTATATTTAAAAATTTAAAGTTTATATTTTTAAATTGTGTTTTTTTATTATTTAAAAATAAAAATAGTGACTCTATCATGTGAAATTGTCTTAGATATTACTATATTTTAATAGGAATGTCAAATTGAATGAGTAGAATGTAATTTTGAAATATTAGATAAAATTTAGATTTATTTAAGTTAGAATATAATTAAAAATATATGATTGAGTTTAAATTAAAAAATTTAGAATTTTAAATAAAAGGTTTAAATTTCAAAATTGAAAATGTAGGATTATACATTATGTTTTGATAATGAAAATTACTCATACATATATAATAAACCATGTTGTCTTATATGAAAAGCAATTTTTTATTATTAATCAATGAATAGATTAGAGTAGATAAATGAATCCTTATAACTAGGTATTATAAATGTATGATTGATAAGATTATAAGGTATAAAGAAGTAATGATATGCAAGGATGCACATACATTAAAGTAAATATGAACAAACAAAATCTCCAAAAATACTTTGACACTAGCTACAAGATTTCTAACCTAGGATTGCAATGGAGAACAAAATCTTCAAAAGAACATTGGCACAACCTATAGCTCATCTTTGTGTTATATTATAGAACATACATGGGTTGCACAATCTATGAGCAAGGATTGGAGTGAAGAACAAAAGCTCCAAAAAAATGACAATATTGGTTGTGGCATCTATGAGCTTGGGTTACAATGAAAAATAAAAGCTTCAAAATCATGGTAATATAGGTTGTGACACTATGATCTAGGGTTGCAATGGAGAACAAAAGATCTAGAAATACAATGACATGAGTTTTAGTTCATCTTTGTGTTATATCATAGAACACACATAGGTTGTGGCATCTACAAGCTAGGGTTGTAGTGGAGAATTGAAGCTCCAAAAACATGATGATACAGGTTATGACTCATCTCTATATTATATCATATAACATGTATAACCTATGACATAGATGAGATAGAGTTGTAGTGGAGGAAAAAATCTCTAGAAATATAGTGGCATGGACTATGACATCTACAAGCTAGGGTTGTAGTAGAGAAAATAAGCTCAAAAAATATAGTAACACAAACTAAGGCTCATCTCCATGTTATATTGTAGAACATGTATGGGCTATGGCATTTGTGAGCTAGGGTTTTAGTGGAGAAAATAATATTTAAAACATGTTCACATGTGTAAAAAAATCTATGAGCTAAGTAGAAAATAGAAGCTTTAACATTATGGCATCACGGGTTGTGAAATCTATGAGTCAGGGTTGTAGTGGAGAACAAAAACTCTAGAAACATAGTGGCATGGAATATGAAATTGTGAGATACAGTTATAACGAAGAATAAAATCTCCAAACAAATAGTGTAATTTTAGATTAAAGTGGAGTTTTTAATGATGAATAGGAAGTGAGGGAGGCCAAGGAAGAAAGTTTATAATTATGCTAGGGTCATTTATAGTGTTGGGTATGGGGCCATCGCCATCACAAAATTATGGTAGTGGGAGACTGCTAGATATTGCAAAAAAATATTGCTTACACTCAATCAAATGAGGCTCTCATCATTGGATTTGGTCAATAAGGCTAAGAAGGAAAGAAGTGGAAAGGATGGAAGTTTTAAAAAATAACTTGGTAGGAAATTTTAACCATTGTAGATTTGGTCCACTAATCATTAATAATGGTAGCACAACTGTGTCAATGATGAATGAAGATGTAGTGGACTACAATGAAGAGCCTTATGAATATACAAGGGTATCAATTTTTTTCTAAGAACATATTGAATTATGGTATAATGGGGATAAGAAACATGGAGGACTCGAATCTAACCTATGATTGAAGGTCTATTCAGATTCAATTCCTAAACCTAGGGCATACCATATAAGGGGGGCAATAAAGAAAGGGAAGTGTTGCCAAATAAACTAGATGAAATACTAAATGGTGGTCCAACCAAATTGAAAGATAAACAAATTGAGAAAAAAGAGGAAAAATAAAGCAAAAATATTTTATAAAGTTATGGAAGGAGCTAGTTTGAATGGTTTTAGGTGATCATCTAATGCTAGATCACGTTTTATCACTAAAGGAAAAGATTTTAGTAGGAATATTTATGGTTTTCTCCATGAAAACAAACCAATTTCAAGAATATAAAGGTTACTTGGTTAGAGGTTTTGGGATATACTCTTATATTTCATGTATTGATGGAGGGTTGCATGATTTTTGTCTTCCAAAAGGTAGAAGATGCTAAAAAAAAAAAAAATAGAATATGGAATTATAGGTTTAATATTTTAAATCTAAATTTATGGACTCTTGGGTTCATTCCATACTTTGAGAAACTAATACACAACATATCTGGGTCAAGCTACTCTCTTTGCCCCTAAAATTTTAGAATTAAAGAATGTTATGTGAAATTGGGAACTCCCTAGGATTTTTCCTTGGAGTAGACATAGAAAACTTAAATGGTATTCATAAAATAGTAGATTGTATCTTAGTAGAGCTTAATCTTAGTTTAGGTTTTTTAGAGACCATGGAGTTTGTATCAAGAAATTGGGTATTGTTACAAAATATTGACTACATTGGGTACCTTTTTGATGTAGTACTTGTTATCATTATGGTCATCTTAAGGAATATTGTGATACGAAAGAGAGAAAAGGGAAAGAGACTATACAAAAGAAAGTTGAAGGTTCTTTTGATCTAAGAGGTAGCAATGGATAAAGCATAGATAGAGGAAAACCCAATTAAGACTCCTGAATCACTTGAAGAAAGATTTACTATCATCAATTTCTAGTCAAAGGAGAAAGATTTGGTTCCTAACAAATACAATAGGAAATATTTTAATGAGGAAAGGGAGACCACACTACAAAAAATAAAGTGTATGAAGGTATTTATTAGATAATCATCAAAATATAAACCTAAGTTTTCTCTTTTCTAGGGATGCAAGATTAAATTCTAATAATGATAAACTTGATATATCATATTGTCCTGGATCAAGATCCTATATGGAGGTTTTGACAAGCCATAATTTAGACATGACATTTCAAGAGGGTGGTGTTATCAAGGGCTTAGAACAAGTAGAGGAGAAATATATAAAATTTTCTAATTTATTACACTCTTTTAGGCTAGGGAAGCAAGAAGGTCTTAAATAACTCTAATAGGATCTATTCCCCATCAAGTCCTCCAAATAACCATAATACAAGCACATATTCTAGAAGATATGCTCTAAGAGCCTTGAAAAAAGGTAATGAAGATACTAGGTGTGGTTAGGTATTTGGGGGCTTGGGTCTTGACACAAGTCAATATTAGGAGTTTTTAGTAGGAAGTGAATCCTACTTAAAAATTGCATGGAAAATTTGAGAAAATAATTTTATCTAGTAAAACAAAATCTGTAGTTCGAATTATTAGATTAGGACAACCGCAAGGGAAAGGGTATCAATGATCATCCTCTCTTTAAATTCCAGAGGGCTTAGGACCCCTCATAAAAACTAACCCTAAAGCATTTGTTTAAACTTCATAAGATATATATAATTTTATCTGGCTTATGAAGTTTTAAAAAATGCTTTAGGGCTATTGTACAGTTATATATAGGACTCTAAGGATCTTTCAAGTTCAATGCTATTTGGTTGAAAGATGAGGAATTTATAAATATAGTAAAATATAAGTGGAAACATATTAACCTAACAATAGAAGACACAACTATGTTTTAGTTTTCTAAAAATATGAGGAGAATAATTTATATAGTCACAAAGGCAATGGTATCTTTTTAAACAAAAAGAATTTTTAGGTTAAGAAGTTGGAAGAAAAGAAGTAATTGTTAAAAAAAGAATATGCAAAGTGCAAGATGAAAAGTAGAGAACTTTGGTTGGAATAGGGGGATTATAATACAATTTTTTTTTCAAAAGAATGCTAAATAAAGAAAAATAATAAATACAATATAGCAGGTCCGAGGTGTAGACCAATTGGTTCATCCAAACCCCATAAGGGGGTGGAGGTCCAAGGTTCAAATCTCGGGCCTCATTGGACTGAACACTTGTCCCTTTCTTGGTGCTTTCAATGGTGTAAAAGGTTTAAAATGATTGTGGCATGGTGGTTATAGGGGTGGACTGAGCAAAGATCTATGTGGCGGATTCCAAGGCGGACAACATAGAATACTATGGCGACCATAAAAGTTGAACAACCTACTTGGATTCATGGTGGCTACCGATTCCACCTTGTAAAAAAAATAAAATAATAATAATACAATATAGAAGATGAAAGAGGAGAATGGAATAAATATGAAATGGTTTGAAGAAATAGTAGGATTGGGAGTATCCTACTTTAAGAAAATTTATCAAGAATCCAATAGAGAAAATATTCAAGAAGTCACTAAGCTATCACTTTATCTACATAATATGGTCAATGATAAAGTTAAAGAGACTTTTATGACAAACATCATTAAGGAGGAGCCACAAGAAACAGGTAAATATTTTTAGAAAGGGAAGAGTCTAGGACTAAATGGTTGGTCCACTGACTTTTATATGGTTTTTATGAGTTGATTCCTAAGAAGGATAACATAGAATATTTTGGGGAGTACAGGCCTATATATTTGTGTAATACTCTCTACAAAATCATCTCCAATATTATTGCTATAAGGTTAAAAGGAGTTTTTTAGACACCTTAGAAGAACAATTTGATTTCTTAAGTAAAATATAAATCTAGAAAGCTGTAGGTGTTCCTCAGGAAGGACTTCATTTAGTAAAATTAAGGAAGTATTAAGCAATGATAATTAATCTTGATTTGAAAAATTCTTTTGATAGGGTAAATTGGATGTACATGAGGCTTATACTAATTTATTCTGGTTGTACTATGTCCTTCATAAATTGGGTAATGAAATACATTAATTTTACTTCGCTTATTTTTAAATTAATGATTAAAATTTTAGCTTCATCAAGCCTTTTAGAGGGATGAGGTAGGGATGCTACCTATAACCCTTATTATTATTACTTGTAGTTGAAGGGAGTATTAGAATGATTAAGGAATAAAAAAGTCTTGGCATTATCAAAGGCAATATATTGGAAAACTCTCTAGTTGGGATTCACTTACTATTTGTAAATGATAAACTCCTATTTGAAAATGACACCTTAAGAGAAGCACTAAAATACAAATAGTTATTATATGTATATTGTTCTATCATAAGAATGGTAATAAACCTCTAAAAGATATATATAGCTTTGAACATACTACAACTAGGACAAGAACAAGTAGTGGTAAGAATTTTTGGCTTCAATCTAATTGAGTTTGGCAAATGTTTAAAATATTTGGTGTTTATACTAAAGCTAAATAATTATGGATACCATGATTGGATTTGGTTGTACAATAGTGCAAAAAAGGGTAACTTCATTGTGTAATAGATGGTTAATATTGGAGGTCATTTAATATTGGTTATATTAGTTATGAAAGCTATTCTAGTATTTTGGCACTCTATGGCTTATATTTCTATTAAAATAGTGGAAATAATAAGGAATAAATGCTTCCATTTCCTTTGAATAGGAAGAAGGAAGAAGGATGCAATACCATTTGTTAAATGGAGTAAGATAACCAAACCTAAATCATTAGGAGAATGAGGGATAAATAATATACATAACTTCAGGAAAGCACCAACTGCCAAGAGTATTTCAATATTGATAACTTGTAAAGGATTATGATACGAGCTTATCAAGGACAAAATTTTGGGTTCCATGTCTTTTGAAGAGTGGATTAGACTTCTTATCAAGCTAGTGACTAGTGTAACTATCATTTGGAGGGTTTTTCCATTAGTGGACAACTTTTTGGTTTAGAAAATAGGAAACAAGAAGAATGTAAGACTAGGAAAAGACCCCTGGTTGGGGAATGGAGGAAATTATCATCTGTCTCAAAATTTAATAGAACATATAAAAATATAGGAGAATAGGGTATTAGCAGATGTAGCCTCTATGGATAGAATATATTTGTGAAATCAACAGTGGCTTTCAATAGAAGAATTACTTTTGGAAGGAAATGAAGATAAGTAATGGAATGAGTATCCAAGGGGTCTAACAAGGGATTTTATAAGATTGGGATAAGAAGAAGATGTTGGAAATTGTGAGTTGTCATTGATATCAAAGGAACTGAGTAGTCAAAGTGGAAATACTCTTCAAGGATGGTAAGATCAAGAATGAATTTATGAAATTGTCATTGATGTAAAAAACAAAAGGATGTTCAAGAAAAATGCCACATTGTTAATATTATTGTGCTTGAGAGATTCGAATGGTAAAATTGGTCAATATAATTATGGTTGAGAAATTCAAATTATGAGCATGATAAAAACTATAGAGCTTGGATAATTAAAAGGGTGATGTACATTATTTATTAATGTACACTTTAATATTTAAATTAAAAATTTAAATATTAAAGTAAGGTTCTAAAGTGGGACATTATTAAATTAAAAGTTGATAATGTGAAGGCCGAATCCAAAGTCAAAAATATTAAAATTACTCATATATATTAACCTAACTTTGTGGTTGAGATGTGGTGTTGTAGTTGATGGGATTCGTGTTGCTCTTTGGAGAAGAAGATTCTATTCGTTTACATGTTGCATCTACATTCGGGAAGGAGAATATCATTGAGAGATTTGAGAGTTGTTCATTAAGAGCATTGAGAGTATTTCATTGAGAGCATTGAGAGCATTTCATTGAAGAACATCAAGAACCTTTCATTGAGTGGAGAGTGAGATATTTCGTTGAGGGGACTTGTGCTTAAAATAATATTGATGTGTGTGCTACATTGAAGACCTGTGCATCAAGGAAAACTTGTTGTATGCATTAAATAATTGAATTTGATGCTTATTAAATGCTTGGGAGAGAGATTTCAATATTTTCTATCCAACATTCAAAAATAAGGGCTTGAGGATTTGCTGGTTCATTTAAGACTTACAAAAGGATTATTTTTCACTTTCTATTGTTTTTTATTCACCATTGAGAAAAAATAATGAAATATTTTCATTAATTACACCATAGTCTTCGTTCACCAGGAGTAGCCCATGCAATAGATGTTTGTGATCAAAGTGGAGGTCTGTGAGATCAACGAAGGTCTATGAGCATAGTGGAGGTCATTGTGTTATTTCACATCATCGCTGGTTTTATGCTTTTTATGTTGGACAGTGTGTAGACCCTGGTTTAAGAAATACATTGCCATATTTTGGACTCAACCACTATGGTAGCGCAACAGGTCAAAGTGCTTGGAAGAGTACTGAATGTCATGATGTTGGAGGTTCGATTCATAGTAGTAAAGGAGGTATTTAAAATTTTAATTTTTGATTAAGTTGGTTTGAATGGGTCACGATGATGTATAAGACATGGTTTCTAGTTTGATTTTAAATTAAATATCCAGTGGGAGGTCTAAGGTGTGCTATGGTAATTTGAATATTGTAATGTATGAGAAGGCAATATATTTACATGTGGAGAGTGGGAGTAATAAGGTGTAATATGATTTTTTAATATTGTAAATTTTTCATGAAATAAATTGTCAAAGTGATTAAAGGATTATTTGAATGTTGTGATAGTGCATTTTTCAGATACGAGGAATAAGGTGTATTTGTGAGCATTGAATTTTGTATCATTGGCATTTTTAGAAAGGAAATTGTAGGATTTTACAAGTATTATTTTTAGGTATTCTTGTGCTCATCTTCTTGAGAAAGTTTCTAATGTGGATGATTTAAAAAGGAGTTTATACTAACCTATTTTGAAGTGACAAAAGAAAGGAATTATTTTGAGACAATTTTTGAGGGCACATCTTCATCAAGCATTTTGAGGTATGGTGGTTTAACTCTTTCTCTAAGTGGTTGTGCTTTGAGGAAGTAATTTTAAGGTGGATATAAAAGGGTTGATTAATGTGCATTATTGGAAATATAAGTACTAGGGTTTGTGAACAAAGTGTGCATTATTGATTAGTAAAATTGGAATCACATGTGCCAGGGTTTGAGAACAAATTGTGTAGCATTTTTGAATGAATTTGTGAAGCAATTTGTGCATAATATTTGAGTGATATTGGGAAAGAAAATATTGTGGAATTATATTGCATATCATTCTCTATGTGTTCTTGAACTAGAAATCTAGGTAGAATATGTTTGAAGTACTTTTATCAAGGCAAGTGGTATGAGAATTTTTGAGCAAGTGTTGAGATTGTATTATGGGAAATTTGAGCATGGATTAGAGTAGAGTTGAGTAGAGACAATAAGCATGTTTGAGGTATATTTGTAAGTAGGTTTGAAGCAAATTTGTAAGTAATTTTGAGGTATATTTATGAGCAGGTGTGAGGTAGATCAATATAAGCAGTTGAGTAGAGAGGAGAGGTGTCTCCAGTGGATAGAGATCCATAAATAAAAATAGAGGGGATATAATTATCTTGTGGATAGAGATCCATGAACTTGAGCATAGGAGATTGAAGTCTCCTTTGGATAGAGGTCCATAAAAACTGTAATAGGGAATTGGTTCCCAAGAGATTTGTTAAGAAATTTTAGAAGAAATATTTTCTTTGTGGACATAAACCACATTGGGTGAACTGTGTCTCTCATTGTGTGTGATGGTATGTCCATTGCTTTGCTACTATTATTGATGATATTGGCTAACACTGCTTTGGAAAGATATTGTAATTGATAACATTGGATAATATTGTTTGAGAAAGAAAAGTAAAAGTTTATCTTATATTGTTCACCCCCCTTTCAGTATAAGCTTATGTTATTCAATTGGTATAATATCGAGTTCCTTCAAAAAGTCTAACAACTTGAAGGTAGAGCTTACAAGAACACACAATGGCCACTAAAATGATGGAAGTTTCTTCTATGGTTGAAATCAACAAAAGAGACTCAGAAGTGGTTGACCTAGGGAAGGAATTTACTATTGCTCTTATTTATTTGGAGGCTCAAATTCAAAAGGATGAAGAAACAAAAACAAGGTTTCTACAAGATTTCAATGAATTAAAGGTTAAATTTGAAGAGGCAAGAATAATTGAAGAAGTGATGATAGAAATATTAAAGGCAAAACAATTGAAATGTGAAAATTTGTAAAGTGAAGTTATATTTTTTAGAAAGGAAGTTGAAAAGTCTAAAAGGAATTCACAACAAGATATAAGGTTACAAAATGAGGAATCAAGCTCAACAGGGACATCAAAGAAAGCAACTGGTGAAGAACCCATGACCTATGTTGATATACTAAAAAGGAGTAAAAGCACCAAGGAGGAAGAGAACAAAGAATTATCATGGACAAAGGTCAATCACAAAAACAAACCATATCATCCAAGGAAATCAATCAGGTTTCAATACTTCTTTGTTGGCTATTGTTTCTCATGTAATGAATATGGTCATAAAGTTGATCATTGCATGATCAGGATGAAAATGATGTTAGAAATTTCAATTCATTTGCACATCTCATGAATAACAACATCATATGCTACAAATGCAATAATTTTGGGTACAAGGCCAAATGGTGTAATACAGTGTTTCTTGAATCAAGTAAAAAGAAAGAGGATCAGAAATTTCTAAATAATACAACCTCAAAAAGTTGGAAAATGAAATAGGAACAAAAAAAAGAGAAGCCAATGTTGGTATAAACAACTCTTCATGCACAAGATGAGGGAAATAAATGGTATATTTATAGTGGTTGTTCAAGTCATATGACAGGTGAAAAAAGTAATTTTCTTTCACTTAAAGACATCAGTGGAGGATCAATAAAATTTGGTGATAACACTTCAGATAAAATTTTTGGAAAAGGGACTTTGAGTGTGGATAATGAAAAATCAAAGATAGAAAATGTATTGTATGTTAAGAGATTGAAGCACAATTTACTAAGTGTAGTTTGGCTTTGTGATCAGGGGTACACAATCACATTTCACGAAAATAGATGTGAGATCAGGAAAACCAAGATAGGAAAGCTTATTGCTGACACTAGTAGAACTACAAATAATCTATAACGTTGAGTGAAATTAAAGGGTAAAAATATTTTTTAATACAAGAGGATGAGAGTTGGCTATGGAATAGAAGAATGGGTCATATAAAATTTGAAAACATAGTGAAAATAAGCAACAAAAAGGTAGTTAGATACTTACCCAGGATAAAAAGACCCCAAATCACAATTTGTGCACAATTTCATTATGGTAAACAAACACGAACAAATTTCAAGTCAAAAGAATTTTCTTCATCCGAACCAATGGAACTAGTTCACACTGATTTATGTGGTCCTACAAGGACAAAGAGTTTACAAGGTGAAATTTACTTCATGCTATTTATAGATGATTTATACATAATGACTTGGGTGGTATTCTTAAAAGAAAAGTCAGAAGCTTTTGGAAAGTTCTAGGCATTCAAGGTTTTGGTAGAAAATAAAATAGGCAAAATGATCAAGTGTCTAAGATCAGATAGAGGAGGAGAATTCACTTCAGGTGAATTTATAGAACTTTGTGAATGACATGGAATCAAAATATATTACTTAGAAACAAAGACTCCACAAAAAAATGGAGTAGTTGAAAGGAAAAATAGAACTATTGAAAATATGGTCAAAGATATGCTAAATGAGTCTAAGATTTCAGATGGTTTTTGGAGAGAGGCAGTTCATACAACTATTTATATAATCAATAGATCTCAAATAAGAGTAAATCATCACAAAAATCCATATGATATTTGGAAGGGAAGACCAACTACTATGAAGTATTTTAGAGTTTTTGGAAGCAGATGCTACATTAGACGAGAAGAGAAAAATCTAGGCAAGTTTGATTCAAGGTGTGATGGGGGTATCTTCCTTGGTTATTCCACTAAGATAAAAGCCTATAAATGCTATAATAAAAGGACACATACAATTGAGGAAAGTATAAATGTAACAGTTGATTAAGAAATAGGGCCAAGAGAACCAGCTCAAGAAATTGTATACCAAGAAGGAGAAAGTTACCAAGAAGAATTATGTAAAGAATTAAAAGAAGATGAAACACAAAAAACACCACCTAAGACACCATCCAGGTATGTGCAAAAGAATCATCCAAGAGGTATTATTATTGGGAATCCATATGAAAGACAACCAAGGAGGAATATAATAGGAACAGGTGAATGTGTAAATCTTTCTTTGCTATCTAAAATTGAGCCCAAGGATTTCAATGAGGTAAGATAAGATGAATATTAGGTCAGGAAATGGATGAAGAGTATAGAAAAGAGTGAGACTTGAGAACTTATCCCGTGACTAAAAGATAATAATGTAATTAGGACTAAATGGGTTTATAGAAATAAGTTAAATGAAGATGGTCAAGTAGTCAGAAACAAAACAAGACTAGTATGCAAAGGCTATGCATAAGTTGAAGGGATTGATTTTGATGAAACATTTTCTCATGTTTGACATCTTGAGTCCATAAGAATTTTTTTGGTATTCTCAAGTTTTAGAAACTTCAAATTATATCAAATGGATGTAAAATCAGCTTTTCTCAATAGTTTCTTAGAAGAAGAGGTCTACATTGATCAACCTAAGGGTTTCATATTGACAGATAAACTAGATCGTGTATGTAAATTAAAGAAGTCTCTTTATGGACTAAATAAAGCCCCAAGAGATTGGTATTCAAGGTTGGATAAGTATCTTCAAGAATAGGTTTTTAGAAAAGGAGTAGCTGATAGTAATTTATACATCATAAATGAAGGAAATGACTTGTTTATTATGGTGGTCTATGTGGAAGATATCATTTTTGAAGGCAGTAATGATAAGATGTGTTAGAAATCTGTAAATGGTATGTAAAATGAATTTGAAATGTCAATTCTTGGTGAATTGTCCTTCTTTATTGGATTGTAGATTTCACAATTAAAAAAAGGTATATTTATCTCAAAAACCAAGTACATACAAGAAATATTGAAAAAAATTATACTGGAATATTGCAAACCAGTGAGTACACCCATAATTACAGGAAGTTGAGTAAAGATGATGAATCTCCTGAAGTCAATCAGACATTATATAGATCCATGATTGAAATACTATATTTCATAGCTACAAGACCGGATATAATGTAGGCAGTAGGATTAGTGGCAATATTTCAAGCAGCACCAAAGGAAACACATGTATAGGAAATAAATAGAATCCTTAGGTATCTAAAAGGAACTATGGATTTTAGACTATGGTATCCCAAGGACAATAATTTCACTCTCACAACATACATAGATGCAGATTGGGCAGGCAATATTGATGATAGAAAAAGTACGAGTGGAGGAGCATTCTTTCTTGGAAATTGTTTAGTCTCTTGGCTAAGCAAAAAATAAGCATCAATATCCTTATCTACAATAGAAGCAGAGTACATTGCAACATTTGCTTGTTATACATAGCCTACAGGTTATATGGATGAAGCAAACTTTAAAAGACTTCAAAATAGAGCATGATCATCCCATATCCGTACTTTGTGATAATACAAGTACCATAAACATTTCAAAGAATCTAGTGATGCATTCAAGTACCAAGCACATTCCAATCAAATATCATTTTTTGAGAGAGCAAGTGATGGATCAAAAAGTCAAATTGGAATATGTTACTACAAAGGAACATATTGCGGACATATTTACTAAGCCACTTCCAAAAGAAACTTTTGAGTATCTTAGAGGAAAGTTGGCAGTAGTCTTTCTCCCATCCCAAACTTGATCACCTCAAGGAGAAGATGTGGTAAGGAGCCATTTTCTATTGATGTCAAAGAAAGAGAGTTTCAGTAAGGGGGGGAGAAATCAATAAGGGGGAGAAACTTATCAGGGGGAGCACATTGGTAATATAGTTGAAATCAAATAAATTTGTGTTGGGTTACTATTGGCATTTTTGCCACATTGTTTTGATTGTTGATTATTCATGCATAAACTGTTGAAGTTCTCACTCTTCTGTGTTTCTCTACGAGTTTTGGTGCCAAAATAGCTAAGTTCGAAGAATGTCATGATATCGCAACCAAAAATAGCATGGAGAGCACGGGTTCAAAACCGTCACGATATCGCGACATGTCGTGTTATCGCGGGTCTTTTAGAGGAGAGAGAAGCCAAAGTTGGAGAATGTCGCGATATCGTGACGTGTTCCAAAATCATGGTCAAAGTGGTCAACGGAGGCAGAGCAGTAAAATTGTCGTGATATCGCGACATGTCACGTTTTCATGACTTGCGATGGCCATGGAGCAGAATGATAGAAAAGGTCACGAAATCGTGACATAATTGAGCAAAGGGCAATGACAATGAACCTATGTCATGATATCGCGACAGAAAAGTGAACAAGGGGCAAAATGTAAAACATCGCGATATCATGACATGTCGCGTTATCGCGGTAAAGTTGAAGAAGAAGCATAAGGCATGAAAGGCATCGCGATATCACGACAAAAAGTGGCAACACTAGAGAAAGCAAGGAAACGTCGTGATTTCATGACATATTGTGGAGAAAAGGCTAAATAGAGAAGAATGTCATGATTTCGTGACATGTCTTGTTTTCGTGGAAGCGTGGGGGAGGACGCGCGTCATGCCATGCTACTTGAAGAAGGCAAAAGTAGAAAAAGGTTCGCAACATGTCGCATTTTCGCGATGAGAAGCAGTGAGAAAGCCGAAGAGAGAAAGATGTAGCGAAATCGTGACTTGTCGCGTTTTCGTGGTTTGAAATAGTGCAAGGACAACATGGGGAAAGAACATCGTGAAATCGCGATAGGTCATAGTTTCACGAGAACAAAGCAAGGAAGGAGCAGAATAGTATGGAACGTCACGATTTCATGACGCGTCGCATTTTCGTGACCTAAGGTGACGAAGGAGAACAAAGAGCCGAATACGTCACGATTTTGTGACATGTTTGGTTTTTGTGACCCAAAATAGCAAAAGCATACGGAGGAGGAAAACATCGTGATTTCGCGACATGTCACATTTTCGTGACCCATCATGGTTTCACGCTAGAAAGCAGTTCAACAACCCGATGAAGTATTGCGATTTCCAAGGATTAAAAGCTCTCCAGAATTTAATGTTTTGCTGCTTTCCAATGTGAGCAAGATAGAAGAACGCGCTTAGGCCTGTAGCTTTCGAAGCCACCAGAATTGAAGATGCCTCCATTATTTAAAGCTTCTGTTCATGATTTTTCTAACGGTCCGAGCATGCTCCAAGAATGACCATTTAATGAAGACGACCGGTTCCTTGTTTCATTTAATTTTTGGTTTCTCCGAGGCTGGTTTAAGGGGATCATTTCCTTATTTCTGTTGCACATTTTGTAGATCTCGAGGAAGTTTGTTTCATGTTTTAAATCCTACAAAGAGGCAAGACCTCTATAAATATCAATGTATATCTCAGAAAGAGGGATCGAGAGAGAGACTTTTGCTAAAAAACTTTTCAAGTTCTTTGCATGAATGAAAGATATTTGGCCTCTAGTTTTGCAAGCAACTTTCTATGTGTTTTTCCTTCTATCTTATGCATTCCTCATTTACGCTTGTATTCCTTATCTGCTGCTTAATTTGAATTTTGTATCTGAGTCTAAATATTGCTAGTGAGGAAGTGAGTTCTGGAATGTGATTTTGGAGGTTATATGCGCAAGGTTGTAAGTAAATTACGTTGCTATATTTTGTTATATGTTGTTAGTGTGCTTGAGGTTATCTGCTGCTAATCTTTCCCGATCTGATAAATTTGGCCTGTGGCTACATTTCCCATCTCTTTCTGTAATTTCCCATTTCTTTCTGCATATTTCCAATCCCTTTCCTGTAACTTTGGTCTGAAATCAAGCTTAGATTTAGTAAGGGAACCAGCCCTCTCTGGAGATTGGTCCGGGAGACATTTCTTTCTCCCAGCCTTTCAATGTTGGCCGGGTCTAGGGCGCATTTCATATAAAATCCTTTCCTATGGCAGATTCGTGACCAACAGTTTTTGGCATGCTCGATGGGACAAACTATTTCTGTCTCAGAGAGATCCCATAGTATTGAGGGTTTAATGTTTGCCTTCATGCCGTATAGTTAGAACATTTGGTGACTCTATAGTACCCAAAAATCTTTGAACGTGGATACAGTGAAAGCTATACTTCATGATCACGAGATCGAAGTCCAAAAAAGTTGAAAATCTTGTTGAGTTTTTTGAACTTGATAGCACAAAAAGAGGTGAACACTCTAGGTTGGTTTCCCCATCACTTGCATCATCTGCCATATCCACACAAATCCCTGGTATTGTTACTAGTTTTCCATCTTCTCAGTCACATCCACTAGTCCCAATGGCCCAGTATCCTCAACCCAGGTAGTTTTCAGCATGGAATAGTTTAGGAGCCTTGAATTTGTAGGCTCAAAATCTAGTTCCTCAAGCTGCTTTGAAAGCCTTGCCAACCTATGATGGTACTCGTAAGATTGCATATGAACATATTCATGATATAGCTTCTTTGGTAGCCATTCATGATATAACAGATGAAGATGTGATGGTGAAGTTATTAGTACTATCCTTGAGAGGAAAATTGCTGTCATTGGTACCGATCTTTGCAACCTGGCACTATTGCATCATGGGATCAGCTAGGAGAACTGTTAGTTAAGAATTTTCATGAACAGGCTGATCCATTTTCTTTGTTGCATTAGTTTAACACAATTCAGAGGCACCCATAGGAGGCGATAGCAGATTTCAATGTTCAATTTACCAGAAGTTGGCAGTGAGTGCCTGAAGGTCTTCACCCTACCCATGAGCAAGCTACATTCTACTATCTTCGAGCGTTCAACATAGACATTGGCTTGGCGATCAGGCAGTCCAATGTGATGACCTTCCCAAAACTATTCGAACAAGCACAAAAGGCAGAGGTAGACTTGATTGCAATCGGTAGGCTTCCTCCAAAGGTAGCAATGCCCATTTTACTTGATATTCCACAACATTTATATCCTAGTTCATTTTTGCAATCTATGTCTTCCATGTATCTTGTTCCATCATGGAGCTCCAGTGCACCTCAGATTGCACCCATCCCAGTTCCTCAGCTCCCTACTCCAAAAATTCCCCAGTTGCCTGCACCCAACATTTTGCCATTCCCCGCTTCCACTTCATTCCCAACATTACCAGCGTCGCCAGCACCTTTGCCCTTACCAGCACCTCCTGCGCCTGTAAATCCTGATCCTTATACAACACTCTTGCAAGAGGTAAAATCTACCAATTCTATAATAAGAGCAATGGGCAATAAGATCACACTTATTGAAAGGAAGCAAGCTGAGCGAGATTTCCAGCCTAGGAGATTTCAACCTTCGTTGATCACTAGAGAACAAGCTGCTTCAACAAGTAAAGCACCAGAGAAGAACCTGACTGTTTTGGCAAATGAAGATGCAGTCCTTGCAGAAAGAACATATTGGTGTTCAACATGTAATGATCCACATGGCGAAGACACTTGCATGGTTCATTTGAATTATGCGTAGACATTGGCTGCTAGTTCTTCGGGAGGGCAAGTCAACACGATCTCTGAGATAGGTCATAGCTTAAAGGTTTTGTCGAAAGAATAAGTTTTAGTTCTCACAAGGATTGGAAATAAGCCTATCACAGTAGATCCTGCTGAGCTAGAGCCATTAAAAGTGCCAGCTGATTTGAGGAAACAAGTAAAAACTCCTATGCCAGTATCAAAGCTAGATGCGCCTATTTTACCAAAAGATCCTATTCCACATAGAGTACAAGAAAAAGCCATAGCTACACGGGCAAGATCGAAAGTAGAG
Organism: Wollemia nobilis; assembly: GCA_028583015.1. NCBI lineage: Eukaryota > Viridiplantae > Streptophyta > Pinopsida > Araucariales > Araucariaceae > Wollemia > Wollemia nobilis. The sequence goes on along the minus strand of JAQPPZ010001689.1, from coordinate 1,372,604 downwards.
GAACAAGCAAGAGAAAAGCTGAAGTACCCATCATTGACTAAAAGGTTGAGAGTAGAAGCCACTCAGCAGTATCGAAGCAGAAATGATCCCCCCATTGAAAAGAAGGAATCTGTTGTGGCTGCATCCAACATTGTCAAAGAATTGAAGAATATCCTAGCTAAGGTTAGTCTTTATGATGCATTACAATTGCCTGGACAGGTAGATTTATTACAAGAATCCTTGAAATATGTGAAGGATAGTGAGAAGAGTCCAACCCAAAAAATTTATGCTCAAGCATTAACCACCTCAAACATTGGTAAGAATAGACCACCCTCGTTTTATCTGTCACTTTGAATGGAGGGTTGGATCGTGCATAACTGCATGATTGATTCTAGTGCCACTACAACTATCATGCCAAAGGCAGTTTGCAAAGTTATGGGTATGGAATACACACGAAGTAGCCCTGGAGTCTTGTAGTTGGACGGTACTCCTATGAAAATAGTAGGTGTAATCAAGGATGTCCCGATTATTTTACACAGTATGCCTCAGATTACAGTCATTCAGGAGATAGTTGTGGTTGATCTAGAACCGTATTTCAGTATGTGCTTATCAAGAGAGTTCACTGCAAAGCTGGGAGGTGGCTACCTTTCTCTGGATTATTCTCACCTAGAAATTCCTTTCAAAGGGAGAAGAATTTGGATTTATAATGAAAAGCCTTCTTCTTTTCATATAGAGAAGCTGGAAGAAGCAGAAAAGTTCACACAGCCTGTCAGCTTGCTAACTGAAGAACCAGAAGATCCTGTTTTGATGGATGAACCTTGCTTAGAGGATGTGTTCTCAATGCTTGACTTTAATGCCATGCTGGAGACTGAGATTGGCTGTTGTTCCATTACAAAGCCTGAGAAGGTTGAACTAAAGATGCAAGATGATCAGAATTTTGTGCCTAATCAATTCAGGACTCTGTACTTTGATGTTGCGAGCTTCATAGATAATGTAGCAAAAAAATTGGAGCATGAAGAGTCTAGAGATCAGCTGAAATAAAATCAAATTTGGTCTGGACACTGTAGGTTCACTGGATAATCACCTAAAATTGGGTTTGTGGTGGCGGCATGCCAATCATGTCGCAAACTTTTGTATATAGCAAAAAAAAAAAAAGAGAAAACAGAAAAATAATTTTTTTTTTGTTGAGTTCCTCTGTGTACACAGATTACCAACTTCGGCTCTTTTTGCATGCGAGCTCGCAGGTACATTTATTTCTTTCTTTTTTTCCTCTTCCCTCCCAATAGATAGTGGCTTTCGTCAATTTCCTCTTCCTTCCACTTCCTTATATTCATTCCCTTCCTCTTCTTCCCTTCCTCTTTCGCTTCCTCTTCCCCTATCCGTCATCAAGCCACTACTGTTGTTTCTATTTCCCTCTCTGATATTCCCATTTCTTCTTTTCCTTTTCTTCTAATCCATTATTGTTTTAGCATTTATCCGTAGTTTCCACCACTTTCGTCACCCCACCTGCTTTCATTCCATTATTCATTTTCCCTCCATCCCCGTAGACGGTGAGCTCCATATTCCCCTCTTTAGTTGTTGTATCTACCACTTCACTCCTTCCACTCCCACCATTCCATCATTTACTATTTCCATTCCATAGCCCTCACTCCGCTCATTTCGTTCATTTCTATTTTTGCAACCCTAGTGCTTTCATAACTGTCATGGAAATCCTTTTACAGCACTTGGTGAGCTAGGCCAAATACAGATTCATTTGAGTTTTTTGTAAGTCAACAAGAGTTGTTGCAGCAGTCAGCAGAGATGTTCTCCATCCGTCAGCATTCACTGATTCTGCTTCTTAGTTTTTCTTGACTCTGTTGCCCAATGGATTAAGGCTTGGGATTCATGCATACATCAGAACTGTATACCCCATGAGCCACCAAGAATGTTGGCATTTTTGCCACATTATTTTGATTGTTGATTATTCATGCTTAAACTATTGAAGTTCTCACTCCTCTATGTTTCTCTACGAGTTTTGGTGCCAAAATAGCTAAGTCCGAAGAATGTCACGATATCGCAACCAAAAATAGCATGGAGAGCACGGGTTCAAAACTATCACGATATCGTGACATGTCGCGCTATCATAGGTTCTTTGAGGAGAGAGAAGCCAAAGTCGGAGAATGTCGCGATATCACGACGTGTTCCAAAATCACGATCAAAGTGGTCAATGGAGGCAGAGCAGCAAAATTGTCGTGATATCGTGACATGTCACATTTTCGCGACTTGCAATGGCCATGGAGCAGAGTGATAGAAAAGGTCACGAAATTGTGACATAATTGAGCAAAGGGCAATGATAATGAACCTCGTCGTGATATCGCGACAGAAAAGTGAACAAGGGGCAAAATGTAATAACGTCGCGATATCGCGACATGTCGCGTTATCGCGGTAAAGTTGAAGAAAAAGCATAAGGCATGAAAAATGGCATTGCGATTTCACAACAAAAAGTGGCAAAACTAGAGAAAGCAAGGAAACGTCACGATTTCGCGACATATTATGGAGAAAAGGCTAAATAGAGAAGAATGTCGCGATTTCGTGACATGTCTTGTTTTCGTGACTGGGCAAACGTTCGTGGTCTTTGAAGGAAAGCCATAAACGATAATGTCACATTTTCGCGATGGGAAGCAGTGAGAAAGCCGAAGAGAGAAAGATGTAGCGAAATCGTGACTTGTTGCATTTTCGTGGTTTGAAACAACACAAGGACAACATGGGGAAAGAACGTCGCGAAATCGTGATAGGTCATAGTTTCGTGGGAACAAAGCAATTAAGGAGCAAAATAGTATGGAACGTCGCGATTTCATGACGCGTCACGTTTTCACGACCTAAGGTGACGAAGGAGAACAAAGAGCCGAATACGTCGTGATTTCGTGACATGTTTGGTTTTTGCAACCCAAAATAGCAAAAGCGTACGGAGGAGGAAAACGTCACGATTTCGTGACATGTCGCGTTTTCGTGACCCGTCATGGTTTCGCACTAGAAAGCAGTTCAACGGCCCGATGAAGTATTGCGATTTCCAAGGATTAAAAGCTCTCTAGAATTTAATGTTTTGCTTCTTTCCAATGTGAGCAAGATAGAAGAACGCACATGCTCCAAGAATGACCATTTAATGAAGACGACCATTTCCTTGTTTCATTTAATTTCTAGTTTCTTCGAGGCTGGTTTAAGGGGATCATTTCCTTATTTTTGTTGTACATTTTGTAGATCTCGAGGAAGTTCGTTTCATGTTTTAAATCCTACAAAGAGGCAAGACCTCTATAAATATCAATGTATATCTCAGAAAGAGGGATCGAGAGAGAGACTTTTGCTGAAAAACTTTTCAAGTTCTTTGCATGAATGAAAGATATTTGGCCTCTGGTTTTGCAAGCAACTTTCTATGTGTTTTTCCTTCTATCTTATGCATTCCTCATTTACGCTTGTATTCCTTATCTGTTGCTTAATTTGAATTTTGTATCTGATTTTAAATATTGCTAGTGAGGAAGTGAGTTTTGGAATGTGATTTTGGAGGTTATCTATGCATGGTTGTAAGTAAATTACGTTGCTATATTTTGTTATATGCTATTAATGTGCTTGAGGTTATCTACTGCTAATATTTCTCGATCTGATAAATTTGGCCTGTGGCTACATTTCCCATCTCTTTTTGTAATTTCCCATTTCTTTCTGCATATTTCCAATCCCTTTCCTGTAACTTTGGTCTGAAATCAAGCTTAGATTTAGTAAGGGAACCAACCCTCTCTGGAGATTGGTCCGGGAGACATTTCTTTCTCCCAACATTTCAATGTTGGCTGGGTCTAGGGCGCATTTAGTATAAAATCCTTTCCTGTGGCAGATTCGTGACCAACAGTATCCATCAATGACAAAGGGGGAGATTGTTGGAAATTGTAAGTTGTCATTGATGTCAAAGTAACAAAGTAGTCAAAGTGGAAATAATCTTCAAGGATGGTAATATCAAGAATGGATTTGTGAAATTATCATTGATGTCAAAACCAAAAGGATGTTCAAGAAAAAGGCCATATTGTCAATATTATTGTGCTTGAGAGATTCAAATGGTAAGCTTCGTCAATATCATTATGGTTGAGAAATTCAAATAGTGAGGATGATAAAAACTATAGAGTTTGGAGAATTAAAAGGGTGGTGTATATTATTTATTAATGTACACTTTAATATTTAAATTAAAAATTTAAATATTAAAGTAAGGTTCTAAAGTGGGACATTATTAAAGAACTAGAATATAAAGCACTTCTAAAAGGTTGGATAGTCTTTTAGTGTTTGAAAACCTCATAGCTAAAGAAAATAAATATAAGTCTTAGATAGATCATGGTGGGGATCTAATCATTCATTGGTTTTCTTATCATTAGAAAAATATCAAGAGAAACCAATAGGACCTTTCAAGTTTAATGCTATCTGGTTGAAAGATGATGAATTTATAAATATAGTAAAAGATGAGTGGAAACATATTAACCTAACAATAGAAGACACAACTATTCTTTAGTTTGCTAAATATGTGAGGAGAATAATTTATATAGTCACAAAGGCAATGAGGTATTTTTAAATAAAAAGAATTTGTAGGTTAAGAAGTTGGAAAAAAGAAGGAATTGTTAAAATAAGAAGATTCAAAGTGGAGGATGAAAATTAGATCACTTTGGTTGGCATAGGGATATTAGAATACAAAATTCTTTCAAAAGTATTCTAAACAAAGTAAAATTATAAATACAATATGGAAGATGAAAAGGGAGGATGTAATAAATATAAAAAATATTGAATAAATAGTAGGATTAGGAGTATCCTGCTTTAAGAAAATTTATCAAAAATCCAATAGAGCAAATATTAAAGAAGTTACTAAATCTTTAAATTTATCTACCTAATATGGTTAGTGATGAAGTTAAAGTGACTTTGATGATAAACATCACTAAGGAGAAGCCACAAGAAACTATTAAATATTTATAGAAAGGGAAGAGTTTAGGACTACATGGTTGGTCCATTGACATTTGTATGGTTTTTTATGAGTTGTTGGAAGAAAACCTTTTAAATGTGGTTGAGAAATCAAGGACTTTTGGATAGGTATTTGGGTCTATCAATAAAAAATTGTTCACCTTGATTCCTAAGAAGGATAACTTAGAATATTTTTGGGAGCATAGACCTATATCTTTGTGTAATACTCTCTATAAAATCATCTTCGAGATTATTGCTATGAGGTTTAAAGAAGTTTTTTAGATACCTTAGAATAACAATTGGTTTCTTGAGTGAAAGATAAATCCAAGAAGCTATAGGTGTTGCTCAGGAAGCACTTCATTTAGTCAAATCTAGAAAGTATCAAACAATGATAATTAATCTTTATTTGCAAAAATATTTTGATAGGGTAAGTTGGATATACATGAGACTCATATTAATTCATATTGGTTGTAGTATGCCCTTCATAAATTGGGTAATGGGATGCATTAATTTTTATTCATTTATTATCTTAATTAATGTTTCAAATTTTAGCTTCTTCAAGCCTTCTAGAGGGATGAGATAGGGATGGTACATATCACCCCTATTATTCTTACTTGTAGTTGAAGGGAAGATTAGAGTTATTAAGGAACATAAAATTCTTGGTATGATCATAGATGTTAAAGTGGAAAACTCTCTGTTGGGGATTCACTTACTATTTGTAAAATACAAACTCCTATTTGGAAATGACACCTTAAGATAAGCACTAAAATATAAAGAGATGTTATATTTATATCGTGCTAACCACAAGAATGGGAACAAAACTCCAAAAGATAGATATAGATTTTAACAAACTACAACTAGGACAAGAATAAGTAGTGGTAAGGATTTTTGGCTTTAATCTAATTGATTTTTGCAAAGGTCTAAAATATTTGGGATTTATACTAAATCTAAATAATTATGGATACCATAATTAGATTTGGTTATAAAATAAAGTGGAAAAAAAGGTAACTTTATGGTGCAATAGATAATTATCATTGGAAGTTAATTTAACATTGGTTAAATAATTTATGGAATCTATTCTAGTATTTTGGCACTCTATGGATTATATTTCTATTAAAATAGTGGAAAAAATAAGGAAGAAATGTTTTCATTTCATTTGAATAGGAAGAAGGAAGAAGGATGCAATGCCTTCGATTAAATGAAGTAAGATAGCCAATTCTAAATCATTAGGATAGGGGCTTAAGAATATACATAACTTCAAGAAAGCACCAACTGCCAAGAGGATTTGGAGATTGATAACAAATAAAGGATTATGACATGATGTTATCAAGGAAAAATGTTTGGGTTCCATGTCATTTGAAGAGTGGATTAGACTTCTTATCAAGCTAGTGACCAGTGTAACTATCATTTGGAAGGATTTTCCATTAGTGGGTAATTTTTTGGTTTGGAAATAGAAAATAGGAAGAAAGTAAGGCTAGGAAAAGACCCTTGGTTGGGGAATGAAGAAAATAATCATCTATCTCAAAAGTTAATAGAACATCTAAATAGGCAGGGGCTCAGGGTATTAGTATATGTAGCGTCTATGGATGGAATAATTTTTTGGAATTAAGGGTGGCTTTTAGTAGAAGAATTAATTTTTGAAGGAAATCAAGTTGAGCAATGGAACGTGTATCCAAAGGGTCTAGTAAGGTATTTTATAAGATTGGGACAAGAAGAAGACTCTTAAGTATGGTCAAAGAACCTATCTAGTGGATAGTTTACAACTACATAAGGATACAAGGCAAGGTTTGAAGATAATAATGAGGAGGTTCTTTTGGTGGTGGAGCAATATTTGGAAGGTGAAATCACCCTTAAAAATTAGATTTTTTTCTTCGTTATCTTTATCTAAGAAGGTATTGATATGCCATGTTCTACCAAAGAGGTCCTAGGAGAATCCAAGTCAATGTTGTTTATGTAAAAGGGAATGTATCACCTACTAGTTCCCTTTAATTTCTTGACAAAAGTGTGGAGGTTTATTCTACCTATGACTAAGGGGAAGGGGTAGTGGCCACTAATGATTCTATTGGAGAATATAAAACAATGGTTCAAAGACAAAGGCTAAAATAAATACAAGTGCAATCCATTAATAATGGAAAGGGGTTTGTGTTTGGAAAGAACTTCTATGTTGTTTGAGAGAAATGAAATTCTAACTATACAAGTTCAAGCATAGATCAAATATACTTGTGAAGGCATAAAAAAACCCAAAAATCAAAGGTTGTAAGATAGATTGGTAGTTTAACAATGGATATTACAAAGTCTTGGGATTTTTTTTATGGAGCTTGTCAAGATAATAGAGATAGATGTGGGGTAGGAGTTTATATAATGATTAAAATCACAAATTTACTTTAAAATTAGGTCTTGGTAAAGGTACCAATAGAGTGAAGGCTTTGATATTTTTGCTAAAAATTGCAATAGAACAAGGAATAAAAAAACTTCAAGTCTTTGGTGATTTAAAATTTGTGGTGGATTGGGCTTCAATTTTAGTAAGGATACAAAATTTGATGCTTAGAATTTATTATGAGCAAGTGAAATTGATATAAGCATCATTTGTAGAGATATATTATAAACATATCTACAAAAAACTAAATGGGGAAGCAAATGGTGTATGAAAAGTTGCCATAAATATTTTAGCTAGTAATTGTTTAAAGAAAGAAATAGTGTATGGGATTGTCATTCCACCATAGTTTATAAACTTTTAAACCTGTTGAAAACCCTAATTGTTAGAGGGGATACCATGCAGACAATCAATGAGGAGACCACTACCTGCAGATCTCCTTCCTTTATAACGATTGATTGATTGATTTTTTAACTTTATCTATAAGAAATGAATCCTTGAAGGTCTTGTTCCTTTTCCTATCACCTTGTTAGTACTATATGGAGATTATTACATACTCTGAAATATAAGCAAACAAGAAAATATAAGATACAAGGATATAGATGAAAATTAAGAATAAACACAGCAAAATTCTGTGTAAAATTTGATTTATGGAAGAGTAGTTATAAATTGTTATAAGATATTCTAGAGGAGTGGTTGCATCACTACCTATTCACCGCAAAATGTTATCATACATCCTATGTATTTGGATATTAAGATCATACACCATATTATCTAAATAATGCCATAATAAAATTTGTTGTGCAATAACAAAATTAATTTAAATACATTCGAATGGGACTGAATATATAAAAACAATTCCTGTGTTTTTTTTCAAAATTTACTGCTGCTCACCAAAAATCCACAATATACATTGTATTTCCTTTAGCCAGAATCAGAATGAATTTTTGAATTTTGAGTTGGGGCTGAGTTCGTCATCCAATGTTACGTCTACAAAGAGGACAAGTATTCTGAGTTTTCAACCATGACAAAATACAATGAGAGTGAAATATGTGTCGCGGATGACAAGGCAACTGCTTTGCCTCTTCTCCCAATCCAAACTCATCTTTGCAAATTGCACATGCAATATGAGGCTCTGAGATTCGTAACGTACGCAGCCTCGCCTCTACATGCTCAATTCTCTCCCTTTGGATCGGATGCCCTCGAATTTGGGAGACTATCTCCGCCATGGTTCGCTCAAAATAAGTGATACTGTTATTCAAAGTCATATAGAGAGTGATAAAAATATCCCAGTTATTCAAGGTGGTGATATCACGACGCAATAGACAAACCTCGAAACACAAGAAAGCCTCCATGCACTGGAGACGCTGAAGCTCATTCAACCGAACATCGGGATTTTCTGGGGGACGACGTTGAAAATCAAGCGCCTCATTGAGTAAAGTATGGACAACGTTGTCAATGTAAAAGAACCTTTGGCGAAGAGCTTCGGTTTCCGCGGTTTCTCTCGCAATGTTAGCCATGTCGTGCTATTCCTGCTTCGGAGTATCACTAAATTAAGTCTTCTCTTGAATTACAGAACCGGCAGCAGACCGAGGAAGTTTCAAACTCAATGAAAATGTTAACTTCTTATAGATAGAATTGCGACTTGAATTAGAGAACCGGCAGCAGACTGAGGAAGTTTCAAACTCAATGAAAATGTGGAGTGCTTATAGATAGAATTGCTCCTAAAAGGCACTTACAGTTGGAGTGGACGACCAAAAATAAGGGTGATTAAGGATGACAATCAAGTGTTCGGTTATACGGGCATGTTTTATGTTTCAAGTCTAAATCAAACAAACAAACAATTAGATGTGGGGGCTTGGAGCATGTGGGACCCACTTTCTATTTCTCATACGCCTTTTTTAAAGGACAAAGTGACCGAACTCCCAGAAGAGTCTTAGGTTGTTACTTATTGGGTTAAAATATTTATTTTTATAAAAAATTAAAATATTTATTTTAAACATATATTTATTTTAAAAAAAAATTAGATTATATTAAATATAATATATAATTTTAAATATAATAAAATTACATGTATTTAATTTTTCAATAAAATTTAATTATGAATTTAAGAAGGTTTATGTAGTTATAATGTAGTTATAAAATTATGTATTAAATTTACTATTAATTGATGGGTGTTTGAGCTTTAATTGCAATAAACCTATTATGATGCTATATTATGATATAAAAGTGAATATATAGGTTTAATTTTTAATATTTTTAAATATATAATGGAATCGTTATATTATTGGGTATTGTTATTATAAGTTTTAATTGGATTATTATTATTATTTAGTTTGCATTATGATATAAAAGTGAATATAGTTTTAATTTTTAGTATTTTTAAATATATAGTGAAATCGGTATATTATTGGGTATTGTTGTTATAAATTTTAATTGGATTATTTATTATTATTTAGTTTATCTTATTTTGGGTATGTTGTTGTTTGAATCTTGGACCTCTCACTATATTATTAGGTGGTGTTATTATAAACCCTGTCTCTAGTTATCGTTTAGCTTATATTATTTATATTGTGGTTTGAACCTTGGACCTTCACCAAGGTGGTTTTTTTTTTTTTTTTTTTTTTTTTTTTTTTTGTTATGTACAATCATACATACCCACCCCCTCAACTTGAACTTTGGACATCCCAACCTTAGTCCCATGGGTTTGAACTTGAGTCTCTTGCATGAAAATCCAAAGATTTAACATGACTATATCTTTTGTCGGTTAAAAGTTTAATCCTTAATCACAATAAATCTCTTATGGTGTTAGAAGTTAAGGGTATAATGAAAAGCATATATTATATTCTAAAATTTATGTGTTTTTTTTATTATAAACTAATAAAACCTATGACCATATATTTAAAGGATATATTGAAAAAAATATATATATGTAACATCTATTCATCAAACTAGGATAACTCAATATTAAATTAACATGTTCAAGGATAATCTAAATTAAAGCAACGGCTTTGGTTCTTCTTCGGAGGTCCATGGTTCAAACATAAGTGTAGGGATTTCTCACACTAAACAAAAAAAAAAACATGTTTTAATGTAAGGGAATAGAGTGAATAAATTCATACCTTAAATTAAAATTTAATATTTTTTAAATTAATATTTCTTATACACATTTGTGATGGGGATTGAACTCAGATCACATCCTGGATAATAAGTAGCCTCCATGCTCGTAAACCACACTCATGCAGATAATATTATGTCTTTTATTAAGTTCAAAGTTATTAATGATAAAAATTTCATGAAAACCTAAATTCGAATCTTGTTAGATTATTAATAATAATTAAAACATAATATTTTATTAATTATAATTTAAAAAATTAAATAAAATAATAACTAAAAACCTTAAATTTTTAAAATATCATATAACACATTTAATATAATAAAAATAAAACATTATTTTTATATTATATAATTAATTAAAAATAATTATAATTATAGAAGTTAACTATCAAAAATCTCGGAAGAGCATAATCGTTAACAAAAGCAAATTCTTTATCCTGATTCAAATTCCTAAATGGAGTCTTGGAAAGTGCCCCCAATGCATTGCCAATCTTATATCTTCTTTAAGTGTTAATTTATTTATTTTTCATTTATCCCATTAATATCGAGTTTGGATATGAGTTTGGGTGCGTGAAGGAACTTTTGCTTTCTAACTCGTTAATATAATGATGCAAGTCTAGTAGCATATTTTATGATTGAAATTTGGTTCCCCACTACTACCTATTTATCTATCTATTGAAGACACTTAGAAGGATCGTCCATGTGTCTAGGTGAGAGCATTAAAAAAGTTCAAATTCTTTTTAGTAAGTATAAAAGCCCATCTTGTGAGTGGCAAGGATGCCACTTACAATATAGATGACCCAGATTCAATTTCCATGGTATATATATATATATATATATATATATATATATATATATATATATAAAGTTCAAACAAGTAATAATTTATTTTATTTAGATATGGTTATATAATTATATATTTATTTTATATTTAAAAATTTAAATTTTTTATTTTTAATAGAGATTCTATTATGTGAAATTGTCTTAGAAATTATTATTATTATTTTAATAAAAATGTCAAGTTGAATGAGTATAATATAATTTTGAAATATTAGATAAAATTTGGGTTTATTTAAGTTAAAATATAAATACAAATATATGATTGAGTTTAAATTTAAAATTTTAAATAAAAGGTTTAAATTTCAAAATTGAAAAAGTAGGATTATTGTGAAGGATTATTAGTTGGAAAATATATAAGGAGGATTATTTGGAAGGATATGATCCTCCCATATCAAAATCCAACTCATAACAACTTGATCGAAGCCGCATTTTCCAAAACACTTTAACAAGTATAGAAGAGTGCCCAACCAAAATTTAATTCTTAGGGAATTATACATTGTGTGTCAAGATCTTATTTTTCTAAGCAATTAAGGATGTTTTAATCTACACCTTAGTAATAAGGAAACTATGTATTAATGGTCCTATAAATAAGTAAGGGGATCATCAAGTGGTCCACATGGTAGGTAAGATGGTGACATAATAACTACAAATAAGATAGATCTAGGGATGACTATAGATATAATGAGAAAATGAACTATGTATATAATAAAACTATTACGCTTTGTGATATATGCTAAAAATGCTTCAATTGGTTGAAAAATTAATTATTATGAAAAAGTGATGGTTCATGTTAGTTGACTTATAAGAGTATCCTATTGACTTCATTGTTCTTTAATCCAAGATAAGCTTGGATGGTTACCCACTCACCTTAGGCAGACCATGATATGCATATCAGTTATAGATATAGAGATTTGTTGATCCCTACTGGTAGCAGTGTGAACAAAGCCTCCATGCACTGGAGACGCTCAAGCTCATTCAATCGAGCATCAGATTCGGGATTTTCTGGTGGACGACTTTGAAAATCAAGCGCCTCATTGAGTAAAGTATGAACAACGTCGTCAAGGTAAAAGAACCTTTGGCGAAGAGCTTCGGTTTCCGCGGTTTCTCTGCCATTGTTAGCCATGTCGTGCTATTCCTGCTTCGTATCACTAAATTAAGTCTTCTATTGAATTACAGAACCGGCAGCAGACTCAGGAAGTTTCAGACTCAATGAAAATGTGAAGTCTTTATAGATAGAATTGCTCCCAAGAGGCACTTACACTTGAGTGGACGACCAAAAATACTGACGTTATTTATAAAAGGATAAGGGTGATTAAGGATGACAATCAAGTGTTTGGTTTTAATCGGAGAATTTCAATGAATACGGCATGTTTTATGTTTCAAGTACTTATTAAGACACCTAAATCAATCAAACAAAAAAAAAAAAATGGATGTGGGGGCCTTTTTAAAAGGACAAAGTGACTGAGCTCCAGAAGAGTCTTAGGTTGTTACTTATTGGGTTAAAATATTTATTTTTATAAAAAATTTAAAATATTTATTTTAAACATATATTTATTTTAAAAAAAATTATATTATATTAAATATAATTTGTAATTTTAAGTATAATAAAATTACATGTATTTAGGGCTTCGGATGTGGATGACATTGCCCATCCGACTGGCCCTGCGGTCAATTTTGACCTATCATCTAAAGTGGTCTTGGAAGAGATAAGTGCACCGGATATGAAGCCCTCAGGATCTACTGATGTTGATGTTCATCGCAAGTCCAAACATTTACGCTGCAAAAAGGAGGAAGGTGAGATTCTCTCTCATCCTTTTGCCCCCTTGAATTTATGAGTTTTGGTGAGGGATCGTTCTCGGGAAAAATTTGTGGAGACGGCTGCTGTGGCTCAGGGTTTAGATAAGATGATGTAAAAATATCTCAATTCTTTCTCTTCTTGTGCCTTGAGGTGTGGGTTTTTGTAGTTCTGTTTGGTTGCCTCTGGTCTGTCTTCCGAGGTCTTGTTTTGTCTCTTTCGCCTTTGTGACTTTCTTTGTAGTGGTTGTGGGATCCCGTTAAAACCCTCTCCTTTTAATCTTATAAAAAAAATTACATGTATTTAGTTTTTCAATAAAATTTAATTATAAATTTAAGAAATTTATGTATTTATAATGTAGTTATAAAATTATATATAAAATTTACCTATTAATTGATGGGTGTCTGAGCTTTAATTGCAATAAACCTATTATGAAGCTATTAGAAGAAATGCATTATGATATAAAAGTGAATATATAGGTTTAATTTTTAATATTTTTGGATTATTTATTATTATTTAGTTTATCTTATTTGGGTATGTTGTTGTTTAAATTTTAGACCTCTCAGTATATTATTAGGCGGTGTTATTATAAACCCTTGCTGGAGTTATTATTTAGCTTATCTTATTTATATTTTTGAATTGAACATATGATACTTATATTATAAATAAAAAAACCAAAAACATAATACAATAAGTCACATATAGAAGAGCATTATAAGGCTGGAATACCAACGAAAATTCCAACAATTACTACAAAGACTGGCCATCATGACTAAAATTGTTTTTAATATGCAATTCATTACATATAATGACAAAATTACAAAACCAAAGGAAGAAATCAGACTCGTTAATGTCTTGAAATAAATAACTAGCAGTACAAATATTATCCTTTATCTGAATCAGATTTGCATACATATTCTTAGGCTTTAACCGATCTTCAAGCCTATATATCAACCTATTAACCTGCAAAATTATTTTAAATCATATGAGTCTCAAATGAGACTTAGTAAGGAACCTGTGATGTTGCTGAAAGAGTTCATCATTGTGAGCTTTCCAAATCGTCCATAAAATCTCAGTGGAAAGAAATAACCAGAACATATTATAAGACTTATGCAACTACTGAATATGACCACATAATATTTACATTTTACCCAAAGCAGAACTACAGTCCCAACCATGAATATTGGAACAAAACATAATCCAAATATCTTTAGCATAAACACATTCAAATAAAATATGAGAAATGGTATCCAAAACATGACATAAAGAACATATAACAACCATACTAGGATCAGCCACAATGGACAACCTATGAAGTAACAATAGCCATCTGAAAAAACATTTTTTAGGCTCAAATTTGGACCAAATGCGTTGTAGGGTATGAGCATAATAATTAGGAGATAAATCCATACTCCATTTATGATTAATATGGTAAAAAATAATATCCGTAGTAGTAAGCATAATATAAATCTGTTTAGGCTTGGACTGCAAAAATTTGGAGCCATATTTTTAGCAAATATAATCAATAACCTATTGTTCATTATCAACAAAAATATGATTAACCAGTATTTTAAAACTGTTCTGGATGATGGAATAAGTCTTGTATTGAGATTCTAGAATACTAAAATTCCTACTTCAAATAATCACAAGACTTTAACTCAGCAACACACAAAATATGGTTAAAATAAATAATTCCCTTTTGAGCCCATTTACGAGCTGAACAACCCTGTACACGAGCTAGGACCTTATTGTTATGCTTACGATTCCACCATATAGAACAATTATTAAAAATTCTCATTTGAGAACCAATAGGCTGAAACCATACTTCAACTTTAGATTTGACCTGTAACCAAGCCTTCCAAAGGCTTCTAAAAGCATCTGAACCTGAAGGTCTACTGTCAAAAGTGCCAAAAAGAATATCAAACAAATGTAGCCCACACCAAAACTTAGATCTTTTAGGAACATCATTGCAAATATTATGCCTAACTAAATCTTTCCATGGCTCCTGTCCAGTAATACTTTTCAAAATCTATTTGACAGCTAGTGTCATTCCTTGTTTACGCAAATCAATCAACCCCAACCCACTTTTAGACTTATTCAAAGCAACTCAATCTCATTTAACCATATATTTTTTCTTTATACCAAAATCACTTGCCCATAAAAACTATTTGTCATACTTTTGAATCAAAGAAATTTGATTAGCATTAAAATACCAAAAAGAAACATAGTAAACAGTATAATAAGATAGAATTTTCTAACAAATCTAAAATCTACCAACAAAAGAAAGTTGTATTTTTCCATTTTTCATGTTTTAAAACAACTTTTTCCTTGATACAACTCCACATGTTTCTTAGATTAGGCTAAAAAACAAAATAAATCTCAAGATCTAACTTGATTATTGGGCCCGCACCATTGCAATTCAAATTTATTAATCCAAGTAGGAGGATTATCATCCCAGCTAAAGATTTTAGATTTGGCTTTGGAAATTTTTTCTCCATAAGCACTTCAGAGTAAGTCAAGTTTATAAAACAAGTTTATAAAATTAACCTCAACCAGTTCTACAAAAACAATAGTATCATCTGCAAATTGCATATTAACGAGATCCTGAGTTGAAGGTAAATTAACACCATGAACAACAGGGCCAAGAGAGTTATCTCTCAACAGATAATAAAGAAGATTGTTAGCAATTACAAACAATGTCAGAGTAAGGGGACAACCCTTCCTGATAGACCTTTGCAGAGCTATGGTATCAAATAAACTCCCATTTACTTCAATACTTCTCACTGCATCAGACATAAGAGTTTTAACCATCCGATAGAAGTTTCTTGGAAATCCAAAAGTAGACAACACAACCAAAATATATCCTCATTATAGTTTGTCATAAGCTTTCTCAAAGTCAAGAAGGATCATTCCAATCCTCTATCCCAACCTATGAGCCCAATCCATGGCATCCCACCTTGTTATCAAAATTTTCAAAATATAACTACCTTTAATAAATCCTATTTGAGTGAAATTAATGAATTTAGGCAGAATATCAGCCTGTATGAGAGCCAACACCTTAGCTAGAATCTTATATGAAACGTTTAAAAGAGTTATAGGCCTCCAATTTTTTATAAGAGTCTTATCCCCGTCCTTAAGAATAAGTTTGATAACACCTGAATGGATAACATTACCAAGAGAACTTGAATCAAAGGCCTCTTCATAAACCTTTTTTAAGTCCTCACAAATCCATGAACTATATTTTTTATAAAATTCAATAGGCAAGCCATCAGGGCCAACTGCTTTATTGTTGCTAATAACTTTTATAGCTTGATAAATTTCTTCACAGGTGATCTCTTTGTCCAAAAAATCAGCCTCCTATTCATTAATATTTTAAGTAATAAGAGAACAACAATTTTCTCTATCTTTCCTCCAAGAAGGATTGTCTTCCAAAGAGAACAAGTGAGAGTAAATTTGATGAAACAATTCTTTTTTTATCTCAACATCACAAACCAGATGATTCCCATCAGAGATACTACTAATATACTCTTTCAGGGTCCTTTATTTCAGATAATTAAAATAGAACTTAGTGTCCTTATTGCCCATCTTCAACCAATTCATCCTAGCTCGAATTCTTTGGCCTTGAATTTGCTTAAACTGCACTTTTATAAGCTCCTCCTTGATCTTGACTAACTCTAATTGCCAATCCAAATTATTAGGCTGAAGTTGGAGAGCATATTCAACATGTAAAATTTTCTCATTCAACAATAATTCAGATCTTTTACTAGCCTTAGCTTTTAATCTACCAATAATATGAAATATTTTAATCCAACTCTGAACATTAGAATTCCACCTATCAATAGAAGAGTTATGGTGCAAACACACCCTATTGATTTCCCTGACTATAAAGATAACATATTAATAATAAGAAACATCTAATAATGAAGTATTTAAAATAAACTTATCATATTTATTTATTGTCCTCTTCATATCACTAATCATTCTCAGATTAACCATGATAGGGAAATGGTCAGAGAAGATAGTAGGAAGGACATTGACTTTGCTGCAATTAGCAAAGAAGTCAAAAATAAAAAAAGTATAATTAACATAAGCTCTGTCTAACCTATAATAGATCCTATTACTTCCTTTCTGCATGTTACACCAAGTATACCATAACCCAGGATGAGTTAAACGTTGACCCAATAGAGGATCACAAAGAAAGAACTGAGCCTTAACTTTATGACAAAAAAACTGTTCTTCTCATTTCCATTCAAAATTAACCCCATCCTTATTATCATCCCTATGTTCCACCATATTAAAATCTCCGATAATTATCCATGAAATAGCAGGTAAACCCAATAACCACTGCCACAAAATACATCTATTTTTATATTCATTAGGTGCATATATAGAACATAAGCCAAACACAAAATTGTCATTATTTAGAATGACCCAAACAACAGAATTACAAGGAGAACAACCATGGCTAACAACCTTCAAAGACCATTTTAATGATAACAAGATAGCAGTTCCACCTCTTTCTGGAAAATGATCAGTAAAAAAAGAAGAAGAATCTTTCCAAATAACTCATAGAGCAATACTAAGCTTAAACACAGTATCTTTAAACTCTTGGAGGATAACACAATCAAGAGGTCCAGCGGAATTTAAAAAATTCCTAACTGAATATTTTCTTTCAGGGGACTCAATACCCCTAACATTCCAACTTAAACACTTAAATGTCATTATTACCAATAGAAGAAGAATTATTGCCTCTGGCAAGGCATTTAAAATTTTTAAGAGATTTACCACAACTATTAATATCAGAGGAACGACGTCTCTTCTTCTTTTTAATTTTCTTCCATCCTAATTTATTAGTCTCAACCATTTCTTCTACAAATCCCTCACATATAAAACCTAAAAAATCACTACTAGTTTGAGTGTCTGCATTAGAGAATACATCACTATTATCTTTCTCAACTTCATTTATGAAATCCACTTTAGTTAATGCCTTGTTATTATGAAACTCCATAGCTTTAGCATTAAGTGTGGCCAAAGCAAGCTTATGAGCACTTAACTTGCCTTCAAATTGAATATTCCCCCCCTTAATACTAACATTGCTCAATCCACCATCCACCCTACTATTAACCACAAGACCCTTAACAACAGACTGGGTGACCAATTGGGCCCCAAACATCTCACTATCTGATGGAGTAGAACTAACATATTTATTTAACCCATTAGAATTTACATTCTCAATAGTCATGTCAGAATCCCTGACCTTATTATTAGAGTTTAAAGTAGCTCCCATAATAGCCTCCTTATCCATGATGACAATATCATGCAACACATTTGGTTCAGACTTCTTTGAAATGTTATTTTGGATTTCAAAAATAAAAACAGTATTGTTTTGAGTGGGGTAAGTGCCGTTAGGAGAAGAAAATACAGATCCATAAATATTCTTATTTATAGTAGAAGAAAAGGGATTCAAATCAACCTTAGCCCCAAAACCGCACAAAGAACTATTCATTTCAGATTTTTTTTATAAATTAATATACTTTTTGTTCACATTTTTAGTATTTTACCCTACAGTAGGAACAACACCGGAAGCCCTTTTATGGGAAATCAAGACTTGACAACTTCTCCGTATATGACCCTCCTTTTTGCAAATAAAATAAACATTCACACCCCCCTAAGATTTTTGTTTGACATACAGATTTAAACACACCAAAATCCAATTCTATTTCATGGGGAAAATCAACTCCAGGAGTAAAAGATAAAATAACCCTGGCATCCATATGCATAAGCGAAGTTTTTGTTTCTTCAACATGAAGGGTTTTACCAAATGGTGCTATAAAATGAGGTAGAAAACCCCATAAAATAGGTGGGACATTTTTAATGGTGACCCATTTAGGGTAAGATACAAAAAAATGTTCTTCATGCAAAAGCTCAGGAGACCACAACACTGCCCTAAACACCGAATTCCCTACAGACCAAAACTATTTATTTACAACCTTTGTTTGCATTTCAATAATATTGCTTATCTTATTTATATTGTGGTTTGAACCTTGGCTATACTGTGGTTTGAACCTTGGACCTTCACCAAGATTTTTTTTTTTCTCCCAACGTTGGTCCCACCTAGGTTTGAACTTGAGTCTCTTGCATGACTAATCCAAGGACTTAACACTACTATATCTTTTATGGATCAAAAGTTTAATATTAATTTTAGGTTTAATCCTCATGAAAATATATTTAAAGGATATATTGAAAAAATAGTTATATGTAGCATCTATTCATCAAACTAGGATAACTCAATATTAAATTAACATGTTCAAAGATAATCTAAATTAAAGCAATGGTTTTGGCTCTTCTTGGAGAGGTTCAAGGTTCAAACCAACGCTTAAGGATTTATGGCACTAACCAAATAAAAAAAAAAAAAAAAAACATGTTTTAATGTAAGGGAAGAGAGTGAATAAATTCACATCTTAAATTTAAATTTAATATTCTATCTTTTATTAAGTTTAAAGTTATTAATGAGAAAAATTCAACAAAAAATTAAATTCAAATTTTGTTAGATTATTAATAATAATTAAAAAATAATACTTTATTCTTTATAATTTTAAAAATTAAATAAAATAATAACTAAAAACTTAAAATTTTTAAAATATTATATAACACATTTAATATAATAAAAATAAAACTATCTTTATATTATATAATTAATTAAAAATAATTATAATTTTAGAGGCTAACTATTAAAAATATCAAAAGAGCATAATCATTAACAAAAGCGAATTCTTTATTCTCATTCAAACTCCTAAATGAGGTCCGCGAGGGCTAGGTGGATTGGTAAGACATTGGACACTTACTAGGAGGAGACCTAGGTTCAAACCTTGTGGGTATGCCCACTCTAGGGCAAAGGTAGTAGTCTAACTAGAATCTGTTGAGTGTGCGTTAGTTTGATGACGATGGTACCAACCCCGACCCATCGGGGGTCTCCCTCACTCCGGGTTGTGTTTACTGAGGCAAGGTAGGGGTTATAATGATATCTCCATGATTTGATGCTACAACCAAAGGCAATGTGATTTGATCCCATTACCAGTTGTTCAAAAAGAAGTTTCCAATTCCCTATGTATAAAAAAAAAATCCTAAATGGTGTCTTGGAAAGTGTCGCCAATAAAGTATTGTATGCATTGCCAATATTATATCTCGCTTAAATATTAATCCATTTATTTATTTTTCATTCACCCCTATTAACATTGAGTTTGGGTCTGTGTGGGGCACTGCCCCTCTTTCTTTCTAACCATTTAATGTGATGATGCTACAACCAAAGATAATGTGATTTGACCCTATGATCAGTTTTTCAAAAAGGAGTTTCCAATTCCTTATGTATAAAAAAAAATCCTAAATGGAGTCTTGGAAAATGTCACCAATAAAGTATTATATGCATTGCCAATCTTATATCTTGCTTAAGTATTAATCCATTTATTTATTTTTTATTCACCCCTATTAACATTGAGTTTGGGTATGTGTGGGACGTTGTCCCTCTTACTTTCTAACTAGTTAAAGTGATGATACAAGTATAATGGCATATTCTATGATTGGAATTTCATTCCACATTAATACCTATTTATCTATCTATTGAGGATGCTTAGAAGGATCGTCCATGTGCCTAGGTTAGAGCATTAAAAAAGTTCAAACTCTTTTTTAGTAAGTATAAAAGCCCATCCTTGTGAGTGTGGTTTACCAGCAAGAACGCCACTTACATTATAGGTGATGTTACCCGGGTTCAAAATAATGGTGATGTGTATAAGAAATATATATATAAAACCAAACAAGTAATAAGTTTTTTTTGCCCCGTGGGACACCCATGTGGTTAGGGTTTTGGACTTCATTTTGGGAGACTTAGGTTCAAACCACCGGGGTGTGTGCGTGTGTGAATGAGTTTGTGTAAAAAAATTTAGTTTTTTATCTAGATATGGTTATATAATTATATATATTTATTTTATATTTAAAAATTTAAAGTTATTATTTTTAAATTGTGTTTTTTTTATTATTTAAAAATAAAAATAGTGACTCTATCATGTGAAGATGTCTTAGATATTACTATTATTATTTTATAGGAATGTCAAATTGAATGAGTATAATATAATTTTGAACTATTAGATAAAATTTAGGTTTATTTAAGTTAGAATATAAATAAAAATATATGATTGGGTTCAAATTAAAAAATTTAGAATTTTAAATAAAAGGTTTAAATTTCAAAATTGAAAAAGTAGGATTATACATCATGTTTTGATAATGGAAATTAATTATACATATATAATAAACTATGTTATCCTATATGAAAAAATATTTTTTTATTATTAATCAATGAATAGATGAGAGTAGATAAATGAATCATTATAACTAGGTATTATAAATGTATGATTGATAAGATTATAAGGTATAAAGAAGTAATGATATGCAAGGATGCACATATATTAAACTATATATGAACAAGAAAGATCTCCAAAAATACTTTGACACTAGGTACAATATTTCTAACCTAGGGTTGCAATGGAGAACAAAATCTTCAAAAATACATTGGCACAACCCATAGCTCATATTTGTGTTATATTATAGAATATATATGGGTTGCACAATATATGAGCTATGATTGCAATGGAGAACAAAAGCTTGACAATATTGGTTGTGGAATCTATGACCTAGGATTACAATGAAAATTAAAAGCTTCCAAATCATGGCAATATAGGTTGTGATATCTATGATCTAGGGTTAAAATGGAGAAAGAAATATCTAGAAACATAATGACATGAGTTGTAGTTCATCTTTGTGTTATATCATAAAACACACATAGGTTGTGGCATCTACAAGCTAAGGTTGTAGTGGAGAATGGAAGCTCCAAAAACATGATGATACAGGTTATGACTCATCTCTATGTTATATTATATAACATGTACAAGCTATGACATAGACAAGCTAGGGTTGTAGTGGAGGAAAAAAGCTCTAGAAATATAGTGGTATGGACTATGAAATCTACAAGATAGGGTTGTAGTAGAGAAAATAATCTCAAAAAACATGGTAACACAAACTAAGGCTCATATCCATGTTATTGTAGAACATGTATGGGCTATGGCATCTATGAGCTAGGGTTGTAGTGGAGAAAATAAGATTTACACTCACATAATTTACATCAAAATACTACCTTTGCAATAAGCTTACCTTCAAAATTTAAACCTAAATATCTTAACCAATAAATAATTACTATTAACCTAACTCAAAAGCTTAGTGAATACAATGTCCATATTAAACATAAGTCATTTTTTTTAAAAGGGGTAAATATTATTATGTGGTCACAATGTAACCTTTACATAACATATCCACAACATCTAAGGGGAGAGATTTGAACCTAAGCCTCTCGATTTCAACTGGAGATTTTTAACTATCCACTTGCTCTCCAAATCCTCTACATGAGATGATAACATAATTCATTTTTTAATGAAAGTTTTATTCCCTTCTTTTTTAAGATAATATCTTGTAAAGAACATTGGTCATTACCTAGGTAAAAATCTCTAAATAAAAGGTTTAAATTTAAAAAATTGAATAAGTAAGATTATAAATCATGTTTTGATAATGGAAATTAATCATACATATATAATAAACCGTGTTGTCCTATATGAAAAGCATTTTTTTATTACTAATCAATGAATATATGAGAGTAGATAAATGAATACCTATAACTAGGTATTATAAATGTATGATTGATAAGATTATAAGGTATAAATAAGTAATGATATGCAAGGATGCACATATATTAAATTATATATGAACAAGCAAAATCTCCAAAAATACTTTGACACTAGCTACAATATTTCTAACCTAGGGTTGCAATGGAGAACAAAATTTTCAAAAATACATTGGCACAACCCATAGTTCATCTTTGTGTTATATTATAGAACATATATGGGTTGCACAATCTATGAGCTAGGATTGAAATGGAGAACACAAGCTCCAAAAATATGACAATATTGGTTGTGGCATCTATGATCTAAGGTTACAATGAAAAATAAAAGCTTCAAAATCATGGCAATATAGGTTGTGACATCTATGATCTAGGGTTGCAATGGAGAACAAAAGTTCTAGAAACACAATAACATGAGTTGTAGTTCATATTTGTGTTATATCATAGAACACACATAGGTTGTAGCATCTACAAGCTAGGGTTTTAGTGGAGAATGGAAGCTCCAAAAACATGATGATACAGGTTATGACTCATCTCTATGTTATATCATATAACATGTACAATCTATGACATAGATGAGCTAGGGTGGTAGTGGAGAAAAAAATCTCTAGAAATATAGTGGCATGGACTATGACATCTACAAGCTAGGGTTGTAGTGGAGAAAATAAGCTCAAAAAATATGGTAACACAAACTAAGGCTTATATCCATGTTATATTGTAGAACATGTATGGGCTATGGCATCTGTGAGCTAGGGTTATAGTGGAGAAAATAAGATCTAAAACATGTTCACATGTGTAAAAAAATCTATGAGCTAAGTAGAAAATAGAAGCTTTAAAATTATGGCATCATGAATTATGGAATCTATGAGCCAGGGTTGTAATGGAGAACAAAAGCTCTAGAAACATGATGGCGTGGAATATGAAAATTTTGAGCTATAGTTACAACGAAGAACAAAATATCTAAAAACAATAGTGTAATTTAGATTAAAGTGGAGTTTTTAATGATGAATAGGAAGTGAGGGAAGCCAAGGAAGAAAGTTTCTAATGATGCTAGGGCCATTGATAGTGTTGGAGATGGGGCCATCATCATCACAAAATTATGGTAGTGGGAGACTGCTAGATCTTGCAAACAAATATTGCTTACACTCAAGAAAATGAGGCTCTCATCATTGGATTTGGTCAATAAAGCCAAGAAGGAAATAAGAGAAGAGGAAGGAAGTTTTAAATAATAATTTGGTAGGAAATTTCAACCATTATAGATTTTGTCCACTAATCACTAATAATGGTAGCATGACTAATTCAATGATGAATGAAGATGCAGTGTACTACAATGAAGAGCCTTATAAATATATAAGGGTATCAATTTATTTCTAATAACATATTGACTTATGGTATAATGGGGATAAGAAAAGTGAAGGACTTGACTCTGACCCATGATTGAAGGTATATTCAGATTCAATCCCTAAACCTAGGGCATACCATAAAAGAGGGGCAATAATGAAAAGGAAGTTTTTCCAAATAAACTACATGAAATACTAAAAGGTGGTCCAACCAAATTGGAAGATAAACAAATTGAGAAAAAAGAAGAAAAATAAAGAAAAAAACATTGTATAAAGTTATGGAAGGAGCTAGTCTGAATGGTTGTTGGTGATGATCTAATGCTAGATCATGTTTTATCACTAAAGGACAAGGTTTTGGTAGGAATATTTATGGTTTGCTCCATGAAAGCAAAAAATTTGCAAGAATGGATCAAGGTTACTTGGTTTGATATTTTGGACTATACTCTTATATTTCATATATTTTTGAAAGGTTGCATGGTTTTTGTATTCCAAAAGGTAGAAGATGCTAAAATTAAAAAATGGGATATGGAATTATAGGTTTAATATTTTAAATCTAAATTTATAGACTCTTGGGTTCATTCCATGCTTTGAGAAACTAATACCCAACATATCTGGGTCAAGCTACTCTATTTGCCCCTAAAATTTTAGAATTAAAGAATGCTATGTGAAATTGGAAACTCCCTAGGATTTTTCCTTTGAGTAGACATGGAAAACTTAAACGGTATCCATAAAATAGTAGCTTGTACCCTAGTGGATCTTGATCTTAGTTTAGGTTTGTTAGATACCATGGAGTTTGTATCAAAAATTGGGTATTGTTACAAAATATTGACTACATTGGGTGTCTTTTTGATGTAGTACTTGTTATCATTATGGTCATCTTAAGGAATATTGTGATATGAAAGAGAGAAGAGGGAAAGAGACTATACAGAAGGAAGTTGAAGGTTCTTTTGATCTAAGAGGTAGTAATATCTAAATCTTAGATAGAGTAAAACCCAATTAAGAATCCTGAATCACTTGAAGAAAGATTTACTATCATCAATTTCTAGTCAAAGAAGAAAGAATTGATTCCTAAAAACTACAATAGGAAATATTTTAATGATCAAAGGGAGACCACACTACAAACAATAAAGTGTATAAAGGTATTTTATCAGGTGATAATCAAAACCTAAACCTAATTTTTCTCTTTTCTAAGGATGCAATATGTAGACACCAAAATCCAGCCACTTGTAAGTCATCTATACCTTCCTGTTAGCCACGTGTCGGTCATCCACCTTCCCGCCATTATTTGGCCCAAATCCACACCTTCCCGCCATTATTTGGCCCAATTTCACCTCTCCCGCCATTTTTCATCCCCAAATTTATTTAAATTAATATTTATATATATATTTTAATATTTTAGTATATTTTAATATATATATAAATATAGTTTAAGTGATTTAATCTAAGCCGTCCATCCTTCATTTAATCTCATCCGTCCATCCATCTTAATCCGTTTCACAACCTAGATTTATTCTCTACCCTTGGATCCACTTTAATCTTAGCCACACATTCAAAGTGTCGTTAAAACCCTAAAGTGTGCCCTAAGAGTGGATTATAAATTGAGTCACCTTGATGGCTCAAACCCTATCTTCTTCTCCTATCTTTGCTATCTATACTATCTTTTGGACCTATTTCTTCTATTTCATCTATCTCTTCAGCTATCCATCGTCGCATCCTTTTCGCCGCATCCATCGCCGCATCCTTTTCACCGCATCCATCGCCGCATCTGTCGCCAACTTCACCGCAATCTCTTCTGCAGCACTCTGTAGAATTCCACATTCTTGTCGCAAGTGCCCGCGGGCATTTACCCGTAGCCACAGACGCAGACCGACGTTTGAAACCCTGATTCAGAAGCATGCGGGCATTCAACGAGTGCACCAGGGCGCCTTCTGCAGCCGATTTGATAGCCACATTACTTCCAGGTGTCGCCTGGTCTAGCCGCGTTAACAGAGAATAGGTATAAATTAGCTTAAAGCAAGTAACTTCTTTTCTTTTATTAATCTGTTGTTGAATTCCTGCATTCTATTTTTCTAGGGTTTTAAATTGTTTTTGAGGGCTCACACAGTGGAGCCCTCTTATTAATTTCTAACTCCTTGATAGTGTTAATGTGTGCAGGATTTTAATGGCAGATCTGGTGTGTTGATAGCAGCTGTTTAAGCTGGAGTGGTCCAAGCCAAAGGATACAACAAAGCCCACTCACCTTGTTGGGGTTAAAGATATATTCTTCGGAGACGCCACCCATTGTGCCAGCTAGGGTTTCGGAGAACCCTAGCACAAACTGTAATTTTTGTATCACGAAAAGGGTTACAGGCCCCGTTGTACTCAAAAGGAGTTTTTAAACTCCGTTGATTAATAAAAAATGTTTGTTTTGTACAAATGTGTTATGTCTTACTTTTTATCGTGACTTCTTTATCTTTTGTTTGGCGTTGTATATTTAATCTACAAAGGGCTTCTGCCAAGTTATCGATCTATGACCTCATTCAACAATCTCCTCCGCATAGAGAGGCATTAATGGAAATTTTGAAGTCAATCGAGCTTCAAACTCAAGATACTAATGCCTTCAACAACTTTGTGGGGAGTATTCAAACATGCATGGAGCCCTCCATCACTTTCTATGATTTTGAAATCAAACCTATGTCAACGAAAAGTATAGATCCTCCACTGCATATCATGGCCAAGATCGATCACAAGCCATTCAAGAGAGTCTTAATTGACACTCGGTTCCTCAATCAATATCATTACAACATCGGCGTTGAGTCATCTAAAGCTGTCGCCATCCCTTATCACAAAGTCGACTTTTACTCTTAAAGCATTCAATGATGCTTTATCTTCCACGGTTGGCACGGTTATCTTGCCCATTGAGGTAGGGGCCCGAACTTTGCATACCTTGTTTCACATCTTGGAAGGGTCCATGGCATACAATGTATTGCTTGGACGACCTTGGCTTAGGGAGATGAGATGTGTCCCTTCTATACTGCATCAATGTCTGAAGTATGTATATGAGGGACAAGTTCATTGTGTACCTACTGACATTGAACCCTTCAAACATTGCAACTATGTCTCAAATCCTTATGAGATTGTGTTGCCATCCACTCATCTTTTCTTGACCCCATCTACTTCTTCTATACCATCTTCTTCTAAAGCTCCCATTCTCGAGGAGCTACCCATCATATCGCAACCATCTTCCTCTTCCGCTATTCCATCTCATTCACCACTTTCTTCATCTCCTAATCTTCCTTCTTCTTCATCAGTGACCACATGCACATGTGGCCATGACCAATCATCTCTTTCCACGTCATTACCCCATTCTTCTACACCTTCTTCAACATCACCTATTATTCCTCCATCTTCCCAACCATCACCAGGTGATGTTTCACAAGTTAGTGAAGCATCAACCCAACCAAATCCTTCCAATTCTTCTATCCCACATTCTTCTATTCCATCATCTAGTCTTTCTCCCTCCCAAGTCAAGGTCCATCTCACCGATGTAGGTATTGGTGAGTATGCCATTCAAGATGTCCACATCACACCGTTCAATGTGCAAACAGTTAAAGATTTTGGTCGTCCACATGACCAACATTTATCCATTGGATCGGTTTATAACATGGGTTCTATGCCAAATTCCATTAATTTTGTATATGGGGGAATAGAGTCATCTTCTAGTCCTACCACCATACTAGAACCTAAGCATCCGAGTCCACTGCCAATATCGAAAGGATGGAGGGTTTTCCCTCTCGCTATTTCCAGAGACATAATTGGCAGCAATTTGGCCTAGGTCGCTACGAGCAAGGAGTAGCCGAACGCATCGATATGCCATATCGAGAGACCCACCGAGCGTTTTGGTGCGGGCTACCAACCACTTCCATCCCTTTCTTCTTTTGAACGAGTTTTTCAAAGCATTAATCTTAATTCGGAAGAAGAAATCCTCCACCCCGACGAATCCGAAGATGAAGCCTATGAAGAATTTGACGTCATGTCAAATGGTGATGAATCTGAAGAAGAGTCGGCGCCAATTGTTACCCTCATTGAACAAGACGAGTTTTATCTCCAATTGTTCCCTCTCCAAGAAGCCATCTTTCGCTTGTTTCTTCCACAAGAACGAGGTGAACCACCCCCTCCGCCACATCCATAAGCCATAATCCAAACCTGTATTATATGTATATACTAAAATAGTGGTTTTCACCACTACAAAAAAAAAAAAAAAAACTCAAAAAAAAAAAAAAAAAACTATGTTGTTTTGCATCTCAGGTCTTCCGAGGTCTTCACCGGTTTTCCCTTCCATTCCGCCCATCCTTTCTTCCATAAGTCGACAATGAATTTCGAAGACTTATTCACCCCGCTCCATAATCCATATGATCCGGATAAGCCTAAGAAATGTGTCTTTGGTGTTACCTCAGGCAAACTCCTAGGTTTTATTATCTCTAAACGAGGTATTGAGGTGGACCCAAACAAGGTCAAAGCCATTATGGAAATGTGTCCCCCAACTAATTTGAAGGAGTTGCGTAGTTTACAAGGAAATATTAATTCAATCCGTCGCTTTATTGCACAACTTTATGATAAATGTAGGCCATTTTGCCACCTACTACAAAAGGGGGTACAATTTTCATGGACAGATGAGTGTCAGAAAGCCTTTGATGACATCAAGCAGTACTTAGCGTCTCCGCCAGTCTTAGCTCCGCCTCGTCGAGATCCCTTCCTTGCGAATTTATTTGCGGGAATTTATCGATGATGATATTGCTAGACAAGCACGTCTTGATCAACTCACACTCATAGATGAAAAATGAATCAATGCTTTAGAGCATTTGCGAGTTTATCAAGACCGATTGAAACGTGCTTACAATGCCAAAGTTCATCTAAGAGAATTTCAAGTAGGAGATCTTGTCCTTAAAGAGAATCAACAAAACACCAATGCATTGCCGCATCTTCGAGATAAATTCGCGGCTAATTGGTTAGGTCCATATATGGTCACTTGAAAGAGTGGGTAATGGAACTTATAGACTTGCCGGTTTAGAGGGAGAGGAAGAACCCGAACCACTTAATGTTATACACTTGAGGGCATTCTACGCATAGTTTGAATTTTATATGTACATATATACATGGCTTGTACAACAAAAAAAAAAAAAAAAACAAATAAAATAAAAAGAATTTGCATTTCATTGTTAGTTGCATACATCTCATTCAAAAACATTGCATTTCATGTGCATACATCTCATTCAAAACCATAACATTTCATTTTCAGCCATAGTTGCATATCATGTTAGAGACCATTCTATCTTTTGGATATAAAATTTGGTCAAGCAAAAGTCATGTTGCCTTAATCAAGGGCACCTTCATAAAATCCATCAAACCGAATTGTCATTCGTACACCCATTTTCCATTTGCACATATTTACATTGCCAAAATGTTTTCGAGTCACTCAGACCATTCCTAGTGTTTTAAGCAAACTTTGAAATGCATGTCAAAGTTCTCTAGGGCCATATCACAAATTACACTAAATAAAATCTTGAGTATTGGGAAATGATTTCAAAAGCGGTCTTGAACCTATCACATTTTCACATCTTAAAAACATCTTGTGTCAAAGAGAGATAACACCATCCTTGGGTTGTGCCTTGAAGTGAAAAGGGTAATCCTCGTTTGTCCTATCATGCAAACATAGTCCATAAAATAGTGGTTCTTACCACTATCACAAGCAATCACAAAATATAAATATAAACCGAGTAGTAAGGATAGGGTAAAATTCTCATCATACTTCGGTTGAGAATCCGATTCCCCAAAGCTCTAAGGAGATGAACATTTTTCACACACCACTGATCCCAAATAAGTTGTAAGGATCGTACTACTTGTCCAGTCAGACGGATAGGTAGTCATCCCCAAGGCTTACAAAGGTCAAAAACAACATGGACTATGGAGTTAACCTTCATCGGGGCTATAGACGCTTGATGGCGGTGGAGTATACTCATTGCGTGGCGACATGTCTCTCCTCAAAAAGAGACCTCCGAATGCTCATACGGACAAACTAGCTTCGGGGTCTTCTCCATAACAGGGGTTACCTAATTTATGCAAGATGAGGTTAATGAACACACTTGCACACACACGAGTTTTTGATTGCCTAGAGTCACTACCATGCTTCTGATTTGGTTAATGAACTCGCATGCACACACATTTGGTCCTAGTTGAATTAGGCAGTATTAGTAAGTTTGTTTGATACCACTAGCATGTTTGAGTCTTTGTAAAATAGTCTTCCTCCATATCTTCTTCCATATCACCCTCCATATCTTCTTCCATATTCATGTCATTCCATACGTCATCCATTCACAAGCCACCAAGTTCGGTGCCCCTGATTAAACAATTATGATAACAGTTCGCTAAATCTAACTATCTAAAAGTATGAGTGCTTCTTAGTGCATATTTCATTTACTTAGTCTCGCATTAATCATCTATAAGTTTGCATTCCATTCCATCACATATGCATCAAAAACATTAAAACATATAAAAACATGCATCACAAAAACATAGGCATTCACACAAAAGAGAGTAAAACACCAAATAAATAAAAGCCATGTATATATATATATGTATAAAGGTCAAAACTGTACAATGAATGCCAAAAGGCTACAATATACAATAGAGCACCAAGGCTCATAAAGAGTGCATCTAAGCACTAAGCTAACCATCAAAAGAGGACCCCTGAGACCTAGTAGGAGCCCTAGACCTAGTGGTGTGCCTAGAGGTACCCCTCATCCGCCCGAACTACCTCCAACCGGGCTGCCTCCGCTAGTCCCACTGCCTCCAATATCTCCCAGTCTTCCTGGGACAACGACCTCCTCATCCCCGGAATGATAGGGGAGAATCGGTGTCGTGCCTCTAACACCCTAAGCTGCAAAACAACAAAACAAAAATTTGTTACAAATTTTTCCGAAAAAAAAAAAAAAAAAACACATAATAAGTACTTGCTTAAATGAAAAAATACCTCAGCTGGCTGCACTGGCGCGTCCGCTCCCATCTCCGCCATAGCTCCCACGTTCTTCACTCTCCCACACAACCTTTCACTCCACTCCCTCCACTCCCTCGAGACGCACTTCTCTCAAGCTCGAACGCACAAATGAGCGAAATTCTCGTTGAAACTGTTTAAATAGCTGGTTTTGGCGCCCTGAAATGCAGTAGGGCATTTCATGGTGGATTCAGACACAGTCCTACGTTTGCAGAGCGCCTAAACACCGACGGGCGTCTCTGCCAACCACAAACGCAGACCGGCGTTTGGTGTCAGTATTGAATAAAGGAACAAAACTTACAAAATTGAAGCTTACCTCCTCCAA
Source organism: Wollemia nobilis (assembly GCA_028583015.1). Lineage (NCBI taxonomy): Eukaryota > Viridiplantae > Streptophyta > Pinopsida > Araucariales > Araucariaceae > Wollemia > Wollemia nobilis. The sequence goes on along the minus strand of JAQPPZ010001689.1, from coordinate 1,341,118 downwards.
ATTTCATCAAATTGCATTCATCCATTCTTCTTATCATAATAAAACATTTTGTGAAGGTTACAACAGTTTTGGACACAAATTTTGTCATTTCGCTCAAAAAGTGCATCATTAATCATTGTTTTACAAATTGGGCTAAAAACATTCAAAACCTTCACAAAATTAACCACATTCATCAATTCTTCTGATCTATCGTCAACTTCATTCATTCTTCTTTCATCATGCATATTTTTGCCAAATCAAATTAAAGTAAACCTCGTATCTAGTGGTATATTCTATCACCTTGGCGATTGCAGCGATTTGAATCCATGCAATTCGGTAAGAGGATTAAACCACCATAAGGACACTTACCATTTATCATCATCAATTATTTCATTTGTTTGAAAATTGGAAATCAATTTTGGGTATTCTACTTTTCAAGTGACCTCATACCAAGATTAATTTGCTCAACGAGTTGTCATTGATGGCCTAGTTCATGGGGCCTTAAACATGGACAATCTTTAATATCATCATTATTTTGAGTCTTGCTAGAGATTGAGGCTACCTAGGTTGATTGGTTCCGACCCGAGGAATTATCCATACGAGTCACTAGGAGCATCTCCGAGTTCTGGACTCTTTTCATGCATCTTTCATCTCTGCATATCAATGGCGCCAACAAGGCAATTTCATCAACAGTATGGATTCACACACAGGAGTTGGGGCATCCGTTATCAATTTCTAATTTTCCTATAGTGGAATTCATCTTACATGATCATGGAGTTTACAGTTTGGCAAAAATCCCTTTATAACCGTTGGGGCAGAAAACGGTCCATCTTTCACATCACTCATATCGTCTTCAATCATATTCTTTTTGGTTTGTACACCAACCCCTTTTCTGTTGGGACATAAACAGATGGTTCATACACCAACCCCTTTTTTTTCACCGTTGGGGCAAAAACGGTTCATTTTCTTCCAAATTTCTTCCAATTGGCTTGTGAGAACCATTCTCGCTCGCCAATTGAGGGGGTAAGCTGAAAAATTTTAAATATTCTTTTATTCTTTGGTCTTCAAAGTTGTGCTTTAGTCTTGAGAGAGAGTTGCGTCTGATCCAGCTTTTCAGGTGTCTTAAGTTTTTGTGCTGCATTGTGTCTTCACACAAAGCAGCTCAAAAAGGGCATCTGTAGACACCAAAATCCAGCCACTTGTAAGTCATCTATACCTTCATGTTAGCCACGTGTCAGTCATCCACCTTCCCGCCATTATTTGGCCCAAATCCACACCTTCCCGCCATTATTTGGCCCAATTTCACCTTTCCCGCCATTTTTCATCCCCAAATTTATTTAAATTATTATTTATATATATATTTTAATATTTTAATATATTTTAATATATATATAAATATAGTTTAAGTGATTTAATCTAAGCCGTCCATCCTTCATTTAATCTCATCCGTCCATCCATCTTAATCCGTTTCACAACCTAGATTTATTCTCTACCCTTGGATCCACTTTAATCTTAGCCACACATTCAAAGTGTCGTTAAAACCCTAAAGTGTGCCCTAAGAGTGGATTATAAATTGAGTCACTTTGATGGCTCAAACCCTATCTTCTTCTCCTATCTTTGCTATCTTTGCTATCTTTTGGACCTATCTCTTCTATTTCATCTATCTCTTTAGCTATCCATCGCCGCATCCTTTTCGCCGCATCCATCGCCGCATCCATCGTCGCATCCGTCGCCAACTTCGCCGCCATCTCTTCTGCAGCACTCTGCAGAATTCCACATTCTTGTCGCAAGTGCCCGCGGGCGTTTACCCGCAGCCACAGACGCAGACCGGCGTCTGAAACCCTGATTCAGAAGCACGCGGGCGTTCAGCGAGTGCACCAGGGCGCCTTCTGCAGCCGATTTGACAGCCACATTACTTCCAGGGCCTTCGCTGGTCTAGCCGCGTTAACAGAGAACAGGTATAAATCAGCTTAAAGCAAGTAACTTCTTTTCTTTTATTAATCTATTGTTGAATTCTTGCATTCTATTTTTCTAGGGTTTTAAATTGTTTCTGAGGGCTCACACAGTGGAGCCCTCTTATTAATTTCTAACTCCTTGATAGTGTTAATGTGTGCAGGATTTTAATGGCAGATCTGGTGTGTTGATAGCAGTTGTTTAAGCTGGAGTGGTCCGAGCTACAGGATACAACAAAGCCCACTCACCTTGTTGGGGTTAAAGATATATTCTTCGGAGACGCCACCCATTGTGCCAGCTAGGGTTTCGGAGAACCCTAGCACAAACTGTAATTTTTGTATCACGAAAAGGGTTACAGGCCCTGTTGTACTCAAAAGGAGTTTTTAAACTCCGTTGATTAATAAAAATCGTTTGTTTTGTACAACTGTGTTCTGTCTTACTTTTTATCGTGACTTCTTTATCTTTTGTTTGGCGTTGTATCTTTAATATACACAATATTAAATTCTAATAATGATAAACTTGATATGTCATCTTGTCCTGGGTCAAGATCCTATATGGAGGTTTTGACAAGCTATAATTTAAACATGAAATTTCAAGAGGGTGGTGTTATCAAGGGCTTAGAACAAGTACATGAGAAATATATAAAATTTTCTAATTTCTTACACTCTTTTAGGCTAGTGAAGCAAGAAGGTATTAAATAACCCTAATAGGATCTATTCCCCATCAAGTCCTTCAAATCACCATAATACAAGCACATCTTCTAGAAGATATGCTCTAAGAGCCTTGAAAAAAGGTAATGAAGATACTAGGTGTGGTTAGGTATTTGGGGGCTTGGGTGTTGAGACAAGTCAATATTAGGCTTTTATAGTAGGAAGTGAATCCTTCTTAAAAATTGCATGGAAAATTTGAGAAAACAATTTTATCTGGCAATCAAAAATCTATACTTGGTATTCTTAGATTAGGACAACCCCAAGGTAAAGGGTAAGAAAGATCATCCTCTCTTTAAATTCTAGAGGGCTCAGGACCCCTCATAAAAATAACCCTTAATTATTTGTTTAAACTTCATAAGATAGATATAATTTAATCTAGCTTATGAAGTTAAAAAAAATTCTTTAGGGCTATTATCCAGTTATATCTAGGACTCTGAGGACCTTTCAATTTCAATGCTATCTAGTTGAAAGATGAGGAATTTATAAATATAGTAAAAGATAAGTGTAAACATATTAACCTAACAATAGAATACAGAACTATGTTTTAGTTTTCTAAAAATATGAGGAGAATCATTTATATAGTCACAAAGACAATGGTATATTTAAACAAAAATAATTTTTAGGTTAAGGAGTTGGAATAAAAGAAGGAATTGTTAAAATTAGAAGATGCAAAGTGCAAGATGAAAAGTAGAGCACTTTTTTTGGAATAGGGGGATTAGAATACAAAATTATTTCAAAATAATGCTAAACAAAGAAAAATAATAAATACAATATAGAAGATGAAATGGGAGGATGGAATAAATATGAAATGGTTTGAAGAAATAGTAGGATTGGGAGTATCCTACTTTAAGAAAATTTATCAAGAAACCAATAGATAAAATATTCAAGAAATCACTAAGCTATCACTTTATCTACATAATATGGTCAATGATGAATTTAAAGAGACTTTTATGACAAACATCATTAAGGAGGAGCCACAAGAAACTGTTAAATATTTTTAGAAAAGGAAGAGTCTAGGACTATATGGTTGGTCCATTGACTTTTATATGGTTTTTATGAGTTGATTCCTAATAAGGATAACCTAGAATATTTTGGGGAGTATAGGCCTATATATTTGTGTAATACTCTCTACAAAATCATCTTTAGTATTATTGCTATGAGGTTAAAAGGAGTTTTTAGACACCTTAGAAGAACAACTTGGTTTATTAAGTAAAAGATAAATCCAGGAAGCTATAGGTGTTCCTCAGGAAGGACTTCATTTAGTCAAATTAAGGAAGTATCAAGCAATGATAATTAATATTGATTTGGAAAAATATTTTGATAAGGTAAGTTGGATGTACATGAGGTTTATATTAATTTATTTTAGTTGTAGTATGTCCTTCATAAATTAGGTAATGGAATGCATTAATTTTACTTCGTTTATTGTCTTAATTAATGATTCAAATTTTAGCTTCTTCAAGCCTTCTAGAGGGATGAGATAGGGATGCTACGTATAACCCTTATTATTATTAATTGTAGTTGAAGGGAGTATTAGAATGATTAAGGAATAAAAAAGGCTTGGCATGATCAAAGGCATTAAAGTGGAAATATCTCTAGTTGGGATTCACTTACTATTTGTAAATGATAAACTCATATTTGAAAATGATACCTTAAAAGAAGCACTAAAATATAAAGAGTTATTATATGTATATTGTGCTATCATAATAATGGTAATATACCTCCAAAAGATAGATATAGCTTTGAACATACTACAACTAGGATAAGAATAAGTAGTGGCAAGTATTTTTGGCTTCAATCCAATTGAGTTTGGCAAATGTTTAAAATATTTGGTGTTTATACTAAAGATAAATAATTATGGATACCATGATTGGATTTGGTTATACAATAAAGTTCAAAAAATGGTAAATTCATGGTGTAATAGATGGTTAATATTGGGAGGTCATTTAACTTTGGTTATATTAGTTATGAAAGCTATTCTAGTATTTTGGCACTATGTGGCTTATATTTCTATTAAAATAGTGGAAACAATTAGGAAGAAATGCTTCCATTTCCTTTGAGTAGGAATAAGGAAGAAGGATGCAATGTGAAAGCACGAGGATACGGAAGCAAAAAGGAAAGCGAAGATGCGATGCAAATTGAACCAAACTTAACGCTAAATCCTAGGAATTGAAAGTGCATGAAAAGAGGTAAAGCATGAACGAATCGAAATGAAACAAAGGCAAATAAAGAAGACAACCCTTTTTATTGATATGTTTCAAAACTCGGTTACAATGTGCCTCCTCCCCTTCCAAGGGCTAGGAGCGTTTAAGTATGCATTCTTGTTACATCCATGGATGCCCTTCCTTCTTCCGCGTGCCCACATGTAAAAATGGGCGGACCAAATGTCGCCGCCACTTGCATTGATGAGTCTTGACTCCTTGCTGCTCCTCTGATGTCCAGACCCTACGTTCAAAGGAACAAGAAACAATCAGTAGCACTCTGTAGATAAAGTAAAGCATGCAATCCCCAAGCCTACGATAAGTGAATGAGAAAAATGAATAAAACGATGACTAAAATGAATCCAAATGCTCTAAAAATTTTATAGGGGCATCAAGACATCACCAGGAGGGCACTGCAAAAGGAACAGTCAAGAAATTCCTCACCGATTTGAATTCGCTCCGGGGCGGGACGAATTCACCTGCAACAAAATGTCAAAAAGGTACTGTCCCAAATGTCCTACCTAGGAAGCTCCAAAAGACCTACAAACTTGGGGTTAGCTAATTGGGGGTATTTTGGGAAGACCCAGATGGTCAGATTTTCCCAATTTGGCCTCTGTCAATGGGAATTTGATGGTGCTACCTACAAGTTAGTAAAGGCGAACGAAGATAGAAACATGATCAAAATTGTTCAAAACGAGATGAAATTTAAATGACAACCTATCTAAGCATCATAGAATTGAATGCAAAAATGAAAGAAAGAAAATCTACCATAGATTTCCCATCGCTTCGAAGAGGGGCGATTAGGATTGTAGCAGTGTGGGAGGGGCGCCCAGGGGTAGGCCGCCCGTCGTTTGGGGCCCGATTTCGGCACCAATCCACTTGGGATGGGTCCAAAACCTCTTGTGGGGTATTGTCGGAAAATTGGGTGGGATATTGTGGCCAAATGTCGGGTTTGGTTCCAGGATTTGTGCTTCCAATAACCACCCTATGACCTCCTCTCCAAAAGAGATCAAGGATGTGAAAGACACAACTCAAAAGGGTGTGGGTGTGAAAGTAAAATGACAGCACTTCGTTGCTCCAAAATGCTCCTTCTCTGTATATTTTGGGGTGAGGAAACTCACCAATTTATAGACCTGGAGGTCTCTTGAATTGGGCATGCGAGAGGCGCCACTTGGCAATCATGCCTTCCTAGGGGGGAAGGAGATTCCTCCCTGATTAGGGACTTCATGAATGCCCTTGTAATTGCCTCTAATGCTCGAAAATGCTCACCCACACTCCCATGCGATGAAGGAAGCGTTAAGTGGCGGATCTGAGCTACCATTTGTCAAGATTTGACTTTTTTCCCGTCAAACCTACAATTCGCCCCACCCTGGAGCGAATTTGGAATTCGTCCCTGGGTGGGGTGAATCCCAGTTTGAATTCATCCCTGGGTGGAACGGATATTGAGCAAAGTGCTTGAAGGTGCCAAATTGATCTCTGACCTTCCAAAACTATTGTGAGAGTGGTTAGGACCACTGTTTAACCTCTGGGGGCTGCCCTTGGGGCTGTGTGTGTCAATGCGATCAGTTTTTGCAGTCACATAATCGGATTGGTGCTATTTTGGTGTCTATAGATGCCCCTTTTTGGGATGCGCTGTGCAAGGCGCAAGCGTCGAGCAAAAATAGATAACCAAAGCACTAATGATTAGGGTTTCTCAGTAACCTAACCAACTTTTGATGCCCCAAGTATGGAAAGGGCATGCATTCTTGAATCCTTGCTTCTGACGAGCGAAGGAACTTAATTCAAGTGTTAACCTTTTTCGGTGAGGTGTTACTTGATCTTGGACATTGATCAGTCATGAATAGGCAAAGGGTGCAACCTTTTGTCTGTGGGAACCTTGAGTTCATGATTCATGAAATGCCAAGTGATTTGATCAGTTTGTGATTATTGCTTGTTTACTACCCCAAGCAGGAGCGTGATTGTCTTTGTCAATGATTCTTTGAATGCATGTCATATCCTTAATTGGGTGTGTACTTGTTGATTGGTGACTAAGTGTGACTACCCCCTCAAGCAACGAATCGATGAGGGAATGACCTTCATGAGAAAAGCGACAAGTCACTTGACCCAAGATGACTTGTGCAAGGGTGCCTTCAAATGTTTAGCGTTACATGTGTGTGTAGTTTTTCGACATTTAGACCTATTTTTGGTGGGTGTTAACCCTTTTGGTGACGCTTTTTGGAGCTGAAATTGTCAAAAATCCGTTCTCCCGTGGAGCGATCCAGCTATGGTAGCCTTCTTAGGGAGTAGGATAGTGAGAATTTGTGGCCCTGACGTCTATTTTGCATGCTCGGAATGTCAAGTGCAAAAGCACTTTCATCGGGCAAGTTTATTAGTTGTTTTGGTGCATTTTTGTTCATTTTTTTTGTTGTTTTTTGTTTTTTTTTTGTATTTTTTGATGGTGAAGTAAGGTTTGAAAGATATTATAGTTGGTTTATAATGTAGTTAGGTTTTTTGAAACTCAGATGTTTTAACTAACTAGCCAAGATGGTATTTAATCTTACAAGACTTTTGAACAAGGTATGAATCCGACTTGTCTTTGACCAAGTTATGTCACATCCCTGTGTGTGCAATTGAGTTCGTTTATATGGTGTTCGTCAGGATACCGCTAGTGCCAGATAGGCTATCAACCAAACCTGTATTGAGGATCACCTAATTAGCCCCACTAACTCCTTTGTTGTATTTAGTCAGATTAATCTATGGTGCGATCTAGGATACCATAAGCTAGCTCATCCACATGCAAACATTGATCTGCACACAAGTTAATGCGACAGATATATCGTCATGCGGGAGGTTTGCCACGAGTGATCGATAGGCTATCAACCAAACCAGTACTGAGGTTTATCTCATGACCTTCTGAATGCTGAGAGTTCCAGGGATTCAAGTTCGACTCCCTTCTTTTCTTCAATTGTATTGGGATACTTGCTCGTTTATAGTGATAAAAATCACTTTTTATTTTTGTTATTATTATTTTTATTTTTTGAGCAAGGGATTTGAATAATGAGTGATGAGAATCACTATTGTTTGTGCTTTTTGATGTATGCACTTTGGTTGTGATGTCAAATTTTTGGAGTTTTGACTTTTGCAAATTTCTAGATGTTTGCAACTCTTTTGAGAACTTGGGATTCTTGGGGAATTGGGTAGGGAGGATTCTTGTCCTTTTGCCAACTCTCGACATTCTTGGGGTCATTCGCATAGGGGGATGAGCAAGATAACCATTTCGCTTATGGTGACCTGGATTGCTTTGCAGGTTTCATCTTTCGTTCACACAACTTGGGAATTTTTATGTGTTTTAATTTGTGTTGGGATGCTACGTAACAAGGTGTAATCCAAGTAAAACTCTACCTTCGTAAAATCTATCTGACTTTGTACAGTATTTGGCTAAAAAGCTATTGGCAGTTGAATGACAGAAACTCTTGATACATTAAAAGTCAACTGACTATGGTATGGCGAAAATATGTGAATGGCGTTTATTTGTGGTGGACTGTTATAAAGCGGAGAAATATGGAACAAGATGGCTTTGCCAAGTAATTACAGTCTATGGTGCCCTGACTTGGATGACCACAAATATGCAATGTATGTATGCGATGCCTAATGCAACTATATGTTTGTGTTTTTGATGGATTGATTTTTGTGAGTATGAAGATGAGATGCAAAAAGACCTTTTTCTTTTTGTGATGATTTTGAGCATGCATAGAAATGAGATGCAAATTTTTGTTATTTTTGATGATTTTTCTATTTTTTTTTTTTGAATTTTCTTATTTTTGACCAAGCGATTGTGGGAATCCTTGGAGCGTTTTGGTTTGACCAAAGGGGTAATGGGCACCTTTGGGGCATTTTGGGGATGACCAAGCGATTATGGGAATCCTTGGAGCATTTTGGGATTGACCAAGCGATTATGGGAATCCTTGGAGCATTTTGGGGTTGACCAAGCGATTAATGGGAATCCTTGGGGCATTTTGGGGATGACCAAGCGATTATGGGAATCCTTGGAGCTTTTTGGATTGACCAAGTGATTATGGGAATCCTTGGAGCATTTTGGTTGGGTTGTGGCTCTTCTAGATATGGAATGGTTGCAAATGACTGATGTTCAAGGGTTCTAGTTCCTTGATTCCGTCAAGAGAGGCTAGCTGGTATGTTCTAGGTCCTATTTTATTGTCAATTACATAGGGACCTAACCAGTTTTCTGTGAACTTGTCCCTTAGATGGGGCAGCAAGCTAGAGTTCTGTTGGTTCTCTTTTAAGACCATGTCACCAACCTGAAAGTCCCTCAGGTGAACTTTCATGTTGTATGCTTTCTTCAGTCGCTCTTGATAGATACGTAAATGCTCGAGAGCATTAACACGTCATTCATCGAGCAACGTAATCTGGTCTAACCGGGCCTGCCGTGCAGTGTCATCATCGATGAACTCTTGCATTGATATGCATAGGGAAGGAATTTCCAACTCGAGAGGCATGACAGCCTCGGAGCCATACACGAGCGAAAATGGAGTTGCCCTAGTGGGTGTCCGAATGCTAGTGCGATAAGCCCACAGGGCAAGTGGGATCTGAATGTGCCAATCCTTATGATTGTCTGCGACTGTCTTTTTGAGGATGGCGACTAGCATTTTGTTTGATGCCTCTGCTTGCCCATTTGCCTGCGGATAATAGGGTGTCAAAAAACTATGCTGAATTTTGTACTTTGTGGTCAAAGCACGCACATCTTTGTTCTTGAATGACGTCCCATTATCCGAGATTATCTTGGATGGAATACCAAAATGACATATGATGTTATGCAAAATGAACTCCGCAATGCGGGTTCCAGTCGTAGAGGTAAGCAGAACTGCTTCCACCCACTTGGTGAAGTACTCTGTGGCCATTATGATAAACGTGTGATGACCTGACGACGCAGGGGAGATCTTTCCAATTAGATCTAAGCCCCACTGCAAAAATGGCCAAGCCGACTGGATCGACTGCAAGGCCTGGGAAGGTACGTGTGTCAAATTAGCATGATGTTGACACTTCATGCACTTCCTTACATATGCGCAACAATCTCGCTCTAAAGATGGCCAATAATAGCCCATGCGAAGAATGCGCTTTGCGATGGCCATACCACTAAAGTGGCCACCACATGTACCATCGTGCGCTTGGGCGATCGCCCAAGTGGACTCTTGCTGGTCCAAGCATCGAAGGAGGATCCCTTCATAGCTACGATGGTACAAAATGTCTCCTAACAAGACATGCTTTGCCGCTTTCTGCTTGAATGCTCATTTTGTGGCATGCGTCAATCCAAGTGGGAGGTTACCTAACTTGAGGTAGTCCCTGATGGGTGAATACCAATCCTGCTGATCAGAAGCCTCGACGGTATGAACAACCAATCCCTCTTGAAGTTCATCCCTAGCAAAAGTTGAGCGGGAGAGAACTTGTAAGAATAGCGTTGTGTTGCTATTAAGGGGAGTAGGGGAGAACAAGGACCCCCAGTTGGCATGTTTCAGACGATCGTGGATTCGAGAGAACCTATCCTGAGGTGGTTCAATCTGGATCATGTGGATTCCTAGCATTAAGTCAGAGCTTGCACGCTCCATCATGGATTGTGATAGTGTTTTGACTTGAATGGTTGTCATATCACTAGAAATGTCTTGCGAGATTAGTGACCCCAAGGAGGCCATAGTGTCCGCAAAATGATTCGATGACCGAGGGAGTGCCTCGATGTCGTACCATTCAAGATTTGCCAAGAATTTGTCCACAAGGGCTTTGTAGGCCTACAGAACTGGGCATTTACATTGGAATACCCCTTTGACTTGGTTGACAATTAGCAACGAATCACCAAAGATGTTCAATCGTTTGATGTTCATGGTGATTGTTGTCTGAAGACCTATGAGCAAGGCTTCATATTCTGCATTATTGTTGGTGCACGGGAAGTCTAATTTAAATGATAGAGGCATTGGAGCCCCTTGCGGTGTGAAGAATACAATTCCCATGCCACCTCCTTGCTCACATTTAGAACCATCAAAAAATAGGGTTATGTCGGCCTGTGACTCAGGCTCATCAGAATCTGGCGATTTTGAGACATGGAAGACCCCATCATCGGGTAGTTCTATGACCAGAGGCTGATCGTCTTCAAGAGGAGCCTCTGCTAGTTGATCGGCTATGACCTGTCCTTTGATGGATTTCTGTCCAATAAACTCTATGTCAAATTCCATCAACAACATGATCCATTTTGTCGTGCGGCTACTATGATAAGTACGACTCATCATGTACCGCAATGGATTCTCCTTAGACACAACATACGTAGTGTTGCTCAACATGTAGTGGCATAGCTTTTTGGTAGCAAACACCACTGCCAAGCAGAGTTTCTCAACGTATGCATAGTTAAGTTCATAACTGACCAGGGTGCGGCTAAGATAGTAAGTAGCCTATTCTTTGTGAAGTTCATTCTTCTAGGCTAGCATGGCGCCCAGTGCCACCTCAGTAGCTGAGATGTATAAGTAGAACGACACTCCTAGTCTAGGTGGTGCCAATACGGTGGTGAAGCCAAGTATCGTTTAATGTCATCAAAGGTTGACTGGCACTCATCATCCCAGTGAAATGCTACCCCCTTGTGCAATAATTTGTTCATGGGTCGGCACTTGTCAGATAGCTGTGCTATGAAGCGCTTGATTGACGTGACCTTTCCCTGTAGGCTTATGAGCTGCTTGATGGTAGTTGGGGGAAGCATTTCAAGGATTGCCTTGACTTTTTTTGGGTCCACCTCGATGCCTCGCTTTGAGACTATGAAACCCAAGAGTTTTCCAGATGTGATGCCAAATACGCACTTCTTGGGATTCAGTCTGACTTTATGTTCCATGAGGCGATCGAGGATCTTGCTTAAGTCATCGATATGATCTGGGCGCAAAAGAGATTTGGCCAACAAATCATCCATGTAATATTCCAAAGTTTTATGCATGTAATCATGGAAGATGTACGTCATGGCACGTTGGTAGGTGGCGCCAGCATTTTTAAGGCCAAAAGGCATGACCTTATAACAAAATGTCCCCCAAGGCATTGTGAATGCCATTTTTAGTTGGTCCTCGGGATTGATACGAATCTGATTGTATCCCGAGAAACCATCCATGAGGGAAAGCATTTCATGGCCCGTTGTAGCGTCTACCAATGCGTCGATGCTAGGCAAGGGAAAATCATCCTTAGGACTCGCTTTGTTTAGATCTCAAAAATTAGTGCATATGCGAATCCTCCCATCAAGCTTTTTGATGGGCACCATGTTGGACAGCCATGGCGGATAATCCACGTAGATGACAAACTGTGCATCCAACAACTTTTGCAATTCGTCTTTGACCATCAAGGCCACTGTTGGGTGCATCTTGCATAGTTTTTTCTTAACTGGCTTGACTGTCGGATCAAGCGTTAGGTTATGCATGACTAGCTATGGATCTAGCCCCGACATATCTCTGTAGGACCATGCAAAAACCTCCTTCTTCTCTTTGAGAAGGGTAATGTAGTTGGCTTGCTCTTCGGGGGATAAGCTTACCCCTAGCTTGATAATCTGTGGATTCATTGGATCCGAGCCGATGTCTACGTCAGTCGTCTCCTCGACCGACATGTGGGATCCGTCCTCCAATTGGTGTGGAGTCGGGATCAAATGGATATCATTTGCTGAGTTTAAATCTGCGTTGGGAACCTTGGGTTCCTCTTCAGCATGGAAGATATCCTGAGTTGACCCTGGGGTAAAATGAAGCATTTTACCGAAAGGCCAGTACTCTGATGGGGATGGAGGTGAATTGACGCGATCCCAGTCTATGGCATCTATGTCTAGATGCAATGACCATGCTGGATCGGTCGGGTTATGGATGGGGGCGGTTAAGTCAATGGAGATCATGTTGATGAAATGATTTTGGTCTCCATTACCATGGGTGTGGTGATTTGAACATTCTAGATGATTCTTGCACTCCGGATCTGGCTCTGTAGGGATTGGCACGAATGGATCGGCCCTATGTGCTGATAGGAGGACAGGGTCTACCCTCGACACTGATATCACTCTAGGGTCTCGGGGTGGAAGGTGCTCTTCGTATACCTGGAGTGGCGGATCCAACACTTGGTCCCACCCCGTTGGGTCTACGTACCACTCATGCCCTGGCACTATGCCCAACTATTCAAATATGTCGTTAATCTCCAAGGGGTATGGTTGTTGCATCTTCCGCATGTGATTAAGATATGTCATTTCTGTTTCATCTTCGTAATCACTATCGGAGATCCAAAAGCCCTCGTTGGCTCCAATAACTGTTTGAGGCATTACAGGCTCATCTTGTTCGAGCAAATTAATCTGGCCCCATTGTGGTTGTTCCACTCTCCGTGGGGGGACCTGATTCTCTTGACGTGGCATTGGCTCGATTGGAGCCTCTAGAGGGAACATTGTCAAGAGGCTCTCTTGATAGTCATTCATGGGGATCACTTGGGAGTGATCACTATCTGATTCGAAGGGGTCATATGATGCTGGTTCATACTCTGACTCATCCTCCGAAGATCCCTCTTGACACTGTCTATACCCTCCTTGAAAGTGAGTCCCCAAAATTTCGCCTCTCTCTAGCAAAGGGAAAGGGTTATTGAGGTTAACAAGGGTGGTTGTTGACCATGGGAGGTAATCCCCCAATGTATACGTTGTGTTAGGGTTGGCATAGGGATCTAATGCCAATCCACCCTTGTTGCCTATCCCTAGGCCTTGCATGTTCTCTACCAAGATGTCTAAGGGAGGGGGTGGTTGAACCCCATGCCCGACTTGTCATAAGGCATTTGGTATCTTGGTTGGCAAAGGACACGCACTCCTTGCTCATACCTGCCTAACCCATATCCATGCCAATTGCATTGGCCAAGATATTTCAGAGTGAAGTCCGGGTTGGACAAATAGTTGACATCTTCTGCAAAGGGCTCTTCATCTTCGTCCTCTTGCATGCATGGCTCAGTACCATGATCAAGGCCCCCATACACAAAGTTTGTTTGGTTTGGCGGGCAGCCTAAAGGAACAATTGTACCGATGGGGAGGCGAGGTCTCCCCATGTCCTGCATGGACTCTAGTGCGGGCGTTGCTACAAAATTCCACACCAGATACTCCCCTAGGCCCGTATTGGCCATTTCAACAGTGATTGTTGGCGATTGAGGGGGAGGGAATGGAAGCTCTTCCTGAATCCACTCCATGTTGGGTGAACTAGGAGCCTCCACTTCCATTTGGCTAGGCATCTCTTCAGTAGAGATGGTTGATACTATTGGTAGTGCCTCTTCCGGAGGCTGCGCCTCCTCTAGGGGTTTCTTCCCTTTGTCCTTCTATTTGGCCATGATAGGTGGCATCATTGGTGAAGGACCAGACGATGAAGATGTACCTAGCTGGGGTTTTGATGGATTTATCACCAGGGATGCTTGCAGAATCGGACCCTGTCTAGATGGATTTAACTAAAAATCCAAATGCGTCGATGGAAGGGTCGATTGCGGCATCAGCTGCACCGCATTGCAATATTTGAAGGGTTCTAAGTCCGTCGGGACTACATGTACTTCCCCTTCAAATGTATACTTCAAACACTGATGAGCTATCGAAGGGACACACTTCATGTCCCTGATCCATGGCCGCCCCAGCAAGATGTTATAGGCCATCTCACCCTCCAAAATATGGCACAATGTAGGTATCATCTTTTGTCCTACTTGAATGGGTAGGACAATTGTGCCAACTATCGAGCATATCGCATCATTGAATGCTCGCAGTGTATATGTGGAAGCCATGATGTGAGAGGTCGATAACTTCAGATGTTTCAATGCTGTCATGGTAATGATGTTACTGGATGAGCCAGTGTCTACCAACACCCTCTTATATGGGATCCCGTTGACCCGCACGATAACGTGTAGGGGTGGATCTGCCATGTCATCAGACACTGATTTCACCTCATCTTCTCGAAAGGTGATGACTGGCTCCGTGCATCGTTTTACATGGCCCACAAAGTTGTTGAAGGAATTCACTTCATGGGGCTGCAACTCGATGGCCTTTAATATCTCCATGAGAGCCTCCCGATGGGGCGTTGATTGTTGAATAAGCTCGTATATGGAGAGCCTAGTTGACGTGGTCCTCAAGCTCTGAGTGAGCTTGGTCCGAATCGTGGCCGTGGGTCTAGGTGGAGGGGGTTGCGTAGGGTGTTGTTGAGGTTGTGACATCGATGGAACCTCTCTTGCGGTTGCCACGGGGGCAGCTCCTGGGTATCTCTTGTTCCTAGTCACTATGCTTATCATTCCTACATACCCTTGCATGGGGCAATTATGTTGCACCTCATTGACTTGAAGGGGTTTTGCCTGTGCCTCATGGGCAGGCAAGGGGTCTCTGAAGACTCCCATCTGCTGGTTGTTTGGTGCTACGGGGTTGTCCACTGCCAATGTCTTGTTGTCAATTAGGTCTTGTATCAAACCTTTGAACTTCCAACATGCATTGAGGTCATGTCCCCTCCACCTGTGGAACCTACAATACAAGTCCTCCTAGTATCCCTTAGGCTTCGGCGCATTGGGATCTATGGTTTGAATCTCTGGGAGGTTGATCAAGTTTGCCACTGACAAGCGGTCAAATAGGGAGTCCCTAGACTCCGTATAGGGCGTGTATTGTCGCCTAGGGCGACGCTGCTGATTTTGCTCCTGCTTCTGGTTTTCTCTTTCATAATTGTTAGGAGGCACCGCCTGATAGTTAGCCTTTTGAGGCTGTATTTCTTGTGCAGGCTTAGGGACATTTATGGCAACTTGATTGACCGCAGTGGGTTTTTGTTGCGTAGTCCCTATTTTTGTGTTCTTGTTCCATTCTTTCTTCTTAGGTTTGGCAATCTCGCCATCCTGTATCTTGATCTCTTCGATAATTCTAGCTTGCGCCAGAGCTTCCTCTAAGGTGGCATATTGTTGCAGCTGCAATAGCACAGAGATCGATCTCAAACAACTTCTTGAGAACATTTGTGTAAGGTCGAACATAGGAGGGAGGTAGGGTAGCTTGGAAAGCAGAGTCCTCCATCGATTCCCGTAGGCCGCCATGGTCTCTTCCTCGTACTGCCTGAGGCTGGCCAAGTCACTTAGTGATGCCTTCTTCTTGGTGTTGAAGGCGAAGCGTTCGAGGAACGCATCCACTAACTGATCCAAGTTGCTGATGTTGTGCTTGGGCAATTGGGTGAACCAATCCGAGGCAGGGCCCATGAATGTGGTTATAAATGTTCTTAGCAACAATGCATCATTGTCCTGAATGCCAAAGCATTGGCTCAGGAATCTGGTCACATGCTCTTGGGCATCCTCCTCACCCTTAAATATTGCCAACTGAGGCAACTTAAAGTGTTTGGGGTAAGGGGGTGCAGGAACTTACGGATGCACAGGATGACTGCAGAGTTGGTGTAACATGGGCTTTTGGGGCCCAAAGCTTTGGTTTCCACAGACTCCAAATGCTCTAGCAGCGCTTTGTATGCATCGAAAGATTTAATCTCTTCCTCTTTAGTTTTCTCCCATTGTGGGTTGTGGGAGACTTGAGGCCTATGGAGGGGTGGCCGGATAGCAGCCCCTCCACCTTGATAGGGCATTTTGGCCCTACTCCTCTTCTTGTTCATACTCCTCATAGGCTTCTCAAGGAGTTTTTGGGTGAGACCTATGACCATGGGTGGGTCCCCACGGAGGGAGCCCATCGTTGTTCTAGGGAGTGGCCTCCCGTTCAGGTCTAGGAGGTCTTGGAGGCAGCACTTGGTAGGGTCATGGGGACCTGTCTCATACCAAGGGGTTGCACCTCTCATATGGTTCTACCCTTTGGGTGCGAGGGGTTGGAAGCCTCTCAGGCACCGTGTTATGGAGCAGCTCATCTGTTTGGCACTGAATGCGCTCCTTGCTAAGGCGATATAGATGCTCTAGCTGTTGCTGGTCTTGCTCAAGCTGCGTAATCTACGCTTGGTGGGTGGCATGTCTGGCGACTGCCAGGTCGATCTATTCCACCATCTTGAGTCTAGGAGGCCTAGATGCCTCTCCTACATATTTATCTCGGTCGTGGTGATCCGAGATCTCTATAGGTCGCTTCCCCCTATCGAGGTTGGCGGCATTCACTCGAGGCTCTGGCCTCGAAAGATGATTTTGGTAAATAGTAGGTGCGGAGGCGCATTGCTCCCATGTTGTATATTGCTCTTGAGGAAGGTAGGGGTCTTCCTCGTTTTCCCTTTCATAAGTGTGAAAGGGGCGGGCGGAGTTGGCTCGCCCTGCTAGAGGAGCCTTGTGCTCCGGATTTGTCCTATTGTTTCTGACAATGAGAGGGGGCAATGGAGGGATGACATAATCCTGTGGCCTCTCCTCATGGACCCTATGTTCTAGCGCTTCATCGCATGGTGGCCACTCGTATCGAGCTTCTAAGGGAGCTTTCCCATTTATGTTGAGTGCCACATGTAAGGACTCATCTTGAAAGGGTCTATGTTGGATGGGAGTGCCCCTCGAAGGGGTGCCCCTATAGTCCCATTCTGAAATGCCACGATGTGGACTCTCTTGTGGGCCCGGCCGCCAAGGCGGAATGACCAAGTCCTTGGGACTATAGCGGAGGTGACTTGTGCCCCCTTGTACACTCTCCGTAGCTTCCGCCCTTGCTTGGGCTTGGCTATGGGTGTACACCATGGTGGTGCTTTCCTACAAGCTATGTAGGTTTTTATTTCTTTTTATAATTTTTATGATTTTTATGCTACACTAAATAGAAAATATCACACACGCAAAGCGATGATTATCTCGTTTAAATATTAAAGGTGTGCCCTAAATCTGGTTTAGTGCGTTTTGATTTTGTTTTGAAAGCTTTTGTAAAGAACGTTTAAATGCAATATGATGGCTCTTATGGCTCCCAAAAATGGTCGCCCCTTCGATATACCATTGCCAGGCCGATATACCAACCTCTCTATATACCCGCCCTTACGTGAGGGAAACTATAGGTACGTGAGAGCAGATGGTACGTGGAACATAGGCGGTATGGAAGGGGGATCGCCCTATTTATGACACCTACCATAGAAGACTTATCCTCATGTGCTGGGAATCACCCCAGCTACACTCGGTCAGCTTTCATCAGGATTTACGTCTAGCAATAGTAGCGATCGGGGTTTTATGAATGCAAAATTCAAGCCAAGGTGGTGATGAAATCCACCGTTGGTCTTGATCAAGGGCTGGGGTTTTACGACCAGCTCCTTGGTGTTTATGTTGCCACGTGATGTGTGGGGTTCTTTTTATTTTGCAAAAGGAAAAAAGCAAGTAGTAAAAGAAAACTTTCCCTAAGCAAGCAAGTAACCTAAAAACAGAAAAATTGAAAATAGAAAATGACAGGAAAAGTTCAGAACCCTTACCTCTTCTCTGCCCAAATTTACTGGTTCTAAGTTTCTATCCTGAAACTGCACAAACAAAAATTCATCCCGGGGAGGAATGAATTATAGGACTGTATTCATCATAGGGTGGGGCAGATTCCCATTCGTCCCTGGGTAGGATGAATTCCAGCTCTGTATTCACCTCAGGCTGGAATGAACAACAGTCCAACGTCTAAAAACTCGGTACCTGCAAGCAAAAACAACCAAGTTTTGATCAGATCTCTGATCTTAAAAATAGAGGACAAGGTCCCACCATGATCGCCACTGAAAGCACGAGGATACGGAAGCAAAAAGGAAAGCGAAGATGCGATGCAAATTGAACCTAGACTTAACGCTAAATCCTAGGAATTGAAAGCGCATGAAAAGAGGGAAAGCATGAATGAATCAAAAACTGAAACAAAAGCCAATAAAGAAGACAACCCTTTTTATTGATATTGTTTCAAAACTCGGTTACAATGTGCTTCCCCCCCTTTTCCAAGGGCTAGGAGCGTGAAGTATATGCGTTCTTGTTACATCCATGGATGCCCTTCCTTCTTTCGCATGCCCACATGTAAAAATGGGTGGACCAAACATTGCCACCACTCACGTTGATGAGTCTTGGCTCCTTTCTGCTCCTCTGAGGTCTAGATCCTACGTTCAAAGAGACAAGAAGCAATCAGTAGCACCTACGGATAAAGTAAAGCATGCAATCCCCAAGCCTACGATAAGTGAATGAGAAAAATGAATTAAACTATGACTAAAATGAATCCAAATGCTCTAAAAATTTGACAAGGACATCAAGACATCACCAGGAGGGCACTGCAAAAGGAACAGTCAGAAAATTCCTCACCGATTTGAATTCGCTCTGGGGCGGGACGAATTCACCTGCAACAAAATGCCGAAAAGGTACTGTCCCAAATGTCCTGCCTAGGAAGCTCCAAAAGACCTGCAAAATTGGGGTTAGCTAATTGGGGGCATTTTGGGAAGACCCAGATGGTCATATTTTCCCAATTTGGCCTCCGTCAATGGGAATTTGATAATGCTACCTGCAAGTTAGTGAAGGCCGGGAAAAATTATAATTTAAAAAAAAAAAAAAAATGGGGGGGGGGGGGCGGGGGGGTGGGGGGGGGGTTGTTGGTTGTTTTGACCCCCAAGAAGGAGGAAAGACACAACTCAAAAGGGCGTGGGTGTGAAAGTAAAATGACAGCACTTCATTGCTCCAAAATGCTCCTTCTCTGTCTATTTTTGGGTGAGGAAACTCACCAATTTATAGACCTGGAGGTCTCTTGAATTGGGCATGCAGAGGCGCCACTTGGCAATCATGCCTTCCCAGGGGGAAGGAGATTCCTCCCTGAATAGGGACTTCATGACTGCCCTTGTAACAACCTCTAACGCTCAAAAATGCTCACCCACACTCCCATGCAATGAAGGAAGCGTTAAGTGGTGGATCTGAGCTGCCATTTGTCAAGATTTGACTTTTTTCCGTCAAACCTGCAATTCGCCCCACCCTGGAGTGAATTTGGAATTCATCCCGGGGTGGGGTGAATCCCAGTTTGAATTCATCCCTGGGTGGAACGGATATTGAGCAAAGTGCCTGAAGGTGCCAAATTGATCTCTGACCTTCCAAAACTACTGTGAGAGTGGTTAGGACCACTTTTTAACCTCTGGGGGCTACCCTTGGGGTTGTGTGTGTCAATGCGATCAGTGTTTGTAGTCACATAATCGGATTGGTGCTATTTTGGTGTCTACTCAATGCCTCTGGTTAAATGGAGTAAGATAGCCAAATCTAAATCATTAGGAGAATGAGGGCTAAATATTATACATTACTTCATGAAAGAACCAACTACCAGGAGTATTTCGATATTGATGACTTGTAAAGGAATGATATGAGCTTATAAACGAGAAAATTTTGGGTTCCATGTTCTTTGAAGAGTGGATTAGACTTCTTATCAAGCTAGTGACGAGTGTAACTATCATTTGGAGGGTTTTCCCATTAGTGGACAACTTTTTGGTTTAGAATATAGGAAACAGGAAGAAGGTAAGACTAGCAAAAGATCCCTAGTTTGGGAATGGAGGAAATTATCATGTCTCAAAATTTAATAGAAAATCTAAAAATATAGGAAATCAGGGTATTAGTAGATGTAGCCTCTATGGATAGAAAAAAATTATGGAATCAAGGATGGCTTTCAGTAGAAGAATTAATTTTGGAAGGAAAAGAAGATAAGCAATGGAACAAGTATCCAAGGGGTCTAACAAGGGATTTTATAAGATTGGGACAAGAAGATGTTGGAAATTATGAGTTGTCATTGATGTCAAAGGAAAAAAGTAGTCAAAGCGGAAATACTCTTCAAGGATGGTAAGATCAAGAATGAATTTGTGAAATTGTCATTGATGTCAAAAGCAAAAGGATGTTCAAGAAAATGCCACATTGTCAATATTATTGTGCTTGAGAGATTCAAATGGTAAGCTTAGTCAATATCATTGTGGTTGAGAAATTCAATTTGTGAGCATGATAAAAACTATAGAGCTTGGAAAATTAAAATGGTGATGTACATTATTTATTAATGTACACTTTAATATTTATATTAAAATTTTAAATATTAAAGTAAGGTTCTAAAGTGGGGCATTATTAAATTAAAATTTGATAATGTGAAGTCCGAATCCAAAGTGAAAAAGATTAAAAGTACTCATATATATTAACCTAACTTTGTGGTTGATATATGGTGTTGTAGTTTATGGGATTCCTGTTGCTCTCAGGAGAAGAATATTTTGTTCGTTTGCATGTTGCATCTACATTTAGGAAGGAAAATATCATTGAGAGTTTTGAGAGTTTTTCATTAAGAGCATTGGGAGTATTTCATTTAGAGCATTGAGAGCCTTTCATTGAAGAACATCAAGAGCCTTTCGTTGAGTGGAGAGTGAGATATTTCATTGAGGGAACTTGTGCTTAAAATAATATTGATGTGTGTGCTATGTTGAAGATATGTGTATCAAGGAAAACTTGTGTGCATTGAAAACATGAAGTTGATGCTTATTGTACACTTGGGAGAGAGATTTCCATATTTGCTATCCAACATTAAAAAAGAAGAGCTTGAGGATTTACTGGTTCATTTAAGACTTACAAAAGGATTTTTGTTCACTTTATATTATTTCTTATTCACCATTGAGAAAAATAACAAAATATTTTTATTAATTACACCATAATCTTTGTTCACTAGGAGTAGCCCATGCAATAGATGTTTGTGAGCACAGTGGAGGTCTGTGATCTCAACGGAGGTTTGTGAGCATAGTGGAGATCACTGTGTCATTTCACATCATCGTTGATTTCATGCTTTTCATGTTGGATAGTGCACATACCATGGTTTAAGAAATACATTACCATATTTTGGACTCAACCATCGTGGCAATGCAACTAGTCAAAGTGCTTGGAAGAGTGCTGGATATCATGAGATTGGAGGTTCGATTCAAAGCAATAAAGGAGGTATTTAAAATTTTAATTTTTGATTAAGTTGGTTTGAATGGGTCACAGTGATGCATAAAACATGGTTTCTGGTTTGATTTTAAATTAAATATCCAGTGGGAGGTCTAAGGTGTGCTATGGTCATTTGAAAATTGTAATGTATGAGAAGGAAATATATTTACATGTAGAGAGTGGGATTAATAAAGTGTAATAAGAGTTTTTAATATTGTAATATTTTCATGAAATAAAATGTCAAAGTGATTAAGGGATTATTTGAAGGTTGTGATAGTGCATTATTTAGATAGGAGGAATAATGTGTATTTGTGAGAATTGGAATTTGTATCATTGTCATTTTTAGAAAGGAAATTGAGGGATTTACAAGTATTATTTTTAGGTATTCTTATGCTCACATTCTTGAGAAATTTTCTAATTTGGATGATTTAAAAATGATTTTATACTAACCTATTTTGAAGTGATAAAATAAAGAAATTATTTTGAGATAGTTTTTGAGGGCACATCTTCATCAAGCATTTTGAGGAATGGTGGTTTAAATATTTCTCTAAGTGGTTGTGCTTTGAGGAAGTAATTTTAAGGTGGAGATAAAAGGATTGATTAATATGCATTATTGGAAATATAAGTACTAGGATTTGTGAACAAAGTGTGCATCATTGATTAGTAAAATTGGAACCACATGTGCTAGGGTTTGAGAATAAATTGTGTACCATTTTTTAATTAATTTGTGAAGCAATTTGTGCATAATATATGAGTGATATTGGTAAATAACATATTGTAGAATTATCTTGTAGAATTATATTGCATATCATTCTCTATGTGTTCTTGAACTAGAAATTTGGGTAGAATATGTCCGAAGTACTTTTATCAAAGCAAGTGGTATGAGCAGTGTTGGGATTGTATTGAGCAGTTTGAGCATGTATTAGAGTAGAGTTGAGTAGATATAGTAAGCATGTTTGAGGTATATTTGTAAGCAATTTTGAAGTAGATTTGTAAGTAGGTTTGAGATAAATTTATGAGTAGGTATGAGGTAAATTAGTACAAGAAGTTGAGCATATTTGAGCAGAGAGGAGAGGTGTCTCCAATGGATAGATATCCATAAATTAAAACAAAGGGGATAGAATTTCCCTATGGATAGAGGTCCATGAACTTAAGCATAGGGGATTGAAGTCTCATTTGGATAGAGGTCCATAAACACTGTAATAGGGAATTGGTTCCCAAGATATTTGTTAAGAAAATTTAGAAGAAAATTTTTCTTCGTGGACATAACCCACATTGGGTGAACCACATTAAATTTGTGTCTCTCATTGTGTGTGATGATATGTTCATTGATTTTCTACTAATATTGATGATATTGGCTAACACTGCTTTGGAAATATATTGTAATTGATAACATTGGATAATATTATTTGGGAACGAAAAAAAATGTTTATCTTATACTTTTCACGCTCCATTTCAGTATAATATTATGTTCTTCAATTGGTATAAGAGCGAGTTCCTTCAAAAAGTCTAAAAACTTGAAGATAGAGCTTACAAGAACACACAATGACCTCTAAAATGATGGAAGTTTCTTCTAGGGTTGAAATTAATAAAAGAGACTCTAAAGTGGTTCGCCTAGGGAAGGAATTTACTATTTCTCTTATTGATTTGGAGGCTAAGATTCAAAAGGATGAAGAAACAAGGACAATGTTTCTACAATATTTCAATGACTTAAAGGTTAAAGTTGAAGAGGCAATAAGAATTGAAGAAGTGATGATAGAAAAATTAAAGGCAAAAGAATTGGAATGTGAAAAGTTGGAAAGTGAGGTTGTATTTTTGAGAAAGGAAGTTGAAAAGTCTAAAAGGAAGTCACAACAAGATATAAGGTTACAAAAGGAGGAATCAAGCTCAATAGGGACATCAAGGAAAGAAACTAGTGAAGAACCCATGACCTATGCTGATATACTAAAAATTTGTAAAAGCACCATGGAGGAAGAGAACAAAAAAATATCATGGACAAATGTCAATCACAAAAACAAACCATATCATCCAAGGAAATCAAATAGGTTTCAATAATTATTCCATGGCTATTGTTTCTCATGTAATGAATATGGTCATAAAGTTGTGCATTGCATGATCAGTATGAAAAATGATGTTAGAAATTTCAATTTATTTGCACCTCATGAATAACATCATATGCTAAAAATGCAATAATTTTGGGCACAATTCCAAATGGTGTAATACAATGTTTCTTGTATCAAGCAAAAAGAAGGAGGATCAGAAAGTTCTAAAGAATGCAACCTCAAAAAGTTGAAAAAGGAAAGAGGACCAAAAAAGAGAAGTCAATGCTGGTATAAAAAAATCTTCATGCACAATATGAGGTAAATCAGTGGTATATTGATAGTGGTTGTTCAAGTCATATGATAGGTGGCAAAAGTAAATTTATTTCATTTAAAGAAATCAATGGAGGATCAATAAAATTTGGTGATAATGCTTCAGATAAATGTTTTGGAAAAGGGAATTTGAGTATGGATAATGGAAAATCAATGACAAAAAATGTATTGTATGTTAGGGGATTGAAGCACAATTTACTAAATGTAAGTTAGCTTTGTGATCAGGGGCACATAGTAACATTTCATGCAAATAGATATGATATTAGGAAAACCAACATAGGAAAGATTATTGTTGATGCCAGTAGAACTACAAATAATCTCTAATTTTGATTGAAATTAAAGGGAAAAATATTTTTTAACACAAGAGGGTGAGAGTTTGCAATGGCATAGAAGAATGGGTCATCTAAAATTTGACAACATAGTGAAAACAAGAAAAAAACATGTAGTAAGAGATTTACCTAGTATAAAAAGATCCCAAAGCACAATTTGTGCACAATGTCAGCATGGTAAGCAAATAAGAACAAATTTCAAGTCAAAAGAATTTTCTTCATCCAAACCATTGAAACTAGTTCACACTGATTTATGTGGTTCTACAAGGACAAAGAGTGTATAAGGTGAAAGTTACTTCATGCTATTTATAGATGATTTCTCCAGAATGACTTGGGTGACATTCTTAAAAGAAAATTCAAAAGCTTTTGGAAAGTTCCAGGTAATAAAGGTTTTGGTAGAAAATAAAATAGGCAAAAATATTGAGTGTCTAAGATCAGATAGAGGAGGAGAATTCACTTCAGGTAAATTCATAGAATTTTGTGAATGACATGGAATAAAAATATAATACTCAGCAACAAAGACTCCATAAAAAAAATGGAGTAGTTGAAAGGAAAGATAGAATTGTTGAAAATATGGTCAGAGCTATGCTAAATGAGTCTAATATTTTAGATGGTTTTTGGAGAGAGGCAGTTCATACAACTATGTGTATCATCAATAGAGCTCAAGTAAATGTAAATCATCATAAAACCCCATATGAGCTTTGGAAGGGAAGACCAGATACTATGAAGCATTTCAGAGTTTTTGAAAGCAAATGCTATATTATATCAGAAGAGAAAAATTTGGACAAGTTTGATTAAAGGTGCGATGAGGGTATATTCCTTGGCTATTCTACTAAGATTAAATCCTGTAAATGCTATAATAAAAGGATACATACAATTGAGGAAAGTATAAATGTAACGGTTGATGAAGAAATTGGGCCAAGAGAAACAACTCAAGAAATTGTATACCAAGAAGGAGAAAGTTGCCAATAAGAATTAGGTGAAGAATAAGAAGAAGATGAAACACAAATAACACCACCTAAAACACCATCCAGGTATGTGCAAAAAAATAATCCAAGAGGTATGATTATTGGGAATCCATATGAAAGACAAACAAGGAGGAAGATAATAGGAATAGGTGAACATGTAAATATTTCTTTGCTATCTAAAATTGAGCCCAGGGATTTCAATGAGGCAAGAGAAGATGAATATTGGGTCAAGGCAATGGACAAAGAGTTGGATAAAATAGAAAAGAGTGAGACTTGGGAACTTGTCCCATGACCAAAATATAAGAATTTAATTGGGACTAAATAGGTTTATAAAAATAAATTAAATGAAGATGGTCAAGTAGTCAGAAACAAAACAATATTGGTATGCAAAGGCTATGCACAAGTTGAAGGGATTGATTTTGATGAAACATTTGCTCCTATCACACGTCTTAAGGCCATAAGAATGTTTTTGGCATTATAAAGTTTCAAAAACTTCAAATTATATCAAATGGATGTAAAATTAGCTTTTCTCAATGGTTTCTTAGAAGAAGAGGTCTACATTGAGCAACCTAAGGGTTTCATCCTGATAGATAATCCAGATCACGTATGCAAGTAAAATAAGGCTCTTTATGGACTAAAGAAAGCCCCTAAAACTTGGTATTCAAGGTTGGATAAGTATCTTTAAGAATAGGGTTTCAAAAAAGGAGTAGCTGATAGCAATTTATACATCAGAAATAAAGGGAATGACTTATTTATTGTGGTGGTCTATGTGGATGATATCATCTTTGAAGGTAGTAATGATAATATGTGTTAGAAATTTGCAAATTATATGCAAAATGAATTTTAAATGTCAATGCTTGGTGAATTATCCTTCTTTCATGGATTACAGATTTCATAATTAGAAAAAGGTATATTTCTCTCAAAAACCAAGTACATAAAAGAAATGTTGAAAAAAATTAGACTATAATATTGCAAACCAGTGAGTACACTCATGGTTACAGGAAGTTGAGAAAGATGATGAATCTCCTGAAGTAAATCAAACATTGTATAGATCCATGATTGGAATACTATATGTCACAACTACAAGACCAAATATAATGCAGGTAGTAATATTAGTGGTAAGATTTCAAACAAAACCAAAGAAAACACATGTACAAGCAATAAAGAGAATATTTAGGTATCTAAACGTGTATCGCTCCAAATTTTTTGCATCCTTACCCTCAGGATATAGGATCCATGCTCGAAATGGGGATGCGAGAAGGATGGGATAATACCTCGGACTGAGAGGCCCTTTGAAGGTCTCGCCTCTCGAGGGAGGAGTATAAAGGTGAATTTTCAATGGATGGTGGGTTCACCAGGAAAATTTTGAGTGGCAGTTTCCATGCCTAGGTTGAGAATGGGTTTAATGTGTTTATTTTGTACTTTAATCATTCAACTCCTAGGTTTGACCAAGATGAATCTAAACTATTCTATATGCCAATACTGATTTAAATGGAAACAAAAATAGAAATGAGTACTAAACACAGAGAATATACTAATTAGAAAAACACATACTTGATTTTGGATGTCTGATGAATATTATGAGTTTTGTAGCAGTCCAGATCATCTCGACTCATACGTAATCATCTTATATTTCACATAATCATCGTAAATCACAGTCGGTCATCTAAGATAAGACAGAATCGTCTGGAATCTGACAAATTCATCAGACGAATTCATCAAAAAATTGCAATCACAAAAACAGATACAAAATACCAAATATGCAACTGCAGAAGCAACGGGGAATGATAGCAATAATAGTAAACATGCCTAAACAATGGATTAAAATAACAAACAAGAGAAATTGTAGTAGATTTAATGATTGATTTTAACTTTATCATGCAGTTATGCTAAATGAGGTGAACTCCAAGATGCATAAACATAATAACTAAGATAATGTAGAATTACAATGGGAAAATACAGAAACAGTTTAAGAAAATACAAACTTCAGGCTCTGATTGCCCCCAATATGGACTACAGTCGGTATTGCATCCAATCATACGAGATTGTCTGTGCTCCTCGACAAGATTGTCTAAAATTGTCTGGGATCGCTTCGAATGAAAAATAGTAGAGTTATTACAAGGAAACATGAAATACAAAATGCAGACAGTAGTGCGAGGATGCTCTAGTGTATAAGGAACTAAATCTGTAGGGAAATCCATCAACTAGGGGGTTCAGGAGAGTCAGGGGGGATAAACTAGAAAAATCCTAGTTTATATAGGATTAGGGGGAGGTTAGGAGGTTGGGGATCATCCCAATATGGCAGATCTCCAATGGGAGAAACTCCAACTGTGTAGACATGCTTCTGCCAAAGTTGGAGAGGCTATTGAAACATAAGCTAATTATGAACATTCGGTTTTAGGATGAAATCGTCTAGACACTCTGTTCTAGACGAATTCATCAGATCTGGGATGATTTCATCTAATATGCGACAATATCGTCCAACGGTCAAAACAAATCCTAAAAATGGCACAAAAAATAAGGGAAGCGGGTAACAAGCGGGTAATAGGCAGTTTGAGGTTAAAATTTGAATTTTTATCTTTTACTAGGGTTTAACTACACCAATTTTAGGGTGCTACAAAAAGGAACTATGGATTTTTGACTATGATATCCTAGGGACAATAATTTCACTCTCACAACATACACAAATGCATATTGGGTAGGCAGTATTGATGATAGAAAAAGTACGAGCGAAGGAGCATTCTTTCTTGGAAATTGTTTTAATTTCTTGGCTAAGAAAAAAATAAGCATCAATATCATTATCTACAATAGAAGTAGAGTACATTGTAGCAGTTGCTTATTGTACACAGCCTATAGGTTTTATGGATGAAGCAAAATTTAAAAGACATAAAAATAGATCATGATCATCCCATATCCATACATTGTAATAATACAAGTGCCATAAATATTTCAAAGAATCCAGTGATGCATTCAAGGACCAAGCACATTCCAATAAAATATCATTTTTTGAGAGAGCAGGTGATGAATCAACAAGTCAAATTGGAATATGTTACTACAAAGGAACAGATTGCAGATATATTTACTAAGCCACTTTCAAAAGAAACTTTTGAGTATCTTAGAAGAAAGTTGATAGTAGTCTTACTCCCATCCCAAACTTGATCACCTCAAGGAGAAGAGGTGGTAAGGAGTTCTTTTCCATTGATGTCAAAGGGGAGATTTTTAGTAAGGGGGAGATAAATAAGTAAGGGGGATTAGCTTCTTAGGGGGATAACATTGGTAATCCAGTTGAAATCAAAGAAATTTGTGTTGGGTTGCCATCAATGACAAAGGGGGATATTGTTGGAAATTATGAGTTGTCATTGATGTCAAAGGAACAAAGCAGTCAAAGCGAAAATACTCTTCAAGGATGGTAAGCTCAAGAATGGATTTGTGAAATTGTCATTGATGTCAAAAGCAAAAGGATGTTCAAGAAAAAGGCCACATTGTCAATATTATTGTGCTTGAGAGATTCAAATGGTAAGCTTGGTCAATATCATTATGGTTGAGAAATTCAAATAGTGAGTATGATAAAAACTATAGATCTTGGAGAATTAAAAGGGTGATGTACATTATTTATTAATGTACACTTTAATATTTAAATTAAAAATTTAAATATTAAAGTAAGGTTCTAAAGTGGGACATTATTAAATTAAAATTTGATAATGTCAAGGCCGACTCCAAGGTCAAAAAGATTAAAATTACTCATATATATATATTAACCTAAATTTGTGGTTGAGATGTGGTGTTGTAGTTGATGTGATTCATGTTTCTCTCAAGAGAAGAAGATTTTGTTCATTCACATGCTACATCTGCATTCGGGAAGGAGAAGATCATTAAGAGTTTTGAGAGTTGTTCGTTAAGAGCATTGAGAGTATTTCATTGAGAGCATTGAGAGACTTTAGTTGAAGAACATAAAGAGCCTTTTATTGAGTGGAGTGTGAGAGATTTCATTGAGGGAACCTGTGCTTAAAAGAAGATTGTTGTGTGTGCTATGTTTAATACCTTTGCATCAAGGACAACTTATTGTGTGCATTGAAGACTTGAAGTTGATGTTTATTGTACACTTGGGAGAGACATTTCAATGTTTGGTATTAAAAATTTGAAAAGAAGATCTTGAGGATTTGCTGGTTAATTTAAGATTTAAGAAATATTTGTTGTTCACTTTCTATTGTTTTTGATTCACCATTAAGAAGAAGGATGAAATTTTTTTATTGCTTACATAATAGTCTTCATTCACCTGGAGTAGCCAACTCAGTGGTGGTTTGTGAGTGTAGTGGATGTCTATGAGCTCAAAAGAGATCTGTGATCATATTGGAGGTTACTGTGTCATTTCACATCATTATTGTTTTATGCTTTTTGTGTTGGATAGTGCGTAGAACTTGGTTTAAGAAATAAATTGCCATATTTTGGACTCAACCACCACGGTAGCACAACTGGTCAAATTTATTGGGAGAGTGTTGGATATCGTGAGGTTGGAGGTTTGATTCACAAAAGTAAAGGAGGTATTTAAATTTTTTATTTTTGATTAAGTTGGTCTGAATGGGTCACGGTGATTCATAAGATATGGTTTCTGGTTTGATTTTAAATTAAATATCGAGTGGGAGGTCTAAGGTGTGATATGGTCATTTGAAAATTGTAATGTATGATAAGGCAATATATTTGCATGTGGAGAGTTGGAGTAATAAGGTGTAACAAGATTTTTTAATATTGTAATGTTTTCATGAAATAAATTGTCAAAGTGATTAAGGGATTATTTGAAGGTTGTGATAGTACATTTTTAGATAGGAGGAATAAGGTGTATTTGTGATCATTGACTTTTGTATCATTGGTATTTTTAGAAAGGAAATTGAGGGATTTTACAAGTATTATTTTCAGTTATTCTTGTGCTCATCTTCTTGAGAAAGTTTTTAATGTGGATGATTTTAAAAGGAGTTTATAGTAACCTATTTTGAAGTGACAAAAGAAATGAGTTATTTTGAGATAATGTTTGAGGGCACATATTCATCAAGCATTTTGAGTTATGGTGGTTTAAATATTTATCTAAGTGGTTGTGCTTTGAGGAAATAATTTTAAGGTGGAGCTATAAGAGTTGATTAATGTGCATTGATGGAAATACAAGTACTAGGGTTTGTGAACAAAGTGTGCATTATTGATTAGTCAAATTGGAACCACATGTGCTAGGGTTTGAGAACAAATTGTGTAGCATTTTTGAATAAATATGTGAAGAAATTTGTGCATAATATATGAGTGATATTGGAAAATAACATAGTGTGGAATTATATTGCATATCATTCTCTGTGTTCTTGAACTAGAAATGTAGGTAGAACATATCTAAAGTACTTTTATCAAATCAAGTGGTATGAGTAGTGTTGAGAAAGTTTTGAGCTTGTATTATGGGCAATTTGAGCATGGATTAGAGTAGAGTTGAGCAGAGACAATTATCATGTTTGAGGCATATTTGTAAGCATATTTTAAGTATAATCATCCTTGTTTATCAAATAACATCCATGCATATCTTTCACATCTGCTCCCTCCATATTATCAAGATTTGGAATATAGTGATAAAAATGAAGAAACTTCTTATCTTTCTGATATTTTATTTTGTAACATGATTAATTTTCCACATATAAAAGTCAAATATTTTGCTACATTATTCTACATTATAACAAAGCTTTTGTTATCACTACCTTTTATTCATCACCTTTTGTTCTTACCTTCAACACAACCAAATTATCCTTCAAAACCGCCTTTGATTTTGAAGCAACCTTAGACATCATATATTCAAATAACCTTGTATAGTGTATATAGATCATTTGTATATACCACCAATTCAATTCATAAATTAAAATCAAAATATAAAAAAAAAAAAATCAAAATCATCAAAATCTTCAAAAATATTTGTTGTATTTATTTATGGCACTTGTTAATTCTTTCAAAAAAAAAAACAAAAGAAAGAGAGAGTCAAAATTATCAACTTCCCAAAAAGTATTTGTATATATTTCTTCTTACAAATGTTGCAGTTATATATTTCAAATTATTTTGGATAAATTAGCATTTATTTGGAATCCCTCACTTTCACAAACACAAAATAAATATCTTGATTTTTATATGGCATGATTACTAATCTCTTTTATATCAAAGTCCACAAAATTCAATTAAATAAAGTTTGAGCACAGAGAATTGATCTTGTTATTTACTTAAACCAAGCACATCCTTTCACAATAAAATGATTATATTTGTAATGTCCATGCTATGCTACATAGTAGAAGTGGTTTCTTGAGCGAAAAGTTTCCCCTGCTATCCTATCATGCACATGGTCTAGAATCTTTGAGAATTGGCAAAAGGACAAGCTCACCCCTACCCAGAATAAAAATCCCTTGCTCTACAGCTAATCCGAGCAAGTATTCCTAGCATAAGAAGAAAAGCAAAGTTCAAGAAAAGAGAAAAAGAAAAAAATGTTATTTTATATCATTACAGCAATGTTTCAAGCATTATCTCAAAAATCAAGCAAAAATACAAAAGAAAAGCAAAAAGAAAGCAAATGAAAGCAAAAGAAAAATCAATAAAATCCCTCTCCCTACCCATTGAAAAGAAAAGAAGGGTTGATGAGCTTGAATCCCTGGAATTCTCAATTATTCAAAAATTGTGAGGTAAGCCCCATAAGAGGTGGTTTGTGCCCAACCTGCTTGGCCTTGGGTAACTCCTAGCGTGGCGATATGTCTGTCACATTAGCGACCTTCTTTTGTATAGACCTATGTCTGCTTATGGATTAGCTAGCTCTTGATAATCTGACTTACATAGTAGTCTGGTATGGTTATATGCATCTAAATCATGGTTAATGAACACTTATTTGGTTCATTCAAATCACTTGTATCAAATTATCTTGCTCAAAACTGGTAAACGAACATAACAATTGCACACACATTTGTATTTGAGAGATTTTGTGTATCATTATGATAAATCAAGATTGGAAATGAACTCACATATGCACATGGGATTCCTTATAAATCCAAATTTTGTCTTCGAGATACTTTGAAATATCTTTGCAAATTGTCTGGAATAATTTCATTTTTCCTTTCTCGCATAAAGACAACTACATGCATAATCAAAAATCAAAATTTCTTTCAAACCATACAATAAAAACACATATATATATATTGTCGACTTTCACGATGATGGTATAGTTCTAGAACTTAAATGGGAGTCTTATGCCTAGCGCAAGTCCTCTTCATATTTTTTGTTTATTTTCAACAATTAAAAATCAACCATACAATAAAACTATTATATCAACTTTTTTGGATTTCGTGATGATGGTATAAGTCTATACCTACATATTCTATGCCTAGCGCAAACCATTGTACCAATTTTTATTCCCCATTTATTTAAAATCATAAAAAAATATGACTTAAATCATTATGTTATACAATTATGCTTTAAAACAAACAAACACCTATTCTATTTCATGTCATTATGTCAAACTTCAATTTTGCAATGATGGTATAATTCCTAGGGAATTATCCAAAAATTTTATCACACTTAGGAATTTATGCCCAACAAAAGTCATTCTAAAATATTTCATGCATAATATTTTCATGAAAATTTTGAAAAAAAAATCATCATCATCATCATTTGCATCATCACACCAAAGTCTTAAGACAGTCTCTTAAGCACTCTTTTACATTTTAGCAATATTTCTATACTGGGATTAGCTTGATGATCGAGTGAGCGACGACTCCATGAAATGGTCTATAACAGCGACAATGTCCTTTGAAATTATTGTTAAAGGTCCCTTTTATTTTTTATCAAATCATCACATCACAAACAACCAATTTGTTCCATCAGATTATTTCATTTAAATTTTAAAGCATCCATTAAAAATCATACATATTTCTAAATGAAATAATTACATGAATCATCAAATCAATCACATAAAAACATTAAAAGCATCATACAAATGCATAAGACAAGTCATATGATCAAAAAATATCTCATCTATATATATATCAAATATATGTACATCATATCAAAATTAGATTGGTATGCCACAATCTACATCTTGGCATACTCAATCCTCTCAATCATATATCCTCTGTGTAGTGTCTCGAGAACCCCTCAAGCTCTCAGCCTCATCTCCTCCCCCGCCCTAAGGTGGACAAGGTGGCCCCATCATAGTATGTGTGGTACTATGAGTCCTAGTCGTCGATCGAGATGAAGTCCTCGATGACCCAATCCTGATCGGGTCAGCAATGTCGACTGGTAGCTATACCCTCTGACCTTCTAGCACCATCTAGAAGTAGATACCCAGGTAGAATGTGGTATGAGAAATTGACCACACCAACTCTTGAGTGCTCGCTCCTTCGCTCCATGCTCTGAGGCGTGTAACCTCATATCTGAGCTATGTAGCCTCCGCTCGATGTTGTGCAGCCTCCTCCTGTAAAGTCTGCACTTGTGTCTGGAGACAGACAGTCTCTGCCCAAAGAGTATCCATATCAATACTCTCTCTTGTGTCCACACCCTTGCCCTTATCGGGAAATGGTGGTCTCTCTCTCTATGGAGAAGGGGGTCTCTCCTCCCTCCTCTCCCACTGTCGTAGCCTCTACTGAGCCTGTGGTCTCCTCTGCTCTCTCTCGTCGTGACCTTGTGCTACCTCAATGGCTACCTGGTGCTACCTCCCCATCCAATGCACAATTGCATGAATCAGACCCTAAGCCCTCATCATCTAAGGAGGGTGGATGCCTGTGTACCAGGCATCATAGCCGTCGGCTACCCCAGTGTCGTCCCCATCCATCGGCTAAATGGGGGCATCATCTGCATCCTGACTCCAAAATCATTGCATATCTGGAGCCTTGCTAACTATAGTATTATCCTAGATAGTCCAAGAAAACTCAGTATCTGAGAGATGGGATCCCTTGCTATAGACCAAACTGCCTCAAAGCTCGATCGTACCGATGGAGCTCCACCTCTCCCCTCTCCATCCTCAGCCAACAGACTCGCCTGATGCAAGCCAGCTCCTGTCCATCCTCGACCCACCCTGGATGATCTCTCCAAGGCCTCTAGGTGATCTAGTCGGAGACAAGGTCGTCTAGTAGTCTCCAAGATGTTGGAAGATCTATCCGCCACTGTGCCCCTCTCCGGAGCCACTAGTAGAAAACTTGGGGCCTCTCCCTGTCAATCCCTGTTAGTGGAAGCCCTACCGGCCTCCACACTACAATGTGCTCCCAGCACCAAACCTGTAGTAGTGATGTCATAACCAGACATCGGCCGCCATTGTATACGACCCCATGAAGGATCCTATACAATCGGTAGAGTACAAAAATCCCTCAAGAAAACCTATATCTGTGGTATCTCATGTCATAGACCACATCTGTCAGTAGCCATGGTACCCTGCATCCACTCTAGTGGCACAATAGAAGTCCACCTACCACCCTAGCCAAAAACTATGTGAGTCTAGATGCCCCAGGCATCTGGTTTAGTGACTCGATATTCACTCTGCCCTTCTCCAGGGCGAAGCTTGGATCGCCACACAGTCGCATCATCACGTGGCCCTGATTGGCCACAGGAGTGATCAGCTGTCCTTGTGGAGATCCTCAAAATCCTCCATACATCCTTAAGTGTGGGAGTCATCTCCCCTATCGATAACCAAAAATAGGAAGAACCTAGATACCACCTCTCTGCTAGGGATGTCAATAGCCCCATATCTGTAGAAACCTATGGCATCTCTGCCACATGCTGCAAGCCAACCTGAGCCAGCTAATCTCGCTCTGCCTGAGATAGAGTGGCCAAGTCATCCTTCAGCCCGCCATATTTCCATTCTCTGCTCTTTAGTAATCCTCTCTACAACATAAACAAAATCAACAATAAAAATCATTAATAAATCATTAATTAAAAATGCAAGTCAAAATAAGTTCAATTTTATAAATGATGATATCGTCCACAATTGGACGATATTGTCCCCAATTTGAGCAAATTTGTCTCTGATTTTGCATGAGGAAGTCGTCCCTTATTGGATGAAATCATCTCCCTATCGCCGATTTTGCCCTTAGACGAAATCGACGATATCGAGACGAAATCGACGATATCGAGACGATTTTGGCAAAATCGAGATGATTTCATCTCGATGATGTCAACGGCCCAAAAACGGCCGTGATGCTCAAAAATCAATCAAATCTAATCTAAAAAGCATGAAATTCTAAAGTAAAGCATTCTAAATTCAGTTTAGACCCTTACCCGTAGCCCGTGCCGAACCTCTGTTGATCTGTGCGCTATCTCGACCATATTATCTCCAGAGCTCTAAAAACTAGGAAAATGAACAGTAACAATGAATTAGGGTTTTCCCTATTTTTCTTAATTTTATTCAAAAACAATTAAAAACATTTTAATTTTGCTTTTTCGCGTTTTTATCTCAAACATTCGATTTGGGTAAAAACATGGAGGGGGCACCATAGTAAGCTATCATACGATTCGACCTAGAATCGTCGCCTAAAAATGAGAATAATTTTTGCTTTCTCATAAATTGAGAAGAACTCATCTTTATCGTATTTTCTTTGGAAAATTTGCTAAAGAGGGGGAAAAATGTAGCACCCTAAAATTGGCGCAATAAAACCTTAAATAATTACAATTACTCTAGTAAATATTCAAATTCAAATTTTAACCCCAAAACCACTCCTAAACCACTGTTTAACACGTTTCCTCCTTTTTTGAACCATTTTTAGAGTTTATTTTGACTGTTTCACGATATCATCACCAATCAGACGATATCATCTCATATCGAACAATTTCGTCTAGGCTAGGACGTCCAGACAATCCTGTCCCAAAACTAATTTTTCACAATTAGCCTCTGTTCCAATAACGTCTCTAATCCGAGAAGAAGTGTGTCTGTGCCGTTAGATACCCTCCCTCGTTGGATATCTCCCAAATTGGGATGATCTCCAACCTCCTAACCTCCCTCCTAATCCTATTTAAACTTAGGACTCCCCCTTGGCATCCCCCTGGATGAAATTTCCTGTAACTTGACTTTACATGCACTAAAACATCTTGAATTACCATCTGCACTTGTCCTATCCAAATTTTGTTGTAGGAACCTTG
Organism: Wollemia nobilis; assembly: GCA_028583015.1. Lineage (NCBI taxonomy): Eukaryota > Viridiplantae > Streptophyta > Pinopsida > Araucariales > Araucariaceae > Wollemia > Wollemia nobilis. The sequence continues at coordinate 1,304,649 of JAQPPZ010001689.1, read as the reverse complement.
TCATTCTTTAGCCGGAGCAAGCTCAGATCATCGCAGACGATCCTGTTCAATTCGAGACAATTTCATACCAATCCGAGATGATTTCAACTGCAATCAACATTGGGGGCAATTAGTGCCCAGAGTTTGCATTTTTCTCTTCTCATTTGCTGTTTTATTCTGCATCTAGTCAATTTATTTATTATTTTTTGTTATTCTGCATCTTGGAGTTCACCCATGTAGTTTAATTGCATAATGAAATCATGATTAACTATTAAAACATCGTAATTTGCTTGCATTCCTATTCAGGATTATCTTATTAACATTATTATTATTATTTCACATCATTGCCCTCTGTTTGTATTGCTGTATTTTTTGTATTCTATGCCTATTTATCTGTTTGTAGGTCTCTGATGAATTCGTCAGATCTCAGACGATCCTATCAGATAGGAGATGATCCTGTCAAATTCTAGACGATTTGGACTGCTTCAAAAATTAGAATCTCCATCAGACATCCGGATCAGGTATGGCTCTGTAATTTAGCTTTTTCTCTCTATTTTTTGTTCAAATCTATTTTCTGTATTTCATTTAGTTTGCATTTTCATAATAAAACAACTTAGATTCATTTGGCCAAACCTAGGACTCGAATGTTTAAAGATAAAACTGAACACATTAAACACATTCCCAACCTAGGCATGGAAACTGCCATTCAAACGTTTCTTGGTGAACCCACCATCCCTAAAAAAATCACCATAATACACCTCCCCCAAGAGGCGGGACCTTTGCAAGGCCTCTCAGTCTAAGGTACCACACCATCCTTTTCCCATCCTCCTTCCGGGCATGGATCCTATAGCCTGAAGGTAAGGATGCAAAAAATTTAGAGCGATACAGAAAGCATTATGAGGCTTTGAGTGAGAAGGGTTCCATTTTCTAGAGATATATGGATCTATCTACATATGGATTCATTTTATGAATACATGTGGACTTGTCTACTAAGGTTTCCATCTTATGGAGATGATGAATTTAATGAAATTGGATTTTATTTCTATGGTAGAGTATGCCATATGTTTATGAACTAGAATAAAATAAATATATGATGTAACAAATGTATTAAAGTTTTAATAGTTTTTATGTAGCTGAAATAATTGGAATAATAGTTATGAGATGTTCTTAAAAATGTATATGAAGATATTTGTATGTATTAAATTTTCTGGTAATAGGAAAAATGTAATTTTAGATTGGATAAACCATTTTATGCTTGTAAAAGACCATGGGCCCTTTCAAAACCTATGTTTTACCTATAAAAAATGAATGACCCTTTGATTCCTCTTAGAAATATTTTCTCAACAATTTCAAATAATATCCAACCCTATAATGCCCACTCAATCATGAATATATATAGAGTATCTCAATTTATAGGTTTATTACACTTATTCACTAAATAGCACTGACTTCCAATTACTAATGTTTTCTTGGCATCTAATTGATGGTTAATATAACTTGCTTTTTAAAGTATGCATGTTTCATTAACCACTTATGGAGCAAATGTGGAAATCCAAAAAAAACTTATTCATAAATATTCCCAAAAAATGATTCCATATGCAAAAATCCTCTAGTTATTTGTTTTAGAATTATATTTGGATACGTCTCCAGCTTTGTGAATTTACAACCCTCTAGTTTAATAGTCATTGATGTTCAACTATCATCTTCATGCATTTATCATGGCCCTTTTCTAGTTGTTATTAATTTCAACCATTTTTTTTAAATCCTCTCTTTGCACCACCTTTCCAAATTATGGTAGAATATTTTCTTGGTTACTACATAAAACATTAGATTTTGGAAAATGACAAACAAGTTTAGTTGACATCTTTGGTTTTATTACCATAGGATATAATTAGGAATAAACATAGGTTATCATGTAAATGTAACCACACATACTCATATAGTTAAAAAGTATATAATTTATATCTAAATACTAAAAAAATTATTGATATAGATGTACCACCTAGTTACATATTGATATAATTTGAGCATATGTATGAGGCTAACAAGTCACTCAATGTAGGGGTGTGCCTCTTGGCATCTTATTAACTTGGCACTAGTTACTATATTAGTATTAGCGACTAACTATAACACCAATATAAGAGTGTAACACCAACATGAGGAACTAATATAGGGCATGTAACCAACTCTTAATCCCATTCTTACAAGGGGATTCAATATGTAATTATAAGAGAGAAAACTAAAATTCATACCCAATGCTTACTCAAGTCTCATAATAAGGTACTTATTAGAAATATTGTTCTAGAAAGTGATATATTGTGAACCATAACTGAAGTCTAAAAAATACATGATTGAAATAAATGAAGCTCTCTCAATGGATACACCACAATTCTAGTTATTATAAATCAAGAAAATCCCTTGAATTGGGGCTCAAGCTAGAAAAGTTTTTGATACATTTTTTAAAAAATCATCATAGAAAACCTTAGAATATTGATCTAATCAATTAATGGTTTTATTAGAGTCCTAAGGAAGATAATTGTAGATTAATTTTATTTTAGAGACTTTGACACCAATTTTGACTCTTTGGTATATAGGTTAGCACTACCATTAGCCTTGTATTACTTCTAATTTGTAAAATATTTAAATAATTTTTGTATGCTTTTGTAAGGAAGAATTTTATAATGCTCTTATTTATTTAAAAACATAACTTTAATATAGCATAATACGGTTATAGGATTTGGAATTCAAGCCATCATTTCCTAGGCCCTATGGTGTAGCCCAAATGGTATCACAACACAATTCTAGTTTTTGATTTATTTTGTTTAAATTTTTATTTGTTGAAATCATAAATTTATACAATAGAGATGATGATATAATTAATAATTGGATGACTAATAATACATATTCTTGGTAGAAAAAGTAAGGTATTATATAGGTTACATGTCTAAGTACATTGAAGCATATCATTCTTACATACTAATATGAAAAATGAATAGTTCATCATTACAATAGGACATGAAGATGTATATTATCAAGACACTCATGTGATATGCATTTCAATGCATTTTGGGTAGTTATATAATTTCATGGTCATTATGGAAGCCTTAGATTTTTCTATCAACCCTATTCCATTCTAGAGACTTATACCTTTAAAGTTGTAGATAAAAATTAATGTTCTAATATTATGAGGATAAATATATACCAAAAAAATGCATGCCTAACTTCAAAAATTTGAAGCTTACTATGTTTCTAATATTTTCTCTAATATAAACAAGATTGTTTTTGCAATATTAAAGATGTCAAGAGTAGTTTTTATTTATGGGGAATTACTTGTCATAGGCTTGCAAATTAAGGAGATATAATCACCATATTCATGATATTTATAAAACTAATATATTATAGATTCTATACCTTCTATAATATGAATATATGTATCTCTACTAGCTACACTAGTGTAGGGGCTAATCTATTCAACAATACACTAATAACTACAATGATATTTATAGTGACTTATACATTTAATCAATTTACAACATCAAGTTCTAAGGTATGTTAGTGTATTTTACTACCATATTTTCATTAAGACACAACTCCTTGTAGTAGATTTTTTGTGCAAGAATTTCTCCTCTAATCCAAACTAGAAAAAAAATCATAATATGAATAGAAGGGCCTAATGTCATACCCATACATAATGCTAATACTAAATCCAAATACATCAACTATGTAATTCATATTGTACTATTTATTAAGGGGCCCACAAAACCATCTAAAATATTTAAATAACATAGGATAAGGGTAAAACAAAGTGGGAAGAAAATGGTACAAAACCATAGGAATCACACTCAAACGTGATGAAAAATATCAAGTGCAATACAAGTTTTTGGTTGATTAGATATAGGTGAATGATTTTTTATTTCATTATAAAATGAGGAACAAGAAGAAGTAAGCATATGCATAAGCATAAAAACTCAATAGCCAAGTAACACCTTTATGTTAGACTCCTTTAAATAAATAAAGTGCATTTTTAGACATAATTATTACTAAAGGGTGAGTCTCTTCATGTTGTCATTAACACAGACAACCATCAAAGCATCATAGTGTAGGCCACACTCAAGTGCACCAACTTCATGATAAAGGTGTTGATTTTTAGTGTTAATGTACGCTCAAGCATGGCATCAAGATAATATGTGATTTAGTTACCTATGGCATGGTATTGTTGCATATCTATAATATATGATCTAAAAAAACTTTAATTCTTTGATCATTGAGTGGTTTATCAATCCTATTTACAATAAGAATTTATGAAAATTAGAGAATTGAAAAAATAAATATTAGAGTATGTTTCTAAAAATAATGTAATATTACAATTAAAAAATATATGTAAGATTATAATTTATCATATCCAAAAATCTATTCTATCAATGATTCAATTTGAGACCATGATGTCAAGAAGGTCAATTGCGCCGCCTACATATTTTTTCATATAGTCTATTAATATGAAACCCCATTTCATCCATATTCTAATATATTTTAATATTTAAAGGGATTTCCATAGTAATCCTAAGTTAAGCATTAGATCAACTTGATCCTTACATCAAAATTTCTTAGTAGTACTTTGTAAAATTGATTAGTTTAGCACAATATGGTATATGGTGCAATATATAAGATGGAATTGATTAGAAAAATATTAGATTGAGTTCTTTGGTATTGGAAAGTATCACTATGCTAGAACCAAAAGTGGGTGGGATACAACACATGTGTATTGGATTCAAATAATTTAACAAGATCATAGTCATGAATAGATGCCCACTATTATGCATTGATGATGTGGTGGATGCACTCAGATTTATATATTAAAAAATGACTGATGATGGATGATGACTTGATATGATTTAGTATACAAATTATATATCATGTTATTTCCCTTATATATAGACATAAAAATTGACAACAAGTCCTCCTACTTAAGAATTTGTTTTCCTTAAATCATAGGGAAGGAAGAATGAGTGGTAAAGGAGTGTGATTACCACTTAATTAGATATTTAGTGATACATCATGTAAGGTCTATGTACACATATATAAAATACTTTTAGGTTCAATTATATGTCAACCTTCCTCATCCAAGACTAAGATCTCAATTTGAATTGGAGTAAAGGTATCCAAGTTTTTTTAAGCATGACATATGAAAAATATAATGGATGTGATGTTTATTTGAAAGTTCAATAGCACACGAAATAGGTCAAATTTCCTTATTATATGATAAGTACTAGGGTTATGCATAAGGATTCAGAGACAAAATCTATTTATAATAATGAGGTGAGTTAGTTTCAAAGTTAAGGAGAATAGTGTTCAAAATCATGTAGAAGACATGGTGGATTACACTTTTTTTACCAAAAAATATAAAAATGAAAAAAATTATCTTAATATTTGATAAAAATTATAAATAATTTAAATAAATAGTAAAATTCTAATGACAATGGTAGATTAGGCTACAATAAAAAAGTATCAGTAGCAAAAAACTACTGGTAGCTGCTGTTAGTCTCACAATGACACTGAGAGGGGGGGTGAATCAGTGTAGCTATTTAAAATTCAAATCTACAACTCTTAATAATGAAACAATGAATATTTAAGTCAGATAAAGCAAGTATCACAAGAGAGCATTCCACAACACACGATGTAACGAGGTTCACCAATTTGGCTACTCCTCAAAAATGACTGCTTGGATTAACGTCCAAATCCAGCCTTTGCAAAATATCAATTTTACAATCACTTTACCAAGCACCCACTGGAAGGAGCACCAACCCCTGATTTATCCGCACCCACGGAAAGGAGCACCAACCCCTAATTCCAAGCACCTACTTGGACTGCAAATTTTAAACTATAAGACTGACATAAAAATGCCTTCACTTATTCAAGACCCCGATCGGTCTATTGCTTACCCAACCTCTCTCTCTATTCACCAGATACCACACACTCTTAAAGCTCTGCTTACTGCACTTCTATGGCTCTCACGGCTCTGCTCAACTCTTTCTTACGACACTCTTTCAACCCTCTTCTTGCAGCACTTTCACTCAATTTCAGCAGCACTTAACTCTCCATGCAGATCTCCTTTTATAACAATCCTTTCGCTTTGTAACTCCAGTTATAACTCCTTCTTTCATTTCTCATACGCCACTTGTCAATTGTAACTGTTACTTTCATATTCTCATCTACCACTTGTCAATTGTAACGCCTTTTATATGTAACTCCTTTTGTATATATAGAGTAGGCATTACGTTACATGCAATGAATTGACACATATACCTTTACCATGACTATTCGTCTTCTTGGTCATGATTGTTCGTATTCTCCTTAGAGACTGTTCGCTTTCTTTTCTGTGCATGCATGCGTTTTCACTGTAACTGCACTTGTAACTGACGTAACGACTTCAGTTAACTCTTCTTATTTTATCTGCATGAATTTCTTCTCCAACTGCACTTGTAACTGTCGTATAACTCTAGTTAACTATTACATATCTTATTTCGGTTGGGTTCTCTTCTTTGCTCGTGCCAAAGTGACCTATCATGAAATCGTGACACTTCTGCCTCTTTGTCCTCTTCTCGGCTTTGCACCCATGAAAACACAACATGTCACGATATCGTGACACTTTCACCTTCGTACTCTTCTTCTTTACTTTTGTCGTGATATCACGACACTTCTGCCTTCTTACTTTCTCTCTCCTCCTTAAGTCATGAAAATGCGACATGTCACGATATCGCGACACTTCTTCTCCTTGACTCTCTCTCTTGCCTTCGGGTCACGAAAACCCGACATGTCGTGATATCGCGACACTTTTTCTCCTTAGCTCTTTCTCCTGCAACATGTCATGAAATCGTGACACTTTTTCTTTCGGACTCTCTCTCCTACAACATGTCACGAAATCGTGACACTTTTTCGTTCGTACAATCTTCCTTGCAATATGTCATGAAATCGTGACACTTTTTCGTCCGTACAACCTTCCTTGCAATATGTCATGAAATCGTGACACTTTTTCGTCCGTACAACCTTCCTTGCAATATGTCACGAAATCGTGACACTTTTTCGTCTCTTCTATATGTCATGTGACACTTTTTCGTCACTATTCAATAAAAGAAATGTCAGGAAAATCAGTAACACTTTTTCTCTCCAATCTTCTCTTCGCTTTGGATCAAAAATGAAACATGTCACGAAATCGTGACACCTTTTTCTCTCTCCTCTTTCTCTTCGCTTTGGATCGCGAAAATGAAACATGTCGCGAAATCATGACATCTTTTCTCTCTCCTCTTTCTCTTCGCTTTGGATCAGAAAAAACATGTCACAAAATCGTGACACCTTTTCTCTCTCCTCTTTCTCTTGCAATAATGTCGAGAAATCAGTGACACTTTTTCTACTTGTCTTTTCTCTTCCAACATGTCATGAAATCAGACAGATTTTTCTTCTCTCTCTACTAACATGTCGCGAAATCATACGTTTCTTCTTCTTTCTCTTTGAACATGTCGAAATCATGTTTTTTTCTTCTCTTAACCAATGTCGATGAAATCGATAGAGTTTTTTCTTGCGTTTCTCTCCAAACATGTCAGGATATCGCATAGTTTTTTTCTCTCTAAATGTCGCGATATCGCGACAATTTTCTTCTTCTTCTTCGTTTCTTTTCTCGGTTCTTTTCTTTTTTCAACATGTCGCGATATCGCGACAGTTTTCTTCCTTGTGATTTTCTTTTGATTTTTTGCATATGGGCCACTTCTATCTTTTGGATAATCACTATACATATTCTGAAGAATCTCTTAACTCCTGTCCACTGCATCAACCGATCTGTCTGACTGTGTTGACAACAATGACAATACTGTTTCTGCATCTTGCTCAACAATCTCCCCCTTTGGAATTGTTGGCAACACACATGCAATTTCCTGTAATTCTTCTCCCCCTTTGACAATAATACCAAAGGGTTGCTGCAGACTCCCCCTGAGTCCATGCACATCATTCTCAGGCACACGTTATGACAGTTAGCAAAAATTACAAATATGAGCAAAAAGATAATCAAATATATAAATGCTCCCCCTGAGAATGTGATCCCGATAGCTAGTCAGTACTTTGGAAGCATGACCACTCCCAATTTATTGCGAAGGTACTCAAAAGTTTCTTTGGGCAGCGGTTTTGTGAAGATATCCGCTACTTGCTCTGTAGTTGGGACAAAATCCAACTTTACCTCTTCTTCCGCAACTTTCTCCTTCAGAAAGTGATATCGGATAGCAATATGTTTTGTGCGAGAATGCATAACTGGATTCTTTGAGATATTTATGGCACTGGTGTTATCACACTTAACTGAAATTGGCTCACTGAAGTTAATGCCAAGATCTTTCAGGGTTTGTTTCATCCATAAAACCTGCGTACAACACGTAGTTGCTGCAATATATTCTGCCTCTACTGTAGATAAAGAAACTGACTCTTGTTTCTTACTGTGCCATGCAACCAACCTGTCTCCAAGATAAAATGCCCCTCCACTGGTACTCTTTCTGTCATCGACACATCCTGCCCAATCTGCATCTGAATACGCAATAAGGGTGAAGTCCTTTCCTTTCGGATACCATAACCCATACTCCATAGTACCCTTCAGATATCGAAGAATCCTCTTCACTGCTGTCACATGAGTCTCCTTGGGATTCGCCTGAAATCGTGCTACCATGCACACTGCCTGCAAGATATCTGGTCTGGTAGCTGTCAAATACAGTAGGCTCCCAATCATAGATCTGTACATGGTTTGATCAACTTCGGGAGATTTGTCATCCTTGCTCAACTTGCAACCTGTCATCATGGGAGTGCTAACAGGCTTACAATCCTCCATTGTGAACTTCTTTAGCATTTCTTTCACATATTTAACTTGAGAAATAAATATGCCCTTCTCATTTTGATTAACTTGCAGTCCGAGAAAATATGAAAGTTCACCAATCATGGACATTTCAAATTCTTTTTGCATCTGCTTTGCTAAATCCTTACACGACTTATCATTGCTGCTGCCAAAGATGATATCATCTACATATACAACAAGGACAATGAGATGGCCATCTTCCTTTTTGACATACAAATTGCTATCTACCATACCCTTTTTGAACCCTTGTTGAGTAAGATAGTTGTCTAGCCTTGCATACCATGCTCTGGGTGCCTGTTTCAAGCCATACAATGCTTTCTTCAACTTGCAGATGAAGTTGGGATTATCACCAAGTTGGAAACCATCAGGCTGCTCAATATAGACCTCTTCTTCAAGTTTTCCATTCAAAAATGCTGATTTCACGTCCATTTGATAAACTTTGAAATTCTTGTGAACTGCTAAAGCCAGAAACATTCTGATTGCCTCTAGTCTAGCCACAGGTGCAAAGGTTTCCTCAAAGTCAATGCCTTCAACTTGTGCATAGCCTTTACAGACCAATCTTGCTTTATTCCTTACTACTTGTCCATCTTCATTCAATTTGTTTCAAAAAATCCATTTAGTACCGATTATATTTTTATTTGCAGTGTCTTGGTACTAACTCCCAGGTTTTGTTTTTCTCGATCTGATCTAATTCTTCATTTATAGCCATCATCCAACTTTCATCTTTGCTTGCTTCAACAATATTTTTGGGCTCAATGCTGGATAATAGAGAGTAGTTACTTACTACTCTTCTCCTTGTCTGAACACCAACTATGGGATCTCCAATTATTTGCTCTGTAGGATGATTTTTCTGCCAGCTGCCTATTTTGAATTTCTTGTTTTCTTCCTCTTCTGAATCACTACTTAACTCATCTGAGTCAGTTTTCTGTTTCTTTTCGGTTTCCTTTTCATCATCTCCTTCAATAACTTCTTCATATATTGGGTAGTTTTCTTTATAGCTTCTTTCTTGTTCCCTACCTTCATCAACTTTAACATCGACACTCTCCACAATTTTCTTTAGCCTCTTGTTGTAGCAAGTGTAGGCTTTGCTTTTTGTTGAATAGCCTAGGAAAATACCTTCATCAGCTCTATCTTCAAATTTTCCAAGATTATCTTCAATTCTTTTGATATAACACTTGCTTCCAAAAACTTTAAAGTATCTTGTTGTTGCCTTTTTACCGAACCACAGTTCATACGGAGTTTTGCTTTCATGCGTCCTCAACATGCACCTATTTTGGATGTAAACCGTAGTGTGGACTGCCTCTTTCCAAAATCTGTCTGCTATTTTGCTCTCAGTCAACATAGTCCGTGCCATTTCCTGCACTGTCCTGTTCTTTCTTTCTACCACTCCATTCTGCTGAGGTGTCCTCGCTACTGAAAACTGTCTCCTAATCCCATACTTTTCACAGTACTCTGCAAACTCTTCTGAGATGAACTCTCCTCCTCTATCTGATCTTAAGCATTTAATTCTTTTTCTTGTTTGATTCTCAACTTGTTTTTTGAAAATCTTGAACATTTCAAAGGCATCTGATTTAAGCTTCAAAAATAGTACCCATGTCATCCTGGAATAGTCATCTATGCACAACATAAAGTATTTGTCACCATTTATGCTTTGTGTTCTCATGGGTCCACATAAATCAGTATGTATTAGTTCTAAAGGTTTGCTTGTGAAGTATTCTTTTGTTTTAAATGTGGCTCTAGTTTGCTTCCCCTTTTGGCATGAAGCACAAATGCTATTTAAAGGTTTACCAATGGTGGGAATATCTCTCACTACCCTTTTTGAGCTGATCTTTATTAGATTGTCAAAGCTAATATGACCGAGCCTCTTGTGCCACAACCAATTTTCTTCTGCCTGTCCAATCAAGCATGCTCTTTCTGAAGTCTCTGAGAGAGTATACAGGTTTCCAGATGTCCTTGATCCAGTTGCGATCAACTTTCCACAATTTGTTGTTCTGACTTCACAACCCTGCTTCTTGAAAATTACTTCATGACCTCTGTCACAAATCTGGCTTACGCTTAATAAGTTATGCTTCAGACCAATCACAAACAGGACTTCTTCCGACTTGATTTTTCCATCACTGATCTTAATTGATCCTTTGCCAACTATCTTAGCGCCATCATTATTTCCAAATTTTACAGAACCACCTTCGTATTTCTATAACTTTTCAAATTTTTGTTTGTCCCCTGTCATATGACTGGAGCATCCACTATCCAGTATCCATGGTGCAGATTTGTTCTGTGCCTTAAATGTTGTCTGCACAATCAAGGATTCCTTTTCTTCCTTGGGTTGCTCCTTTTGTTTCCACTCTGGTTTGATTGCAGGTTTGGTCACTTGTTTTGACTTTTCTTTGTCAATGGCTTGTACCTATTTTTCGAGAAATTTTCTATTTTGTTTCCAACCATTTGGTTGAAATCTTCTTCCCTGATTTTTATTTGCTGCAAATGTGCTTCGACAATTTCTTGCAATGTGCCCATAATTATGACAGTTATAACATTCTACTGCATAATCCATCAATGGTGAAAAAACATTTCTACTGGAAAAGTTCCTTTGTGCTACTTTGTACTTGCATTCAAAAATCTTATGTCCATAACCATTGCATTTAAAACAATAACCAGAAAAGGAATGAGTGAACCTGGGTGATGGTCTTTGCCATTTTGTAGTAGGCGCCATAAATCTTCTTCTCCTTTGATGAGTGACTTTGGTGAATCCATCATTGTCAATACTCTTCTCGTGCCTGGCATTATTGCTTTCTTTAGAATGTTTCATTTTTTCTTGATCAACCCTGATCTTGTCTTCATTCTTTATGGGTTCTATAGTTATGGCCTTTGATCCATTCGATGATTCTGCTTCGATGAAGCCTAACCCAAATTTGATGCCTGTAGGCCTTTGGTTATTTATAATCTTATCCAGCTTCATAGAACTTCCTTCAAGTTTGTGATAGCAAGTCATTTTTTGATTCATCTCTTCTAGCTGCATCCTTAAACCAACAATCTCTTCTTCTAGCTTGCTGCACTCATCTATTTTCATGGTTAATTGAACTTCGATATCTTTAGATATTTTCTTAAATTCGTCTATCTGTACTTTCAAGCTGGTTATGATTTCATTGGCATCCTCAAGCTTTCTTGAAGTTTTCTTATTCTTTTTCCTTTCTATACTCAGCTCTTGAAGTGCAACGACCAACTCACCTTCCAGATCTACTTCAGCCTCAGCCTCAAATTTTTCATCACCTTCCTATTTTTCTTCTGATTTTTCTTCTTCGAATGCCATGAAAAGAGCTTCACCTTTTTCTTCTTCAGAATCCTCACCAGAGCTATCTTCTGAAGGACTGACATTCTTGGATATGAAACTTTTCTTCTTGAAGTTTCCTTTTCTAAAATTTTGTTTCTTCTTCCAGTCACCTCTTTCTTGGTGTGAACCTTCATCACTTTTGCTTTTCTCATTAAGAGGACATTTAGCTGCAAAGTGCCCAATGCCTCCATAGTTGAAACACTTAAATGGTAGCTTTCCTCTGTATTTTCCTTTTCCCCTGATTAGTTTCCGAACAAAGTTTGCTTCTGTTTCATCTGATGTCTCTTCTTCCTCGGATTCTTGTTTTGCTTTTATATTTTTATGTGCTTTAAAAGCAGCTTCTCTGTCTGTGGGTTTAGTTTTTCCTATTCTCATCTCATATGCAGTCAAGGAACCATGCATCTCATCCATACTAAAAGTATTAAGATCTTTAGCTTCTTCTATTGCAGAAACTTTGGAATCAAATCTTTGGGTAAGAGATCTTAGTACCTTTTTTACGACGACAACATCTTCCATGTCCTCGTCGAGTCCTCTAATTGCATTAATGATTCCATTCACTCTCAGCATGTATGCCTCTATGTTCTCATCCTCATTCATCTTTAATGCTTCAAACTGAGCTCGATGCGTTTGTAACTTGGCCTCCTTGATCTTGTCGTCTCCTTCATGAATGCTCTTTAGTTTGTCCCACATATCTTTTGCCATTTTACAACTCATAATATTTATCAGTTCGCTGTCCACCAAACCGCACATGATAGCATTCTTTGCTTTAGAATTATTCTCAAACAGTTTCTTACCGACAGCATCGGTTGGAGGAGTGGTGGGTACGGTGTATCCACTGTCTATTGATTCCCAAATGTCGTATCCCAGAGAACACAAATATGTCTGCATCTTGAGTCTCCAGAATGCGTAGTTAGTTCCATCAAACAATGGTGCTTTGTTTGATGAGAATCCTTCACCACCTGCCATTGTCTCACTTCCAAGATCACCTTAGCTGATTAAGCTTGTTCAGAAACTTGGCTCTGATACCAATTGTTAGTCTCACAATGACACTGAGAGGGGGGGTGAATCAGTGTAGCTATTAAAAATTCAAATCTACAACTCTTAATAATGAAACAATGAATATTTAAGTCAGATAAAGCAAGTATCACAAGAGAGCATTCCACAACACACGATGTAACGAGGTTCACCAATTTGGCTACTCCTCAAAATTGATTGCTTGGATTAACGTCCAAATCTAGCCTTTGCAAAATATCAATTTTACAATCACTTTACCAGCACCTACTGGAAGGAGCACCAACTCCTGATTTATCTGCACCCATAGAAAGGAGCACCAACCCCTAATTCCAAGCACCTACTTGGACTGCAAATTTGAAACTATCAGATTGACATAAAAATGCCTTCACTTATACAAGACCCCGACTGGTCTATTGCTTACCCAACCTCTCTCACTATTCACCAGACCCACACACACTAAAAGCTCTACTTACTGCACTTCTTCGGCTCTCATGGCTCTGCTCAACTCTCTCTTGCGACTCTCTTTCAACCCTCTTCTTGCAGCACTTTCACTCAATTTTTAGCAGCACTTAACTCTCCATGCAGATCTCCTTTTATAACAATCCTTTCTCTTTGTAACTCCAGTTATAACTCCTTCTTTCATTTCTCATACGCCACTTGTCAATTGTAACTGTTACTTTCATATTCTCATCTGCCACTTGTCAATTGTAACGCCTTTTATATGTAACTCCTTTTGTATATATAGAGTAGGCATTACGTTACATGCAATGAATTGACACATATACCTTTACCATGACTGTTCGTCTTCTTGGTCATGACTGTTCGTATTTTCCTTAGAGACTGTTCGCTTTCTTTTCTGTGCATGCATGCGTTTTCACTGTAACTGCACCTGTAACTGATGTACTGACTTTAGTTAACTCTTCTTATTTTATCTGCATGAATTTCTTCTCCAACTACACCTGTAACTTCCGTATAACTCTAGTTAACTATTACATATCTTATTTCGATTGGGTTCTCTTCTTTGCTCGTGCCAAAGTGACCTATCATGAAATCGTGACACTTCTGCCTCTTTGTCCTCTTCTCGGCTTTGCACCCAGAAAACACAAATGTCGTGATATCGCGACACTTTCACCTCCTTACTCTTCTTCTTTACTTTTGTCGCAATATCGTGACATGCCTCGCGATATCGTGACACTTTTTCTCCTGACTCTCTCTCTTGCCTTCGGGTCATGAAAATCCGACATGTCGCGATATCGTGACACTTTTTCTCCTTAGCTCTTTCTCCTGCAACATGTCACGAAATCGTGACACTTTTTCTTTCGGACTCTCTCTCCTGCAACATGTCATGAAATCGTGACACTTTTTCGTCCGTACAATCTTCCTTGCAATATGTCATGAAATCGTGACACTTTTTCATCCGTACAACCTTCCTTGCAATATGTCATGAAATCGTGACACTTTTTTGTCCGTACAACCTTCCTTGCAATATGTCATGAAATCGTGACACTTTTTCGTCTATATAATCTTTCTTCCCTTTAGACCGCAAAAATGAAACATGTCACGAAATCGTGACACCTTTTTCTCTCTCTTTCTCTTCGCTTTGGATCACGAAAATGAAACATGTCGTGAAATCGTGACACCTTTTCTCTCTCCTCTTTCTCTTCGCTTTGGATCGTGAAAATGAAACATGTCATGAAATCGTGACACCTTTTTCTCTCTCCTCTTTCTCTTCGCTTTGGATCGCAAAAATGAAACATGTCGCAAAATCGTGACACCTTTTTCTCTCTCCTCTTTCTCTTGCAATATGTCATGAAATCGTGACACTTTTTCTACTTGTCTTTTTCTCTTCCAACATGTCATGAAATCGTGACAGTTTTTCTTCCGTACTATCTCTCTCCGAACATGTCGCGAAATCATGACAGTTTTTCTTGCTTGCGCTTTCTCTTTGAACATGTCGCGAAATCGTGACAGTTTTTCTTGCTTGCGCTTCCTCTTCGAACATGTCACGAAATCACGACAGTTTTTCTTGCTTGCGCTTTCTCTCCAAACATGTCGCGATATCGCGACAGTTTTCTTTCTTCTCAACATGTCGCGATATCGCGACAGTTTTCCTTTCTTGCCAACATGTCATCCTTCTCCAACATGCCGATATCGCGACGTTTCTTTCTTCTCAACATGTCGCGATATCGCGACAATTTTTTTCTCTCTCAACATGTCGCGATATCGCGATAGTTTTTCTCTCTTGCCAACATGTCGCGATATCGCGACAGTTTTCTTTCTTCTCAACATGTCGCGATATCGCGATAGTTTTCTTCCTTGTGATTTTTCTTTTGATTTTTTGTATATGGGCCACTTCTATCTTTTGGATAATCACTGTACATACTCTGAAGAACCTCTTAACTCCTGTCCACTGCATCAACCGATCAGTCTGACTGTGTTGACAACAATGACAATACTGTTTCTGCATCTTGCTCAACAGCTACAAACTACCAATAGCTAGAAACTATCAATATCTACCAACTATTAACAAATATAAACTCCTAACAATTTCAAACTACCAACATTTATAAATTATCAATAGTGCTAGATTTGAATACAGTGAAAAACTACCAATAGTTGCAAACTACCAATAACTACAAACTATTACAAACTATCAAAGACTGTAAACTACTTATAACTACAAACTACCAACAGTTACAAAATACCAATAGTTACAAACTACCGATAGTTGAAAACAATCGATAGCTACAAAAATCTGGTGGTTACATACTAGTGGCACCTAAATACTACTAGTAACTATAAACTACTACTTCTTGAATACTATCAACACCTGTATACTATCAATTCATGAATATTACTAGCATCTGCATACTACTAGTTCTTGAATACTATCGACAATTGTATACTACCAACACCTGCATACAACTAGCACCTACATACTATCGATTCCTGAATACTATCAACAACCACATACTACCAACACTTGCATGCTATCGATACCTAAATACTAATGATACCTTCACTAGCACCTACATATTACCAACACCTATGTACTATCGGTACCTACATACTAACAACACCTACATACTATCAACACTTGCATACTACAAACTAGGGTTATGTATAGTGGTGAATATTCATAAATTAGGTAAATATTAGGATTTTCAAAATTAAAAATTGGCAAATATGAGGATCCTCAATGTCGGCCCATTCACCTAAAATTTTTGAGATCAATTTTATCTTAGGGTCAATTTGCCACAATATATATCCAAACATAGGCATTTTTATACTCGTTGGAAAGCTCTTTTCGATCCTGATATAATGGTGGTACTTTTATGAATTTATAAGATGATTTAGTAGGTTAAAAGTTATCCCATATATGACCTTAATTTTTAGGGCTTCAAATACCCCAAAATTTGGTGTGAAGATGATTTATTTTATTTTCTTAGGATTTATCATTTTTTACAAGTACATTTTGAGTCCAACACCTTATGCATAACCCTACTACAAATACATACATACTACTGACACCTATATACTACTAAAAAGTGTATACTATAGGCACCTACAAACTACTAGCACTTGCATACTATTGACAGTTACATACTGCTGACACCTATATGTATTACCATGTTTCAACATTAGATTTAATCATGGGTATGTATCAATATTTGTTACAAGAAAAAAATCTAGAAAAGGATAATAAAAATCACCATTTCAACTTTATGCAAATCCTTCTAGACATTTAGAAAGCCTTCTATAGCCTTCCAAAGCCTTCTAGATCCTTCCATACTTATAGAAACCCTTAAAAATAATTAGATTGTTGTAGCCATGGCCACCTCACCCAATATTTTTGCATAAAAAATTGTTTCTTAAAACCCAGTTTTCCCATAAATATATTAGGTTTTCACAATACTAGGTTACGATGCTATATGGGTAACAAATTTAGGCCTTCTGGGGTTAGTATCATTGTCCCAATTCAACATCAACAATAATTTTCTACTAAAAATGATTAGGTGTTACAACCATGATATCTTTGTTGGCAATTTTTGGTACCTTGAGTACATTGCCTTTGCTCAAGTATAGTTGTTGTCATTGATGTCAAAGGAAGCTCTTGGTAGTTGTTGTCTTTGATGTCAAGGAGTTCTTGAAGCAATTTGATTAGTTGTCCAAAGCATGTGTTTTGATGAAGGTTTCAGTATGATCGGTAAGTTTCTATGTAGCCCAGTTGCAAAAAGATCAAGAAAAAGACAAGTAAGAAGAAGTATGCAGACGGCTGGAAAAACTGTCACGATTTCGTAACATGTTTTAGGAGAGAGAAAGCACTGGAAAAACTGTCATGATTTCGCGACATGCTGGAAGGCAGAGGCAAAGCTGGCAAAACTGTCGCGATTTCATGACATGTTTGAGGAGAGAGAAAGTTCAGGCAAAACTGTCGTGATTTCGCGACAAGTTGAGTTGGCAGTGTTGAGTTGCAGAAAGTGTCGCAATTTTGTGACAGGTTTCAAAGAAGTTGTACAGATGCAAAAAGTGTCACGATTTCGTGATAGGTTGAGTTGGCAGCTTGCAGTTGGTGAAAGCGTCATGATTTTGTGACATGTTTTAGGAGAGAGAAAGCACTGGCAAAACTGTCGTGATTTCACGACATGCTAGAAGGCAGAGGCAAAGATGGCAAAATTGTTGCGATTTCGTGACATGTTTGAGGAGAGAGAAAGTTTAGGCAAAACTGTCATGATTTCGTGACAAGTTGAGTTGGCAGTGTTGAGTTGCAGGAAGTGTCACGATTTTGCGACAGGTTTCAAAGAAGTTGTACGGATGTAGAAAGTGTCACGATTTTGTGACAGGTTGAGTTGGCAGCTTGCAGTTGGTGAAAGCGTCGTTATTTCATGACATGTTCCAGTTTCACGAGCAGTTGGCAGAAAAGAGCTTAAGGCAGCAAAAGCATCACGATTTTGCGACATGTTCCAGTTTTGTGAGCAATTGGCAGAAAAGAGCTTAAGGCAGTGAAAGCATCGTGATTTCGTGACATGTTCCAGTTTCATGAGCAGTTGGCAGAAAATAGCTTAAGGCAGCAAAAGCGTCACGATTTCGTGACATGTTCCATTTTTGCTAGTGCAAATAGAGAAAAGGTTGAAGACGCAAGAAGTGTCATGATTTTGTGACAAAGTTGTAGATGACGTCAGCAAGAGGCAAAGGTGTCACGATTTCATGACAAAAGCTGAGAAGAAGGCTTTGAAGTCTAAAGCGTCATGATTTTGCGATAGAGTTGCTGATGATGTCAACAAAAGTAGATGTGTCATGATTTCATGACAAGAGCAGAGAGGAAGGTCATGAAGACTACAGTGTCATGATTTCATGATAGAAGACATGATGACGTCAGCAAAGTCAGGTAGTGTCACGATTTTGCGACAACAGACCAAAGAAGGTGCACAACAGGCAGTAGTGTCGTGATTTTGTGACAACAAGTAATACAAGGTGTATGACAAACAAAGGCGTAGCGATATCATGACATGTAGTTTCATGAAGAAAAGCTACAAGATAGTAGAGGCGGTTGAAGCCAACAGAGTTAACCTTTGCCGACGAAGTGTAAGGTTGTGCAGTCAACGATTGTTTTAAGGATATACAGCCAACTAAGATCAATAATTTAATCATGAATTATTGCTATAAAAGGAGGACTATTTTTGAGTTTTAAGTGTCGAATGTGTGTGTTGAGTTTGCGCAAGTGAAGTCTGCTGTGTGCAAAGAGTAGTCATATCGAATCGATCGAAGTGTGACTTTCACAGAAGCAGAGTGTAGGAAGAAGTTCGATCGAGGAGAAGCAGACTATGTGAAGAGGGTGCTATTGTGGTTGCACATAGACGCATAAGTTGCTATGCGATCGAGTGCTGCAGAATTTACACAGACTGTGTAAAGAAAGTAGAGTATGCGAAGACTGTGCCGTGGTGGATGCGCAAAGGAGTAGAAGCTGTTGGTATTGTGACTTTCGAAGATAGTGCATAGAAGTGAGGAGTTCGATAGCCGAAGTGCTGTTGCATTTTGCGAAGATTGCACTACTGTGTTTGTGTAAAAGTTGAGAAGACTGTGCTGCTGTAGTTGCACAGACAGTGAAAAGATGTTTTCAACCAAGTGCAAAAAAGAACAGAGGAAGAGGACAATTGTGCCAGATCGAAGGACTATGTTTGGTGTAGATAAGAGGACCAGCTTTGCAGTGACAGAGTTGAGGACAGAGATCTCTAGCCAGAGCAAGGAAGACAAGTGTTTTCTGTGGATAGAGTTCCACTTGCTAAGGGAAAAGGAGATAGAGGTCTTCTAGAGGATCACCAATAAAGTAGAATTAGGGGAAGGTATCTCCTTTGAGCCGAGGCTCATAAACATTGTAATCGGGAAGGATTCCTAGAGGACTTTGATATAACTTTTAGAGGAAAGTTTTTATCTATGAAGTAGCCCACCTTGGGTGAACCACGTTAAAATGGGTCTTCTATGTGTGATGCTTTCTGTATTGTTTAATATTATGTTGATGCCACTGCTATCTGAAATTAAAATTATTAAATGGTTAAGTCTTATACTGTTCACCTCGCCCTGTAAGTATAAGTTCATGTTCTTCAATTGGTATCAAAGCAGGTCTCTCCAAAAAAAGCCTAATAGCTTAGAGAAGGATTTAATAGAGGAACATATAAATTCAGAAAAGGTTGAATTCAATATCAATAGTGAATTCTTCTTGGCCATGAGAAAGCTTGAGAAACTCAGGGAAGAGAATTTTGTCCTTAAGCAGCATTACCAGGAAAAAGAGATAGCAAGATTAGAATTGGCTCAAAGTGTTATAGATTTCAAAATTCTAGCTGAAGAAGGGAAGAATATTGAACAAGTTCTAACAGAGGTTCTAAAAGGAAAGGTAGCTGATTGTGAGAAACTAGAAGGAGAGATTATGTCTCTTAGAGTGAAGTTAGAATAGTCAACTCTCAGACAGAATATTCCATGTGAAAAGAAGGATGGCATCACCATTCATGAAATGGGGTCTTCAAGCAAGAACAATCTTCACTCTGAAGAGCAATGGATTCCAGTTGATCACAAGAAGAACAAACTTCCAAGGCATCAAAACAGGTTACATAATACCTTCCATGGATATTGTTTTTCTTGTAAAAAATTTGGTCACATAGCTATGCATTGCAACAAATCTCTGAAGAGTCATAGTAAGGAAAATGTTAACTCATTTGCACCTCTTATGAATAAAAATATCATGTGTTACAAGTGCAAGAATTTTGGGCATATAGCAAGGATGTGCAGTTTGTATAAATTTAGTTTTGAGTTCTCAAAAAGGAGGAATGAGATAAAATCTAAGTCAATGATAGTTCAAACTGCTTTTCATGCTCAAGACAAAGTAGAAAAATGGTATCTTGATAGTGGCTGTTCAAAACATATGACTGGTGAAAAAGAAAAATTTTTGTCTTTAAAAGAAACAAACAGAGGAACAGTTAGTTTTGGAGATAATAGGTCCGCAAAGATCTATGGTAAAGGGACTCTTAGTTTGGATGGGAAATCCAAAATAGAAAATGTGCTTTATGTAGAAGGGCTAAGACATAATCTACTTAGTGTGAGTCAAATTTGTGATCAAGGGCACATAGTATCTTTCTTTTCAGATAGATGTGAGATAAGTACATAATTAAATGGAAAACTTATTGTTAGGGCTACAAGGACTCCAAACAATCTTTACATGCTGAGTGAGATAAAAAGAGAAAAATGCTTTCTAACTCAAGAAGATGAGAGTTGGTTGTGGCATAAAATATTGGGACATTTGAGTTTTGATAATCTGGTCAGTATTAGTAACAAGGAAGCAGTTAAAGACTTGCCCAGAATAAAAAGGCCCCAAAACATCATTTGCGGTCCTTGTCAACATGGTAAACAGACCAGAACCAGTTTCAAATCGAAAGGGTATACATCTTCCAAACCCTTGGATCTTATTCATACTAATTTGTGTGGCCCCACTAGAACTCAGAGCATTCAGGGAGATAACTATTTCATGCTATTTATAGATGATTACTCAAGAATGACTTGGGTTACTTTTCTCAAAGAAAAATTTGAAGCTTTTGAAAAATTTAAATTTTTTAAAGAAATGATTGAAAATGAGACTGACAAGAGAATCAAATGCTTAAGATCAAATAGAGGAGGAGAGTTCACTTCAAATGAATTTGTGGAATACTATGAACAACACAAAATCAAAAGAGAATATTCAGTAGCAAGAACTCAACAAAATGGAATAGTTGAAAGAAAAAATAGAACTGTTGAAAATATGGCTAGAGAAATGTTAGATGAGTAAAAAATTTCAGATGGTTTTTGGAGAGAAGCAGTAAATACAGTAGTCCACATCATTACCAGGGCTTAACTCAGAGTCAATCATCATAAAAATCCCTATGAGCTATGGAAAGGAAGACCAGCTATAGTTAAACACTTCAAAGTGTTCGGGAGTAAGTGCTTCATCAGAAGGGAAGATCAAAATCTGGGTAAGTTTGATCCTAGGTGTGATGAGGGAATTTTTCTTGGATATTCCAGCAAAAGTAAGGCCTACAGATGCTTCAACAAAAGAACTCATACAGTTGTAGAGAGCATAAATGTAACAGTAGATGAAAAGACAGGGATAAGAGAACCAGTCAAGGAACTCAGTGATGGAATCTATCAAGAAGAATTTAGAGAAGTGTCAGATGAAGAAGAGGAAAGACAAAAGCTGCTTCCCAAAACTCCTTCATGGTATGTTCAGAAACATCATCCCAAATACTTGATCAGTGGTGATCCAAATAGCAGGCAAACAAGAAAAAGAGTCATTCCTTCACATGAATCTGCAAATGTTTCATTGTTATCTCAGATTGAGCCAAAAAAATTTAGTGAAGCATGTACAAATGATTTTTGGGTAAAAGCAATGGATGAAGAGCTAAATCAAATAGAGAAAAGTGAAACCTGAGATTTGTTTCCAAGACCTAAGAACAAGAATGTCATTGGCACAAAATGGGTATTCAAAAATAAACCTAATGAATATGGAAAGATTGTCAGGAACAAAGCCAGGTTAGTCTATAAAGGGTATGCTCAAGTCGAAGGTGTTGATTTCAAAGAGATGTTTGTGCCTATTGATCGTCTTGAAGCGATCAAAATGTTTTTGGCCCTGTCTAGTTTCAAATCTTTCAAAGTGTTTCAAATGGATGTAAATTCTGCTTTTCTAAATGGGGTGTTGGATGAAGAAGTCTACATAGAATAGCCAGAAGGTGTGTCTATCTTAGAACAGCCAGACTATGTGTGTAAACTAAAAAATGCACTGTACAGGTTAAAGCAAGCACCCAGGGCTTGGTACTCAAGACTTGATGGGTATCTTTATGAACAAGGATTCAAGAAAGGCGTGGCAGATAACAACTTGTACATTAAGAATAAAGGTGATGATATGATTATCATATTTGTCTATTTCGATGACATTATTTTCGGGGGAAATAATACTCGGATGTGCAAAGTTTTTGCTAACACCATGCAAAAAGAATTCGAGATGTCTATGATTGGAGAGTTGTCATTATTTTTAGGACTGCAGATTGCGCAATCAAAAAATGGTATATTTCTCTCTCAAGAAAAGTATATCAAAGAGATGTTAAAAATTTTTGGGATGATGGACAACAAACCTGTATGTACTCCAATGATTACAGGGTGCAATCTGAGTAAGGATGATGAATCTCCAGTAGCAGATCAAAAATTGTACAGATCTATGATTGGTAGTTTACTATACAGTACAGCTACCAGACCGGATATCATGCAGGTCGTTGGATTAGTAGCAAGATTTCAGGTAGCTCCAAAATAATATCATGTTATAGCAGTCAAGAGGATATTCAGATATTTGAAGGGCACTGTGGATTTTGGGCTTTGGTATCCCAAAGGTGATGATTTCACCCTCATAGCCTATACAAATGCAGATTGGGTAGGCAGTATTGATGATAGAAAAAGCACTAGTGGTGGAGCATTCTTTCTGGGAAAGAGTCTAGTTTCTTGGTTGAGTAAGAAACAACCTTTAGTTTCCTTATCTACAGCAGAAGTTGAATACATAGCAGCAGTGGCTGGGTGCACTCAGGTTTTATGGATGAAAACAACCTTGGAGGATTTCAAAGTCAAGCATGAACAACCTATCCCTATTCTTTGTGATAATTCAAGTGCCATAAGTATTTCTAAAAATTTGGTAATGCACTCAAGGACGAAGCACATTTCTATCAAATATCATTTTCTAAGGGAGAAAGTGCAAGAGAAGCAGGTCAAGCTAGAATATGTACCCACTAAAGAGCATATTGCAAATATCTTCACCAAACCCCTTCCAAGAGATACATTTGAGTATCTAAGGGAGAAATTGGGAGTTGTACTCTCACCTCAAGATTAATCACCTCATAAGGAGGTGGGGGAGGGACCAAGCCAAGAGGCTCTTTCTTAGTCCCGAGCCCCAAAGGTGACCCTTTGCCATTGATGACAAAGGGGGAGAGATATGAGTAAGGGGGAGTGCTTCAAGTGAAGAGAAGAGCTTCAAGTCAAGGGGAGCAAAAACTTCAAATGCAGATTCTCAGTTGTTGGATCAGTTGTTTCAGTTTTGGCTCTTGAGATATGTTTTAAGTTAAAGGTTGCCATCAATGACAAAGGGGGAGATTGTTGGCAATTTTGGGTACCTTGAGTACATTGCCTTTGCTCAAGTATAGTTGTTGTCATTGATGTCAAAGGAGCTCTTGGTAGTTGTCTTTGATGTCAAGGAGTTCTTGAAGCAATTTGATTAGTTGTCCAAAGCATGTGTTTTGATGAAGGTTTCAGTATGATCAGTAAGTTTCTATGTAGCCCAGTTGCAAAAAGATCAAGAAAAAGACAAGTAAGAAGAAGTATGCAGGCGGCTGGCAAAACTATCATGATTTCATGACATGTTTTAGGAGAGAGAAAGCACTGGCAAAACTGTCACGATTTTGCAACATGTTGGAAGGCAGAGGCAAAGCTGGAAAAACTGTCATGATTTTGTGACATGTTTGAGGAGAGAGAAAGTTCAGGCAAAACTGTCACGATTTCGCGACAAGTTGAGTTGGTAGTGTTGAGTTGCAGGAAGTGTCACGATTTTGCGACAAGTTTCAAAGAAGTTGTACGAATGCAGAAAGTGTCACGATTTCATGACATATTGAGTTGGCAACTTGCAGTTGGTGAAAGCGTCACGATTTCGTGACATGTTTTAGGAGAGAGAAAGCATTGGCAAAACTGTCATGATTTCAAGACATGCTGGAAGGCAGAGGCAAAGATGGCAAAACTGTCGCAATTTCTCGACATGTTTGAGGAGAGAGAAAGTTCAGGAAAAACTGTCACAATTTCGTGATAAGTTGAGTTGGCAGTGTTGAGTTGTAGGAAGTGTCACAATTTCATGACAGGTTTCAAAGAAGTTGTACGGATGCAGAAAGTGTCACGATTTCATGACAGGTTGAGTTGGCAGCTTGCAGTTGGTGAAAGCATTGTGATTTCATGACATGTTCCAGTTTCACGAGTAGTTGGTAGAAAAGATCTTAAGGCAGCAAAAGCGTCGTGATTTTGTGACATGTTCTAGTTTCGCGAGCAGTTGGCAGAAAAGAGCTTAAGGCAGTGAAAGCGTCGCAATTTCGTGACATGTTCCAGTTTCGTAAGAAGTTGTCAGAAAAGAGCTTAAGGCAGCGAAAGCGTCGTGATTTCGTGACATGTTTCATTTTCGCTAGTGCAAACCGAGAAAAGGTTGAAGAAGCAAGAAGTGTCACGATTTCACAACAAAGTTGCAGATAACATCAGAAAGAGGCAAAGGTGTCACGATTTCATGATAGAAGCTGAGAAGAAGGCTTTGGAGCCTAAAGCATCATGATTTCATGACAGAGTTGCTGATGATGTCAGCAAAAGCAGATGTGTGATGATTTCATGACAAGAGCAGAGAGGAAGGTCATGATGACTACAGTGTCACAATTTCACGATAGAAGACATGATGATGTTAGAAAAGTCAGGCAGTGTCACGATTTCACAACATCAGACCAAAGAAGGCACACAACAAGCAGTAGTGTCACGATTTTACGATAACAAGTAATACAAGGTGTATGGCAGACAAAGGCATAGCGATATCATGACATGTAGTTTTGCGAAGAAAAGCTATAGGACAGTAGAGGCGGTTGAAGCTGACAGAGTTAACCTTTGCCGATGAAGTGTAAGATTGTGCAACCAACGATTGTTTTAAGGATATACAACCAACTAAGATCAAGAATTTAATCATGAATTATTGCTATAAAAGGACTATTTTTGAGTTTCAAGTGTCGAATGTGTGTGTTGAGTTTGCGCAAATGAAGTCTACTGTGCACAAAGAGTAGTCGTATCAAATCGATCGAAGTGTGCGTTCAAAGTGTGACTTTCATAGAAGCATAATGTAGGAAGAAGTTCGATCGAGGAGAAGCAGACTGTGCGAAGAGGGTGCTATTGTGGTTGCACATAGGCGCATAAGTTGCTGTGCGATCGAGTGCTGCAGTATTTACACAGACTATGTAAAGAAAGTAGAGTATGCAAAGACTATGCCGTGGTGGATGCGCAAAGGAGCAGAAGCTATTGGTATTGTGACTTTTAGAGACAACGTGTAGAAGTGAGGAGTTCGATAGCCGAAGTGCTACTACATTTTGTGAAGATTGCACTACTGTGTTTGTGCAGAATTTGAGAAGATTGTGCTGCTGTAGTTGCATAGACAGTGAAAAGTTGTTTTCAACCAAGTGCAAAAAAGAACAGAGGAAGAGGACAATTGTGCCAGACCGAAGGACTATTTTTGGGGCAGATAAGAGGACCAGCTTTGTAGTGACAGAGTTGAGGATAGATTTCTCCAGCTAGAGCAGGGAAGACAGGTGTCTTCTATGGATAGAGTTCCACTTGCTAAGGGCAAAGGAGATAGAGGTCTTCTAGAGGATCACCAGCAAAGTAGAATTAGGGGAAGGTATCTCCTTTGAGCCAAGGCTCATAAACATTGTAATTGGGAAGGATTCCTAGAGGACTTTGATATAACTTTTAGAGGAAAGTTTTTATCCATGGAGTAGCCCACCTTGGGTGAACCACGTTAAAATGGGTCTTCTATGTGTGATGCTTTCTATCTTGTTTAATATTATGTTGATGCCACTACTATCTAAAATTAAAATTATTAAATGGTTAAGTCTTATACTGTTCACCCCCCCCTCTCAGTATAAGTTCATGTTCTTCAATCTTAGTTCTCAATATTGTCATCGACAATAGGACTCTCTCGTTCACTATCAATCCTATAGATGTCTAACTATTGACAAGGATCCCCCACAAGGATTGTCCATATATCACATAAAAGTTTCCTTTAGCATATGAAAACAAAATGTACCTAGAGACTAGCTTTAGTCTCTCATCGATCTTGTTGTCAAGTAAGTTTATTTTTCCCAAATATTTTGATTCTCATATTCATTACTATTATGTAATTTATTAATTTTATGTTATATTTTTTAGTTCACTCAAATCCTTATAGGAAAGGCCTCCATTTTTCACATATCATTGACTAGTTTCTATGTGCGGTGATCGATTTCTTATAAGCATACATTATTTTGTAGGGGAGGTCAACTAACATTCAAATGTGGAGGTTGGTGTATTTTGTGCATTGTCTAGCACATGAAAAATTTGATTGGTCAACCTATATATCCAACAAAATTCATATGATCTGAACAACGCCCACTCAAATAGTGGTGTAGTTGTTCTTATAACCAATTTTCTTCTTGTTTTTTGTGAAGCATACTATAGTCTATAGAATACCTTGATGCCCACATCACTCCACAAAAAACTAAGGATAGTTGTATTGATCAATGAAGAGGTGTAGGTAAAATATAAAATTTTACTATAATAATTCTTGTTATTTTAAAATAGTGTTTATTTGATAGTAATTTAATATTTACTTAAATGTAGAAAAGAGCAACCTCTTCTTCTTCTAAAAGAGAGGCTACAATGAGGGGAATTCTACTAGAGGCTACAAAATATTTTGATAGTCAGTCAAAGAAAGAAAAATAACTCAAAAAATCTCATAAACACTTAAGGTCTTCTACTTCCTCTCTTCCCCATACTACTCTTTATCAGTCACACATAAAGTGTACATCAATCTCAAAGAAGTTAGCTAGCTCTCAAAAGGTTGTTGAAGATAATTTAATTTTGGTTAATGAAATATGATATTGATCTTCTAGAATGTTCTAGAATCAAACATTCTAGATTAACATTCCAAAATATTCTATCACAATAGAATTTTTAGATTGTTGACTTTCCATATTGTTCTGGCACTACCAACCATATAGAAGCTTCTTGAAAACTATCATACTGAGTCTATAAATACGTACTTTTCCTCTTGTATAAGTGAAGCATGTGGTCCTCTTTTATTCAAGATATGAGGAATTTAATACAATGTAATGTAATGATAAATTACAAAAATAATTAGAGTACTCTATATTTTTATACTATGCCCTGATTTGTAAATTGCTTCCTTTTGAAAACCAACATTTGGTATCAGAGCTTTTGATGTTGGGCAGGTGTGTTGGTGACTGATGTATTTTTAATTTATGAGTTTTGATCTATTGTGTCTTTTTTAGGGTTTGATCTGTTATGTTTGTTATAGGGATTGTGCATCATGTGTGAGCTTGTGAAAGAATTAGTGTAGTTATTGGATGTTGTCAAGGTTATTGCTATTTTTGCTGAGGTGTTTGCTATGAGTGAAGAGCCTGATCAGCTTGGCAATTCTATGCTTGGTAGCCATAGTCAAATTTTTATGTAGTGGATCCATAAATAGGACCATCTATTTGAGGTGCAAGTTCAAGGGGAATTCACACTAGTGTTTGGCCTTATTGGATTCACATGTCACCTTATGTTCCACTGTATTTATCCTTTGAATAGTTTTTGTAGGTAAGGACATCATAGTTTTTCATTGAGCATTTTCCATGGGTGAGAAGAAGAACGTTGTGCAATTCATGCATGACCTA
This sequence comes from Wollemia nobilis, assembly GCA_028583015.1. Lineage (NCBI taxonomy): Eukaryota > Viridiplantae > Streptophyta > Pinopsida > Araucariales > Araucariaceae > Wollemia > Wollemia nobilis. Next base: position 1,276,436 of record JAQPPZ010001689.1, on the reverse strand, counting down.
GCAACACATCACAAAACATCTTGTACTATTACCCTATTCCCATGTTACTGATCCCCATTGCTAAAATTGGTCGAGGGTTTCTCTATTCTTTTTTGGTGCTTCAATCGTAGCCAATTTTAATATTTGAAGTAGTGGACGGTTAATTATGGTACCCAATACACCTTAAAGTAAAAAATAAATATATTTTTGTTAATGCCTAGTTGAATTTTTTTTAACCAAGGTTTGAGTATTTACTATTGTTGTGTCAGAATGTTAGTTTTTTACTTATGTATGAGAAGTGCTGGTTGAATGTTTACCATTGTCTGAGCAATATAAAAATCATGATGGAGTAATATTCTCAAGTTAAATACTAGTCTTATTTTTTGTGTCTCATGTTAGCGTGTATCGTTGAGCCCAAAGTATCCTATTATATATATTATAGAGCCCTATAGTTTTATGGATCAATATTTGCCAAGCTGAAGAATACATGAAGATGCCCAAAGTTATACTAAAGTAAATTTGTGCTGAAGTAAAAATATGTGAGTCAAAAGTAAAGAAGGAAAATCCCATATAAGAGAAGATACTAGCAATCAAGGATCGACATGTATCATTAAATTTAACTATTCTATTTTTTTCACAATGTAACTTTTTGTGTATAAAACTATCCTTACAAAGTTTACCCTTGATTTAAAAAATGTATTTGGGTGCATGATCAGTGGTACCTGATACCCTTGTTATTGTTTGAAGAAGTAAAATTTTAAAGGTCATAAAAATAAGTATTTCCATCATTGGAAAGAAAAAAAAAAAGAAAACTATAAAAAGTTGAATATTAAAAGAATGTGATGCCAAATAAAATTCTTTATTTTCCACCAGGAAGTGAAGATGGATATTTATCATCACTTAAGTGCAACCTAAAAATAGTTCTCAAATATTGTGAATATCACTTCAATAATAGATTTACCTTTCCTTTTGATGTTGTGAAGACCTTATACAAGCCATTAATCACTCTTGACATGCTTAAAGAAGAGTGTAAAATGTTGAAGTTCAAGCCTATGGTAGCAAACATTGCTTGTGACACAAGTGACCTAATCCTTGATGAAGAGAAAGAGAAACAATCTCGTAAGGCTGAAGCACACAAGGAAAAAGAAGTTGGAAATGCAGATTACAAGAAGAAATATTTTTTGACTACCATTGAGCATTATATAAGAGCAATGGAGCTAAATTATGAGGATATTTCCTACCTCACAAACAGAGCAATTGTTTATTTGGAAATGAGATAATATGTTGAATGTATCAATGATTGTGATAAAGCTATTGAAAAAAGAAGAAAACTTCGAACAAATTATAAAATAGTTTCTTGGGAATTGACTAGAAAAGGAACTGCATATGTTAATATGGCTAAGTGATCTAAACACTTTGATCTAGCAATTGAGGCATACAAAAAAGCTTTGGTAGAAAACCACAACCTAGATACATTGAAAAATCTTAATGATGCTAAAAAAATACAAAGAAGGAATTGGAGCAACAAGAGTATTTTGACCTAAAGTTAGCATAGGAAGATATTGGGTTCTTTGAAAAGCACACAAGAGGTATTAGGTCTAAAATAATAAAAATTATGGAATATGATGGTGAAGGTTTGGGAAGAAATGGACAAGGTATAAGAAAGCCCATAGAGCTGACCATAAGGCCAAAGCATGGTTATGTCGGTCAAACCAAAAGTGGTGAAACAAATTTTGTGAAAGGAGAAACCTATGAGGTGGATGAAAACTTAAGAATAAATTGTTGCAATCATTGTGGTCAATCATGACATGAGGTTACTTGGTGTTGGAATTTGCATCCATGTGAAATTTGTGGTGTAAAGAATCAGTCTAAGAATTATTATCAGCACAAATATGAAATAACCAACAAAGTATATGTTGATTATGGATGGCTAGATGTGATAAAATGGAGCAAAATAAAATAAATATTGAGTGGATTTTATTATCAAAAGAGCAAAATAAGATATAAAAGAACCATTGCATTATATTGATTTATAATAACTATAAAGTCTTTTTTGATTGAGTAGTTGAGAGAGGCCATAACAATGACTACAATTTATAAAAACCTTGTTGTAAATGGGAACCTAATCAACTATGTATTTTAGAGGTAGGTGGTACCCATATGTCCTTGTGTTTTATAGAGGAATTCAACAAAATAAATTTATGGAGGAATGTTGAAGATAAATTTATTTTGGTCAACAAAATATGGTGTTGATATTCTAGAATGTTTTGGCATGGAAAATTCTAGCTTAACATTCCAAAATATTCTAGCACATTAGAATTTCTAGATTGCTGACTTTTTAGATTGTTATGGCACTACCAACCATCTAGAATCTTCTTGTAAACTATCATACTGGGTCTATAAATACAGACCTTTCCTCTTGCATGAGTGAAGTAGGTGGTCCTCCTCTATTCAAGATCCTAGGAAGGTAATACAATGTAATGTAATTATAAATTGCAGTAGAAATTACAATAATTTGTATTTTTATACTCTATTTTTATGCCTTGATTTGTAAATTGCTTCCTTATAAAAACAATAGAGGTAATGTGACACGAATGTTTTAGTGTAGTCTTTTTCATTAGGTTGATTTTATTCATAGATTTATTTAATTTTTTTGTTATATTTTAGGAAAACATAATGCACACCCTTTAGAATCATCATAAAGTATAATCAGTTAAACTACATTGGTTGACTTGCAACATAGTATCTTGATTTTAGTTCATTTTTAACAAAAAAATCATAATATTTATTTATTTTGTGTAGGAGCACAATTTCACTCAACTTCTCACACACAATGAACGATGTTGCTACCACCTCCATCACAACCACAATAGATGAGATATCAATAGCGAATGTGTGGGAAGCAACTATTTTTTGGAAGAAGTTGAGGAATAGCACATACAAAGACACTTTTGGATCTTCCAAATATTTTGATTGGAATGTATAGTATGTGTGGCTTATTATAATTTGAAAATCCTCAACTTGAATAGGATGTCTCAAGATATTAGGCCTAATATTTTTAAATTAGTCGATGCATGTCATCATACACAACAACATACGAAAGCAAAGTAACCTGAATAGGTACCAATAGTTGTTGGGAGCTCTTCCCCTCCACAAGAAACCAATGATGTTGTTCCTCTTTTGGATGATGATAAATTGAAATTTCCACCAACTATGATGATAAATTGAAATTTCCACTTCTATTGAATGACATCTCTAGGTTGAGAGAATGAGAATATCAAACAAAAATTTTAGTTCAAGAGCTAAACACCTGATACAAAAATTTTACTCAAAGAGATAATATTTTTTAATGTTTGAACTAGAATAAGAAAAGGTTGATGCTTTGTTAGATTAAGCTCAATATAGAAATGTAACGACCACTACTAGATATAATGATGAAATTTTAAATATTCTTCCAAATAGATTAGAGAATCTAAATGCTAAATCTTAGATATTATAATCAATAGGCTATTGATAAGAAGGTTAATGTTGTAGAGGTTGGAAAATTAGTTGATGATGTAATTTCTGATAATTTTGTTTTTATCATTTTATTTACTTTTATGACAATTTGTAACTAATATTTTATAATTTATCTATTTTGTAGTCCAATTTTGAAAACCTAAAGAAACATGTTGAGAACCTCAATGTTTATTTGAACACCACCAAAAAAAATATGTACAAAGTGATATAATTGAAGGAATGCTTAACTTACACCATTATAGAGAATAATGTGTTTAGAAAGATTATCATTTTGCATAATTTAGATCCCAATATATTGCTGAGGCAAAGAGAAAAAAAATTATCTTCAATATCTAAAGATTATTCTACCAAAGAGCATAGGGCATTGATTTCAAGTTTATAGATAGTGCAATAGGGCCTTATCAAAGCTGGTGTACTACCACCAGATGTTGCTGATTAGAGTCATGTGTAAAGTGAGTTTGATACAACAAGAGTGATAGCATTTAATACTTCTTTAGATGTGAGATTTGCTTAAGGATTGGTAGGGTGAAAGTGGTCTAAAATATCACTCTTTTTGTAAAAATTTATGTAATGACATTATTCAAATTAATGAAAATACATTTTTCAAATATGTGTTATACAATTTTAGATAATTATTCTATTTTATGTCTTTTTGTAAGATCTATGTAACCATTCACCAAAAGCATATTTTATTTTTGTAAAAAGTTCACTATTTTTGTAAAATGTGATCTAATGAAATATTATTGGAATTAATGAGTTTTTTTTTTTTGCAAATATGTGTCATACAATTTTAGGTTATTGTATTATTTTATATCTTTGCCAAGTGGGCTAAAATCTCACAATTTGTGTAAAAAGTGATGTAATGACATATTATTCGAATTAATGAAAATACATTTTGCAAATATGTGTCATACAATTTTAGATAATTGTTTTGTTTTATATATTTTTGTAAGAGCTATGAAACCATTCGTCAAGAGCACAATTTTTTTTTTTTTAAGTTCAGTTTTTTTTTTTTTTTAAATGCGATCTAATGAAATATTATTTGAATTAATGAAAAACATTTTGCAAATATGTATCATACAATTTTAGACAATTGTTTTTTTTTATATCTTTTTCAATATAGTTACCATATTTCAAATTCAAGTGTTTACAACAAAAATCAAATATTATAAACTTTTCTTAAAATTTCTATGATTACTTTTATAAAATATGACACCAAAATAATACTATAGAAAAAAAAAATTATGATATAATTTGTAAAAATTTTGTAAAAATTCTATGATATCATTTATAAAATTTGACATTGAATTTTTTTTATAAAATCAAGAATACAAAAAATAAGTTAACAAAATACAATGGAGGAAGTTGAAACAAACACTAATCAGTTTGTCCAAAATCACTAGTATGCATAGCTGATCCTTGTGTTTCTAAAATATGATCAATGCAAGTATCATTATCTTTGTTATCATGAATATTTGTGATACCTCTTCTATCTACTAGGGATTTCCAATATGCCAAATATCTATCATATGGATACTTGTCTAGTTCATAAATCTATTACAAAATCTAGATTTCACAAAAGATAAAGCACTAAAAACATTTTCATCATCTACTTATCCCAAAATAATTTTTTGGCATAATTCATATTTAAAAAAATATTCATTCATTGTATACTATAAAACACTACTTGGATATAATTTCTTTCACAAACTTGTTAGAGAACTCAGTTCATTCAGATTAGTCAAATAGAAAATTTTATACACCATTGTCAATCCAAAATATGATGATTGATTTTCAAAAGGGATTTATTTAGAATACCATTTATCATGATACCATTGAATTCCACACATTTAGTAAAATATTTAACAATTATACCCATATACTTGATGAAAAGTTCACTTGTAATATTGCAATCAGTACTAAGATCTCAAAATATGGGGTTAACCACACCTATGGCCTCAAGTAGCTTATCTCTTTGAAAATGGTCTCTTATTTATCTTATCAAGGTTTTTGCTATTTTTCTCAATTTAATCCTCATATTCAGTAGAACTACATCAAATATGTTGTGTTATGGGCATTTGTTCAACATCATTTATAACTATTCCTGATTGCCTTTCAAAACAATATAATTTTATCTACTTTCCATGAACATTAATGCAAATATTATCATTGATATTGAACTTCAAAAAACTATTTAGATTATCGGTATTAGTTAAAATTTTCCAATATTTGAACATAGGATCTATAAAATTTATACCCAACAACATAAATTATTGATACACACATATTTGTTTTCTAATATTGATAAAATCAATAATATAAATGGATATTTCTTGCACAAGTTTTGTCAAAGTATTCATTTCATGCAACATTGGAAGAATACCACATAAAGTGAGTAGTGTTTCCAAGTATATCATTTGGTATAACAAATCCTTTGCCTTATCAATTACCCTCCTATTATCATACATAAAATCTACTAAGGATTGATATTCATTAAAAAATGTAGATGCTGGTTGAAATAGTGAAATCCACCTCGTATCCAAATATTTTAACAATTATTTTCCTAAGTAACTCCTAGTGCAAATAATTGAAACTTTGTAAACCTTTTTAGATTGCATAAAATATAAGCATAAATTTCATGGATGAGTTCTTTCACTCTAGCAACATTTTCAAACGTGTTCACAATTTTGTATGCAAGATTCATTATATGATCCATGTAATGAATGGGGATCAAATATGGGGTAACTAATGTCTAAAGTCAAACACAAAGCTCATTTTTGTGATCTTGCATTACAACAACACCATCAAATCCAATAAAAATTAACTTACTAGTTATTGTTGTATCATCCATTCCTGTCATATCCTTTAAGCTTCTTACAACATCATTGTAAAGGTTTTTTGCATTACTATTATCAACCATATTATGTAATTCTAGTAAATAAGGTTATCTTAAATGATGCTGAAATATCTAAACATATATGCATATCCAAGTTGTGTTGTCAGCAACAATTACTTCATCAATTAAAAGAAATAAATTTAACATTTTTAACCTTCTCTCTCAGACCCTCCTCAACTAAAGAGAGACATTTTACCATTTTCCATCCACTATGATCTGACCAATGGGCACTAGGAAGGTTATGCACATCTTCTAGTTGAAATATATTCTTAAAAGTAATAAAATTGGACATTGGTTTACCTTTTTTAAGAATAATATATAGGACAATAAACTACAAAAAATTTTAAACTAAAGTGGATTTATGAATTTTTTGAAATTGTGCTGAAATAATTCTACCATTTTGAACAATAATTTTTGTTGTTTCATCTATTTTTCATAGTCTTGTGCATATATTACATGTATACATTCAAAAATATTCTTCCACCTTATTGTTTTATTAGTTTTTTCATTACTTTCTTTTACTGTTATATAAAATTTTCTACTATTTTTTTCTATTGTATCTAACTTAAGTTGCATCTTATGTTCCTTCTCTAGTTTCCAACTACAAATAATGCATCTACATTCTATTGGCATATCATTACCATACTTAGGCTACATCAGTTTAATAAATAGATATTTTGATGACCATTCAAGCTAAAATATACTTCCTATAATCAACTTGATTAAATTTCTACATTTAGGTTTTTAAGAAGAATATTCCTCAAAAGTTGGTGTTGGGTCAATATGGTCCTTTTATTTTTCGATTGGTGTGCTAGTTTCTGGACTCTCTTCAAGTTGTTGCATATTTTTCTTAAGAAATTTTTCATGCTAAGGTATCCCATGCTCAAGAATATCTTCAAGTGGAGGTATGTCAAGGTCAATTGTGTATTTTATAGAAAAATGTGTTCTATATCATTGTTTGATACTACTTACAATATTTACTATTGAGTAGCTAAAATAAGTTTATACCTCAAATTTGTGAAACTATCAATAGCTCCTTGGATTTTGATATTTGGCTAAAATATTTTATGATACTCTTGTTTTCAAAATATTTACCTCTTTCTTCTATTGAGAGTAGGTGCCATTGAATATGTATAGTAAAATGTATTTTATGTCAGAAATAAACATGATAATGAAGAAAATTGATAGAATTTTAGAAGTTCTATACGATATAGGGAGGTTAAAAACCTGTCAATATCATTGTCATTTTTTACAGTTGGTCTTCTTCACCTTAGTACCAATCATTTCTTGCTATCAATATTTTTTTATTTAATACTGGTCATTTCCTACAACTTGTCTTATTCACCTTGGTTTCTACTACTAGTCTTCTTCTCTTTAATATCAATATTTTCCTACAACCAATCTTCTTCACCCTGGTTCTAGTAATTTTTTATTGTTAGTCCTCTTCCTTTTGCTATTGATTAATTTTTGTTGTCGGTCTTCTTCCCCTGGTGTCGATCAATTTTTACTACCAATACTAGTTATTTTTCTTGTCTTTATTTTTCTCTTTGCTTCCACCTGATTTCTATTACCAATATTCATTCCCTGGTGTCAATCAAAATTTACTCCCAGTAATCTTCCTATGGTATTAGTTAAAAAAATTCTCGATATTCTTCCTTCCGTGCTAATTTTTTCTCTCTGGTATTGGTCATTTTCTTATGTCAGTCTTCTTTCCTCTAGTTTTGGTTGTATTTTACTGCTAGTTAGGTTCGCTATTTTACTAATTATTTATGGTTGTTGTAGGGTTTTTTATTCTAAAGGTCATTTTTCAAGAACTTTGAATGAGTATGAGTATAATTTTTGAATTAGGTATATATACTAGTGGTATAAGAGATAAATTTGGCAAGATAAATAAATTTTATATAATTTAAAGGTAAAAATATCCATAATTTAGGCAAGAGTGTTTGGCAATTTAAAATTAAAAATGATGATATTATTATCAAAGTAGGGTGAACCAACCCTAAAAACGTTTTGATTCCAAAAACTTTGGGTGATGGGCCGATGTCAATGGGCCTATTTTTTGTAAATTTCAAAATTTAAAAATCCTAATTGTCACAACCCATAATTTCATCCCACTTATATATATTTTTTTGTCTTGCTAGGGAATTATCACAATCCTACCCAACCAGGACTCATTTGTGGAGGTTGAATTATGTCTTTAGTGGCCCTTAGCTAAGTTATTTGTCTCATCTTAGAGATGAGTCAACTTATCCCTCTAGAACCATCAAAGAGTGCACTCATCTCTACACCTTACTTGTTGAGTGGTAATTTTTCCCAAGTGCAAAACCACACTCACAGTTAGGATTTTGATTAGAAAATTCTCTCTTGCAAAGAAATGAACATTTCCCCAAGGTTGTTTTTACTTTAATGGGTGTATGTATATTTGTAATATGAGTGCATAAAATACCTTAGTGTTCTACAAAATAACTGTTAACAAGGGGTTTGTTCTGGTGTTACTTTGTTATGCAACATTATTATTGTTCATGAAACCTGAAAAGAGAATAAAGGTGATTGGCCTTCATATGACCACGATGTAGAAGTAAAGTTACTTTTATCTTGGAAGGTTTTAGATAGATTTTATCCTTCTTTGTTAAGCAAGTCTAACCAATTTTATCCTTTATTAAACCTTGCTTTAAGCATGAAATAAAAGATAAATATCTACCTCTAAAATGTGAATCTAAAAATAATGAGTGGATTTATTTCATGTTGCTTTGAGTATGAAAGGAAGTAAGTGTGCATGAGTAATTTCTAAAATGTGATGGCATTTAGAATTCCATATAAATTACCCCCCCTTTTATGAAATTGATATTTTCATATAGGGAGAGTAATCTATTTTTGTAAAGCAAATAAATGTAAATCTTGAAAATTCTGATTTTATTTAAGACCTGTGAAATCATGCAAAACTAAAACTACAAAATTCTTATTAACAATATGAACTTTAAATAATTTTAAAACTCTGTCTTTGCATTGAAACAAAATCAAAATTGTTTTAAATAAAATTTTAAAGCTTATTCTTTAAATCTATGTCTCTTTTTTTGAAATTTTATATTTTTTAGATTTTTTTATTTTATTTTGAAAATATATAAAAAATGAAAACTTAGGGTTAGAAAAATAAAATAAAGATAAAATTGAAATGAAATAAATTACTGCAACTTATAAATCACCATGGGCCCTGCAATGTTAGTATCCTGCATAGAAAACCACCATTAAAGTGACCCACATTCACACAATCCAACCTCTAATGAGGTTTGATATCCTAAGGAAAATATAATATATTAAAATAATAAGTAGATTAACCAAAAATATGCATTAAAACCTGCAGGAAACTTTAATATATTGATATTGATATGCAACTGATTTGTTTAATAAGCCTACTAAAATGCAAAATACAACTTCAGCCATTGACATCATATGGTAAACATCTAATCCAGTAGAATGGGACGAAAAAAATCCAAAAACAGATTCCATTTTACATTCAGTACTGCTTTCAAAAATTTCAACCCCGTTTTTGTGCTTTGAATCACTATTTAATCTTCTTAGAAAACCCTCATCCTCTTTCGAAATGCTTTCTTGGATATTTTTATATTTTCTAAAAATGCCCTCCCTTATTGGTTTTGGATGTTCCCCTTCACCATTGATAGCCCCATGTGGTTATCGTTATGAAGGCGTTGCATCCAGATCTGTAAAATTTGTATCGATAGCAATATTAAGTAGAATCATGTCCTATGTGAGAATGCACCTATGTAATACACCCATACATTATGTCCATTACCTTCCTCGTGAGACACTCCAATATTGTACCTATTAATTATTGCTGGTGAGCTCTATTATTACCTTTTTATTCTCCTATGAACACTACTAAGTAACGTCTACTTTCCCTAACTGGCACACCCATAACACTACGTTGATGTTGTGAAACTATCACTAAGTCTCCCCAACTACTAAAATTTATCAATATGCTACTGAGCTTGACTTTACATAAATTTCCAAATATTATCACTTGATCTATCCATACCTGTCGCATCCATGTTGGTATGCATCACCACTTTCTTCAGCATGGTCAAGGCCACATTAGCATCCCAATTAGTAGCCACATGTTATTTATATTCACTGCACTACCTCAAGAATTTTAGGTGTTGTTTGTTGTAGTTTATATGTATAATTAACAAAGTGAATTTTGATCATAGTTCAATGATCCAACCTTACCACTTTAAACTCATAATTCATCTGCTCGATTCCATCCCTCACCACACATGCTAACCATAATCTGGTCTTTACTCCATGTCAATCACTCAATACATATACATAAGTAGTGTGGCTAATATTTTCACACTGATTATGAAATATTCAATGCATCTCAACACCTTTGAATGAGCTGCTGCTACTAAAAATTTGTCAGTCACCGATGGTCCACCAATTCTTTGTAATATCCTTTGCCCTATTATCACCTATGTTTGATGTTAAGATCATTTGGTTCTAGTGTAAGTTTACATGCTCCTGAATGCAACATTGAAACTATTGTTGTTATCCCACAAGCATCCATGATCCAATTTAGCTGAGATATCATCTTGGGTTTTAACCAGTGTCACACTACTCCACTTGTTCACTGTGGTAATTGTAAACTCTTTGGTGGTAAATTTTCTATTTTATTCCATGTTCATCCTCAAATCGCTTCTGAACATGTTGTCCATCCGGTCAAGCGTGGTCCACATCATTGTATACTCATTACCCATGCAACCATCATTAATCACCATGATCTAATTATACAATGGCCTAGCTATTTGGCTTCACTAACCTGGTATTGAAATGTATACACTATTTTTATCTGAGTTATCCACTACAATTCCACATCATGTAGTTTGCTTGTTCAAGTTATCTGTTGATCGCACTATTAAATTTCCTCCTTCTATCAATTGAATTTTTTGGATCATCTCTTGCATCCTAAGGTCATCAACGATATTGCTATTTCTAGTTGGTCTACCCTTGATGCCACATCCCATGTTATACGTGTTTCTTTTCACACATGGTGATATTTCGGTGTATTAAATGGCAATTACACAATTCTTGAACTTGCTATTAGAATTCCACTGAGCCTCCTATATTATCTATTTTGTCTAGAGTACCAATCACCACCAGCTCTTATTTCTTCACTTTGATCACAAAGTTTCCAATAAGTCTATCTTCATATAAAATTTTGATGAATAATGATCAATTCTTATTGCCCAAGAGCTACTATGTATCTTCTGTTAAAATCAGTATCAATTACAGTCTTCTTGGTCTGCATAATCATCCATTACAATCCTTTTTGCATGTGATGTGGTACATTTCTACATCGGCCCTATTGGCTGCCAGCCTTGCCATGGGGTCACAGTCCGAATTCAACCATGTCATTCATCCATGGTTTCAAGTCTTCCATGCAGCCAATCGTTGTCCTTATCCCCTTTCATAATCATGGATTCATAATCATGGCTTCGGATTTATCCTTATCCAATACTGTGAAGTTGAGCTATACCAATAATTTCTCTTGAATCTAAATGATATGTTGTGCTCAACCCTAGAAACCCTGAATACCCTCTTTGACATGTCATAATATCTACATCAAAAATTAGTCTGGCTAATCTGGTCATTCCCTAATAGGTGAAACTCTCATTAAATATGCATTATCATTATGTTTGCATGTGCGATTGTAGCTGCATTCATTTGTGGGTCCATAATCCAGTTGTATAAATTATCCATTGATCCTTTATCAATTGTATGATTTCCAATTTGATGTGATAGCCATCAACCATGGCATCACATTGTACATAAATTCATTCTCTCACTGGGTCTTCATTTCATGCCACACTAGATTCCATTGGGTTGCCATGTATGTCCCACTCACCACATGTTATGCCATCCGGGATGGAGAAACTCCACATCGTTGGCACGATGCCATTCATATTACTACATCAACATCCATTGCATAACTATCTACCGATATTCGTCACCCACTAGCTAGATCCGAGCCCTATGAACAAAAAAAAGAGTTTCCATTAGATGGCAATTTTAATATAAAACTTAGCTTAAAACCTTAAATATCATCCTAATGCAATTAAAATTTAAAACCTAAACTAACAAGAAACTAAGATTAAAAGCGATAAAGACAAAACTAACGTAACACTAAAATAAATAAAACCAAACTAAATAAAAATTAAATTAAATTAAAACATGAACTTTTATTTTATTTTATTTTATATTTTTATTATTTTTCTCTTTTTAATTTTTTATTTTTTAATATGACAAATATATATATATATATATATATATGTTTTTTTATTTTTATTTTTAAATTTAATCTTAACTAAACTATTTGGCCTAATTTAGAGAAACCAGGGAATAACATAAAAATAAAAATAAAATCCAAACAAAAACACAACAAAACCCTACACAAGAAAACAAAAGACACAAAAAAAATGAACCTTGGAACTATATCGTAAAACCACAGATAGGGATTTATCAAAAATGTCAATCAAATACAAGTGAGCTTCCCAAAACCAAAATTTTAAATGTGGGTCCCCAAATTTGGGGCTATTTGTGGAAAAACCACAAAAAATGGTGACTCTACTGAGGGATGCTCCTGAGAATTCCAAACAAAAAATCTAGAATATCTAGTTTTGAGATCCACAAGCCAAAGGTTAGAAATAAAATTATTCAGCAACATCCAAAGATGATAGGGATAAACAAATTCGATCGAAAACACATGAACCATTGCTTTAGCTAAGTGTTTGAAAGTGCTTTCATTCTGGTATTCTTGACACTATTTAGAATCCATCATATGTCTTGCATTAGGCTATAAAAATATGACTCATGAAGAAAAATATACCTTTGCATTGCTCCACAACCAGTTAGGTGTTTATAGCCCCGGAGGAGATGACCTTACTTACCTAGGTATTAGATGAATTTGTATTTGCATTTTTATAAAAATTGCTCCACTGTTGATCAAACATCCATAGCCCTGGTGGAGATGTCCTAAACCATTTTATTTATTTGGCCTTTTTTTTATTCATCATTGTGTTTCTTTGCAAGCTTCACCTACCACCTAGGTTAGAGATCAAGTAAGGCTAAATATTGAGTACACAAATATTTTCACCTTAATTTGAAAACCAACATTAACTTCATCCTTCAATATTTTAAGACATACCCATTAATATGATATGTTCATGTGTAGCCTTAGTAAACGATTCATTATTCTAAAATTCACAATCTTAGTCCCCAACATCTAGGAGCAATTACTAAATAATTCTATCTCCTTTTTCTTGATCCACATGATAGACAATTCATCCTTCAAGAGGCCATAAGTCAATAGCTACCACAAACACTACCACCAATCGAGGGAACAAACCAAAATGTAAAACTCACAAACCAAAACTTAGAAACAAACCCAAAACCTAATATAATACAAACTTGACAAGAAAAAAAACACACAAAACTCACCAAACCAAAAGGTAAACACACAAAAACCAAAAGCTATATACAATAATATACAAGATGAAGCAAAAATTTTGGCTATCACTTCCCTGGATCACAAACATGATTAGCACACTTTAAAACACATATAACATGATATGCATGCCAAGTTTTACAAAAATACAACCAAAGTAAGATTAGGCCATACAATACCACAACTCTCACTTTACCACTCTCACATAACCATTTCTATTCAAGTTTATTAACAATTCCATGTTGGACATTTGATTCATTAAACTTGCACATGAATACATGATTTTCAACTATTTATTACTTATTCAATGAGATGTGAATTTTAGGATTAGATTCATTTTCACAAGCATGTATGATTTCCTTTAAATAGGAGGCTATTTCTAAAAAATTTAAAACACAATCAACATTTAGGTATTTAGGCCAATCATACTCCTGCAATAATTTACAAGCATCTAGAATATCTACAAAGTAATAATCATTATAATCATGTATCCTATATTCCCTTATTAGTTATTGATGAAACTGATTTAATAATTTAAGCATGTCTACTTCTCTTTCATTTAACAAAGCAATATCATTAGTGGTTCAAGAAAAAATCCACTCTAATTCTTCATTCACTTCTAGTGGCATTTCATCATAAATAGCATTTGAATCCAATAAATGATTATACAAATTTTCACCTAAAGCTTGGATGTTTGGACACAAACGTTAGATTCTACCTTTCGAACATCTTCATTTACCAACACTTGGTGAGACCTTGTGATGTTTTCTTCTTCTTCATAGGCTTCATCATCATTATCTTGTAATACATCATGTGATATAGTGATTTCAACATCCGACATATTAAATGAAACAAAAATTTCATTAATAGGAATGTGAGAAAAAAATAAGTCTTCATATCTTTCCAAACCATTATAATAATCATATTATAAACCCATGGGATGAAATTCTATTGTGTTTTCCAAAGGTGTATGATTCTCTAATTATTCATGAATTATAGGCTCTTCATGCAAGATGGCAACTTTAGTGTCCTGCACATGAGATGAAGGAAACATTTCACTAGTATTCATGAAAGGAACACATTCCTCATACTCTTCCCAAACATCATCACAATTATCTTTTAAGATCAAAGAATCAGATTCTATCAAGTATTTTGTATAATCTTTAGATTCATCTATTGATTCACCCTCTTCAACTTCAAATAATTTGTCTTCTTTAGATTCACCTTCCTAAACTTCTAAAAATTCATCTTCCTCAGATTCATATTTTGGTTATTCAAGGGTTTCTTCATTGGGATCAATTCTTATATGCAACCTTCTTATGTTATCCCAAAACTCATTTTAAAAAGTGACCCTAGGCCAATCTCTAGACTTTAATTGATCATCACCATCCTCATTGATGGGTAGTGACCTTGAGACTTGCACCTCATCTTGGATGATATCTAAGTTGGTTGTAATATGTGGAAATTCAAATTTATCCCTTTGATTGCTCACTTTAGGCATTGTTTGATTCAATAATACTATATTTTATGGTTGGTATTGGTTGGAATCTCTAGCTACCGAAAAACAATCCTTTATGGGAGAAGGTGGTTCCTTAACTAGATTATTTGGTATAATTTGATTGTGAGCCTTAGGGTTGAGTAATGATGATCGACCCACATCCATACCTTTTGAAATCCACCATTGTTCTACTATTATTGCCTCATTGTAGGCTCTAGGTAAGGATGGCTCTTTAAGAATTCTTCCTAGAAATGTAGAAGTAAATGGGTCTAAGGCTTCTAGGTACACTTGGATGGCTTATTATTCTAAAATTATGTAATGAATCTCCATATCGGTGTACAACCTATGAAACCTATCATTAAATTGGCTTGTGGACTCATTAGGTTCTTTACAAATGGAAAAAAAGTAATTTAATATCCTATCCGGATCAATAAAATTTCCAAACTATTTGAGAAATGCTATCTCTAATTGATATCAATAGGTGATAGAACCTATAGGTAAACCGATATACCAGTCATATGTAAATTCATCTAATGTGGATGGAAATATCCTAAAAATAATATCTTCATGTATGATTTCCACATGAATTAAAATGCTTTTATATCCTTGAATATGTTCTTCAGCTGATTCCATTCCATCATGCCTAAACTGAGGTAGATTACACATAATATCTATAGGTATATGATGTGAAGGCCCATATATGTTTAAAGGACAACCTATCATTTTTGGAGTGAATATTACCTTTTGAAAACCTTAAAGAATGTAACTTAGCATCAATTTTTTTAGTTAAATAAATATATCTTGCAAAGAAACATGAAATGACTAACAACTTTCAAATGGTTAGACAAATAAATCATCATGTTCATCTATTGTAATGCATTAATTAAACCATATCAATAAAGAACATTCTCCAATTTGTAAAAGGGTTAACATCCATGCATCATGAATTAAAGGACTTTCAAATCAATGAATGTGACCAACAAAACCTCATTAGTCAGGACCAATGCCTTCCAATAACACTCACATGTAATATGAAAAAATTAGCATCTATAACAAAAATAACCAAATCATGCCCTCCTTCTAGCACTAAAATGTTGACTAGTAATTTTTTCCAAGTGCAAAATCACACTCACAGTTAGGATTTTTATTAGAAAACCCTCTTGCAAAGAAATGAACATTTACCCAAGGTTCTTTTTACTTTAATGGGTGCATGTATGTCTGTCAAATGAGTGCATGGAATACCTTAGTGTTCTACAAAATAACTATTAACAAATGGGTCTGCATTGGTGTTACTTTATTTTGCAATGCTATATTGTTCATGAAATCTAAAAAGAGAGTAAATATGATTGGCCTTCATATGACCACGATGTAGAAATAAAATTATTTTTAGCTTGTAAGGTTTTAGATAGATTTTATCCTTATTTGTTAAGCAAGTTTAATCAATTTTATCCCTTATTAAACCTTACTTTAAGCGTGAAATAAAATTTAAAGATCTACCTCTAAAATGTGAATCTCAAAATAATGAGTGGGTTTATTTCATGTTTCCTTGAGTCTGAAAGGAAGTAAGCGTGCATGAGTAATTTCTAAAATTTTATGGCCTTTAGAATTCCATATAAATTACCCACCTCTTATGAAATTGATATTTTCATACAGGGAGAGTAACCTATTGCTATAAAGAAAATAAATGTAAAGCTTGAAATTCTGATTTTATTTAAGACCTATGAAATCATGCAAAACTAAAATTGCAAAATTCCTATTTACAATATAAAATTTAAATAATTTTGGAACTCTACCTTTGCCTTGAAACAAAATTGAAATTACTTTAAATCAAATTTTAAAGCTTATTATTTAAATATATGTCTCTATTTTTGAAATTTTATATTTTTTAGATTTTTTCTTTTTATTTTGAAAATGTATAAAAAATGAAAAGTTAGGGTTAGAAAAATAAAATAAAGATAAGACTAAAATGAAATAAATTACTGCAACTCAAAAATCAACATGGACCTTGCAATGTTAGTATCCTGCATAGAAAACCACAAAGTGACCCACATTCACGCAATCCAACCTCTAAAGAAGTGCGATCTCCTAAGGAAAATACAATATATTTAAATAATAAGCAAACTAACCAAAAACATGCATTAAAACCTACATAAAATTCAATATATTGATATGCAACTGATTTTTTTAATAAGCCTACTAAAATGCAAAATATAATTTTAGCCATTGGCATCATATGGTAAACATCTAGTCCAGGAAAATGGGAGGAAAAAATCCAAAAATAGATTCTATTTTGCATGTAGTCCTGCTTCCAAATTTTCCAACCCCATTTCTATGCTTTGAATCACTATTTAACCTTCTTAGAAAACCCTCATCCTCTTTCCAAACGCTTTCTTGGATCTTTTTTTGTTTTCTAAAAATGCCCTCCCTTCTTGGTTTTAGACGTTCCCCTTCACTATTGGTAGCCCCACGTGGTTATCATTATGAAGGTGTTGCACCCAGAGCTATGATATTTATCTTGATAGCAGTGTTGAGTAGAATCCCACTCCATGTGAGAATGCACCTATGTAATGCACCCGTCCATTATGTCCATTACCTTTCTCGTGGTACACTCCAATATCATACTTGTTAATTATTACTGGTGAACTCTATTATTACCTTTTCCTTCTTCCATGAATATTGCTAAGTAACATCTTCTTTCCCTACTTGGCACACCCATGTTCACCCTCAAATCACTTTCAATCCTACTATCCATCCGGCCAAGAGTGGTCCACATCATTGTATCCTCATTATCCATGCAGCCATTGGTCATCACCGTGATCCATTTATGCAATGGCTCAAATATATGGCTTCATTAACCTGGTCTTGAAATGTATACACTATTTTTATTTGAGTTATCCACTACACTTTCACATCACGTAGTTCACTTGCTCAAGTTCTCCATTGATTGTACTATTAAATTTCCTCCTTCTATTCATAAAATCCAAAGGATCATCTCACGCATCCTATGGTCATCAACGATATCACTATATCTAGTTGGTCTACCCTTGAAGCCACGTCCCATGTTCTACATGTTTCTTTTCATGCATGACAATATTCTAGTGTAAAAAAGATAAACTACACAATTCTTAGACTTACTATTAGAATTCCACCGAGCCTCCTATCTTTGCCATGTTCTATAGAGGACCAATAATCACCAGCTCTTCTTTCTTCAATTTGATCATGAAGTTTCCAACAAGTCTATCCTCGTATCAATTTTTTATGAACAATGATCAATTCTTATTGCCCAAGAGCTACTATGTATCTTTTGTTAAAATTGTTATTATCACCCTGAAAAGTCATCTACTTGGTCTGCATTATCACCCATTACAATCCATGCTACGTGTGATGTGGCACATTTCTACATCAGCCCTATTGATTATTAGCCTTACCGTAGGATCACGATTTGAATTCAACCATGCCATTTATCCATGGTTTCAAGTCTTCCACATGTCCAATCTCTGTCCTATGACTAGGCTATAAACTTAATATCCTTTTGCAAGCATGGCTTAGGCTTTGTCCTTATCTAATGGCACGATGTTAGCCACCAAGATATCTTGGTAATTTCCCTTGAATCTAAACGATACATTGTGCTTAGCCCTAGAAACCCTCAATACCCTCTTTGCCATGTCATAATATCCACATCGGCAATTAGTGTTAGGATCCTATATCCTAACCCTAATTATTAATAATAATATAATATCCTAAGGTCATATAATTGATAATATAATAATTAATTATTCATTAATTATTATATTATAATATTAGGGTTTAGCATAGTCATAATAATTAATTATATTAATTATTATGAATCATCATGATGACGAGATGTAGGGTTGGGGTTAGCTATATATTTTCCAATCATTCATTCAAAGGATCCATGCAAGAAATATAAAATATATTTGATTTATACCCATTGGAGATATTTTTGTACCAATGCAAAAGTGATTCAAAATCCTATTTAATAATATTTTATTTATTAATTTATAAAATAATTTCTAGAACCTTTAGGGTTCTACCATCTTGTATCAGATCATTATTGATCCAACCATGTGGACCAAAAAGTTTAGAAAGAAGTTAAAAAATTAAAGATAAAATTTTGGGAATTGGGGAAAGCGCAATGAGAATGTTTAGAAAATATTTTTAGTGTACAACATTTAAAATTATAGAAAACACTATTAGTAAAAAAAATTTGGAAGAGCCCATAACCTAGAACTTCCAAAAGTATTTATTGCACTTTCCGAGAAAGAAAAAAATATATTAAAATCTAAAAATGTAATTTTTTTTTTAAAGAAATGCACTAGGAAGAGGAGGATATCAAGGATGAAGGCTTGCAAAAGTTATATTTTACAGAGCTACATATGAGTGATGCACATAGACATAAAAGTGACTTTAATCTTGCTAATTGTAGCATATCGGCTTCTCAAAGGAATTTAAATGCTAATCAAATCAATCATTTATTAAATAATAATCTTGCTAATTGTAGCATATCGGCTTCTCAAAGGAATTTAAATGCTAACCAAATCAATCATTTATTAAATAAGAAAAGTAGATTGCAAGGAATTTGTGGTGAGAAGGACATGAAATGCAGTTCTGATCATCCTCCTCCATGGCCACCTCCTCTTATCTCTCTGAAAGAAAAATATAGTGGTAGT
The DNA here is from genome assembly GCA_028583015.1 of Wollemia nobilis. Lineage (NCBI taxonomy): Eukaryota > Viridiplantae > Streptophyta > Pinopsida > Araucariales > Araucariaceae > Wollemia > Wollemia nobilis. Next base: position 1,256,334 of record JAQPPZ010001689.1, on the reverse strand, counting down.
CTCCTCTCCTGACATGACCAGGGAGGTTTTCAAAACCCACCATGATGCTTTATAGTGGTAGTCTCCTCTCCTGACATTACTAGGAAGGCAAACACCAGGTGATCTTTCACTAGAAAGATGATCCTTATCAATAACAAGTTTGACAACTATATCAAGTGAAATAGTGCATGACGTACATACTTGTCAAACTATATAACAGCACCTGTTTAGCTCAATTCTCAAATATCGTTCAATATACCATGTCTTAGGACTGCTACATTCATAAGATTATAAATCTAAGGTCAAAATTTTTACTTGTTACGATCTTTGAAAAAGAACAACCCAATCTATTACTGCGCGATTTCAATTCATAATAGTAAGCATTAATTATATCCCAAATTAATAAAATTATATTTCCAACATAATCAACATTATGCAATTGTAGTGGGTTAGTCGAAAGAATTTATCTAAAATTAAAGAGAATGTCTCATAAATAATTTACATTTTCAGGACAGTACTACCATATTACCAGATCACAAAGTGAAAAAGTGTTTTTACGGTTGATATTTTCATGCCAATACATATCTAATGAACACTATGAAAATAAGACATATAAATCAATTCAAGGTTTGTGCATGCCTACGCCCAATTGAATGACACTCAATCAAGAAACAACAACGCACAACATAATTATTAGCGGTAGCAGTGGTATATGCGTTATTATGATATTTTTCCCAAAACAATACATTTCTACACTCTTGCGGTTCATAAAGAAATGATAATGAGAACACAACTATAATAGCAGAGGAAAATATGCGATAATGTACATGAATGGAACCAAAAAAAAAATTGGTGCTATGCTTGTTTTCATAAAGCATGATACAAGGAAGAATGTGGAGTCAGAACATAACTATTGTGAAGTTAACTATGTACCATATCTGGAACTTCAAATCCATCGAACACGCGGCACTTGGTGGGCCCAAACTTGGGTGAGAAAGAAACTCGGAGTCGTTCATTTCTGACTACTGTTCTCTCCACAAATTCAGAACTTCAAGGTAAAATATGATATATCAAAACTCCAGGCTGACTCAAAAATGAATGGAGATTATACCATTGTGTAGCGGTAGAGCACAAATTGGAATGGTATGGTTGTGGTGTCATTATGGTCTGGATATAGTAATTGAACTTAAAATTTACACAGCAACATCAACAGTTTCTTCTTCAAGATGAAAGCGGAGTATGCTCCTTGGTAACCAGCCAAATTTACCTTCAGCTGATATTATTTTCAGAGGATCAAGATCAAATGAATTATTGGACAAACGTGCTTAAGAAAGTGGGGCATTCAAATATGCTGTAATTAACATTTTCCCACACTTAAACAACTTTCCTACACACAAAATGGTGGCTCTTTTGGATATTTACATTTAATCATGGATATACCAATCATTCCACCTCTGTGATATTTACAGTAGCATAAAATTTTGGCAGACATGTTAGACAGTGAAGTTTATGTTTGATTCGAGAGTCATTATGGCTTCATAGACTGGAAATAGGAGAATTTAATATAAACTTAACAAAAGTGAAGTATAAAATTGATGTAAATTCAATTAACGTTAACATGATGACTGTGATGGATTGTTATTAAAAAAAAAAAAGACCCATCATGCATTACCTCAAGAGGGAGTATTACTAGCAAGCCAATGGTATTACAGACAACAGACAATAGGTAAGAGTACTTCCCAAAACTTGGTAGGATATACATATGAAATGATAAACTGGACAACAACAAATAGGAGACATGGGACAAAGCTTAAAAATTCCTTGAAATCAGAACTTAAGACATGGTACACTGAGAAACAATTATCAGTGAATTAGAAAATATTAAGTAACATAATGAAGAAACCATCAAGGATTATAATAGAAGGATGTTCAATTTGGTTTAAATGCTAGTGCAGTTGTTGCCCAATGATTGTTTCATTCAACAAGGATAGGATAGTAGGAGTTCAAGAAAGGTTTGAATATACATGTGTGTGTACCTATGTACACCATATAATTGGATATTGGAGGTAGAATAGCAAAATTGACTACTAGATGATGAAGACAACATCAAGCTGATCACTAACATGTGCAGTAAGTTAGTGCAATAAAAAAAAACAACAGTAAAAATGACCAGTCAGATATTGCACAAGGACTGAAAGGCGTAAGACAGTATCTTTTTTTGGGTGGGTCAAGAGCCAACAAAAATCAATAAAACTCTCTTCTGTTCTAGCTGTGGAAGAGAAGTGAAAACATCGCAATAATAATCTGGTAGCTTGCCACAGACCACAGACAACGTCGATCTAATTTTTCACCAATTTCTAATTCATAGTAATTGCACTGATGATAAGAGATCACCCATATATTTTGAATGAATTCAGTTGCAATTGAATCTGGGTGCTCATTTCATATCTAGACACTCTGGTGATCGAATCCAGTTTCATGGTGTAGTGGTTAACACTCTAGACTTCGAAGCCAGGAATAACTTAAGAAAAAGGACATTGATTCGTAGGAGCCTGAGCAACCTTGTGTCCTTCTGTGGAAATCCAATGAGTTACAGCATAGAAGATGGTTCAAAGTTGTAAAACATAGGTTGGAGATCTGGGAGTGTCCAACCCAATGACCATTGTTACCTAAGATCAAAGAAAAGAAAAACATAGTTTGTGGCGAGGATCCAACGACTTACAACAGTGATCTATAATGATCTATTGAAACTAAAATCTCCAGTAGCGTGTGAACATAGGCCGCCACATTGAAGGTTACAAACCAGCGAGGGCACAATGAACATTTGTTTATTTTTTTTGAAAAATTGTTTTATTCCAGCTGCATGTGGATATTTTTCACCAAGGAGGACATGATATGGGGACTGTAATCTTTGTTTGATTTTGTTAAGTAATAAACGCTTAAGGGACAGTTACAAGAACTGCATTTTCTTTAACTTCATTTTCCCTCGAAGACAATATATAAAATACTGTTTTGTTTCTTTCTTCATTGCTTCATTTCTCCCTGTAAATTGCTCTGCAGACTCTGTTTCATTTTCTCTGCAGACTCTATTTCAGATATAATTTGTTCTGCATTTGATTTGTGCTTTATTAGAGTACTGCATATTTGGGTTTTGTTTTTGGAATTATGTTTCGCAGGCCCAAATTTTCAACAAATGGTATCAGAGCCTAGGGTGATTGGAAGAGCCTAGGTTTGAAGGAGATTGCAAGAGATGGTAGCAAGTAACCATCATATTACAGTTCCTCCATTCAATGGGGAACTATATGATTACTGGGCAATCAAAATGCAAACATTAATGGTTCACAAAGAAGTGTGGGATATTGTGCAAGATGGATATGACGAGCCATAAGATTGGAGTGTGTTGACTACACAAGAACAAACCGACATGAGGGAAAAAAAGAAGAAGGATGCTCAAGCCAGATTTTTGGTTCAAAGTGCTGTAGATGAAAGAATTTAAAAAAAAAATGCATTTGCTAAAAGTGCAAAATAGGCATGGAACATACTGTAGATATCATACCAAGGCACTAGCAAGGTGAAGTTGGTTCGTTTGCAAAATCTACGGAGGGAGTTTGATACCTTGCAAATGAAATACAATGAGAAGATTGTTGATTTTCAGGTTCGAGTGCAGAATACTGTGAACCAGCTTCGCATCCATGGAGAAGATATTAAAGATCAGGCAATTTGTGAGAAGGTATTAAGATCTTTACCTCTAAAATGGAATTTTATTGTTACTGCAATTGAAGAAAGTAGAGATTTATCCACTTTGAGATTGGATGATTTGATGGGTTCGCTAATGTCGCATGAGAGTAAATTGGAAAAGCCTATTGAATATTTAGAACAGGCTGCATTTTCAGTGAAGGCAAGGGTTGAAAAGGGCAGCAGTAGTTCCACTTTACCCCAAGAGGAAAAGGAGTCCTCACGTGGAAGAGGATATGGATGTGGAAGAGGCTAATTTGGAAGAGGTCATGGCCAAGGTAATGTAGATAAGACAACAATCCAATGTCGTTATTGTAAAAAATATGGGCATTCCATAAAAGAGTTCTGGAAACTACAACATAAAACTGCAAATTCTACAAGTAATGATGGAGAGGATGCTAAAATAAATATTTTTCTCTCAACTCATGCTACTGATGTTCTAATCATATGACCAGAAATAAAGAGTTATTTATTGAAAAGAATGAAATGGGAAAAAACAATGTGACATTAGGGAATGATCAAACTATTGATGTTTTTGAAAAAGGAACCATGGGTATTCAAACTAACCAAGGAGAGATAAAAATATTAATGATACATTCTATGTTCCTGGTCTGAAACATAATTTGCTAAGTGTAGGGCAGCTATTAGAGAAAAATTATGAAGTTTTATTTAAAGATAAAGCTTGCAAAATCATTGACAAAAATGGAAGATTGGTGTGTGAAGTATCCATGACCAGAAATAGAATGTTTCCATTACAATTGCAACAAGTTAGTACTAATATGTTGAAGGTTTCAATTGATGATTGTAATTGGTTATGGCATGAATTTCAAAGCATAGAAGCTTTTGTAAGTGAAACATATGGTACGTGGATTACCACACATTTTAGTACAGGATGAAATATGCTCAGCATGTGCACTTGGAAAATAACACAGGAACAAATTTTCAATGGCAATGCAACGGAGAGCCTCATAACAATTGTAGTTAGTTCATGAAGATATATGTGATCTCATGCAAACACCAAGTCTTGGTAATCATTTTTATTTCCTCACATTCATAGATGATTATAGCAGAAATATTTGGGTATTCTTTTTGAAGCATAAGAGTGAGGCATTTGGCTGTTTTTTGAAGTTTAAAGCAATGGTTGAAAAAGAAAGTGAACTTAGTATCAAAATTTTAAGAACTGATAGAGGAGGTGAATTTACCTCAAAAGAATTTATGGCCTATTATGATAAAAATAGAATTAAAATACAGTTAACAGTTGCTTACACACCACAACAAAATGGTTTGGCTGAAAGAAAAAATTGTACCATAGTAGAAATGGCAAGGTCTATGTTGCAAGCCAAGCATATGGGCAATGAATTTTTGGGAGAAGAAATTGCCACGACAATATATATTTTGAACCGAAGCCCAACTCGTATAGTATTGGATCACACCCCTGAAGAATCTTGGTCGGGATGGAAGCCTAGTGTAGGCCATTTAAGAATTTTTGGATCCATTGCTTATGTGCATGTTCCAGATAAAAAAAGAAAAAAGCTGGATGCTAAGAGTGAAAAATGTATTTTTGTGGGATATTCAAAAGAAACCAAAGCATATAGGTTATGGAATCCTACATTGCAAAAATTGATCTTTTCTCGTGATGTGCTATTTGATGAAGGGGAAGTTTGGAAAGAAAATAAGCAGCTAGAAAAACCAACAGTCATTGATGAAGAGTTTACTCACCCCACCATTTTTTCAAGCAGTAATTCAAGTGAAACTTCTCCTCCAAGTTCTCCAAGAAGAAATACAAGCAACAGTTCAAGTGCAGCTTCTACTCCAAGCCCTCCAAGAAAATTTAAGAGTCTTGAAGAGATATATGAGAAGACTGAAGAGGTAATTTCGAATCTAAATTTAGCATTATTTTCATATATTAAAGTTGAACCAACAAGTTATGAAGATGCAGTGAAAGAAAAGGTATGGAGTGATGTCATGAAGGACGAATTGAAGATGATCAAGAAAAATGACACATGGGAGTTGGTACACCTTCCAAAAGGAAAGGAATCCAGTGGAGTCAAATGGGTCTATAAAACTAAGTATAAAGTAGATAGAACAGTGGAAAAGCATAAAGCAAGATTGGTTGTAAAGCTATATGGTTGAAAATAATTTTGAAGGAGTTGAAGCACTAGCAAAATTTTTCCGTCACAATTTTTTGTGATAATAATTCCGCAATTGCTTTGTCTAAAAATCTAGTTTTTCATAGTCGTACAAAGCATATTGATATCAGGTATCATTTTATTATTTTATTCGGGAGCTTATTGAAGAAAGTCATATAGCCATAAATTTTTATCCATCTAAAGAGCAAGTAGAAGATGTGTTCACCAAGGTGCTGCCCAAAGACGGTTTTGAAAGGCTTAGGATAAAATTGGGTGTTATTCCCTTAAGCATTAAGGGGGATATTGTTAAGTAATTAACGCTTAAGGGACAGTTACAAGAACTGCATTTTCTTTAACTTCATTCTCCGTAACAGAACTGTCGTTACCATTTTTGCTTTTCTTATATAATAAGCTTTTGGTAATGTATGTAGTTGTTGTTTTTCCCTCGAAGGCAATATATAAAATATTGTTTTGTTTCCTTCTTCATTACTTCATTTCTCCCTGTAAACTGCTCTGCAGACTCTGTTTCATTTTCTTTGCAGACTCTGTTTCAGATATAATCTGTTATGCATTTGATTTGTGCTTTATTAGAGTACTGCATATTTGGGTTTTATTTTTAGAATTGTGCTTCGCAGGCCCAAATTTGCAATAGATATATTCATGATATGCCAAAGCAATTGCGTGGATAAACCACAACTAGACATCACAAGGCAATCAATCTGTCACAGTACTTTTGATTTGAAACCTCTTGTGCCACCACGATTTTTAACAATTAATTATATTTTATTTGTAATGTTAAATTCATAATCTTAACAACTGTCTGTTCAATCTGAAAGATAAACCAAAGAGTGTAATGTTTGTATGGCACAACTTGCCACTGGTAAAGGATATAACAACAAAAAGAAAATTAAAAAAATTAAAAACTAAAAAAAATAAAAATCAACAACAATAATAAGAATGGGTGAAAACCGATTGCCACAGATGTTAAAAGGAATCTTATGGTGCACTTTCATAAGTGCAATAAGTGGAGACACTTTGCTCGTGATTGCACAAATGACCAAATCCAAAACTTATGTACATAAAATGGACCTAACAATCATGATGATCATAAGTACGTCAAGATAAAATCTACCAATTTAATTGACGTAGATAACTATGAAATCCTAGTAGTTACTAGGACTAGAAAAAGAAAAGGAGAAATAGCTTATGCAAGTAGCAGCTAAGGTTGTATATGAATGATATAGCAGAACAATTGATAGGACATAAAAGAATAGAAATGACTAAAGAGCAGTCCAATCCAAGCAAGAAAACAAATATGAGGAATGAAATAATGCAATAAGAACCACAATGAACCAATAACCAATAAGAGAACTATGAACACTCATAAAAGACCAACAAATTTAGTTCTAGAGAAGGATGGAGCTGACATAAAGACCCAAGGATTAACAGAATCTAACGTGATTATTTTTGGAGGTCCAAGATAATATTCCACCCTTACCATATGACAACAACTAGGAGTATGCACACTACTAAAAGCTCCATTTCAACTGAGAATGGTGAATCAAATCTGAGTCGTATACTATTGTCCAAGAAGTCATAATGGCAAAAGGTACTATCAATAGATTGTGCAGCCATGAAAATAGAATAATAATTATCCTACTATGATGCCATATTGGGTAGGCCATGGCTGAACCAAGTCAAATCCTCTACACGATTTGGCCAAGACAACCTCATCATCAAGTTAGGATATTCAAGTGTATCCATGGATACTAGACAAAGACCAAGGAAATATAACCATGAAAACAAGTTTTGAATAGCAGAAGTTTAAAAATGAAGACAAAGAATTACTGCTCCTAGAAAATTGTTCATAGATGAGGAAGAACCAATATTGAGGGACGAAGTAGTTTTGAGCAAAGAGTTTGCACAATCCTCTCCTGCTAGCTCAAGAAACTCATTATACTAGAACTTCAAGAATTATCACTTGAAGAAACCCTATACATACAAGCACTGATTTACATTGAATAAGCCTTAAAATTTTAGGCAACAGAAAGATACATTTCATATGAATCACTAGAAACGACTACAAGACGACTTTTGCAATGATTTTTACAACAATTCCTCCATTCTCGCTTTGAGGACAAAGCTCTTTTAAGGAGGGTGGCTTGTTAGGATCCTATATCCTAACCCTAATTATTAATAATAATATAATATCCTAAGGTCATATAATTGATAATATAATAATTAATTATTCATTAATTATTATATTATAATATTAGGGTTTAGCATAGTCATAATAATAAATTATATTAATTATTATGAATAGTCATGATGAGACGTAGGGTAAGGGATATTTTAAATCATTCATTCAAATTATCCATGCATGAAATATAAAACATATTTGATTTATACCCATTGGAGGGATTCCTGTACCAATGCGAAAGTGATTCAAAACCCTATTTAATATTATTTTATTTATTAATTTATAAAATAATTGCTATAACCTTCAGGGTTCTACCATTTAGTCTGGCTAATTTGATCGTTCCATACTAGGTGAAACTCCCATTAAAGGTTTACTATCATTATGTTTGTATGTGCTACTATAGCTGCATTTTTTTGTGGGTTCATTGTCTAACTATGAAAATTATCTGTTGATCCCTGCTCAACTGTGTGCTTTCCAATTTGATGTGACAACCATCAACTACGATGTCACACTGTACATAAATCCATTCTATCACTCGGCCTTCATTTCATGCCATGTTGGATTCCATCGGGTTGCAACATATGTCCCACTCACCACGTGTTATGCCATTCAGGTTGGAGAAACTCCACATCGTTTGCATGATGCCATGCATATTGCTACATCGACATCCACTACATCGATGTCTGCTGATATCCACCACCCACTGGCCAGCTTTGAGCCCTGTGGATGAAAACAAAGAGTTTTCATTAAATGACGAATTTAATATAAAACTTAGTTTAAAACCTAAAATATCATCCTAATGCAATTATAATTTAAAACCTAAACTAATGAGAAACTAATATTAAAAGTGATAAAGCCAAAACTAATACCTAGGTGTTGTAGGTGAGTTGGAGAGGAGAGGGAAATCCTCCAAGAGAGGTCCTAGGTTCAAATCTCCACCCTACCAAAAAGCTAAATTGGGTATCCAAAATCCAATTGATAATGTTGGTGTGGGCAAGGTCGAGTGCGACTCCTGGGTGACTTTGATGATGTAGAACCCCCTGTTCGTGGTCTCTCAGACCAAGGCAGCCCCGCAAGGGGTTTTTCGCTTTTAAAAAAAAAAAAAAAAAAAGATAAATCCAAAACTAACCTAACACTAAATTAAATAAAGCTAAACTAAATGAAAAATAAATTAAATTAAAACATGAACTTTTATTTTATTTTATTTTATATTTTTATTTTTTTTTCAAATTTTATTTTTTTATTTTTTAGTTTTTTATATACCAAATATATATATATATATATATATATATATATATATATATATTATTTTTTATTTTTTATATATTTTTTTATTTTAAAATTTAATTTTAACTAAACCATTTGGCCTAATTTAGAGAAATAATGGAATAACATAAAAATAAAAACAAAATCCAAACAAAACACAACAAAACCCTACAAAATAAAACAAAAGACACACAACAAAAATGAACCTTGGAACTACATCATAAAACCACAGATAGAGATTTATCGAAATTGTCAATCAAAGACAAGCAAACTTCCCAAAACCAAATTTTTAAAGGTGGGTCCCCAAATTTGGGGCTAGTTGTGGAACAACCACAACTCTTACATAATTCTATCTATGTAAGGGTACTAGGTGCAACATAATGTAAGCTATCTATCTCATTCTTATAATGAGTTAGCTTATCCTTTTTTCTATCAAAAGGGGAGTACCAATATCTACAACTACATAAGTCCATCTATGTAGGTGCACTAAGCACTTTAGGATTAGGTTATCCATATTATCTCCATGATCAGCTAGCATTTCCATCATAACTCTCATTTCATGCCTTAATATGTTGGTAATTTATTAAGTACCTCCCTTTTATATTATTAAGGTTCATCATGCAAGGATTAATCAAACATGAGATTCATTTATCATATTTCCTCATTCCTAGAGATGCCTTCCATTTTTATTAATATAACATTCAAAATTGTTGCAAGAACTACTTGTAATTATCCCATGGAGTCCTCATAAAATAAACTATAGCATAATCTATAAAATTAAAATAAAATACTCCTTTGATTTAAGAGCATGATAGTTTCATTAGAAATTATAACAAGGCAAACACACATGAATACATAACACCTCATATATCCTAGAAAACCCCCAAGTGGTGAAAACCTAACCTCAAATTATTTTCTCTATTTATTTCATAGAATTATTGGTTCCATACATTGAGTTAAAGGCACCCCATAATGCCTTTACTTCCAACATAAGAATTCCCTAATTCTTATGATATTACAATATGAATTAGTCCTTCAATTCATAAATACAAATTGGTTCCATACATTGAGTCAAAGGCACCCCATAATACCTTTTCTTCCAACATAAGAATTTCCTAATTCTTATGACATTACAATATGAATTAGTCCTTCAATTCATAAGTACAAATTGGTTTCATATCGATGAGTCAAAGGCACTCCATAATGCCTTTTATTCCAATATAAGAATTTCCTAATCCTTATGACATAGCGATATGAATTAGCTCTTCAATTCATAATTACAAATTGGTTTTATATCATTGAGTTAAAGGCACCCCATAATGTTTTTTTTTCAACAAAAAAGATCCCTAATCCTTATGACATAACAATATGAATTAATCCTTCAATTCATAAGTACAAATTGGTTTCATATCATTGAGTCAAAGGCACCTCATAATGCCTTTTATTCCAACATAATAATTTTCTAATCCTTAAGATAGTGCAATATGAATTAGTCCTTCAATTCATAAGTACAAATTAGTTTCATATTATTGATTCAAAGGCATCCTATAATACATTTTCTTCCAACATAAGAATTAGTATTTAATTCCATCTAGGAATGTTTTGTTTCAATGCCAACCCACATTAGTATTAAACACAATAATAGCATATTATGATAAATCCTCCTACCATTGTATCAATATTTATATAGAGCAAAACCCTAAGTATTATTTAAATTTAGTGATAAAATAAAATACTGTGATAGATCCACTACTCACAGTCCTTATATAATCCACTACACACAATCCTTATGTAATAACCAATTACTAAACCATATTTGAATTATAATTAGACAATTGTTAACTTATCTAATTCACTTTAATTTATTAATAACCATAATACTATGAAGGATCCACCACAACAATATTTTTGTAGTAAATCAAACACTAATCCTTATTTAATTTATAAAAAACAACCATAAATTTATTTGATTCATTAGCAAAAAAGTATCACAAAAAGGATTTTGTTGATCTGCAAGAGTCAACCCATGAACCATAATAGTCAATCGAAGAAAGAACAACAACCACAGTCTCCAACTCATGTAAGGCTCAGTGAGGAGTCAAAACAAGCCTTAAAGTGCCTAGTGCTCCCCTTGTTAGTTGACCATCACTCAATGGTCAAGGGTGCCATCGAGTTGGGGGTCACCCAAGTGCCAATTGATGGTGTTGAAACCCCCTTTTACATATGGATTTGATTGACCCATTGATTATTTTATGACTGCCCTCCTTAGGTTGATGTGTGGTAATTTGCATATGGCTATATTGTAGGTTGTTGCACTCCTTAAGGATGGTTTTTTTTTTTTTTTTAAAGTAATTTTAAATCCTTATCCCACATGCAATGGTGGTTTCGCATTAGCACCATATTAGACAATAGACTCCCTTAAATGGTTGACCACCACTCGGTGGTCAAGGGAGCCACCAAGTGAGGGTTAACCTACACTAGTTGGGGGTGCATATATGTTGACACATGGTGTGTTGAAGCCATATGATGACTTGGATAATCCCTCATGAATTCTTTCACCATCAATGACCCATTTATGACCTGATATGTGGAATGTTGTGTTTCTTTAGTTGTTTACCTTTGGTTGTCACCTATGATTATTTGTTGCTTGGTTGATCGAGGGCATAAAATTGATATAAAATCTTTTAAAGGTTAATGTGGAGATTATCCCACATCTTATTATGGGAGCACTTTGAGATTTAAAATAGGTGAGGCCGCTCCAAACGGCCCGCTTTGAGGATGAGCCAAGAATAGCACACCACCGCTAGTATTCCATTCCTCCAGCACAAAACAGAACCACCACCAGACCCCCGTTGGGATAGCTCTCTCATAAGACAAGTACATATGTTCCCATAGTAAATAAATTTAGTGCTTTGCAAAATTCTATTTCTATCAAGGACATTGAGGAAGGGGGGATCCTAGGGAGCTCTGAGCCAATGCCCATCCCATCGATCCTCTAAACACCTTCTATCATCCCTCCCTGACCTTACTAGACCATTCCCCTAGCCAAGAAAACTCGCATACCCTTCCATCCTCAACCCCTAGCTCCCCTAGGAACCCTTCGAAGCCTCCCTCCAACCCACCCAATATTTCTCCTTGCCCGATCCATGAAACCCTAGCCTCACTAGCCCCCTTTGATCCTGTCACCTCTAACTATGAGCATGAGGATATGTTATCCCCTAATAAAAGGAGCCCCAAATAGACCCGAAGATACAGAAAATCCTAGATGGATGTGGGGAAAGAAAAAAATAAGGGTAGACCAATAGATTCAAATAGAAGGAATAGAGACACAACAAAAGACATACTCGATGGGACCCAAAGAATGCTCTTTCAGGAAGGGGTAAGCAAATCAAAGGATGAAGTTCAAAGAACCAAACCCCCTGCTCAGAAAGGAAAAGGTTTAGGAAAACCTCCAAGAGTTCTAAATGAAATCCCTCTCCTAGAATATGAGAGGACTAATTGGGGAAGCCAAACAAGGACTAGTTTCAGCCATGAGAAGAGAGCATAACTCAACTATCTTTATAATTCAGGAAATAAAACTAGGCTATCAATGGTCACTCAGCATTACCATAAATATCTGGCAAAACTATGACTTCGTGCACTCCCCAGTGTTCGAGACATCAAGAGGGCTCCTTTTCCTATGGAACCCTACCAAAGTCTAGGGAAACCTCATTTCAAGGTAGGACAGGATAAGCACTATTCTATTCCAAGATACTAAGTCCCAGTTTTCTTGGGTAATGTCAAATGTGTATGTCGCTAATTCACCCCTTGGAAGGTAATCTCTATGGAACACGCTCACATCCATGAGGTAAGCCTTTGAAGGAACCCCGTGGATCCTGTTCGAGGATTTCAATTCCCCCCTACACTTTAGTGACAAGAATAGTGGAGCCATAATAACTCATAGGGATACTGAATCTTTTAGGCACTTCATTGATTCAAATGCCCTCATGGATATCCACCTCCAAGGATCCCTCTTCACCTGGAGAAATAGAAGGAAATGTGGCAATCTCATCCAGGAGCACCTAGACAGATTCCTCCTTTTCTAGGAATCCCTCCCCTAGTTTGGAGATGTTATTCTATGAGCCCTCTCGAATATCTATTCTGACCATAGCCCGCTGTTGTTAGAATCATATACCAAGCCACAGTTCAAGACTCCCTTCAGATTCGAATCAATGTGGACCCACCACCCTGACCTCAAGGGGCTTATTGATTCATGGTGGAAGCAAAAATTCCTAGGGTCTGCTACTAACAAGGTCACCCAAAGAATCATATTCATCAAAGGAAACCTGAAGAAGTGGAACAGGGAAACCTTCGGGAATATATTTGAATCTAAGTAGCAGGTCAAATCCCAAATCAACCAGATTGAGGAAACCTTTCATAGAGGGGAAGGTAGTGATAACCTCAGGGATGATGAGTGTAACCTATTGGCCGAGTACCACAATATCCTCTCTAAAGAAGAAATATTTTAGTGCCAAAAGTTAAGGCAGTTGTGGCTTAGGGAAGGGGATGCCAACACCAAATTCTTCCATATTTCAACCCTTAGGCACAGAGGAGTCAAAAATATCAAGAGACTAGTCACTCAATATGGGGAAGCCACTTCAGACATACATCTAATCAGGGACGAAGTTGTTACCTACTTCAAAGCCCTCCTAGAACTCTCTTCTTCCCATTACCCTTTGGCTATGGAATCCCTCCTTGCCAATATCCCCACCCTCATTTCTTGAGATTCCAATGAGTTCCTCCTCAACCATTTGTACCATGAAGAAATCTACCAAGCCCTCCTTTCCATGAATCCTGACAAATCTCTCGACCTAGATGGATTCCCATCCAAGGTTTTCTAGACCTTCTGGGATGTTGTGGGTCCAGACCTCTATGCTGCATTCAGGGAAATGCAATCTTCCAAAACCATTCCTATAGATGTTAACTCCACGTTCTTAGCTCTTATCCCAAAGGAGCTAATGCTTTGTCCCTCTCATACTATCCCCCCATCAACCTTGGCATTATCATCTACAAAATCCTTACCAAAGCCATAGCCACCAGGCTATCCAGCATCCTCCCTGCCATCATTTATCCATGTCAGGGGAGTACAGTCAAAGGCCATAACATTCTGAATGGGTTCATCACCATCCATGAGCTGATTAACTCTGCCTAGATGTCCAAGACTACTACTTTTTTCCTCAAATTGGACATGAATAAAGCCTTTGACAAGGTCAATAGGGAATTTCTCAGCCAAGTCCTCCTCAAGTTTGGGTTCCATGAGGTCTGGGTGAATCTGGTCTATAGTTGCATCTCCTCTTCTTGGTTCTCGATTATGGTGAATGGTTCCGCTCCAGGCTACTTCTCGAGTTCTAGGGGCCTGAGACAAGGAGACCCCCTGTATCCTATATTGTTCATCATTCTTGCTAAAATTTTAGGAAGAACTATCAAAGAAGCCTGTTCTAGCAATAAACTCTCTGGCATCAAAGTAGCTTCAGGGCTCCCCCCCTCAACCCACCAATAGTTCATGGATGACACCTTTCTCGCAACCAAAGCCTCCATTGCAGATGCCATCGTGATCAAGGATATCCTTAACCTCTTTGAAGAGGCTACTAGGTAGAAGATCAACTACACCAAAAGCAAGTTGTTTTTCATACACACCTCGATTAGAAGGCAGTGTAAGATTACCAAAATTCTAGGATGCTCCATAGCAGACTTCCCAACCACCTACCTTGGTCTTCCCATGTTCCAAGGAAATGCCCACCTTGGCATGTGGGAGAATGTGGTGGACAAGATCTGAAATTCTCCTCTCCAGCGTAGGGAGGGTAACCCTAGTAAAATAAGTCTTGCAAAGTATTCCCACGTATTTTTTATCAGTTTTTAAAATCCCAGTGACCGTGGGTGAAGCCATTGAAAATTTTTAGAAACAGTTCTTGTGGTCAGGGTCCGAAACCCATAAGAAGTTCCACCTTATGGCTTGGGATAAAGTTTGTACCCCTAAATATCAGGGAGGCCTAGGTCTGCACTACATCAATATCACCAACCTAGCACTCCTAGACAAGCAATCTTGGAGAATGGTTACCAACACTAGAACTGAGTGGGTGAAAATTATGAAAAGAAAGTACGTCCAGCATCAGACCTTTCTCCAAGTCACCATACCTCGCAACTGCTCCCATTTTTGGAAATCCATTTCAATCTCCCAAAGCATCATCCACAAAGGGTTTGGGTGGATTTTGAGTGATGTCTATAACATCAACTTCTGGGAGGACATTTGGGTTGGGAAAGAAACCCTCAACATCAATCCCAAGCTGGTTGTAGTTAGGCATCTGAGCGACAGCAAGTTTAGGCCTAGAGTTATTGATTTTATTTCCTCTAACCAAGGGATCCATGATTTGAAGTCGATCAAGTTCAGTATTACTAATGATACCATCGCCATGACAGTAGAAGGGATCCAAGAGGTCCTAAGGTCAGTTTTTCTCCCCCAGTCCAGGAAGGAGGATGAACATTGTTGGAATGGCACCATCGATGGGAATTTCTCAATCAAGACTATGTCTCACCTCTATGAAAGGAAGGTCATTGGGGAAGGCTCCAATTGTGGGAAACTAGTTAACCAAAGCATATGGCTCAGGTCTCTAATCCCTAAAATAACCCACTTTTGCTGGATAGTTGTTCATAATAAAATCCTCACCATGGATAACCTAATTTGCATAGGGGTCATGGTCCGTAACAGGTGCTACCTTTGCATGCAAGATTGGGAATTAGCCCAGCACATCTTAATGGATTATTCATTTTCTAGGAAAGTGATTTCTGTAGCCATTGATAGATTCTAGGTCTGTTGGGCATGGACCAACTCAGTCAAAGGGTTGATTAGTCAATTGTCAAGACCCTTTAGGTATCCCAAACTCAGTTTCCTATGGAGTTCCATCATCCACCACATGTTCTGGCAAATCTGGCTAGAACGTAACAGGCAAGTTTTTAGCAAAGAACCCATAACCTAAGATCCTCTAAAAACAATATGTTCTTAGTTAAGTTATATGCTTGAGAGGAGTATGGGATCCTCTAAAAAAAATATATTCTTAGTTAAGATGATAATTATTTATGATAAGAAATAGATTTCAATTGAGTGGCCAAGTTATTTATCACGTAGAGTGATACATATAACTAGTGGTTCTTTGAATATTAAATTGTGCTCTTTACTTATTATAAACATTAACCATGGATCCTTTTGAACCTATACTATGAATATAACATAGTTTATGGAATAAAAAAATGATTGAAATAGAATAGGTGATGAATCTATTATTGAGGAGTATGGGATCCTATCAGAATAATATAATTTTTAGGTCAAACTTAATGAGAAAGAGTAGAGATGAACTCTATTCTTAGTTAAGTTTTGATCATTTAATGAGAAATAATAGAGATGTAATCCTATTATCGGTTAAATTCTTTATCATACTTTATCAATTTGGAGAGAGGATCCCATAATAGATATGGAATTCTATACTTAATTATGTTCTTGATCATACTTAATGAGAAATAATAGAGATGAAATTCTATTCATAGGTTTTAAATATTCTTAGTGGAAATAATATATGGGGAATCTATTCTTGAGAGGAGTATGGGATCCTCTCTTTAAATTGATAAAGTATGTACTAGAATATGAGGCTAATGAGCATTAGAAGGTACATAAGTCCATCTTAGGAGTGGATCCTAAGATTAGAAAAGGAGAAACCTGCTCAAGATAAAGACCTTGAAAAGGGCTTATAGCTATTTGGACCTATAGTCACAAGGACTTAATGGACCAAGTCAAGAAAATGCGAGCTCAATATGGATATTGTAGTGAAACTTGGGCCAAAATGGAAACAAATCTAGAGAAAACCAAGATATTGACATAAGGGATGGACTCTTATGTTTTTAATATTGGGTAATTATACCCAAAATTGAAAAATTGAGGAGATTAATCATGCAAGAAGTGCATACTCTCCTTATTTCGCTCACCTTCAAGGGGCTAATATGAGGGAAAACATGGAAAAAAAACCTTCTTCTAGATAAATATGAATAATGAGATTATTAGTGGATGATAATAATCACAAAATGAACACCTTATATGGAGTAGGTGGGACTATTGGTATTATCAGTAGATGATAATATCTTTAGAATGACACCTTATGTGGAGTGAGTATTGAAAGCACGAGATTTCGAAAAATAAAAGAAACACTAATTGCTACAATGTAAACTAACTAGCTTGATGCATGAAGTAAAGCGGATGTAATCGAATAAAAAACAAACATAAAAGGAGAAAGCAGGAGCACAACCCTTTTTATTAATGTGATTTCAAACTCGGTTACAATACATCTCCTCCCCTTTTCAGGGCTAGGAGTGTTAGCATGTTTTGGTTACAATCGTGAATAGTGATCTTCTTTCCGCGTGCCCACATGCAAAATGGGCGGGCCAAAGTGTTGCCATCGCTGGTGTTGATGGGTCTTTGATCTTTGCTGCTCCTCTTGCGTTCAAAGAAACAACAAAAGGGGTTAGTAGCACCTGCCGCAAATAGGAAAAGTTTGTTCCTTGAAATTAATGAAAGATGTATGCCTAAGACTGACTAAAAGGATGCATGAAATGATCCTAAATGACTTGCAAATCTGACAGAGGTTAGAAGACATTACCAGAGGGCTACTGCCATTGAAACAGTCGACCAATCTACTTTCAACTGGAATTCATCCCTGGTCAGGATGAATTCTTCTTCTGCTGTAATTCGTCCTCGGGTAGGACGAATTCGACTGTGTTAAGACGCCGAGTTGATGCTGCTCCAATGTCACACCTCGGGATCTCCAAAACACCTGCAAACAGAGGGGTTAAGCAATTGGGGCCATTTTGGGATGACCCAGATGGTCGGATTCTCCCAATTTGACCTCCATCACCGAGAATTTTGATGTTGTTACCTACAAGTTAGTGAGGGCCACAAAATCGACAAAGAATGATAATATTTGATAAATGTCTTCTAAAATCCAGATTGTGAGCTACCTAAACAGCATAGAACGTAATTTAGGATAAAAAAGAAATAAAAGAATAGACTAAAATGAAACTAACAAAAAGTGTGGGGTGCCCAAGCGGGCTGCCCCCGTTAGAACTTGATTTTGATGCCAATCCACTAGGGATGGGCCCAAAATCTCTTGGGATTGTGTTGTCGGCAAATTGGTGGATTGAGGTGGTCAAATGTTGGGTTTGGGTTTGGATCCATGCTTCCAAAAGCCACCCAATAACCTCTCTTGTGAAAGATATTAATGGATGTGAAAAGGTGAATCGAAAAAGGATGCAATAGGGTGTTCAATTTGGCAGCACTTCGTTGCTTGAAAATGCCTCCAACCTGTCCTCTTTTTGGGTGGGAAAGTCCACCATTTTATAGACCCAGGGGGTCTCTTTGGAGGGGCATGCAAGGATGCCATGTGGCGGCCATGCCTTCCCAAGAGGGAGGAGACTCCTCCCTGACTTGGGCTTCCATGACTGCCTTTGTGACAGTCCTCTAACTGCCAACCTACCCACCTACATGTGCATGCATGGCAGGAGGCAATAATTGACTGTCCTCGGCTGCCACTTGGCGACATTCTTATTTTTGCCCGTTAAACCTGGAATTCGTCCTGACCAAAGACGAATTTAGAATTCGTCCTTGGGTGAGACGAATCCCAGTTAGTATTCGTCCCTAGGTGAGACGAATACTGAGCAAAGTGCCTGAATGTGCCAAATTGCCTTTTGACCTTACAAAATTGCTATAAAAGTGGTTAGGACCACTGTTTAACCTTTGAGGGCTGCCCTGGGGGCTGTGTGTGTCAAAGCGATCAGTGTTTGCAATCACATAATCATATTGGTGTTGTTTTGGTGTCTACAGATGCCCCTTTTTGGGATGCGCTGTGCATGGCGCAGCGTCGAGCAAAAATAGATAACCAAAGCACTAATGATTAGGGTTTCTTGGTAACCTAACCAAATTTTGATGCCCCAAGCATGGAAATGGCATGCATTATTGAATCCTTGCTTCTGACGAGCTAAGGAATTTTATTTCAAGTGTTAACCTATTTTGGTGAGGTGTGACTTGAGCTCGGACATTGATCAGTCATGATTAGGCAAAGGGCGCAACCTTTTGTCCACAGGGGAACCTTGTGTTTATGCTTCGGGAATTCCAAGTGTTTGATCAATTTGTGATTATTGCTTGTTTGCTGCCCCAAGCAGGAGCGTGATTGTCTTTGTCAATGATTCTTTGAATGCATGTCATTGCCTTGATTGGGTGTGTGTTTGTTGATTGGTAACTAAGTGTGACTACCCCCTCAAGCGACGAATCGATGAGAGAATGACCTTCGTGAGAAAAGCGACGAGTCGCTTGACCCAAGATGACTTGTGCAAGGGTGCCTTTAGATGGTTTATCGTTAAGCATGTGCAATTTTTCCAACATTTGGACCTATTTTTGGTGGGTGGTAACCCTTTTGGTGATGCCATAATGGGGTGAAAGTGTCAAAAGTCCGTCTTCCCGTGGAGTGGTCCGGCTATGGTAGCCTTCTTGGGAAAGTAGGAGAGTGACAATGTAGACCCCGACATTAGTTTTGCTATGCCAAGAGGTTAGGTGCAAGAGCACTCTTGTCTGGCAATGTTTATTGCTTTTTGTTTGTGTTACATTTTTTGTTGTTTTTGAATGGGTTTTGACCCTTTTGTGATGTCGTTTGGGGGTGAAATTGTCAAAAATCCGTCTTCCCATGGAGCGGTCCGGCTATGGTAGCCTTCTTAGGGAGTAGGATAGTGACAATGTAGACCCCGACATCAGTTTTGCTATGCCAAAAGGTTAGGTACAAGAGCACTCTTGTATGGCAGTGTTTATTGCTTTTTTTGTTTGTGTATATTTGTTGTTTTTGTTGTTTTGATTTTCTTGCTTTGTGTATATGTCATTATTTTATGTTATGCACAATGATTGATGTTGATGCATGCATGCTTATGGTAATGGATGTATATGGTATGATAAATGCAAATGTTTTTGATATATATGTGATATGCAAAATGTAATGGATGAAATGAATTTGTGTTGTTTGGTTAGGGCACCATAGACTATTTAGGACTTTGTGATTTTGTTTTTATGCGATTGTTGTGGTGAATAACTTTGTATGTATACATGTGATGATTTTTTTTTTGTATTTTTTGATGGTATTGCAAAGATGAAAATTAGCGTAGTTGGTTTAGAAATGTAGCTAAGGTTTTCTGAGACTCAGACGGTTTTAACTCACTAGCCATGACTGTACTTTGTCTTACAAGACTTTTGACCAAGGTATGAATCGAACTCATTTTTGATCAAGCTATTTCACATCCCTGTGTGTGCAATTGAGTTCATTTATGTGGTATTTGTCAGGATACCGCTAGTGCCAGATGGGCTTTCAACCGAACCTGTACTGAGGATCACCTAACTAGCTCCACTAACTCCTTTGTTGTATTTAGTTAGATTAATCTGTAGTGTTATCCAGGATACCATAAGCTAGCTCATCCTTATGCAAACATTGGTATGCATATATGCAAAGTGAATGTGACAGACATATCGTCATGTGGGTAGGATACCACCATTGCTAGATAGGCTGTCAACCAAACCTGTAATGAGGATCACCTAGATGGTTTTTGAATGCTAAGAATTCCAAAGATTCAAGTTCAGGTTATTTATTGGCTGAATGATTTGGGAGACTTGCTCATCTATATAGTGATGCAAATCACTATTTATTTATTTATTTATTTTTCTTTTTGAGCAAGGATTTTGAATAGTGGTGATAACCACTGTTACTTGATTTTGTATTTTGAGCGGTGTGAGTTTGAGCTTGTGAATGGCCTTGATCCTAGTGGCCTTGGGGATGACTACCCATCCTGGTTAGGGGCGGATAGTATGAATCCTTACGATGTTGGGAACTAAGGGGATGATGGAGATTATGAAGTAAGGGTATTGATCTTTTAGGCCTTGGGGATGACTACCCATCCTGGTTAGGGGCGGATAGTACGAATCCTTACGACTTGGAGACCAAAGGTGAATGGAAAGGGTTAGGATGATGATTTGTTGGAGTTTTGTTTGTGAATGGCATTGATCCTTTTAGGTCTTGGGGATGACTACCCATCCTTGGCGGGGACGTGTAGTACGAATCCTTACAACTTTGGGAACCAACTATGATTGGGATTTGGTAGTGGTAAAAACCACTGTGTATTAAGGTGAATGGATAGGGAAGAGCTCATCCTTTTATCAATTCTCAGCATTCTAGAACCATTCGCACAGGGGGATGAGCAAGATAACCATTTCACTTATGGTGACCTAGATTACTATGCAGGTTTCATCTTTCGTTCACACAACTTGGGAATTTTTATGTGTTTTAATTTGTGTTGGGATGCTACGTAACAAGGTGTATTTCAAGTATAACTCTACCTTCGTAAAATCTGTCTAACTCGGTACATTACATGGCTAAAGAGCAAAATGATGATTGAATTACAAAAACTCTTGATACATTATAAGACCACTGACTCTATTGTGGTAAACAACAGTAAATGGCATTTGTTTGCTATTTTGTAAAATGGAAAAGTGTGGAACAAGATGGACTAGCATAATAATTACAGTCTATGGTGCCTTTGACCTTTACGACCACAAATATGCAATGTATGGGTGCGATGCTTAATGCAGCTACATATCTTTTGTATTTTTGATGGATTGCTTTTTGTGAATATGAAGATGAGATGTGAGAAGTGCTTTTTAATGAATTTGAGCATGCCTAGAAATGAGATGCAAATTTTTGTTGTTTTTGATGATTTTTGTTGTTTTTTGAATTTTCTTGATGGTGACCAAGGGATTTCAAGAATCCTTTGGGGCCTTTTTGGGGTGACCAAGTGATTGTGATAATCCTTGGAGCTTTTGGGGTGACCAAGTGATTGCGATAATCCTTGGAGCTTTTAGGGTGACCAAGCGATTGTGATAATCCTTGGAGATTTTTGGGTTTTGACCAAGCGATTGTGATAATCCTTGGAGCTTTTGGGGTGACCAAGTGATTGTGATAATCCTTGGAGCTTTTGGGGTGACCAAGCGATTGCGATAATCCTTGGAGCTTTTGGGGTGACCAAGCGATTGTGATAATCCTTGGAGCTTTGTGGGTTTTGACCAAGAGATTGCGATAATCCTTGGAGCTTTTGGGTTTTGACCAAGCGATTGTGATAATCCTTGGAGCTTTTTGGTTTGGACTATGGATCTTCAGGGGATAGAGGTACCCCCAGCTTGATGGTATTTGCGCTTCGGATCTGGCTCTGGAGGTATTGGCACGAATGGATCGGCCCTATGTGTGGAGATGAGGGCGGGATCTGCCCTCGACACTGATATTGCTATGGGATCTTTGGGCGGAAGTTGATCTCTGTATGCCCAAAGTGGCAGACGTAATGCTTGGCCTCGCTGCGGTGGGTTAACGCACCACTCATGCCCTAGTATTATGTTTAGCTATTGAATTGCTTCATTGATATTTATGGGATGTAAATGTTGTCGCATGTGATTGCTATGGGCTATCTCTATTTTATCCTCACCTTCGGTTAGTGAGTATAGCTCATCAAAATCTAGAGATTCTGAGACATGGAGGACTGCATCATCAGGTAGCCCTAAAGTTAAAGGTTGATCCTCTTAGAAAGGAGCCTCATGTAAGTTGGGCCTTGGGAGCTCCAAAATCTCGGTCTCTACCGACTCTAAGTGCTCTAGAGCTTTGCATGTATCGGGAGATTTGAGCTCCTCCTCTTTGGTTGGTTCTTGTTGAGGAACTTTGGGCCTATGGAGGGGTGGCCAGCTATCACCCCCCATGCCTTGGTAGGGCTTTTCATCCCGCTTTTCTTCTCACTTTTATTCCTCAGAGGCTTCTTGATGAATTTCTAAGGGTGGCCCATAAACTTGAGTGGGTTCCTGAGGAAGGCGCCCGTCATTGGTTATAGGAGTGGCCTCCTACTCATGTCTAGGAGGCATCGGGGGCGATGCTTGATGAGGTCGCGAAGACTTGTCTCACACCCGGGGGTTGTGCCTCTCATAATGTTTTGTCTTATGCGTGTGAGGGGTTGGAGTCCTCTCCTGCATAGTGTGTTGGAACAACTCATCCTTCTGGTGCTGAAGGTGCTCTTTATTTAGAAGATACCATTGCTCTAACTGTTGTCATTCTAGCTCAAGTTGTGTGAGTTGCATCCGATGTGCGAAATGCTTGATAGATTCTAAGATAGTTGGTCTTGTCGTCTCATGTCTAGAAGGGTTAGACGCCTCTCCTACATATCTATCTCGGTCATAGTGATCCAAGATCTCTATAGGCCACCTCCCTCTATTGGAGGTAGTGGCATTTATCCGAGGCTCTGGCCTCAGTAGGTGATCCTGATAGCTAGCATTTGCGGAGGCATATTGCTCCCGCGATGTATATTGCTCTTGAGGAAGGTAAGGGTTTTCCTTATGCTCTCTTTCATAAGTGAAAAAGGGATGGGCGGAGTTGGCTCACCCTTCCTGAGGAGCCTTGTGCTCTGGATTTGTCCTTGTAGTCCTAACAACTAGAGGGGGTGAAGGAGGAATAGTGTAATCATGTGGTTCATCCCATCGAACCCTATGTTGAACTAGCGCTTCATCGCGTGGTGACCACTCATAGAGAGCATCTAAGGGAGCTCTCCTATGGATATACCCCTCATGGAAGGGTGTGTGTTGGGTGATATGCTGAACAGGAGTGCCCCTCGAAGAGGTGCCCCTATAGTCCCTATTCGTTAAGGTGTGGAGGGGTCTGCCTTGTGTGTCAGGCCGCCAAGGTGGTATGAACAAATCCTTGGGATTGTAATGGAGGTGACTTGTGCCTCCTTGGATATTCCCCATAGCATCCGCCTGTGATTGGGCTTGGCTGCGGGTGAGCACCATGATGATGTCTCTCTAAAAACCCTAAAAATTGAAATGAGTCAGATGGGGCCCAAAATTGGGGTGCACATCCCTCTTACCATAGACAAGATAAAAATGAAGTTTCAAGTCCTAAATCTAAATACATTAGGATATATTGACCTCCGAACAGCTCAAAAAGCGTAAAAAATTAGGTTAACAATTTTAAAACCTAATTTTGGGGCACTAGATGATGGAATTTGGCCCCGAAAACTGACTTTCCTAGACAAATACAACTCTAAAGAGTTGTATTTGTTTAAAACTATCCCAACTAACTCCTTGTAAAATTTCACGTCAATCGGAGCTACGGTTGAGAAGTTATGGCCCCGACAAGATGCACTAAAATTTAGGGAAAAATATAAGATTTACCATATTTTGTTGGATGCTCCTGCATCACTTATGGGCACATTTGGGGTGCTTTTGGGTTGACCAAAGGGTTCATGGACACCTTTGGGGCATTTTGGAGTGACCAAGCGATTGCGGGAATCCTTGGAGCTTTTGGAGCAAGTGACAAAATGCATAGATTTTTATCTTTTGTTTATGATTTTTCTGATTTTTTTTGTTACACTAAGCATAAATGAACACACACATACACAAATGGTGATTATATCTTTTAAATATTAATGGTGTGTCCTAGACTGGTTTTAGTGCGTTTTGATGATTTTGTTTTTTTTTTTGAAAGTTTTGAAGAACATTTAAATGCATAATGTTGGCTCATATGACTCCCATAAATGGTCGCCCCTTCAATATACCATTTCCGGACCGATATACCAACCTCTCTATATACCCGCCCTTACGAGAGGGAAACTATAGGTACGTGAGAGCATATGGTATGTGGAACATAGGTGGTACGGAAGGGGGATTGTCCTGTTAATGACACCTACCATAGAAGACTTATCCTCGCGCGCATGGGAATCACCCTAGTGACACTCGGTCATCTTTCATCAGGATTTACACCTAACAACAGTGACAATCGGGGAAATGGATGCAAAATCAAGCCAAGGTGGTGATGAACCCATCATTGGTCTTGATCAAGGGCTGGGGTCTTACGACCAACTCCTTGGTTTAAAGATACCACGTGATGTGTGTGTGGTTTATTTTAATTAAAATTGAAACAAGCAATAGAAAATACTTTCCTTAAGAATCCAAAATTTGAAAGAATACAGAAACATAAAACAAAAAGTAATAGGAACAGTTTCAAAACCCTTACCTTACTCTGCCTAAACTTGCTGTTTTTGATCTTTGGCTCTGAAAATTTATAGACAAAAATTCATCCCTGTCAGAGACGAATTACAGAATAGAATTCGTCCTGGTCTGAGACGAATTGGAATTCGTCCCAGGGTCAGACGAATTACAGTAAAGTAATCGCCATAGTCAAAGACGAATTATAGTCAAAAATTGAAAAAGGTACCTGTAAGCACAAAAACACAAGTCTCGATCAGTTTCTGTGATATGAAAAATCAGGGGACTCAAGTCCCACCGTGATCGCCACTGAAAGCATGAGATTCCAAAAATAAAAGGAAAACTATAGCTATGCAATGTAAAACAAAATATAACGCTTTAATCCTATGCCTTTGAAATGCATGAAACAAAGAAAATAGACGAATCGAAAATGAAAGAAAAGAGATATGGAAAGCACAACCCTTTTTATTCAATTCTCTTAACCTCGGTTACAAAGATGTCTCCTCCCTTTTTAGGGGCTAGGAGCGTTAACATGTTTCCATTACAAAAGTGAATAATGATCTTCTTTCCACGTGCCCACATGCAAAATGGGCGGGCCAAAATGTTGCCAACGCTGGTGTTGATGAATCCTTGGTTCTTGCTACTTCTCCTGAGAGCCACTGCCATTGAAACAGTCAGCCAATTTGCATTCAACTGAAATTCATCCTTGGGCAGGACAAATTCTACTGTAATTCATCCCCGGGTAGGACGAATTTGACTGTGTTAAAACACCGAGTTGATGTCGCTCAAATGTCACACCTCGGGATCTCCAAAATACCTGCAAACAGAGGGGTTAAGTAATTGGGGCCATTTTGGGATGACCCAGATGGTCATATTCTCCCAATTTGACCTCCATCAGTAGGAATTTGGCATCGCTACCTGCAAGTTAGTGGGACAACAAAAGCGACAAGAATATGATGAAATCTAATTAAAACATTATGGAATCGAAGTTAAGATTAGCTAAATAGCATAACATGAAATGGAATATGAACAAATGATAGAAAAATGCATTTAGAATGAAACTTAAAAGGTGCGGGGTGCCCGAGTGGGCCACCCACCGTTGGAACTTGATTTTGGCACCAATCCACTAGGGATGGGCCCAAAATCTCTTAGATTGGGTTGTCGACAAATTGGTGGATTAAGGTGGTCAAATGTTGGGTTTGGGTTCGGATCCACACTTCCAAAAGCCACCCAATAACCTCTCTTGTGAAGGATATTAAGTATGTGAAAAGGTGAATCGAAAAATGGTGCAATGGGGTGTTCAATTTGGTAGAACTTTGTTGCTTGAAAATGCCTCCAACCTGTTCTCTTTTGGGTGGGAAAGTCCATTTTATAGACCTATATGGTCTCTTTGGAGGGGCATGTAGGGATTCCATGTGGCGGCCATGCATTCCTAAGAGGGAGGAGACTCCCAACTAACTCCCTGTAAAATTTCAAGTCAATCGGAGCTACGGCAACATGTACTAAAATTTAGGGAAAAATATAAGATTTCCCATATTTTTTTGGATGCTCCTGCATCACTTATGGGCACCTTTGGGGTGCTCTTGGGTTGACCAAAGGGTTCATGGACACCTTTGGGGCCTTTTGGGGATGACCAAGCAATTGCAGGAATCCTTGGAGCTTTTTGGAGCGAGTGACAAAATGCATAGATTTTTATCTTTTGTTTATGATTTTTCTGATTTTTTTTTTTTTGTTACACTAAGCAAAAATGAACACACACATACACAAATGGTGATTATCTCTTTTAAATATTAATGGTGTGTCCTAAACTGGTTTAGTGCATTTTTATGTTTTTGTTTTGTTTTTGAAAGTTTTGAAGAACATTTAAATGCAGAATGTTGGTTCATATGACTCCCATAAATGGTCGCCCCTTCAATATACCATTGTCGGACCAATATACCAACCTCTCTATATACCCGCCCTTACGAGAGGGAAACTATAGGTACGTGAGAGCAGATGGTACATGGAACATAGGCGGTATGAAAGGGATATTGTCCTGTTAATGACACCTACCATAGAAGACTTATCCTCGCATGCTGGGAATCACCCCAGTGACACTCGATCAGCTTTCATTAGGATTTATGCCTAACAATAGTGACAATCAGGGAAATGGATGCAAAATCAAGCCAAGGTGGTGATGAACCCACCATTGGTCTTGATCAAGGGCTAGGTCTTACGACCAACTCCTTGGTTTAAAGATACCACGTGATGTGTGTGTGGTTTATTTTAATTAAAATTGAAACATGCAAGCAACCAACTTTCCCTAAGCAAGAAAAAGTTGACAAAAAAATAGAAACAAAAAATCAAAAAATGACAGGGACAGTTTTGGAACCTTACCTCTTTTCTGCTTGCTGTTTCTAATCTTTGGCTCTGAAAATTTACAGATAGAAATTCATCTCTGCCAGAGACAAATTACATAACAGAATTCGTCTTGGTCTGAGATGAATTGGAATTCGTCCCAGGGTCAGATGAATTATAGTAAAGCAATCGCCACAGTCAAAGACGAATTATAGTCAAAAATTGAAAAATGGTACCTGTCAAGCACCAAACACAAAAATGGATCAATTACTTGATCTTAAAAACCAGGGGACAAATTCCCACCGTGATCGCCACTGAAAGCACCTTAGAATTAGGTCATGCCTTTTGGCCTTAAAAATCAGTGGCGATTGTTAATTAACTAAGTGTTTGTTTCTTTGATATCATCAGTGGATGATGATACCTTAGAATGGAACCTTATGTGGAGTGAGTGTGGCCATTGATAGCATTAGTGTATGATGATACCTTGAAATAGCACCTTACATGGAGTGAGTGTGGCCATTGATATCATTAGTGGATGATGATAACTTGGAATGGAACCTTATATGGAATGAGTGTGGCCATTGATATCAATAGTGGATGATGATGTCTTGGAATGGAATCTTACGTGGAGTGAGTGTGGCCATTGATATCATCAATGGATGATGATGCCTTGGAATGATACGTTACATGGAGTGAGTGTGGCCATCGATATCATCGATGAATGATGATACCTAGAAATGGTACCTTATGTGGAGTAAGTGTTAATTAAGATTATCACTTTATTTATATGTTGTAACCATCCTTTTATTTTTAAATTTCACATTGTATCATCTATAGACGAGTACAAGGATTGGTGATAGACTATTAATATCCCTTTTATTAATGACTATGTTAGTCATTAATCATGGATATAAGGTGTAATAAGCACTAGAATATTTTATCCAAACATATCATTGGGATTAAATGTTTAAAATAAATTTATAAACTTATTATTGAGATTAAGATGGCTCATTCTCTCTAGAATTTGTTATATCAAGGTTTTCCACTGGAGTAGTGAGTAGAATATTTTTTTTAATCCATTCTTTTTTGCATCCCTTTTCATAATATTGATATATTTAAACATATTTTTCAGTTCTTACACAAATTGCAAGAAGAATATAGTAAAATTTTCTTTTTTTTTTCTTTTTTTCACATAGTGAATTTCTCTTGAAAGCGTATTTTGTTATGGACTACCTTCATAGGTTGACTAAATTTGGCTAGTGATGGTATATCATTAAATCAATATTTTATCTTTTTTAGAGGAAGAGAGAAATCTAGGGTTTTTTTAGACTAAAATCTCTCCTATTTTCTATATTCATAAATTCTATGGTATTAATAGCATGGTACAAATAAAATCTTACGATCACAAGGATGCAATGGAGTTGCAACATCTTTAGGAGTTACTAGTTTATTGGAAAATCCCCCTTTCACTATGATTTGGGTTCCTCCTAATAGTCATAGTGGAATTCCTCCATATATAGGACCAAAAGGACCTTGAGGTCCTAATGTTAGTACCCCACCAAGAAGACCAAGAGGCGCTAGGGCTCTCATTTTAATGGTCATAATTGAAACTCTTTATAACAATAATGAAGTTACTTCCATCTATATGGTCATAATGTTACTCACCTTCACCTCCATATTATGTGGGGTGGGGTAAGGTTTTCTACTTCCCATAATTATGATGCAAATTTGGATAAGTTCTCTACCTCACCTTAGAAATTTTTTTCTCATCGTGATACCTTGAGCTAGGGAAAACCTTTGAAACTTCTCAAACCTTCGTAGATCAAGAAAAATAATAAAATCAAAAGAAACAACAACAATAGAAGAATAAATAGGAGTAATAATAGGAGCAACCACATGTTACTTTACATCATGGATAGATTACTTATAATTACCATAGCCTTTCCTTTATAATGTGACACTCAAACAAATAAGGTTCTTCACCTTTAATTTAATATTGTGTTAATTTTTCAAACAATCATATGTTTATTGCTCTCAAGGATTGTCATTATGACCCCTTCCATTTAAAATTTATATTTTCTACCATGTTATAAGACTTGTCATGTGTTTAGACATGATTTTTGGATATTTCTCCTATTATTTTTTATCACCCTTTAGTATTACCATATGATGTTGATAGCTAATAGGATTTTAATATAATAATTATGTTCTTTGATTATTTATATAACTATTTTTAATACAAAAAATTCATTTTATGATGTAAAAAAACTTGTGTGATAGATTATGTAGCCATATTTTATAAACTAGAAATAATTATTACTATATTTTAAAACTTATATAAATTTTGGCATGATAAGATTGATGATAAAAATTTTATATTATATCACAGATCAATATCCCAAGATCTAAAATCAATCACACCAAATGCATTCACATAATAGCATCAATATTTCACAATTAGAAATCTCTTTATTATATATATTAATCATCAAATGTTATGGCATGATCAATTTAATTATATGGAGCTTTGTCTCCAATATATAACATTACAAAATATTTCTTCAATACTCTTGACTATTGCTCTTCTTAAAATTGAAGGAGATGAATCCTTTCACATTCCTCACTTATGATAAAACTCTCATGACTCCTCACGTTACATCATCACAGATATATCATGACTCTTCACTTTCATACTTAAAACTTTGCAATCTTATAACTCACACCTTGGAACTTACAGAATTCAAAATTACACACCTTACATACTTTATTACATAAAATATGGACATTCCTCACACTTTGATACATAAATTAGACAAAATATAAATACACTCCCTCAACTAATATTTACAAATGTACCATATATTACTTTAGTGTTATGAAATAATATAATATCTCCAACAAAGATCCACATTATTATTATAATATTTTATTTTATTTTTTATTTTTTGATAAAAAGCTAGAGAAGAATAGATCATTAATCGAAACATTACACTATTTTGGTGTTAGCACTATCCACCAGCTAAAAATCAAAATGAGGTGGATTAGGAGTAAAGCATCTATAACTAAATATACATAAGAATAGAAGCTAATATCAAAAAAAAGCCTATAGCTATATCTTGTTGCAATACACCAGATATCAACATTCATCTATGGGAGAGTCTATTATATGAAAAATTCTAGGTATGTATTCTGTGATATCTTCTGAAGTCTTCAGAGAAGAAAAGAAGTAATCAAACCTTGAACATCCTTATCATTGTTAACTATCTTCTTCTTAGTTTCCTATTGGACTTTATGAAAATCTTGAATCATATGAGAAATTTGATGAAGTCTATCAATAACATCTCGAGGCGTGTTGGAAGGTCCATATACTTGGGAATGAATGTGTCCCACATGTAACAAAATATCAAAGATCAAGTCTGCTAAAACTATATCCCATGGAGGAGCAGATCTATTAAACATCTTTTTGCATCTGTACTTCTAAATGTGCTTGAGAAAATTCACTTGCCACTTGACATTGAGCTTAGAGTCTAAAGAAGGTGGACATAAAATATTTTTGTATAACCAACTAGAAGTAATTGAATAGATTATATGACAATTAATCCATCTCCAGTCATTCCAAATATTTTGGGAAATTGCTCGCAACTTCATAAGGACCTCACAAGGGATGGAAGCCATAATTAAACCATAATAATATTTGAACCTGTAGGGAAGGGAGTAATTATTGTAGATTTACTTCCAAGTAAGAATTGAGAAGCTACCCAGATCCCAAATATCTCTAATTTTATTAATTTTTTTCTTCAAAAAAGCTAACCCATGAATAGCATTGTATAAAGCTAAAGGTTTATCATTATGGAGTATAAGTTTATTCCACCAAATATTATTTAGACCTATGCTCATACGATGTCTCAAGGAGTCAGACTTCCAAGCCAATACATGAGAAACTAATTACCAAGATTTCCAATTTTGGGTAACTAGAATATAACATTTAACTATAAAATAAGGTGCATTAAGGAACTTATCCTCCCAAGGGGTTTCTTTCCATTTACCTTTGTGAGTAGCTAGAGAGATTTTTTACCGAAATAGGTATTTCTAATTTCCATCACCAATAATGGCTCTAACTGTAGACACCAAAACAACACCATTCTGATTAAGTGACTGCAAACATTGATCGCATTGACATACATAGCTTTCAGGGCAGCCCTCAGAGGTCAAACAGTGGTCCTGGCCACTTGCACAACAGTTTAGAAGGTCAAAAAAAGAGCCTTGCTAAAACCTTCATCAAAGTCTTCAAGCCTTGCTAAAACCTTCATCAAAGTCTTCAAGCCTTGCCAAAACCTTCATCGAAAGCAAAGTCTTTAAAAGCAAACAGGCCTCAACAAAAAGGGAACCTAGCCTTAGACGTCGCGAAATCGCGACGTCACGATTTCGCGCGTCGCGAAATCATGACACCTTTGGCCCCGAGGGGAGCCTCGACCAAAGGTGTCGTGATATCGCGACACCTTTGGCCCCGAGGCTACCCTCGGCCAAAGGTGTCATGAAATTGTGACACCTTTGGCCCCGAGGGGAGCCTCGGACAAAGGTGTCACGATATCGCGACACCTTTGGCCCCAAGGCTCCCCTCGGCCAAAGGTGTTGCGATATCGCGACACCTTTGGCCTCGAGGCTACCCTCGGCCAAAGGTGTCACGATATCGCGACACATTTGGCCTCGAGGGGAGCCTCGGCCAAAGGTGTCACGATATCGCAACACCTTTGGCCTCGAGGCTCCCCTCGGCCAAAGGTGTCGCGATATCGTGACGCGCAATATCGTGACACCTTTGGTCCCGAGGGGAGCCTCGGCCAAATGTGTCGCGATATCGTGCGTCGCGATATCGCGACACCTTTGGCCCCAAGGGGAGGCTCTGCCGAAGTGTCGCGATATCGCGACATCGCGATATCGCGACACTTCGGCACTTTACGTCTAAAAAGCATATTTGTGATAATCAAAGGCGAACTTTGACGTGGCCGCCGCATCCAAAGAATGATTGCCACATGGCACCCTTACGTGCCCCTCTCCAAAGAGACCTCGTGGATCTGTAGAACGGCGAACTTCAATGAGACAAGTCATTTCGAAACAAATCTGATCCAGAGCCACGCCTCATAACTACGATCTGTCAGTGCGAGCCATGTCTCATAATGGCCCGATAAGGATCAAATCTAAGTGGCCCTTGTGGATTTAGGGTTTTAACATTAATGCTCTCAGAGGCGAAAACCTCTATAAAACTAGCTCGATATGAAGTAAGAAAAAAGAGAAGATTTTGGGTGAACACAACGAAGTGCTGTTCATTTGAAGACTCGATTATATCAGTTCCGACCTTCGAACCAGACATTCGACCACAGTGAATTACCAATTTTCTGACAACACATTATCCGGGATTTTGAGCCAATTCCTAGTAGGTTGGCGTCGAAGCTAGATTTCAACAGGGCGGCCTGCTTGGGCACCCTATGCATGTTCATAGTTTTACTTGAGTATATATATATATCGTTTTGAATATATCTTGTTAATGAACAGTATTTTAACCGTTTATGTTTCACATTTTCGAACACTTGCTATTTTCAAAGGTGACTAAAATAGTTTATGTTCTATAACATACTTTGTTTTCAAATACAGGTGCTATTGACAGTTGATTGTTTATTTGAATACAGGAGAGACAGCAAGCTAGAACTCATCAAACGCCAGTAGCGACAATACAGTTTGGCCCGCCCATTTTCAAATGTGGGCATGCGGATAGAAGCAATATTGACTTCGATTGTAACCGAGGCAGACTAACACTCCTGGCCCCTAAAAATGCAGGAGATGTATTGCAACCGAACGAAATTAATTTATATTCGGTTGATTTAAAGTTTTGTTTTATTACATCTTTAATACTGTTTTTCATTCCGAAATCTCATGCTTTCACTAACAACCCATTTTGCAACCAAACTTTTGCTCTGGGTAAGAGGGTCAATGATGCCTAGACCTCCTAATACCTTATGTTGAGTATAAATTTTCCAAGATATGGGTCTCATACCCACCTATCCATCCCATTTAGTCCAAAAAAAATTATGAATGGCCTGAGTTAATTTATTATAGGCTACCTTGGGGGCCATCCAACAAGAGGAGTAATAAACATGAGAGGTTGGCGTTATTTTATTCGCAACTTCAATTATTCTTGGTAAGGAACGAAACCAAGCTAGCCAAGAATTAAATTTTTTTGAAGTATTTCCATAACCTAGTTCCACATATCCTTAGAAGAGATATTAATCCTAAAAGGAATTCCCAAATAATGCACAATATTACCATGAGGGATGATATTCCAATCAATTAAGGAGTTGCATCCACGAGGAGAGGAAGAGGTATAGAAGAATTTAGTTTTAGAATAATTAATACGATAACCAGAGACATCACAAACAATTGAACAATATCTTTAGCCATTTCTACCTCTTATTGGGTATTTTGAAGAAAAAGAAGGGAATCATCAAAAAAATGAGAGAAGAGCATGTTTATCCCTAGAAATCTTAATACCCTAAAGGAGGCCATCAAAATGAGCCTTATGAAGAATATAACCAATAGCATTGGTAGCCAAAATATACAAAAAATGAGCAAGGGGGAAAGCTTGTCTAATAGACCTTTGAAGAGGGAAGGAGGGGGAAAGAGCTCCATTAACCTGAACACAAGTTGAAGCATCACCAAAGAGCATACCAATTTGACTATAGAATTTTGGACCAAAATAAAGCCAAGAAAGCATACACAAAATAAAATCCCATCTAATTCTATCATAAGCTTTGTAAAAATCTAACTTAACCAAAAGGACATCTTGATTAGAATTGATAGCCCATTGCGAAGTTTCCCAAGACATCATAATATTATCTAAAATATAATGACCTTTAATAAAATCATATTGTTTAGGGCAAAAAATCGCTTGAGCAATATCATCATAATAATATCTAAAATATAACGACCTTTAATAAAATCATATTGTTTAGGGCAAACAATCGCTTGAGCAATATTTTTTATTTTTATTTTTATTTTTTTTTGGTGGTGGCCACAAGGGGTAAACAGACTGTGACCACGAGGGAACCATTACATAACATATCCGCAACATGTGAGGCAAGAGATTTGAACCTGGGCCTCTCAGCAACTAGAGAGGTTTAACTACCCACTTGCTCTCCAACTCCTCTACATGGGCGGATAACAATATTTTTTATTTTTAAAGTTATAGCTTTAGCTATGATCTTGTAAGAAACATTGACGAGGGTAATAGGTCTCCAATTGGATATTTGGTTACAATTTGTACCTTTAGGAATAAGATTTATAAGCCCTACATTAATATAACCTCCAAGGGAATTATTATGAAGAGCTTCTAGGTAAACATGATGAAGATTAGAGGAAATAATATGCCAAATTGTTTTATAAAACTCCACTGGAAACCCATCCAAGCTAGGAGCTTTGTCATTCTTCAAAGAAAAAAGACTTGTTTGTAGATCATTCACGGAAAGAAGATATTGAAGTTTATATCGAATAATGGGGTCAACTGAGGTGGGAATATGTTCCTAAACGTATTCCATTAAGATACATTGGATTTCATCCCTTGGCTCCGTTGTACAAATTTGAGAGAAATGAGCTACAAAACAATTCATGATCTCTTTAGAGTTGGAAATAAAATGACCTAAAGGGTCATCCAAATCAATTATCCTTTCCGAAATATTCTTATGTTTGAGGTAGTTTAAAAAAAATTAGGTTCCTTGTCTCCCTGTAAGATCCAATTGAGGTGAGATCTAACATGTTCCCCTCTAGCATGGTAAGAATTGTAAACTCTAGCCTCAATTTCAACATTAGCTAGATCACATTGAATAACAATGTTAGTAGGATATTTCATAAGCATGGAATGAATATGAGAGATCTCCTTATGAATTTGACTCTCTTAAATCTTCTTCCTCCTAGTGGAAATAGAGTGCCCATACCATCTAAGGGATGAAACCCTATTGGAAATCATTTTTTCAAACCATTTGATCTAGCCAGGATTATCAGTTGGTCTAGGAAATCTATTCCAGATATGCTCTGCAAGGTGACAATAGGAAGGATTTTCAAGGTGGGACACATTTAATTTGAAAGGAAGTGGCCTGGAATTAAGATATATTGAGGAATTTTGGATAGAAGACAATATATAAAAGTGATCGGATAAATTAGTGTGAGACAGGATGCGGACTTGCTCATGGATAGAGAATTTATCCAGGAAATAATTACTGAAATAAAAATTTTCCAAACAAAAAAGCTTCCTAGAAGAACCTTGACGATAGTTGGACCATGTAAACCAATTATCTTCATAAGAGGAGGATTTACCAAAGAGAGGGTCATGCACATCTAAATGATTATGACAAAACAACCAACTACCAAATTCAGCATTAGAAAGGGGTCTGCTACCAATCCAAATTTTATCACTAGGATTCTCAATCATATTAAAGTCACATCCAAGGATCCATTCTGTAGGAGGGATAGAAACAACTAACCATTCTCAGATATTTATACGACTATGAGGGTCATTAGGGGAATAGATAGAATAAAATCCAATAACCTGAGAGTTAAGAGCCAATCTAACCCATACATAATTATGATAAGGGTCTTCACCATGGTCTAGAATAGCATAACAATGAGACTTGGATATGGAAAGGGCAACACCTCCTTTACCATTAAAATGAGAAGTAGTAAAGGCAGATGCATACCCACCACCAATGATATCCATACAATGGGTGAAAGTGTGACCAGTGACTTTCAATTTTTGAAGAAAAAGAACAAAAATATGATTTTTAGCAACTTTCCAAACTTGAAACTTACGGTAAGGGAGGGAGATACCCCTAAAATTCTAGGATAGAAGATTTAAATTTATGAGGTGTGATTTAGAGGCTTCTCAACCTCATGATTTATATTATGGAAAAAATTTTCACTAATTGCTAACAATGGCATGTTGTCCAGATGAGCTTGTTGAGCATCAACCTTATTTTGAGATACTTGAGAGAAGGATCTAGCAAGATCTTTGACAAAAGGTTTTTTCCTTTGAATGTATGGAGTGCTATTGGGGTTTTGATGAATGTTATCGCTTGCCTACCACTCTCCATCCATATATCATAATACTATCTTTCAAGAGTTATGGTGAAGGAACGAGAGCTAATTCAATATTCACGGTTGAAATTAGTGGGGATTGATGATTAACATGAGTATTTGAGTACTTTGTTTCAGCTATGATATTGTAAGAAACATTGAGGAGGCTAACAGGTCTCCAATTGGATATTTGGTTGCAAGTTGTACCTTAGGAATAATCTTGATAAGCCCTACATTGATATAAGCTCCAAGGGAACTATTATGAAGAGCTTCTAAGTAAACATGATGAATATTAGAGGAAATAATATGCCAAATTGTTTTATAAAACTCCACTAGAAACCCATCCAAGCTAGGAGCTTTGTCATTCTTCATAGAAAAAAGAGTAGTTTGTAGATCATTCATGGAAATAAGATATTCAAGTTGATCTCGAATAATGGTATAAACTAAGGTGGGAATATGTTCCTGCATGTATTCCATTAAGATACATTGGATTTCATCCCTTGGCTCCGTTGTAAAAAGTTGAGAGAAATGAGCTACAAAACAATTCATGATCTCTTTAGAGTCGGAAATAAAATGACCTAAAGGGTCATCCAAATCAATTATCCTTTCTAAAATATTCTTATGTTTGAGGTAGTTAAAAAAAAATTAGGTCCCTTGTCTCCCTGGAAGATCCAATTGAGGCGAGACCTAACATTTTCCCCTCTAGCATGATAAGACTTGTAAAATCTAGCCTTAATTTCAACATTAGCTAGATCGCATTGAATAACAGTGTTAGTAGGATATTTCATAAGCATGGAATGAATATGAGAGATCTCCTTATGAGGGTGACTCTATTAAATATTCTTCCTCCTGGTGGCAAAAGAGTTCCCATACCATCTAAGGGATGAAATCCTATTGGAAATCATTTTTTCAAACCATTTGATCTAGCTAGTATTATCATTTGGTCTAGGAAATATATTTCAGATATGCTCTGCAAGGTGACAACAGGTAGGATTGTCAATGTGGGACACATTTAATTTGAAAGTAAGTGGCATGGAATTAAGATATATTGAGGAATTTTGAATAGAAGACAATATAGGAAGGTGATCAAACAAATTAGTGTGATACAGGATGCGAACTTGCCCATGGATAGAGAATTTATCCAGGAAATAATTACTGAAATAAATTTTTTCCAAACGAACAAGCTTCCTAGAAGAACCTTGACGATAGTTGGACCATGTAAACCAATTATCTCCATGAGAGGAGGATTTGCCAAAGAGACGGTCATGCACACCTAAATGATTATGAAAAAACAACCAACTACCAAATTCAACATTAGAAAGGGGTCTACTACCAATCCAAATTTTATAACTAGGATTCTCAATCATATTAAAGTCACATCCTAGGATCCATTCTGTAGGAGGGAGAGAAAAAACTAACCATTCTCAGAGGTTTATAAGACTAGGATGGTCATTAGGGGCATAGATAGAATAAAATCACTTAACTTGAGAGTTAAGAGTCAATCTAACCCATACATAATTATGATAAGGGTCTTCACCATGGTCTAGAATAGCATAACAATGAGACTTGGATATGGAAAGGGCAACACCTCCTTTACCATTAAAATGAGAAGTAGTAAAGGCAAATGCATACCCACCACCAATGATATCCATACAATGGGTGAAAGTGTGACCAGTGACTTTCAATTCTTGAAGAAAAAGAACAAAAATATGATTTTCAGCAACTTTTCAAACTTGAAACTTACGATAAGGGAGGGAGAGACCCCTAACATTATAGGATAAAATATTTAAATTCATGAGGTGTGATTTAGAGGCTTCTCAACCTTATGATTTATATCTTGGAAAATGTTTTCACTATTTTGCAACAATGGTGTGTTGTCCAGACGAGCTTGTTGATGATCAACCTTATTTTGAGATACTTGAGAGAAGGATCTAGCAAGATATTTGACAGAGGGTTTTTTACTTTGAATGTATGGAGTGCTATTTGGGGGTTGATGAATGTTATCGCT
Source organism: Wollemia nobilis (assembly GCA_028583015.1). Taxonomy (NCBI): domain Eukaryota; kingdom Viridiplantae; phylum Streptophyta; class Pinopsida; order Araucariales; family Araucariaceae; genus Wollemia; species Wollemia nobilis. Next base: position 1,217,437 of record JAQPPZ010001689.1, on the reverse strand, counting down.
TGTCTACCGCTCTCTATCCATCTATCATAAGACTATATTTCAAGAGTTATGGTGAAGAAATGAGAGCTAATTCAAGATTCATGGTTGAAATTAGTGGGGCTTGATGACTAACATGAGTATTTGAGTACTTAGTTTGAGCCATGGAAGATGAAAGAGGGTTTTTAGGAGGAAAAACCTAAGAATTTGAAGTTTTTTAGGAATAGGGGAGTGTTGAGGGCCACCGATAGGGAATTTATTGGCTAAATTTTCATTAACAACTTCCATATGAGGGTCATTAGTTGGGATTTTTTCTACAATTTGTTTAGTAGTTGCTTCCATTTATTCCTTTTTAGCTATTTTTAAAATAATTTTTGATCAAATGCCCAACTTCTCTATAGTAAAAACATGCATTAGGTAAGTTTAGATAGATAAGAGACTGAATTACTTTGAAACTTGGCCCAATGAGTTCTATGGAAGGGGGAAATAGCTTGGATATGTTCATTTCTACACAAAAATAAGGGTGCACTCTATAACTAGATAATTTTATTAACATTAGGTGAGACCACAAAACCTTACCAAGAATAGCAGCATTTTTATTGAGAAATGGATGACATGATAGAGATAAAAAAGTTAATTCTATCCATAAAGGGTATTTTACCCTAGAGGGATCCTCTGGATGAAAATCCAAAGACCAACCTTTCATATAACAAGTTTACTCGTAGATAACCCAAGTTCCATATTGGAGGGATTTTTTGGCATGTTCGAAATTCACAAAGGTGATTGCTATGTACCCCCTACTCAACCCTTGAATAGCCTCAACTATCCAACCTCTAGTATTTTCCCAAACCACCCTAACCCATTTGATAAATTCAACCTCAAGTGGTATCATGCGTAAAAAAATAAACTAATAGTACGTTCAAACAAGTCATTAACAACTTTAGCAAAGGAATCAGGAAGAACAACTAAAATGGGCTTACCTTTCTCTGCGTGTGGTTGATATATTGTTGTGTTAGGGTTTGATGGATCAATAATGTAGCCCTTTGGTAAGCTCCTCTCGCTCTTCGAATTTGGAAGCTTCTTCATGGAATTGTTTTCAAGGTTCCCAAGGGGAGTAAGGGGAACTTGAGATTCAAGATCATTGAAGGATTGTCCATCATAGAAATCTCACATCCTGTGCAAACTATTTTTTTGTACTTCTCCACTACAAAATTGGACTTGTCATCGGATGGCAATGATTGTCCCAATTCTTCACTCTAAACCCTATAAGATGCACAACCTTTCGCAAACTCCAAATATGAGTAAAAACCCCAAAATAGCATAAGAGTGCCCTATTTTATTTTCCACAAATCTTTAAAATGCTTGGATTATCATTGATGGAAGGAAAATGACCTCAAAAAATTCATAGTATGCGTAATTGATTCAAAAATCTCTACTACTAGGATAAAACCCTAAAAATTAACATAGAAGTGCCCTCTTTTTTTTTTCAACCATTAAAATATTCACTAGTGAAAGGTGAAAGGCTTGCTAAATATCAATGTTTTTATAAAGTTCAATGTCGTCACACAAAAATATGCCTTCACAACACTGTTAATTCAAAATTTGTACCATTATTCTAAACAATCACAAATGGCTACTCATTACGGAGCACCTTCCTTTGCGAGGACTTTCGAAAATTTTACTTTTGACATATTTTATTTTATTTGAAGTGATAAATATTTCTTACTAGCTATATAAAATAGTTTGATTTTGTAAATTACGTTAACATTGATATACATTAAGTGATTTGATGCCTAATGCTTTTATTTTTAATTTATAATTGGAAATTTTTATTTATGGTATATTTATCCATGTTTTTAATTAATTTGTATTAAGGTGTATGTAATATGTTGCATTAAAGTGCTAATATTTTTTTTTTCAAGTTGCGTGGAGTATTGGGTCCTCATGTATTATATGGTAGATTTGGTTTGAAATAAATTGAAGAATGTTTCAAGGTAGAAAGTTAACTGTTTATCTGATTTGGCAAAGGATTATTGGTATGATCTAATAAAGTGTTTCTTCTAAATATCATATAAGTCTTCCTTTGGAGCAGTCTGATATTTTGATGATGCAGGACCTAGGTTTAGTGGAGAATGGTCCTCATCCTTCTTTATCGGTCAAGAGGAAAGGCCTCAATCAAAAACTGTAGAGAGATGGCAGATGGCATCTTCCGCCATGGGTGTGTTTAAGATTAATGCTTATGGCTCTTCCAAAGGGAATCCTGGGTATGCAGGTATTGGTGGTGTTGGGAAAGATAGTAGTGGTGTAGCTTTATTTTTCTCCTGATATATGGGGAAGCAAACTAATAATTATATGGAGGCCCTTGCTATTCATTTTTATTTGAAAAAAGGTTATGCTCTAGGATCACAGAAGATAATCTGTTAGTTAGACTCTCTTATTATTATTAATTTTTTGAAGACTCATAATATTTCTAATGTTCATTGGCAACTGGCATTAGTGTCTCATTCAAATTTATTGACATTTGTAGTTTATTTTCTTTGTTCATATTCCCAGGGAATGGAATAGTGTGGTTGATTTCTTGGCAAAATGAGCTTCTAAGTTTTAGGAATATTGGAATGTTATGGAATGATATTAGCTCTCATTGGATTGTTCTCGTCATCTTGTTGATTTGCTTGCTGCGGATATGCTTGGTTGAAGCTATTGTTTATTGGGTGTCTTTTGGTCAGGTGCTTGGTGGTTTTGGGGGTCTCTTTCTTTTTCTTTTGGCCTTGTAAGGGTTATTTTTTGGGGATTCTATGTTTCTTGTATGGTTTTATTGATTCAATAAATTTTTACCAACATAAAAAAAGTGTACGTATTTATTATTTTTTAAAGGTGAAAGTTTTTGGTCTTGTTTATGTGGGACTCCTCACCCCTATTAATATCTGGTCATGCGACATGTGTGCAGGGTAGTTGATCCTCCTACTTTCTAATTGGTACATGTGATGTTGTTCCCATACAAGCTATATATTTACAGTGGCATATTCCTATGTTGAAATTTTGTTCCACTTTAATACATTTTCTTCTTCTATGACTTACTTTACTTGGATACATATATTATATATATTAAATTTGCTTCTTCAACTATTACTTACCTTACTTGGGTATATATATATATATATATATATATATATATATATATATATTTGGTTACATACTTGGGTACATATATTATATATATTATATTTTATTCTTCAACTATTACTTACCTTAATTGGGTACATATGTTATATATATCCCTTTGGTTACGTAAAGGAGTTGGTTAAAACCACTATTTTTAGTAACTGGTAAGCGTAGGGTCCAAACCATAGGTATTACTTTCAATAGCCTCTTCGAATCATTGTTGTTGACTCGACGGGAGATGGAGACCACCAATCACTTGAGGTTCATACCATCATTGATTTGGCGTGTACTCAAAGGATTCAACATAGACTACTACCTTTGCTAAAGCTAAACAAAATCTTAAAGGAAAAAATATTACAAGTAAAAATAAAACATACACTTAATTTAAGTTGTATAATATATTTAAGTTTGATAGTATTTAGATCTTTAAATATTAAGTCCCAAGGAGGTAGGGACAGTGCAACGGTTTGGGCTTTTGCTCTTCTTCAAGAGATCTAAGGTTCAAATTGTGGCATGAGCGAGTGTATGATGGGGTGGTTGTCTGGTAGCTGTGTGTTAAATTTTCTATTGATAAGCATAGTTCTTGATTTTACTAGGGGTCATGGTTGTGTATCACACTTCCTATTGATAAGCATAGTTAGCTTCTGCTCTTCTTTAGGAGGTCCAAGATTCAAACCGTGGCATGGGTGAGTGTGTGAGGAGGTGGTTGTCTGATGGCTATGTGTTAAATTTTCTATTGATAAGCATAATTCTCGACTTTATGAGGGGTCATGGTTGTGTGTCAAATTTTCTATTGATAAGCATAGTTGTTGGATTTACCAAGGATCATTGTGCATCGATCATAGGGGTTTCTCATACTAACCAAATCAATATATATATATATATATTAAAATAATTTTATTGTTGATTATATTATAAAACTTGACTAATATTAAATTATATATATATATATATATTTTTTGTTTTTATTTTATTTTATTTTACATGGTGAAATTGATAGTGCCAGGGTGTCCTATTTTTATGGCCATCACAATATCCTACGTTGTCTGCCCCAAAAATCGCTACAGATCTTTGTACAGTTCATCCTTTTTTTTTTAAGCAAAAAATCCCTTGCGGGGCCGCCTTGGTCTGAGAGACCATGAACAGGGGCTAGGGTGTCCTTTTTTTATGGCCATCACAATATCCTGCGTTGTCTGCCCCAAAAATCGCTACAAATCTTCACGTAGTTCATTCTTCTTATTTTTTAAGCAAAAAACCCCTTGCAGAGCCGCCTTGGTCTGAGAGACCACGAACAAGGGGTTCTACACCGTCAAAGTCACCCGGAGTCGCACTCGACCCTGCCCGCACCAACATTTTCAATTGGATTTTGGATACCCAATTCAGCTTTTTGGTAGGGTGGATATTTGAACCTGGGACCTCCCTTGGAGGATTGCCCTCTCCTCTCCAACTCACCTACAACACCTGGGTGCAGTTCATCCTTGTAACCATAATTCAATGACCATTTTACACTAACCATATATATATATATATATATATATATTTTATTTATTTGTTTTTTCTATTTTACATAGATTATTTGGCTTTTTATAACCACCACAGTATTATGAGTTGTTCAGAAACTACCACATCTTAGTGCAACTAGCCCTATAACTACCATGCAACATGAACCAATAAATCATTTAATAAAATCCCACAATTTATTATTTTTAATATATATATATATATATATATTAATTTTATGCTCATATTTATTTATTATTATTATTTTTAACAATATAAAATACCAAGATAATATTTGAGTCTTATATATTGAAATGAGCATTATTAACTTCGAAAAAAATGGCAGAGAGCGGAATCGCAAGCGGGACCGCAAGCGGGAGGCACTCTGGGAGCCCTCCGGGATCCACCTCCCTGGTTTCTGGACCCGGCGGTCCAGAGCCTGATCCACCTGAGGAAGGGGAGATTCCCCCTCGGAAACCCCCCGATCCCTCTTCACCATCCCAGGGATCGTATGCGCATGCAGTTTCTAAAGGGACCCCAATCCCTCTTCCCTCTCAAACCCTGCTTCCCAACGGCTCTGACCTGGTGATCCCAGGGGCATTGCTGGATAGCTTTGCGGCTCAGGACAAATTCACCCTCATCGGCAAGTTCATCGGAGGCAGACCAGATATGGAAACAATTCGTAAATGGGCGAGCAAAAAATGGCGCACTAGTGGGAGCTTGCAGCTTATAGCCCTGTCCATGGGTTTTTTTGCGATCAGATTAAATAATGCAGAAGATTCATGCAATATCCTTGTTGGGGGGCCCTGGTTCCTAGGTAGGCGAAGCCTTTTCCTCCGCAGGTGGGGAGAGGACTTCAACCCAGACACGCAGAATATCAATGTGGCGCCTATTTGGATTCGGCTTCCAAACCTACCCTTCCACCGCCGGGCAAGAAGAAGTCCTGAGAGGAATTGCCCGCACTATTGGAGATCTCGTTGCTGTAGATTCGTCTACTAAGGTACGCTCCCGCATGATCCACGCTCGCCTGTGTGTCAATGCCAATTTGGAAACCGCCCTTCCTTCCTTTGTTAACCTGTTCAAGGATTCCATTCTCATCAAAAAGCAGCCCATTGTTTATGAAAACAAACCCGCTTTCTGCTCTGCATGCAATACCCAAGGGCATCTCATCAACCAATGTCCCCAAGCTCGAGTTCTGAAGCCTCCTTCGCAGGGCCCTCTTGGTAAAGGCGAGTTCAATGTTCCTAGTCGTGGCAGGGAAGTCCCAGTCCCGGAGGGGGAAACCCCCATCGTCCCTTCAGAAGTCCAAGGTCTGAGCCAGGAGGGGCTTCTCACAGGCAAATCTCTGGATTCTGCTTCAAACCCTAGCGCCAACCTCGAACCATCCCCAGAAGCCCTCAAAGCCTCTACTTCCAATTCATAATCCTTAAACCCCATCCTCCAGGAAATTGAGAACTTCCTACCCCACCAGTCTTCGTCTGGGAAGTTCAGTCCAATCAACACCAGAAGCAAAGGGCAAACCATGGACTCTGGAGCCGAGAGAAAAAGAGGTCGACCTTCTACAGCTGAACAGCGTATCAGGGCAACGGAGGATGACCTAGCTAACGGCTCCCAGCGAACCCTGTTCCTAAACTCTGACGCATCCATATCCGATGATCCTAAAGTATCTAAACCCCCCTTCCAGCAGGCGAAGGGAGGCAAGAAACCTCTCAGATCTTCTAGATGAAAATCCTCTCCTCGGAATGCGAGAGGGCTCAACAATGGCAACCAAGCTTAGACTCGGCCGCTAATATGCGTAAGGATATCAAACCCTCCATATTTATTATGCAAGAAACCAAATGTGACGAGAAGTCCTCCAGGAAAGCTGCCAGGTCCATCTGGTCTCAAGGTGAAGCTCTTCACAGCCCCGCTCATGGTTCCTGCGGTGGACTTATTTGCTTCTGGGACCCGTCCCAAGTGGAAGGTAGGCTCCTATCATCCTCCAGCAGAGTCATTAATATTCTCTTTCATTGCATCTCCAATAATCAGCCTTGGATCCCGTCCAACTCCGTACGCTCCTAATTCCCCTCTCGAGAGAACGGAATTTTGGAAGTCCATCTCACGGATGAGGGACTCTTTCAGTAATATCCCTTGGGTGGCTGTAGGGGATTTCAACAGCCCCCTGTATCCGACGGAGAAAAAGGGAGGGTTGGCTGCCACTCACCGTTCTACCGAGGATCTAAAGGATTTTGTGGACTCAAACGAGCTCATTGACATTCCTCTCAAAGGGACTCGCTATACGTGGAGCAACAGGAGAATTGGAGGTAGCCTGATTCAGGTCAAATTGGATAGGTTCCTGATCTCCCAGGAAGCTATTTCTCTCTTTGGTGCTGCTTCCCTTTCGGCCCTCCCCAAGATTGGTTCGGACCATAATCCCATTATCCTCCAGGTGGGCAAGTCTCCCGTGTTTCAAACCCCCTTTCGGTTTCAGGGCTATGTGGCTCAAACACAAGGACTTCCGTGAGATGATGAGTCAGTGGTGGAGCCAGCATGTCCATGGATCTCCCATCTTCAGGATAACTCAGAAGCTCAAGTTCACCAAGGATAACTTGCGGAGGTGGAACAGAGAGGTGTTTGGCAACATTTTCAGCCAGAAGAAGCTTATTTCTGACCAACTCCGAGCCATTGAGAGAAGGATCGAAGAAGGGGAATCCGGGGATGCCGTGAGGAAGGAGGAAGGGAAACTTCTTGCTGAATTCCACTCCATTCTTGCCAGTGAGGAATCCTTCTGGAGGCAGAAATCCAGAGAACTATGGATCAAAGTGGGAGACTCCAATACCGGATTCTTCCATGCTACAACCATGAGACACAGAGGCTCCAATAAGATTAGTAAAATTCAATGCAACGATGGTTCCAAAGATCGAAGATATCAACGAGATCAGATCCGAGGTCTGTCTCTTTCTTTCAAAACCTCCTAGGAACCTCCCCGTAAAGCTCCGCCTCTCCAAGGCCGCCCTTCTGGAGAACATCCCCAGTCTGGTTTCTGGCGACTTCAATTCTTCCCTCCTCAAGCCCTTCTCCGACTCAAAAATTAAGGAGGTGGTCTTCTCCATGCAACCCGATAAAGCCCCCGGGCCGGACGGTTTTCCTCCCCGGTTCTACCAAGCTTGCTGGGACCTGGTAGGACCGGACGTCTGCGCTGCCATTCGTGATCTCCAATCTCACCCCATCCCCCGGGCTGTTAACTCCACCTTCATTGCTTTGATCCCCAAGTCCCCTGATTGTCGGTCTATGGCTGATTTCCGCCCCATTAGTCTCTGCAACGTTCTCTTCAAGATCCTCTCCAAAGCCATGGCATCCAGGATGAAGCCCATCCTCCCCATCATTATTGACCCCCGCCAAGGAAGCTCGGTCAAAGGCAGAAACATTCTGGACGGAGTCATTTCCATTCATGAAACCCTCCATTCTGCGGTCCGGAACAAAAAAGCAGGTCTCTTTCTCAAGCTTGATATGACCAAAGCTTTTGATCGGGTTAGTTGGGAGTTTCTTCGGGACGTCCTCTTGAAGTTCGGCTTCCACCCCAGTTGGGTTCAGCTAATCCATAATTGCTTCTCCTCGGCCTGGTTCTCGGTGCTGGTCAATGGCTCCCCCGCTGGGTTTTTTCCCAGCGTTAGAGGACTCCGTCAAGGAGACCCTCTATCCCCTCTTTTGTTCATCATTCTGGCGGAATCCCTTGGCAGAACCCTTTCTGCGGCCAGAGTGGCGGGGAAGATCTCTGGCATCCCAGTGACGTCCAACTCCACTCCCACTACTCACCAAAAATTTGTTGATGACACCATCCTTTCTACGCAGGCATCTGTCTTCCAGGCTAGGAACATCAAGCATATCCTCTCCCTCTATGAGAAAGCGGTTGGGCAGCAGGTGAACTTCTCCAAAAGCAAGCTATTTTTTGTTCACACCCCCCTGGACCGTCAGGGTAGGATTGGGCGGATCCTTGGGTGCTCTGCTGGAGCCCTCCCTTCCTCCTATCTGGGGCTCCCCTTTTCTGGGGAAGACCTAAAGAGAGTATGTGGAACAATGTTGTTGAAAGATTCCAACGAAAGTCGGCAGCCTGGAAAGGTAAACTTCTTTCCCAAGCGACAAAAGCAACCCTATCAAGTTCAACCCTCCGGAGCATCCCCATCTACTTCATGTCGTTGTTCCCTCTTCCCAAGTCAGTGTGCAAGCTCATTGAACGCATCCAGAAAAAGTTTCTATGGTCAGGATCCGAAGACAAAGCTAAGATTCCCCTAGTGGCTTGGGACACTGTCTGCAGAAGTAAGAAGCAAGGAGGGTTGGGCTTCAGAAAACTGTCAGACATGAACACAGCCTTGCTAGGCAAGCAGGCTTGGAGGATTATCTCGAAAGACCCTGCGGAGTGGACCATGCTGGTGTGTAAGAAATATATGGGAAACCATTCCTTCCTTGATTCTGGCAACCACCCCAATGGAT